>JALJCO010001260.1:0-600000 GCA_023101725.1 Atherinomorus stipes | reverse complement strand
GAGCATCATATAATACATTTTCTATACCAGCTTTACTCTTTTCAGGCCCACTGGGGGGCTGGAGCCTTTTCCAGGCGAGAGGCGGGGAACTGTGAGCAGGTCCCTAGTCCGTCACAGGACTAACACACTAGGTCCATTTTGAAACACCAGTTAACATAACACGTACGTTATCTGGACTTTGATTCCCAGACAGAAAATGCAGATGTATAAGGAAAACATGAACCAAGACAAAACCCAAACTATTACTGTGTTCAAAGACTTGCCATTAGATGGTAATCAGACAATGTTTGGATCAGTAAAAGCATTCTGTCATTTTCCCTGTCGAAATATTTCATTTGTGCTCTGAGAAAAGTTTGTAAAAATAGGGCCAATTAAATGTACTATAAAGATTTTAAGGAATTTCCAGTTTTATTGTTCACAGTTTTATCTCTACTTTTTTATTTGTGCTCTGCATCCTGGGGAAAAAAGTCGCTGGAGAGGACTGAAAATGCACTAATGTCCACCTCATTCCTGAGCTGGCGAATGTCACCATGATGCGATCAACTTCCTGGGACATACCAGAAATAGCACTTAGTCATTGACTAACAGTGAAGGTTGTCGTCTCTGGTAGCAGTTTATTCGAACATTTCAACAAGAACAAGAGTATTCATAAAATTTCTGAACGATTTGCCCCAGAAAAACGTATTTGCGCAGTTCGGGAACATGTTGCACTGTTTGTGGTTGTACTAACAACCAGAGGAAGTTCCATTTGTGGCTACAAGAGCGATGTGTAGAACATGGACCGCAGTCTAAAGGCCCTTTCAGATAGAACGCGTTTTTCACCCGGCGGCAGCAAACACGTCAGGCACGTGTTGCTAAGCGACAGACCAGGAAGTGTTTTCTCTCCAGCACGTTTCGTTGTGAGAGATGTACCCCCCCATCGTCGCAGCAAAGAGCTGCAGCAGATTAGCAGCAGATAAAAGGGTGTGGGTCCACCTGATCCTAATAACCTAATAATCTCATAATTTTATAAATGAATGTTATCAGACTCCTCTGATAATTCATTGTTAAAATTAGAAGCCTGGAAAAGACGATTTCCAAGGATAAGGTTTCCCACTATCCTTCCAGTTTTTAGTAATGCGTTAAACAGTTCTGAACCCCATTTTAATAGTTTCTGCAATTTCCTTAGATGTTTTCTCTGCTTGATGCATGCCAATGATTTGACCCTTCTCAGACAGACTAATATCTTTTCCACGAAGACAGGATGTCTTTTCACATGATTGTTTAGAAACGAGAAGCAACTCATTGCACCAGTTGGGGTTAAATAACTTGTTGCCAGCTGAAAGATAATCACCCATGCAGTAATTATCCAAGAGGAGGCTCCGACCTATTTGTTTTGTTCAATCCAGGTGACAACTTTTTCTTTTTTTTTTGACCAGGCAGTGCAGTTTATCTCAAAAGCTCCTGTAAAGTGAAGCAGTGTGAACATCTGGCATTAAAATAAACACCGGTTCAGGTTGACCAAAGGACCAAAAAAAAAAAAGTTATTTGAGAGTGTCTTTGATCTTCAAATCAAATCAGTTCATAAATAAGTGGTGATACCAAGCTTGACAACAGAGGGGAAATGTTTGATTGCTTTGCGCTACAACCTGCCATCTGTTTCTGGTTAAAGAGAAAGAGAAGCACAAAAAAACCCAGAGGAATAAAAAAAAGTTTTGAGGATCATCCCCATAAGAGGCAAAGGATGGTTTGGTGGATTTACAGTCCTGTTTATCACAGTTTGACCTGGGTATGGTTGCACATTGTGCACACTTAACATCTAAAAGCTCACACGCCACATATTCTGTTAACGTACCATGTTTGACCTGGGCTAACATTTGCATTGGTATTATAGATGTGTTTCCACACACACGGCTCTGTCGTTGCTGTAGACCTGTAAATACTGATTTATGGAGTACTTACATTGGAGTGTAAGTGTGTGTTTGTCAGTGCCCCCTCTGGTGCTTATTTGCCATCTCTGTGACAGAGAATACAACTGCATCTCAAGATAAACTAGGCCAAACCTCTGAAGACTTTATATCATAAACTCTCAGGTGAGAAGAACTCTTTGTGTATTTTCTGTTCTGACCTGGGTTTATTTTTCTTTTCTCCTCATTTTCTTGCCTTTACAAAAGAAAAAAATAACCAAAGTACCAGCACTGTAGAAGTACTGTATGCGTCAACTGACTGCAGGAGGCTTGTGCATTTTGCATCAGTCTACTGCATATTCATGGGAAAGTGGTATCCGTCTGGATATTTATTTGGCTCTCTCTCATTTTCCAAGTTGACATGCACAGAATAATAATGGAGAAATGCACCACCATCATTGAAAACATAAGTATAGCCACTTTCATTGTACAGATCTTTGCATTGCTTAAACTGATTTTGTCAGATGACACTGGAGTTATAAAGTCAGAAGCTTTTTTTATATTTTTTTTTTCTCCGTGGTTGCCTCCGCGCAAACCTGTAAAATCAGGGTACAGTAGTATGAGCGCTACTGCTGATGTGTCGAAGAAGGGACGAATTTTGAGTGAAAAAAAACATTTGAGCTACCCGAGTATTTGCAGTTAAAGTATTTGATGCTATTGTTGTTGTTTCTCAACCACCCAGGATTTTTGAAAATTTGGAGAAGGAATTTTTTGGGGTTGCTGCAGGTGTGTAAGGTGACAGAGTCACCATTGCATTCTTTAGGTCCAAGTACAGTGAAGTCTGGAAGCCATTTTCTGTATTGTACCATCTTGCAACGCCACCATTCCTGCAGTAGTGAGTCCCAATTACCTCGTATTTGCTGCCACCAAGAACTGCGGCATCGATATCTGGACTGATGACGTTAGACACTCGTACACAGTTACTGATGAGAGCATCTCATCAAAGTAATTATGTTTGTCATATTAGTTAGACAAACAATGTTGACCCATCAATCTCATTCAACTGCAGCAGAAGGAAACATTCGAAACCTGCAAGCTGGACCTCGAGGATCAACTTTGGACACCCCTGGTCTAGAACAATGAGCTTTGGTGATTACTTAGCCTGCATATGCACACTTATGCAAGTGTGAGCAAATGTGAGTTGAGGTGATGTGGGTGAGTTTCTGACTCCCCAAAGAAATACATTTTCAAAAGAAATACAGCCACAGAACATCTAGAGAGGTGCAGAATACTGTAAATGTATTAATTTTGCTCAATACACACACACACATATAGATAGATAGATAGATAGATAGATAGATAGATAGATAGATAGATAGATAGATAGATAGATAGATAGATAGATAGATAGATAGATAGATAGATAGATAGATAGATAGATAGATAATTTTGAAGGGTCCAAAATATGTACAGTTATGCTTGAAAGTTTAAATGCATGAAGTTAGTAAGTTACAGTAACTTAAAGGCAGGGTGGATGATGTTTTCCAGGAGCATTTTTTATTATATTCCTTAAAATTTCCTTCACACCCCAACTGCAGACAATTAATTAAATGCTCTGACACAAAAATTAAAAAAAAATTAGTCAACTGTGGAACGGACAGGACTGAAAAAAACCTATCCAATTGTCTTGAACAGCCCATGCTTATTGACTGAATGATGACATGTCTATCAAATTCAAAGGCCGTCTGTCCGCTGGACTTCAGGGGCTGGCACCTCAATTCTATTTTTGGGAATTACCCTTGACTCCTTCTCCTTTCAGGCCTCCTTGCCTCTGGAAATGGTCCAGCGCGTCTTGCTTCTCCTCTCCAACTACCTTCTGGTGGATGACTGCACAAAACGGCAGCTGTTGACCCTATTGGGTCACCTCACTTATGCCATGAACATTGGCCCCCTTACTTCGAACTTACTGATTCGGCTTCGGTCTCACACTCTTCACCTCTTTACGAGTTGTACCCCATCATTATAGCTGCCATTCTTTGGGGGTCATGAATGGTCCTGTTGGTCAATTCTAATCCATCTGTCTGGCGTAGCACCACAACACTACTCCATCCATTCATCCATTAATTCTGCATCAGCGCAGTAACCACTGCTTCCATATTCGGTATATAAGACCAAAAATATTCAATTACTTAGGCTAGTGAAGACCAGCATCTATCTTTCATATTTGCAATAACCTTTCAGATATGCGCAGAGCTCTCTCACTTCTTAGCTCTGGTCAGTCTTGAACAGGAACTGCACCAGTCTGAAAAAGATCATTTTCCATTTTCTAGTCTATCTACTCACCATCCTCACCAACGATCACCAGAGGAATGAGATCATGGAGCCTTTATGGGCCTCTGTCAGAATGTGGCTGGACTCGGCTTGAAGGACTGGGTGAGCCGTGGAGGTGGATCAGGCTTTTGATGAGGCTGCCTCCTGTTGTTCTCCTGGACCTCTTCACTGTTGTCCTACTAAGAGGAGACTGTGGGGGCACACCGAGGACTCGCTTGAGGGATTTTATGTCCCTTCTGGCCTGGGAATACTGGATCTTTGGATTCCCCAGAAGTGAGATGGAGGTCTGGGTCTCCTTCTTAATGCTGTTGCCTCTGCAACCCAATAAACAAAAAAATGGATGGATGGATGGATGGACAGACGGACGGATTTGTTTCTTTCAACCTGCTCAGCTGCAACCAGACCATCTCATGAGCTCAATGGTTAGTTTGTTCATCACATCTGCCCTGCTTTATTTCACCTTATAACAATGTTTCTTTAATTTTGTCATCATTTATTATCTTATTTACTGGAAAAATAGCCCGATATATATTTTAAGCTGAGTATTTTGTATTTTCTAAACTAGGACAACCTCAAGCTTTGGAGATGCAGAAGTGACATTTGGTATTCACGGCAAATCTCTGTAGAGTTCCTCACAGAAATTCTATTCTTGTCCTTGTTTCCTTAGGTATGTTTTTTCCTCCCCGTTCCTCTGCCTGATTTGCTTACTTTCTTTTTCTCTGGTGACAGAACACATGAGGAATTTTGTGGCCTTTGACCTGCCTTTAGCTTTGATTCTTGTTATTTACATTTGACTTGACTCTCAGTACAGCAGGTATCCAAATCTATGTGGTCAAACTTTTGGTCCCAGGGTCTGAAGAAACTATTCTCTTCCCTTGTGCCATCCAATACTTTGGTTTATGGCAAGATACATAAAAAACAACACCCACATGTATAATATATCTTCTCTGGATATTCAGTCTCAGAGAGAAAAGTCGAAGAAAAATGAATTAATTTGATCATTTATCTTGACACTGCCAACTTTTCCTTTTTTTTTCTCCCCCCCCTTTGCAGCGCATTATGAATGATTCCAAGTGTCCTGAGTGGGTAGGGTCCATAATTTACTCAAAATGACATCATTTAGTATATTTTTAGCCTAAACAGTAGAACATCACACTTCCTATTTGCGCCGTTGTGCGAGTTCACGACATTATGGAAGCCGCGGCATTCAGCGCCCAATCTGCCGATAATGCAAGTGTAGAAGAAGAAATTCGCTGTTTACATTGTGCTAAGAGCAAACAAGGTGTGGACAAAGCGGGACAAACGCAAGAGGGGTTGGATATTGATTTAAAACAAAGAAATAAAGAAAGAAAAAAATGTGGGATTCATCTGCCGCGGCTTCTGTAGTGCCGTGAATTTGCACAAACGCGCAAATAGGAAGTGCAATGTACTCCTTTGGTACTATAGCCTTTAGGCTATAAAAATCTACTAAATTATGTAAATTATGGACACTACCCACTCAGGACACTTAGATTACATTGGACAAGCAGTATGGAGGAATATTGCCAAGTTTTTGTGGACTTTTATGGACCTTTTTGTTTCAAGCGCCAGTCAACTCCATTATATAAAAGTTGGGGGAAAATGGAAACCTGTCAGATCTCCAGCTGCATTTGGGATATTAAAATAGTGCTCCAGAGTCTTGCTTAGGATGAGGGTGAGTAGAAAATGAAGGCACATCATTCTGTGGGTGTACTATTCCATTAATCCTTCATCACCCATTAGCATTAAAAAAACTGGACATGCATGCTTATTCTTTCACTATTCCTCTAGTCCCTTTAAGTTTAGACAATCAGTTGTGGTGGTTAGGGTAAAGGCCTAGGGAATGCATTGCGTCAATGACTGTCCTAACAAAAATAGAAGCACCAAGATGTCTGCATGTGTATGTTGGGGGGGGAAGGGGGGGGGGGGTGTTCGGGGTAGAACAACTGAAAACAAGGCACATAAGTTGTGCTTCAGATTTCAAACTAAAAATGTGGAAAAAGCTTGTTTGATTAGGCTGAAAACCTCTGGTATACAAAGTGTGGTATATGCGTTGATATTTGTGAAATATATTTATATCAATGAGCATTATTGTTTATCTGAATGGCCTGGATGATACACATATTTTTGTTAAAATACAATACATATATTTCACTTACATAAATGTGTGTGATGTTGGTTTCAGAACGTACAGTATTTGTATTTCTCTGCATCTTCCTCCTCCAAAGCGTGCATTTCCAGCCATTTGAACATGAACAGAATGGAGTTTGGAGCTGTTTTTATCAGTAAACAGGTGTGTTCAAATTATAAAATTTGTGCCATGCAAAAAAAAAAAAAAAAAAAAAGAGCATGGCAGGTATTAAGATTAAGGGTTTTGGGATATTGTATCTCACACACACAGGGGTGGACAAGCATGATAGTGTACATAGTGTGATAACTTTATCTCAGCATGGTGGTGAGTTGCAGGAGAGTGAAGTGCCTGGGGAGAAAGGGATTATGATGGGGAGTGGGCTGTGGCATTGAAATGGCTCACAGAGAGGACACTTCCAGAGAGAAATCACACACGTACAAAAGATGCACAGCTTTACTAGTTGCGGTCTGGGCAAATACAAACAGACCGTTCACTTTGAAACACAAGAATTGTGCACACACCCATCTGAAAATGCTCCCCCTCTCTGTCCTCCAGGTCCAGAGTGATTTCTCTCTCTCTGGGAAGACAGCAGTGGAGAGGACTCCCCCGGTTCCTACAAGGTGACAGTTTTCTCACCTGTAGTCTGAACCCTCTCCATTTCTCCTTATCTTTCCTTCATTCTTGTCTTCTGGCTCTTGTCCAGCGGCATGAAATTCCATTTGCCTACCAGTTACCATGGCGAATGACGTGAACAAAGGGCATTAGCAGTGCGATTTCAGATCCGTCCCTCTCGCTCGCACACGTACACAAGCAGTGGTGGGATGGCATGCGGCGCACTCTGACCTTATGCTGCAGAGAGATTTAACAAAGTGTGAAGGGAGGAAAAAAACAAAGTTGAATAAAGAGGAGAAGAGCAGCAATTAAAAGATAATTATCTGCTTGAAGAGGGACAGAACTTTTATATGGTCTGCATTGCTGTGAGAGAGAAGAGGGAGAGTTGGTGTATTCCCTGCAGCGTAAATGCCAAACCTTTGCTTTGGTCGCCTGCTATTTTCCCGTAGTTCTGGTGCTTCATTCTTACATTAAAATGTTTAGCAGCAACATGGACCCACAGTGCAATCTATCACGATTTACAAGAAATTAACTGGATGATGCCATTTATTGTTTTCCTTAAATAGCTTAAAAATGAATTGTTCAATATTGAACATTGGACACAGCCTGCATGGTCTCTCATTTTTGGCATGTAGAGCAGAGGGGTTTTTTTCCCGCTCTTTTTTACCCAGATACAGCAGAAATGTGGACTGGTTTGACTGCAGAGCAAGTCTAGTGTCATTCTGTTCATCTGACTTGAGTTTATTTCTGCACATACTTGCATAATACGCCTCAATGTTAGAGTTTTGGACACAGTGATGGGTGGTGTTTCAGAGATTTTTTTTTTTTTCTTTTTTATAGTACCTCCAAGCTTTGGTAGTTTTGGTATTTTTCAGTACTTTAATGCAGGCTATAGCACATTATGTTTTGGAAAATTTACAATATTACTATTACATTTTATATTTAAACATTTTCCACTGAATTGATCTAAATAATTTAACCTGTACTTAAGTTAATTGATAATTGAAAGAAGTTTTTAATCTTATTTTTGATTAATTTTCTCATCAATATAATTTATTATTGTTTTAAAAGCATTTCTTTCCAGTACTTCTGTTCTCCAGTTTTGCTTATATCTAATATTGTCCTTGCATTCAAGATATTAATGCAAACTGTATCATGTGATTTTCTTATAAGGGACAAAAAGTACTGGTATCAATGAAAAAAAAGTACTATAAATACTGGTATCGTATCGGCAGGAAAACTTTCAGTTTCGCCCATCTCTAGTGTCCCACATCATTCAGCACGCATATATGTTGGTGCGTTTATCTCCTTGTACTGTCCTTCACACTCATGGTGAAACTTTAACATCCAAATTGAACAGAATTTCTCAGCAACTTTCTCTGAATGTGAACATAACAAAGCACAGAACTCAAATTTATAGGCTTGAAGTCATAAAAAGTTAAATTCCTGCTGAATCTGCATTTCCCATGAGCCTTTCTGGTCCAGATATGTTGAGTTTTGAAAATAGCCCCGCCCCCTTTGTTGTTTATGCAAACTTAAGCTGAAAAAACGTAATAATTATACTTTGAGTGGAAATAAAAACTTATTTTGGATCAGAGAGTGTGGTTTTTAAGTTGATTTAACTAAAAAAAACATAAGATTTCATCGCCAAAGCAAAATAATTAAGTTCAATCAATGTAAATAAGTCTTTCATATCAGCAACATCCCAGATACTCTTTTTAAAGTGTAGATCATTGGGGATATGATGCTTTCTCGTGGCCTGATGACTTAAAGGTCACAAGCATTCGTGTTTGGTTCCTGTTGTACATTTGGTAGATTTACTACTTTTCGATTGAGCAATATTTTTAATCTTATTGATGATTCTCAAAGCTAGTTTGGCTCTTTCCACTGAATCACAACCCATCCTTAACTGGAAAGACAAAGCATTTGGTGAATCATTTGTCCCGACTGTCTCACTGGCCACCAGTTAATCTGGTGATTGTAGATCAGTCTTTCTTTTCTGAACACAGTGAAGGCATGGATTATCATTTCTTTTATGCTTGGCTCCATTAATTAAAGGTTTGAACAAATAACAGATTAAAGCTTTTCCTATATTTGGAAATAGTGGAATGTTGTTTTCTGTTCATTAATTTCCCCCAAATCACAACATTATTGTGAAAGAGGATCATGTTTTGCAAGTTCAAGTTCAAATTATTTATATAGTACATTTACAACAACCTAAGATACTCGATGTGCTGCGCAATTTCTAACCAATAAAACAAGAGAAATAAGAGCAACTAGCAATTAAAATCAAAGAATTAAACCAAAAAGTATAACAACAGTAAACATTAAGCTTGACTATGATTGAAGGCCACAGCGAAAAAGTGCAGGTAATTTGTGAATATACTTGTTGCAGTTCATTTCATTTGCTGGGAATATCTGAGAATATATATCAAAGTGTCCCAGTATGCAACTTAAAAGATTATATGTGTAGTGAAAAACTATTTTTTACACATAAAAGTAGAAAAGTATAAAAAACTTGTAGGTGTAATACAATTTTATCTTCTTTTTTCCCCTCTTATTATATTGTAAATGTTGAATTTGGTGTTTTGCTCCCTTTTCTCTGATAATTTACTCCAATTTTGTAACTAGTTTTCACAAAAATTCCCAGATTATCTATTTCTTCTACCACAGTGTAAGAGCAACCACATGGAAAAAATGTATATATATCTTGCATATGTAAAGGACAATTTTTTTTTTTTTTCCAACCTGGACCTTATTTCTAGGGTGTGCATTTACTCACCGCTAAAATTTCTGTATCACTTTGACTCCTTCGGAAGATATCACGTTAAGTCGCCCTTGGGTGTACATCCAGTGTCATGGCAGAGACGTGGCAGCCTCTGTATAAGGCATTTTCTGCAGCAAAACTCTTTTTATTTCACAAATACTTTAAGTAGAATGCACAAACAAATGAGTACTTTTGTCCTGTGAGTTCAGAGGTTCAAAGTTTTCAGTTCGGTGGTGTCTGGGTAGCGAGCTACTTTCTCAGCTGTACTGCCTGTCAAGTGTTAAGAAAACCTCCAAATAACTAACGGAGAGTTAATTTTGAACTTACTTGTAATTACTATTATTTATTTGTAACTATATGTTGTCTAAAAGGAAATTAAAATTATATCTGCAGATTGATTATTAATTGTTGGTTAACAAAAGTATTATTATGGTAATAATAAGTGTAAATAAAAGTATGTTTCTACGAAGAAGCTAAACAATGTCAACTTCAGACAGGCCTTCAGAGATCTGCAGGATTAAATAAACGCTGCTTACACACCTTTCATCATTGTTATGTTCTCACAATACAAAAGAAAAAAAAAGTACATTGTTCCGATATTTCTTAGCTCAGGCTTTAACTTGTTTATTGTGACAGTTTTTTAACACCTCTGAAATGATTTGTAAGACAGTGAAGTGCTATTTATGTACAAACCACCTTTAACTTCTATTATGTGAGCCACAAACCGAAGCTCTAAAAATCGGCCACCAGGTAGAAATTGTGAAGTGTCGTGCGTAGATGCAGATGACAACATGGGTAAGCACAACCCATTGTGGGATCTTTTTGAGACTTGCCATTGACAGGTAAAGGTCGGGACAGCTTTTTTTCTTCTCAAGGTCTATGTGCTGACTTATTCTGTGTGTGATCACATGCCGGAGCGCAACTTCCTCCTTTCACTGTTCCCTCTTTCTCACCCAGTTCTTTTAATCAAAGAATTGGTCCCAGTTGTGTCTGAAATATTATGATTGGTCCAATAGCTATGGAAATCGCATCAGTGTGTTGGAGACATGGCCTTTTCTGACGGACCCCAAGGACTCAGCAGTCACAATACTGTCTGGCCTGTCAATCTTGATTTTCCCTTCTCTGCATCATATGTCAGAATTCCTCTACCCCCAGCATGATCACACACTGGACACAAGAATGCATAGTTCATACAAATATTGGTACTTATAGATCCAGTATGCTTGGACTTGGTCTGGTCAATCAGGAACACATAAGAAACTGTAAATACAACGCAGACGTGCAGTTGCATAAGTACATTTACACTGTAAAGAGACTAATCACACATACTGTACATCACACGTAGACAGGAGTGGTACAGCTGTGCAGTGACTCAGGCATCTGCCAATCCCTTGACAGTTCAAACAAATATGATGCGCCACCTGGAAATCAAAAGAAAGATTGCTCAGTAGTTTCCCCAACTCAGTGAAAAAATTTACCTGAATGTCTTCTTGCGGGAAGTTGACGGCTGATCTCTTTACTCTGGGATTCCTCAAGACAATATTACTATTCTTTCTTCTGCAGTGTGTCATGGTGGTTGGTACAGCTGCATCACTGCATAACGGTTCCTGGTTTGAAACCTGACTTCTCCCCAGGAACTCCGTCATCCGCACACCATCCAGAAATACATACTGTAGGTTTATTTGCAATTTTAAATCAACCCTATAATGAGCATTCATAGTTGTTTGTGTCAGTGTTGGCCGCCTGACCGGCTGGCAACCCATCCAGGGTATAAACTGCTTCTATCCCAGTGTCTGCTGGGATAGACTCCGGCTACTGCGCCAATGGTTGAGCGTTGGAGTCAACAAATATGTCGTCTTTCCAAGAAAACATTGGGCAAATTAATCTGTCGTTTCCCAATATTGTTTTCATTCTACTTCTACTACTTGTTAATTACAATAGAATACTTTAAATTATGTGTCTACACTATATATTTTGCATTCTTGTTGAAAATCTGCTTGGAAAATGCCACAAACCCCTCAACAAGAAAGGATTAAAGTTGTGGCCAACAGAGGCATTCAGTGTACAGTATTGTAATAAGGAGTTCAAAATTCATACTATGAGTGGAACCCCCTAAAAGTGGGTCATGCTCACTGTTTTGGTTGGTCTCATCATAACAAGAGAGCAATCTAATAAGCTTGAGTCCATGGGAGAAGAAAAATTTATTCAGTTTCTGTCCCAGGCTGAGATAGTTTAAAAAGCTGTCACAGTGGGAGATTTTCAAGCAGCCCCCTCCTGTGCTTCTTCAAATACTGCAACCGTCAAATGGCTTGGCTTGGGATTCATTATATCACACAGAAGATAGACCTCCATTCTATGTCGATACTCGAGTCAATTCAATCCCTTTTTTCACTGCCCTAATTTCTAAAGGCCTTTAATGATGAGCTAAGGCTAGAGGGGGGAAAAACCCTAAAACAAAAATTTGAAAGCCTACATTATGTATATACATATATATATATATATATAAATATATATATATTTTAAAAAATTACGGCTCAGTTTGGTTTGGTTTGGTTAAATACTTTGTCACGGTTTTATCTTTTTTTTGATATATAAAAAAAACATTTTCTTGCCCTTTCAAACCCAATGTTGTTTTGTCCTCAATGGCTTACCATCAGGGTCATACTTACTACCAAAGTAGTTCCAAACATCAGATCTGAATGTAGTCGAACACAGATCCATTCAGATTTCAACACAGAGCTCATCATCAGAACACAAGTTGATAAAATAAATTAAAATCTCTGTATTTTTTAATATTCATCATGGTTCGATACATACAGTACCCGTACGGTTCAGTTCATTAAAGACGGAAAAATATCAGCTGTCAGTGAAATAGGTTAAAATTGACAAGAATAATACCTAAAAAAAAATTGATGAAATTTGTGACATTGATTTTGAATAAACAGAGAAAAAAATAAAATAAGTGAACAAGCATGGTGGGGCTCCGAAGCAAAAATTTAGTTGAAACACTTTTTGAGGCAATCAGGTGTTTTCTGTAACATCCAATCAGACTTCTACACCTGTTGACAGGTATGTTGTTGCACTGTTCATGGGAAAGGTGCTCAAATTGGTCCAGGACAGTTTGTTTGCTAGTTTATTTTTTTCAAATGATAATTTTCAAACATAATTCAAAAGCAATATTGTAATTCACTAAATTATAATTTTGTAAATGTTTATTTATTGTTAGTTTATTTAGTTTCTTGTTATTTGAATTATTATTGTGATTTTAGCCTTTTCTTTAATAAAAGGGTATGGATAATTTTGAGGACAACTGTATCACAATGATAAACTAGGAGTGGACACTTCACGGTCTCATAGGTTGTCTTTTACTCGTGTCGATATACAGTAGAAGTATATCGCAAGTGTGATGGAAGCACTTTTTTTCGTATTTACACACCATCAGATGTGACATGGGGGCAAAAACATGTTTTCCTTCTTAATGTCAATGTTCATGATTATTTACAAGCATTAACTTTGGAATCAGAGTAATCAAGGAAATTTGACAAATATACATCAATATGAACAATCAAAAATTGGCCTCATTTTAGCGAGAGGAGTTCATTTTGGACATCATGCAGACATGGTGCAAGTTCTTGATGCATTTGTAGCAATTGGCCACAAGTTATTTATGCCGCAATCAAACTCCATTATATGAAGGTTGGGGGGAAAACGAGAAGCCGTCCTGATTTCCGGCTACATTTGAGATATTAAAAATGTGCTCTAGAGTCTCGCTCACCATGAGGGTAAGTGGAAAATAAAGTTACATCATTCTGTGGGTGCCTTTAAGATTAAAAACACCGTAAAAAAAAAAAAATCCATGTAATTTACGGTGAAAAACTGGCAGCTGTGGTTGCCATTTCTTCACCGTAAAAATTTACAGTGAGAATGTAGAGGATATAATGGTATGCTACTTTGCCAACTGTAAATTTCGCAGTACACAACTGTTATTAGTATTTAGTTAGTATTTTCTTTCAATAATAACAGTTTTAAACAGTACAAAAAATAATGTTTTTGAAAAAAATATTTGTAAAATTTACAGTGATAAACTGACAGCTTATCGCACAATAAATTATGGTGGCAATGTATAAATTATTATGGGATGCCGTTTTGGAAACCGTAACTTCAGCAGTGCACAACTGTTATTTATTCAACGTAATTTACTGCAAAAATAACAGTTATACTGAAAACTGACAGCTGTAGTTGACACCCTTTTTTACTGCAATTTTTACGGTGAAAAACTGGCAAACGCAGCTGCCAGTTTTTTTTACCATAAAAATGACAGTGTAGACAAGAGAGTCGGATCTAGAATATAAACTTAACTTATAGTGCTTGTCCTGTTTATAGTGTGTGACTGTAATGGACTAAATACCCCCAGGGCATCTTAAATTATAAATACAACCTGTAAACTGATACCATTCACACTGATCAATAAGACTTTGTATGTCTGCTGCTAATCAATTGCATGAATAAGGAGCAACACTAACACGAAAGACACTTTACTGTACAAATACTGTTTATCTTGCCATTCAGCACCATCACAAAATGAAGCTTTTAGCTTCCATCTTCATCCCTCTTCAACCCTTCTATCTTTATACAATGCAAATATCTCCAGGAAGCCTTTTTAAAAAATATATTAATTACATCTAAAATACATGGCACCAGCCTTAACCACAGCAAACAGATGTCTTTCATATCTACCATATTTGTTTCATACACCTGAGCTAAAATCAATGGAGAATGTAGAATAAATAGCTCTGCGTGTGCCATGCCTCACACTACTTCACGTGTAATCAATACGACCTCGGTGATTTTCAGAACCATAATCATTCAAATTAACAGAAGACAAACCTGTTGAAAAAAACTTGGTCCAAATTTTTCTTGTCAAACATCAAGAAAGAAAGAAAGAAAGAAGGACAGAGAGAATTTTTCCCTGTGTATAAAACAGGGAGGAACAGATGATTTAAAAACTCCAAATAAACTACACCAGACCACCTGCATTCTGGTACAGCAGTCATTTGAAAGTACCTCTTTTAACACACATTATACCGAGTAGAAAGCATTTCTCTGAAAGAGATTAAAATAAAATCAGGTACAGGGCCTTTAAGAAGTCAGGCAGTCCTTTTCTCAGGCCAGCTGATGTGATGTGAATCCCAGCAGAGCCGGGCATCCTGCATTGTTGAAATAGCTAATAAAATAATTGCTATTTACCAACATGGCTGGAAACTTTGAAAGTCTCTCCTCACCTTGAACGCATTCCTTAAAGGACACTCTAGTAAAACTTGGATGTGACTGCCAACTCCACCCCTAACAGATCCAGGAGGAAAAGGTGTCCATCATAGTTGAGGTCTCTAACCATCTAATGTAGCTAAGGAGCCATTTCTATCCATATCTGTCTGAGATGGTGCAAGTCTTTCAGTCTGACTCTGAATGTCCACAAGTTCTCGTTGTCCCAGCGAGACAGGTAGGAAGAGCAAGAGATTTAACCATGGTGACCCAGTGCCAGAGCACTGAGGCAAACAGGCTGTCGGCAACCAATACCCTCCCCTTGAGGGACAAACCGGCTTGGACAGGCATCCACTGAGGCACTCAGGCACAGATTTCATCAATCAAACTCTTAGTTTTGGCTTAGTCTTGCAATAAAAAATGTAATATTATCTACATGTTGACAGACATACTTTACTCAGAGCTTCCTTTGCCAAAAACACACTTCAGACGACACAGACTTGGTGGATAAAGCATACAGCTTTCCTGAAAGAGTACATACTGCATCCTCCTGATGCCCAACATGTCAGCTTCCTCTACCTTTAACAACACTCTGAATACTGGGACTAAATCCAGAAATCTGCAAGGACCTTAAAAAGAAATGGTGACAGCAGTGGGACTGTATCAAAGCTTTACCCTGATCAACTGGGGGGAAAAAGATGGATCCTGACCAAGCTGAGACTGACCTTCTGGTGTCTTGGTCATTCTGGAATAGTCACATATCAACAGTAATTATGTCATAATAAAAAAATAAAAAAAATCTGCTGGTTCCTCCTTCCGCAGGATCCTTCCCACGCCGTTGGGCCATTCTCAAACTCTACTCCATAGTTCCTGCAGTCCATGTTATCTTTGCGTCCCATTTGGCTCTTCCAGTCTGCCATACATTTTCTTAAAGGTACAGTGTGTAAAAAAAAGTGCACAACTGTTATTCATTCATCGTAGTTTACTGCAAAAATTACAGTTATATACTGAAAACTGACAGCTGTAGTTGTCAGCTGTGGTAGTGAAGTGAGAACCCTCTGAACTTTAAAACTGCTGTTTGCGTGTTTCTCCTCTTCCTCTTTCCTTCCTTAATTCTTAATTGACAACCTGGTGGTTTCTTTAAGCTTTTAATATCTATTTGTGTTTATTTGTAGGCAGCTCTCACAAATTATTCATATGATTTCTGAAGCAAAATAATGCAGAAATTCATCTAAAAGTTGGAGGATAGTGGCTCTCCAGGACTGAACTTGGCCACTCCTGACCTAGGTGGTGAATAATATTAGAACTCATTTTGAATACTTTTTCCAAAAGATGAAGGAAATTAACAAAAAGCTCTATTTTATATGCTGGGTCTTGCAAGTGCTCTCTAAGCCTTTGAAGGTCTCCCTGTCAATGAAACGAGAAAAATAAAAACTTTGCCTTTCACTAAACCAAATAAATACATGGAAAGGTCTTCATCTGGAGAATTATATATCTCAGTTTGAACATTTTAAAAGCTGACCTCTGAACCTTGACCTCCGTTCATGTTTGAAGGCTTATAATTTATGCCTGCCGCACACGAGCGCTTTGTGTTGAGCTAAAAGTCATTCGAGACCACTTGCACAGCAGATAGTCTCCATGCGCGCCTAATTTTCACCAAGTTTTCTGCATCATGAGGCCTGGAGATAAAAATCAAACACGTTTGATATTTTTTGCCTCGCAGGGTGAAAAACTCACCATGTGCGCTCAGCTTGAGCAGTCTGGTGAGGGCAGAATTTCTAGCAACCAATCAAAATGTGTCTGCCAAATACATGATTTCAAGTTGGCAGTCCCCTGTCCTCATGTTAGAAGACTTGACTAATATTTTGCAAAAAAGATCCAAAGAGTGCATGCAGAAAAGTTTTGAGGTTTTTTTTGTTAGAGACTGAGTTGTGTTATCGCAATTAATTTTTATCTATTTATTTTTTTCTTCTTTTTAAGAAAATTATATGCAACATACCATAGTATAATCATACAATCATACAAACATACAAACATACAATCAGCGCAGGTAAGATTGATAGTTCTGCTGCTCCTAGTTGTTGTCTTTATTAAGATAAAGAAGAAAATATTTCTGATAAGCTTTTGCTACGTTTATCGTAATAATAGACACAGAGATACGGTTTAAGTGCGTTGGCTATTGTATCTTATGGCTGCGGTATGTAGGTCAAATTTCCGTGCGCTGGTGGAGTTGCATCGCTGAGTCATTTAAAAAAATAAAATCATAAATTAAACACCAGCCAAAATGCTTCATACACTTTACAAACTAATGTTAATATTGAAAGGAAACGAAATATAGGCTACCCACTTGTGCCATAAAAGTTCTTAGATAAGATCGGAGGTGAACCTATACGCACCAATTCTCATTTATAAAATAATGCAGTTATTAAGTTAAATCAATTCATTAACTTTATTTAAATCAAAAATATAATGAAAATAGCGCAATGTCACGCCAAGATCCCCAATGAACATGTTTTAATGACAGCCTGGTTTAAGGAGAAAAAAAAAAAAGTCGGGCTTTATTCGGGTTCGGGCCTGAGAACTTTGAAAATCTGTCGGGCCTAGGCCCGACTGCCCTGCACAGGCCCTGCACGGGCCTAATATATGAGCCCGGACTTGGGCTCAGATATATGGCCCGTGCAGGGCACTACCCTAAATGCTCTTAATGGAGACGTGTGATGATGCAGCTCAGTGGAAAAGAGTCCTATGTTGTTGTTTTTGACATGGAGAAGATTTGTTGCAAGATACTATGGCAGAAAGTGGTCTAAGCTCCTGAACTTGAACCAGCTTTTATTTCTGAGACATTTTCGGCAATCTTTCCAGTAAGCTTCTGTTTCACTTATCATGTTTGAGGGAACAGTTGTAAATGGGCCAGAGCCGCACTGGAGTCTGCATTGAACCGTACTGATAGTGTTGTAGTCAAGACCACACCACCAAGACCAAGACATCATTGAGACATTACCAAGACCAGGGACCGAGAACAATGGGCTCTATGCATGACTCCACTCCATGAAAGACAGGAAACAAAGGAGCTACCTGAAGTTCAGGAAGTAGTGGAGTCGTGCATACAGTCCATTACTATCACTTCCGGATCATGTGCAATACTTTATAACTACTATGTGCAATAATTTCTTTATGCTGCAATTTACAATACACACCACTCTGTTATTTATTTATTTATGAATATTCATACATAGTGCACACCCACTTGTCTGCAAAATTACCACGCTTATTCATTATTTATTCATTGTTGTGTTTTTAAAACTCCTGTGCAGTCGACTTAACTTATTTTAATTTATCCTAATCTATCCCTCTCAATGTTTTTAAATTTTTCTGTCTATACCTTTGGATCTTATCTTATCTTATCTTATCTTATCTTATCTTATCTTATCTTATCTTATCTTATCTTATCTTATCTTATCTTATCTTATCTTGCCCTGTCTTGTACAATGTTTTGGTCTCAGTCCCTGGTCTCTGTAATGTCTTGGTCTTGGTACTTGGACTCATTAATATCCCCAGAGGGCGGTCACGGTACGGTTCGTTAGTGTGGACCAAAACAAGCGGGTCCACTTTCACACCAGCCCAAACGTACCATACTTATGGGCCTTTTCCACTGCCCTTTTTCGTAACCCTTCCACACGGCACGGCACGCTTTATCTGTGTTTCCTCTAGGAAAACCCGATACGAACCGTGATGATTTTCCGCACCGGTTTCAGAGCTAGCTCTAACCGTGCTGAACCTACACAAAACGTGAGTTACCTGCGGGCTCTTCACTGATTGGCCAAAGGAAGTTGTCGTCATACGAGTCATACGTACTTCGCCTCGCCTCTTCTACAAATATCTGGCTCGGTTTTCGGTGACAACAAGCCGCAGAGAAAACAACAGCAGTAACACCTCAATATTATCCAATGCCTCCATTGTTGTTTTTACTTTACTGCCCACCATGTGGCACGGCAGTGACGTCACCGCAGTCTCGACTGTGCCAACTCCACCCACTTTCAAGTCGTAGACTACTGCTTCTCAAGTGTGGGAACAAAAATCATCCTGGTCGTCTTCAGCATGTGGTGCTGTACTGTGCTGTACCATCCCATGTGCAGCCTCAATGGAAAAGGCCCATTAGGTGTAGGTGTTCCGGGCTCCAGTCCGCTTTAAGCAGACCAAATTGTGTAGGTGTCATAGCACCCTTAATTACCACGAACACAGGATTTATTTACTGACTAACGTGCAACGAATGGCTTCCACGTTTGATAGATTTGGATTTTTTGTATTTAAAACCATTCTAAAAATAATTTGTAGGACAGTTTTTACAAACGGTTCAGTAAATGAGGGTCCTAGACTTTGAAATTCAGAACTTTAGATGAACTTTACAGCTCTGGAATGCAGGGAGAAGGTCTATCAGTAATGAGGGATAACACACACACACTGCATAAAGAACAGAGTCGCTTTCCTCAGGGCAGCTCTATAGCGCACCCCAGGCAGAGAACGAGACTTACAAGTCTTTTTTCATCTCCAACAGTTACTAGAGTCAACAGACAGAGTGCTGTCTGCAGACTGTTGGATGTGTTTCTGGGATTATTGAGTTTTTTAAATATTTACTGCTGTGTTTTGTACAGTGAATGACATTTGTGTTTTAGTGTGCATTTATGCATCTCCTTTTATGTACCTAATGTTGCTGATGAGATCAGAAACAAGAAATTCTAACCACGGTCACAGGGTCTAACGGACTGGGCTGGACCCAGATTCCTCGTCTCAGTGACAGAGATGGTTTCTGCAGAAACCATCCCAACAGAGAATGCCATGCTAGTTTGACAACACAACAAAAGATATGCTTATACTGTATCTTTCAAATTGTAGGCTAATAACTGTTGTAACAACAAAGCAATTAAAGTACAGTACAACTGAGAGAAAGACGGAGAAAGACAGAGAGAAACCTGGTGCCTGGACCACATAAACACACACAAGCTCAGCCAAGAACAACAAAGCACATATACGACCCCTTTCAGAGGTCCATCCAGGTCCATCTGGTATTTAACATGTAACAGCCACTGGTAAAGTGATCTGTTATTATGAATGTGTGCAATGTGTGTGTATCTACTGCTACTGTATATGTGGGTTCAAGGGAAACCACCATTATATAGGGATTTTCCCAAATTGTGTAAAATGTATTTTCATAGGTGTACATGTGTCCACTTCCCTGTGTGCGGTACATTCCTTCAAAGCCACCTGACCATTTAAACTGTGCTTGCATATCTCCTCATTTTTCAGAAAGACTTACACGGGCTCTTTCTACCTAGGGAGATAGAAAAGGAGTCAAAAGGGTCCATTAAGTGCTGTGTTTAGAAATGTGAAGCAAATCATTGCAGAACTGCACGAATCTGTTGCCACGTGATTTACCAGACTGACCAGACTGCATGTAGTACACAAAGGCTACGTTCACACTGCAGGTAAATGCAACCTGAATCCGATTTTTTTGTTCACATGTGACCCACATTTGATTTGCTTCTGACATCGTGAGCAGTGCAAGTCACATGGAATCTAAAATTTTTTTTATCGGATTCAGGCCACATTCATATGTGGTACTGAATCAGATACATATCAGATCTGCATCAAAGCGACCGCAGTCTGAACTGCCATGTTGCATTCCATCTGACCTCTTCTGTGAGTTTGAGATGGATGTTCTCATTTCTGAGCCAGAGATAAACATGGTAAACAATAGACTAAACAGTTAAATCATACATTGTATTGCCAAAAGTATTCGCTCACCTCCTTTGACTCACATATGAGCTTAACGTGACATCCCATTCCTAATCTATATGGTTCAATATGACGCTGGTCCACCTTTGCAGCTAGAACAGCTTCAACTTTTCTAGGAAGGCTGTCCACAAGGTTTAGGAGTGTGTTTACGGGAATTTTTGACCATTCTTCCATAATCGCATTTGTGAGGTCACACACTGATGTTGGACCAGGAAGGCCTGGCTTTCAGTCTCTGCTCTAATTCATCCCAAAGTTGTTCTAGTGGGTTGAGGTCAGAACTCTGTGCAGGCCAGTCTAGTTCCTCCACACCAGACTCTGCATCCAGGCCTTTATGGACCTCCTGTGTGCACTGGTGCACAGTCATGTTGGAAGAGGAATGGGCCAGCTCCAAACTTTTCCCACAAAGTTGGGAGCATGAAATTGTCCAAAATATCTTGGTGTGCTGAAGCACCAGAGTTCCTTTCACTGGAACTAAGGCTCCTGAAAAACAACCCCACACCATCATCCCCCTCCCACCAAACTTTACACTGGGCACAATGCAGTCAGACAAGTACTGTTCTCCTGCCAACCGCCAAACCCAGACTTGTCCATCAGGTTGTCAGATGTAGAAATGCGATTCGTCACTCCAGAGAACGCGCCTCCAAAATTGGCAACCTCTTCACACTGCACGCTTCAACATCAGCTGACTCTGCTCCGTCAGTTTACGTGGCCTACCACTTCGTGGCTGAGTTGCTGTCATTCCCAAACACTTCCATTTTCTTAATAACTCGACTGTATTTGTTGCACAGGTGGCATCCTATCATAGCTGCACGCTGGAATTCACTCCAGCTCCTGAGAGCGACCCATTCTTTCACAGATGTTTGTAAAAACAGTCTGCATGCCAAGCTGCTTCATTTCATACACCTGTGGCCATGGAAGTGATTGGAACACCCGATTCCCATAATTTGGATGGATGAACAAATACTTTTGGCAATATAGTGTATTTTTCTGGCTGTGATTGCACATCAACTTGGAAACTAATGAAGGTGTTGTGGGATAACTTGTATGTGGTCCAGGCAGCTCAGTGTCTGAATGTCGGTAAGAGGGCTTGCACACGTGGTGGAGGTGCGCCGCTGTGGACGAGGCCAGAAGAGAAAAGGTGTGTGTGAAATGCATCTGGCAAATAAAGAGACGTTGACCGCAGCAGGTAGAGAGAAGAGTAGCGTGTGATAATAAATGTGCAGCATTAAAAACCTGCTGCCACAGGTGTAGTTAGTCCCAAAGGGGCTAAAACCCCACCCCCACCCATCAGCAGCACTGCAGCACTCAGCAATCAGCTGATCGCTGCGATCTGTTAGTTTGAGTCATCTATCAGACATCTAATTCTCTCAGTACATGTGATCTGAAACATCCTCATCTTCCCACTGCTGTCTCAGGTGCCGCATCCATACACTCCTCCGTACAGATGTTGCAGCAATTGTTCTGCACAAAGACATCATCACAAATGCGCTTCCTTTCTCCCTCCATCTTTGCAAAACCCGCTCATACATTTGCCGACTGACGCCACAAATTGCTTTCAGCGTGAGCTGCAAATGCCGCTAGCCTCTGTGATTGTTTGCTTTGGTTTCCATGAACACCTTTCTGTGCGTGACGTCATTCGTGGTCACTTCAGAAGTGTGAGCTGCTCACATTGCAGTTGGTGGACAGGCCACATTCAGAAATGTAATGTGAACATCGTGCTATGCTAGTGTTCTTGGGCCGCTTTCCTCACACTGTCGGCCTCAGGTTGAAAATCTTGGGGTGGTCATTGACACCTCCTTAAATTTACACCGTCAGATTAGCTCAGTAGTCAGCAGTTTATTTTTCCATCTTAGGCTAGTTTGTAAAGTAAAGCCCTACCTGCCGAAGAAAGAGCTTGAAACAGTGATCCATCTGTTGATCATGTCCAGGTTTGACTACTGTAACTCCCTCTACTTCGGCCTTGATCAGACGTCCCTGCACCGATTACGGCTCGCCCAGAATGCAGCAGCCCACTTGCTGACTGGGGGGAGGAAACGGGACCACATTTCCCCGGTGCTCGCTGCTTTGCACTGGCTTCCCTAAATGGCCTGGCTCCCCCCTACCTGTCTGAGATGCTGCACTTGCATGCCCCCTCCAGGGCTTTGCGGTCCTCTTCTTAGCTCCTCTTAAAGGTCCCCCCCTCCAGACTAAAGTCCAGGGGCGATAGAGCTTTCTCAGTGGCTGCTCCGAAACTGTGGAACAGTTTGCCTCTCCAAATCAGAGCTGCCCAGTCTCTCTCGGGTTTTAAGTCTATGCTCAAGACCCATTTCTTTTCTCTGGCTTTCAATACGTAGTTGAGCTTGACACTGTTGGTTTTGATGTTTGATTTTTATGATTTTATATCATTTGATTTTAACTTTTTATTTTTATTGTGCCTTTTGTCCACTTTGGGCGACCTTGGTTGCTGTAAATGTGCTTGATAAATAAATTTGAACTTGAACTTGAACACCCACACAAAAAGATCCGATCTGACAAAAAAATCGGAATTTGGCATTAAGACCTGCTGTGTGAATGTTGCCATAGATATTAGTATGTAGACCCCACATGGATGCTGCCTATTAGGGCGTACGTCTCGTCAGGGCTGCCATGGGGCAGTGGATAGGGAAATTAACTGTGGCAGTGGGGGATCGGCACCAATCGATGCCGATGTCTCATCTCTGTCCCTCCCCTCTCACCGTCCCCACGTGACCCACTCTGTGCGCCGCTCACTGTAAACAAATGTAGCTAACAGACTGCAAACTGCTGCTGCGCCAAAAAAACAAAGCAAAGCAACAGATAAGGATTACGTTTTGGAGGCGTTGACGTTTGCAGAGTGGACATTTTATACTGCAGAAGGAGTTGGAGGTGAGTGGATTAATGCTTTTAGAAACGTGGTTTGTCAGCTGCTTACGATTAAGCTAACGAGCTATCCACTCGACTGTTGTCGTTAAGCTCCTTGTAAAACATCGGCGTACACGTCCCTGCGCTCTGACTGCGTGCTTTCGGGTGGTGTGTTTTTTTTCAAACGTCTCTTGCTTGAACCGTTTTTCCAACATTGCCAACCATAGCTCTAAGCTAATAATGGCAATTTGGGGATTTTTCATATAGGCATCACTCTGATTCCAAAGTTAATGCTTGTAAATGATCAAAAACATCATAATTAAGAAGGAATAATTGTTTTTGCCCTCCTACATCATGCCAGATAGTGTGTAACTGCGAAAAAGTGTTTCTATTACACTTTTGTGATATACTGCTTTATTGAAATGTCTGAAAAACCGCCTCATGAGAGTCAAATATTTTTGCAATATTTGACCATTTTTTGTTTTTTGATTTAAGTGTTTCAATTGCCAGTTTTTAATTGCGATATTTAAGTTTGACGAAATTCTAGATGCAAAGAAAACGCAGCTACTGTCAAAGCACGGGGTATGGAGCCACATTATGGAACAGTTGCAGTGAAAATTCAGGCCAAATGAAAATGATGACAAACAATTCAGAATATTTTTTACCAACAGAGTGTATATTGATGGAGTATTCAAGTTTAAATTATTCCAATCCAAATCTTAAATTGCTATCAGTGATTATTTGAATGATAAAAATGAGTTACTCTTGACTGAATTCTTGAATAAAAAAAAAAAAAAAATGAGGACATGAGAATGAGCAAGTCTTTTGAGAAAAGAACGGCTCCTCAGATCCAGCTCCCTTCAAAGAGCCCTAAATCCCATCTGTAGGAGAAAGTGATGTGAAATCAAGGAAGCTACGGAGGGATGACATTGGCTCGTCCTTACACTCTTTCATCGTGTAAAACACGAGTGTGTGTCTCACAAAGAAGAAGATTGTTTACTGTCACTTTAGTGATGTCGTAGATTACTCACACACACTAATCTTGTCATGTGTGTTGGTAATGAAAGCAGATCAACGTAAGACTGTTCGTGACTTCTTCACCTCTCTTTGCCTCTCACCACGAACACACACCCTCCCCCCACACACACACAGCCTGGCTTGGTGCGCTGTGTACCATAGAGCATAAGGACGGGTGTGTATTCAAGCAAAAACCCCACTGTGTTGTCTGTCAGTGTGTGTGTGTGTGTGTGTGTGTGTCAGAGGGTCTTCGGGGTATTCGTGTACAGAGACCGGCCAGAAATCCTCGCTATAGACTTATTCCTTTCTGTCTTTCAGTTTGTTTGTTTGTTTTTGTTGTTTTTTATTATTCTGCTTTTGGCTTTTCATTCACACCTTTTTCTTAGCTAGCCCTCTTTTTTCATTCTTACTTTTGTCTGTCTTTTCTTTCCTCAGTTCTCTTTCTTTTGACCCATAGGATGAATAAATCTGCATGATTTTCCCTGGGAAATGTCCCCAGATGTGGGGTGTCATTGTGTCAGCCAGTCAGACTGTGGCATGTCAGCAGGTGCTTTAGTGTTTCCTTGTGCAAACGTGTGTGCATGAGTAAGTGGAAGTGAGTGTGCAGACGGAGGAAATAAGGATGACGGTGATGAGCATATTACAATTTGAAATAAATGAAACATCATGAGTGAAGATGAGCACGTGTGGACGAGGCCTTGTCTCAAAAGGACATTTTCCAACTCTGAGGCTCTGAAACGAAAGCGACTGGGTTGACGTGCTTCTCCTGGGGGGGGGGGTGTCTTTCCCAGCTCTGCCAGTTCCATGCTGGTTCCAGACCTTTGGACGTGATTGCTGGGATTTGATGCGGGCTGATGGTGAGAAGGACAATCTGTGGTTCTGTCCTTCATCAGTCTCAGGGCATGGACACCCGGCACAAAATAAATGGGCTTTTTATCATAAAATAGTAAACGCATTAGACTTAAAGAGATGGGGACAAAGGACTGACAATAAAAATGAACCAAGAGACAGGATAGAAAAAAAGAGGTAGGAAAGTCAAAATATATTACGAGGATTTACAAAAAATTGCACACACACACACCATGATGAAGTATTAGGACCACGTTAACAAAAGAAGTTTTTACAGATTTCGAGAATAAAGTCGTAATATTATGAAACAACATAAATTTTACAAGAAAAAAAGTTTTTTTTACGAGAATACGCTAGTAAATGTATGACTTTAAAGTCGTAATTTAACAAGGTTTAATATTTTCAAGATTACAAAAACAAAAAAGCCCTGGAAGCGGCCGGTGTTGTGCCGAAAAACCTGGTAAGAGCATGTTAAACATTATTACACACTATCTAGGTTACTGGTGAGTGGCAGTCACTGCGCTCTTTGAGAGGGGGGTGCTTTTCACGGCAGGGGCGCAGTTTTCAGCACAACATCGGTTTCAGCCATTTCCCCCTCCACAAAAGACGCCTTTTCTTTTAAGTCCATCTGGTTCTTCTGCAGCAGAGATTCATTTTCATTTATTTGCTTTGTTTATTCTGATGTGTGCTACTGCATTTCTTGGCCAGGTCACCCTTGTGAAAGAGGTCTTGATCTCAATGGGTTTTTATCTGGTTAAATAAAGGATTAATAAAAATAAAACAATTTTTTTTGCAGATTCTTATCAAAGTCTTTATATTAATGATGATGTGGTGCTGATGTGCCAAGAGATTGAGTATCTCCTGGTCTGTAAAACCTATGCTGAAGTACATCCCACCCGTGGTGCATATAATAAAGTATAATATACTATATTTTTTTCTTATAGTTTATTATATTTTATTTTATGCGCCGTGGGTTTGAGAGGACTGTAATTTCATGTGTGGTGTATGTCTAACATGGGGCACATTTGTCAATAAAGTTGACTTTGACTTTGATCTCCACCAAAAGCTCCACCAGCCTCATTTTAATTAACTTTTTCTCTTCTAAATTTAAAATATCAGGACTTTAGTCTTGTTAAATTACGACTTCAATCTTGTACTGTAAGATACGATCTTGTTCTTGTAAATTTACGACTTTATTCTCGGAAATTAACAACTTTATTTTAATGAAATAACTTTTTTCTCAAGAAAATACAGAGGATTTCTTTTTTTCAAATCTGTAAAAAAAAAAAAGAAAAAAAACCTAAATATGAGCCTAACACTCCATCATAACCCCCCCCCCCCCCCTCCTTTTTTTTTCTTTTCAGCTCCAAAGGGTGGTGGAAAGAACCATAGGGATACCATATAACTTTTGGCCACTAGGGGCGCTAAACCTGTAACTTCCTACAGACCGCACAACTGTCACAAAATTAAACGGTCTCCATCCGTGTCTTGGAAATCGTATTTGCAAATCATTAAGCCACCCTCCTCCAATGAGAGACGGATCCGCTCTTTGGGGGTATCGGCCAACACACCTGACATATCGGCTGATGCCGATACCAGCAATAAAAACGCAAAATTCAACCTAAAATATCGGCTGGCCTATGTGTTATAGTCTATACTTTAGATAGATAGATAGATAGATAGATAGATAGATAGATAGATAGATAGATAGATAGATAGATAGATAGATAGATATCGCAAAATTATGTTTTTCATTTATTTATTAACTGGTCTGATATGGTTTTACTAGAAAACAGGAAAAGAGAATAGCTAGTAAATAGCTGTAAAAGTCCAACTGTTTCCATTTGGCAAATTAACTCACATGTGAAGTGACAGGCTACGATTTCATTCTCATTTTTGCATTGTTTTTGTTTTCCTCTTTGGTCCAGTAAATTAATCTGTTGTGGAAGTGTTTATCCAGAAGAACAAGAGTAGAGATGTCAGTGCACGTCCCTTTTAATACAACAAGCCTTATAATTTAGCATCTTGTTATGTACCATTCGGTTTTTGATGACATTTAAAGCACATTTTTAAGTGTTGACTGAACAATTTCACACTGAACCTTTTGTTTGTGATCCTCTAAAGCTTAAACACTCCTTCCTTTGTTTCTGCCAACAAATCAGGAATAACTGTGAAGGGAACAAGTTGTAAGTAGATAGATTAAACATTTCTATCTGTTCTTTGAACTCAATGCGAATCTCTATATCAGCTGTTTGCATATTTTTCAATGAGAATAGAAAAAAACACATTCTACACTGGAGACACTTATCCACTGTATCATGATTCAAATAAAAACTCAATTATTTTTTTCTTTTAAAAACTTTCTTGGGGAAAAATGAGTCTGTGTGGGAACGTTCCTTTTCTCTAATGAACACAGACGACTTCCTCACCGATACATTCAAGTGAGAAGGAGTAATCAAACAGTGGAAAGAGCAATCACGATATCTTGACAGTTTCATGCATTGATTATTCACTACCCAGACTGAAAAGCTGTGAGGATTATGCTGAATATTTTGGAGCAGTTGGGAAAAAAAAAAGAAGGGAGACATTTGAATTTGAGCAAAACATCATTTCATGAACAACATGTTCCACTCTAGGAAAGTTACTAACGATGATGCAGAGTAAAAAATGTGTTATACTGTCTTCCAAAGCAATTTAAATTACACCTGTAATATCATATATATATATATATATATGTATATTATGTATGTGTGTGTGTGTGTGTGTGTGTGTGTACATACAGTTTTCCCCCCTCCATAAAGGAAGGAAAAAAATAAGTTGAAATAGAAAAAAAAAAATGAATAGGCCTACATAGAAATTAATTTAAAACATGTCATTGATTTTGAATTGTGGTTTGAAAGAAATATTTTTAAAAAAATTAAAAACACTGAACTAAAATTTTGTTGAGCAACACTTTGAGGCAATCACTACAATGAGGTGTTTTCTGTAACATCCAATCAGACTTCTGCACCTGTTGACAGGTGTTTTGGTCCACTGTTCATGGGCAAGGTGCTTTAATTTGTTTGGGGCAGTTTTGTGTTTTATTTTTTTTCCAACTAGAATTCAAAAGTAATATTTTATTTTATAAAATTAAAATTCTCAAAATTAAAATGTATTTTTACTTTTGTAAGTTTCTGTTGTGAATTTACCATTTTCTTGAATTGAATTGTATTCATATTTTTGAGGATGACTATATATGCATTTATATAAATAATTCATTAATCCTATAAATTATTCATATATATATATATATATATATATATATATATATATATATATATATATATATATATATATATATATATATATGCTGTTATTATATATAATATTATATATATATATATATATATATATATATATATATATATATATATGATGAAGGAATAGCTTATGAGGTTGAATATGCGAACTTTGTATCTTCACTTTAAAAGCAAATGATAAAAGTTTTCCCTCCCACATGTAGGCTGTAGCCCATAATACCGGGCTTGTTATATAATTCATTATACTGTATATTTGTAGACTGACTGCACGCGCAGCCTCGTGCCCGCTGTTTAAACTCGGTTTCATGATTATGACTGAAAGCTGAAGAGAGAAGAGCCCCTCATTAAGCAGGTGTACCGTCTCCTACGTGCTCGCGCTGCCGTCACCTGTCACTGTCGGGGCACACAGTTCAAAGTGGCGGCTGACCCCCACCCACCCCTCAACACCCCCACCTCGACTTATCGTCCGTGCGCACACTCAGGACTCGCGCGCTGGTTGAGACGTCAGGATTGGCCGCAGCAGGGGATCCCCAGTCCTCCGTCTCTCTGACTCGCTCGGCGTATCATCATCTGTTCGCCGCGAGGAGAGGAGCTCGCGCCGGCTCGCACTTGAGGAGGAGAGCACAGGACAGTCTCGTTTCTCCGCTCCGTCGGAGCTCGCGCTCTCTCTTTCTCTCCTCCTCCCTGTCTTTTCCACTTCTGGCACAACAGACTCTTTAATGTAGTTAAGTGGCGCACGCGCTGGGTTCCTGGCTAATCTCGAGGAAAGAGTGGAGAACAGAGAAGAAGAAAGAAGGAGGAAAAAAAGGTGTTCATCAGCTTGGTGATTTATTTCCGGAGAAGAAAACAACATGGAGAAGAAGAGATGAACTCTGTCAGTTTAACCGGCAGATAGGACCGTTTCTTCTGGGCTGTTTGTTCCCTCACGTGCGTTTTTGCCTCGCTGCCTTGGACGCGTTTTTGTCCTCTCCTTCCTCCGTTTCTTTGGTCTTTTTTTTTTAATTAAAAAATATTTTTTACAAAGCAAAAGTGGGGGGAAAAAGGGGGGAAGAAGCGGTTCCGTTTTGTTGTTTATGAGGAAAATCTGCAGAAAACTGAAAGAACTTCAGAAAGATTTTCTCATGTTTGTCTTTTTTCATCTGTGTCAGGATTAAAATAGATGTCTGCAAGATGAACAAGTGGAGGAAGTTTTTTCTGGCATAAAAGTGGAAGAAAATAACCGGCCGAGGTTATAAACAAGCGAAGAACACTTCCCGTTTCCCCCATTCAAGTCCAACACCTGACAGGTAGGACAGCGTTTCTCATGGCTACGGAGATGTTAGGAGATGCTGTGTTGTGGATTGTGACAGTACACTGTTAGTACATACAAAATATAACAAAAATTATATATATTTTTTATAAATAATGAACCTTTTATTGCTCAACTGCAATCTCATAATTAAAAGGACAGTTTTCTGAGTTACACATGACGTCCTCACCTCCTTTCAGCTATTTGTTCTTTTGTTTTTTCTTCTTTTTTTTGAAGAAGAAAAGGAGAAAAAACGCAGAGCAGCGTTCAGATAATCTGACCAAACTAAAAGCAGGAAACAGGATTGATTTAGTTCTGCATCTGTCTTTCTTCTTCTCTCTTTCTGTGCTTTTTCCATCTTATCTGGAGGCGAATTTAAAGGTCAGATAAGAGAAGAAAGACTTCCTCTCTGAGTGGCTTGTACATCAGAAAAATAAGCTGATTTTCTTCATTGTGAATCTGAGGAGGTTTTGTCAACTTGTAAACTGGATTAAATGAAAAATGTCTCTCTAGATCACAACCCACTTAAATTCTGCTCAAATGTGAGGAATAAACATTAAGTCTGGATCACTTCATTCCTGAGTGTATGAAGTGTGTGTCGGCATCTCATTGAAGGAGATAGATTGAACAAAATTGTCTTAAAATATGATAACTAGAGTAATTTGCTCTGTAATGAGAAATAACGCTCAAGTCATATGTTTTTAGTCTCAGAATTTCTTAATAACACAAAAACCAGCTTTGTAATATCTTCAGCTCTTTTTATGTACAATTATACAGTGTGTTTTTTTTTTCTTTTCTTTTTTTTTTTAAAGCCATACCCTCTGTAATATTTCCCCCAGTGCCTGCTGCTGTGACTACCCATTATAGTGAAATGACATTTTGTCTTGCATGTCCTTTCTCCTGTGGGTTTTAAATGAAAGCATGCACATCCTCGGTCTCTGCACAAGTGCAGCTCTCCTGCTCAGACATGAGAGCTGCTGTGGGATACTTCCTGCAGTACTCTGCTATTTCAGCCAGCACAAGGACACAGCCACGTATTCTTTCATTCTTTAATTAAGATCATCCAAAACGCTCATCTTCTCTCTGAGCATCTTCGATCTGCAGCGAGGGAAACGGCCGTGATTGGTCAGCCAGCTGAGTCAGTTTACTGTTCAGTCCAATCATCTACATTTCACACACATTCACACACGGTGCTGACACCGTTACTGACTTATCTGGTCCCCGCTTTGGTCAGCGTCTCATTTACTTTCTGTTAATTTATTTTATTTCATTGTGACTTTCTAATCTGGAGTAAATTAGTGGTTTTTATGTGAAGCTGTAAACGGTGCTTCTTCTAAATATCAGTACACTGTAAAATGTTTAACCCTAAAAATATGAGTTAAAAGGCTGCCTTAAAATTTTGAGTTAAATGGAACGATTTTTGTGTGTTTGATAAAGAATTTTAATTTATAACAACATAACATAACCTTGTTGACTCGACAAAATATAATACATTGGGACGACGAAAATGCTAAAATGCATTTTACAGTGTATCGTACAGATTTTACTCTAGAACTCATCAGTGAAATATCAGGTCCTGATTAAACATAAAGAAATGGAATATTTCTACATTATATATACATATATGTATGTATGTATGTATATATATATATATATATATATATATGTATACAGTCGTCCTCAAAATTATTCATATCCTCCATGTAAAGTAATTCACACAGTAATTCAAATAACAAGAAACTAAAGAATCTAATGATAAATAAAAATTTACAAAATTATGATTAAGTCACAGAAATTATTGCTTTTGAATTGTGGTTGGAAATAATGATAAGAAAAAACAATTAAACAAGACTATTAGTATTAGTTTTTATGTATTACTATTACATTAGAGCACTTTTCCCATGAACATTGGACCAAAACAGCTGATTGCAGTGATTGTCTCAAAGTGTTGCTCAACAAAATTTTAGCTTCGGAGCCCCATCATACTCTTTTGTTTAATTTTTTTGTTTGTATGTTTTTAAAGTGTCTTTCAATCCACAATGGGCTTTATGCACAACTCCACTACTTTCTCAACTTAAGCCAGCACCTTTGCTTCTTGTCTTTCATTACTGGACAAACTGATTAATCCAGGTGTGTCTGGCTATTGTCCTCATGGCTACTGAGGTCAGGCACACCTGGATTTAATCAAATTGTCCAAAAATGAAAGACAAGATACAAAGGAGATGGCTTAAGTTAGGAAGCAGTGGAGTTGTGCATAAAGTCCATTCCAGATCAATGTCAAGGTTTTTTTTAATAGAATTTTTATTTATTTTTATTTACTTCTGTCAATTCCAGCTGATTTAGCTCACAGCTGATTTTCTTCAGTCTTTAGTTGGAGGGTATGAATATATATTTCTTGCTTCATTTTCATTTAATTAAGAAAAAAACATCTCACCTGAGAAAATATCCAGATTAAACTAGATCAGTAAATATTGTACAAATGCACACAAAAAAGAAAAAAAAGAATTTGTTTTCTTTTTCTGTTTCTTCTAACCACTTTCACATTATTATTTTTTTTTACGGTTTAATATATATTTGTTTCTCTCTCTTTAAGTCGAACTGGTAAATCACCAGTTAATTGCAAAGGGAGCCAGTTAAAATAGAGGTAAACGTGAAAAACAGATGCAGATGAGAAGGAAGAGACCACTGAACACATGAGAAATGATGTGAAAGAATCTGATCAAACTGTGACGTCCCTCTGCAGCTTCTACTGTAGATGACTTTGTTTAAATTTACAGAGTAAAATGTTGTATTTTCCATATTTTGCTCCTTGGCGTGAGTCGTTTCTGTCCAGAGATGCAGCTACACTGCTACTCGTGGTCCTCTGACATGAAGCATCCCCACATTCCTGCAGACCAGACGAGGTGAGCCCAGCTCTGACTTGGAGCGGGTCTCTCTTTCACCTCCGTGTGTTACGTTAGATCTGCTCGCTGTGGGGAAAATTTCATTCACCATGCTTTGTTTCCCTATTTTATCATCTCATCTTCAAATCGTCTGTTCCTATGTGTTTAGTGTTGGCTGGAAGGGAAGTGTCATAATGTGATGGACGGATGATTTAATGTGTTGGTTTCATTCCTGACCTGCTTGGACCAGTACACCTGCAGACTGGAGAGCAGTGGTAACGATGATGATGATGATGAGGAGGAGTTGAGGTTAGGTGAAAGGTAGAGCCAAATGGCTGCTGATGCTTGAGGTTACAGCGAAGCAATGTCTTGAAAATGTGTGTGTAAATGACACGAGCCATCATCAGTTTGTCTTCATGGTCTCGTCCACACAAAGATCCAGACGAGAATCAGCAGCCGAGTCGAAGTCTGTGTTAAAGTCGCGTTGGTGTTTAACTGGACTGCAGCCGGCGCAGGTCGGGATACTGGCCACATGTCTTCTCCTCTCTCTGACCTGTCTTTCCTGACTACTAACTGGATCATAATGATAATAATAATAATAATAATACAACAGAGGCCAGTAAAGCCAAGAAAATCCCTAGAAAAAAATCAGAATTTAAAATTTAATATAAAATATTTGAGCTTGACCTCAGTATTTTCAAGAATGCTGCAACCAAAATTCCTTTTTTTCCCCTTTTCTATTTATTCTTAAATGAACAAATTATTGTAGTTTATTGCCAATACTGGTTTAATTTCTTCAGGACATAGCCTGCTTTTAGGCCATTGCACTTTATCTGAATCTTTTTAACACTGCGTGTATTTATACAGAAAATCCTGCACTGACCATAGTTTCATATGTGTAGTATCCATAGTACACCAATAATGCAACAGAGATGATTATTGGAATTATAAGACAGTCTTATAAGCGCAGCTGCAAAGTTCCTTACTGCAAAAAATTGTTATAACAATAATAATAAATGCAACTATTTAGAAATGTTATCAGACAAAAAAAAAAAATTTTTAATACTTTATTTAAAGAGTTTCCATTGTGATACAAAACAAACGGTATGAATCAGCGATTTAGACGCATCTTGAAAGTATTACAGTTTCACCAACCACTGGCATGTCATATGTAAAGAAAGCCCAAGAAATAAAATTCTGAAACAAAACCAAACAAAAAATAGAAAAGAAAAAAAAAAGCTAATCATTAAGTATCTGAAGATACAGTCATCCTCAAAATAATTTATACCGTCCAATTAAAGTAGGAAAAAAAAATCAGCTGTCAGTGAAATAAGTTGAAATTGACAAAAGTGATAATAAATAAAAATTCAATGAAAATCATGAAATTGATTTGCAGTTGCGCTTCAAAAGAAATATGAAAAAAACAAACACACACACACACAGAAAGTAAACAAGCATGATGGGGCTCCAAAGCAGAAATTTTGTTGAGCAACACTTTGAGGCAATCACTGCAATCAGGTGTTTTCTTTAACGTCCAATCACACGTCTGCACCTGTTGACAGATATTTTGGTCCACTGTTCATGGGAAAGGTGCTCTAATGTGTCTGGGACAGTTTTGATAGTTTTTTTTTATTATTATTATTTTCAACCACAATTCAAAAGTAATATTTTATATCACAAAAGTATAATTTTGTAAATTTTTATTTATTATTAGTTTCTTTATTTTCTTGTTATTTAAATTATTATTGTAGCGTTTATTTAGCCTTTTCTTTTATTGGAGGGTATGAATAATTTTGAGGACGACTGTAGATGTAGAGACACTGAAATACAAATCTAAATATATAGTACACATATAAACATACACATACATTCATACTGTATATATATCTGTATATATATATATACACACATACATGTATAAAACTGTATGTATAAATACCCATGTACCTTAGATACAAACAGGCTGCAGTAGAAAAGAAGTTATTCTACGAAGGTGTTTCAATCACAGATCAACCTTCCTCTGCATGATCTAGACATTAAAGAAAGATTATATTTTAACTTTTAGATACCTAAAACTGCTTAGAAATAAATATATTTAGGAAAATGTAGTTTGTAAAGGGTGATTTTCTAAATTCCAAGGAAACATGTCAATCAGCAATGGTCAACAATGACATTCAGCGAGAGACAGTCATCCTCAAAATGATTTATTCTGTCTTTTTCAAGAAAAGCCTAACTTCACAATAGTTATTCAAATAACACAAAACTTTAAAAAAGTAATAATAAATAAAAATTTACAAAATTATAACCTAGTGAAACAAAATATTGATTTTGAATTGTGGTTTTAAAATTCAATTTAACAAAACTATCCCAAACAAATTAGAGCACCTTGCTCATGAACAGTGCACCAAAATACATGTAAGCTGGTGCAGACGTCTGATTGGACGTTACAGAAAACACCTGATTGCAGTGCTTTTCTTAAACAGTTCAACAAAAATGTAGTTCAGGAGCTCCGTCATGCTTGGTTACATATATTTATTTTTTGTTTGTTTTTATTATTTCTGTTGAATCACAAATTAAAATAAATGTCATGATCTTCATAAAATTTTATTATCATTACTTTTGTCAATTTCCACTTATTTAACTGGCAGCTGATTTTTTTTTCCAGTGTTAAATGAGAGGGAATGAATAATTCTGAGGACGACCACATATAAATATGAATATAAATATTGTTGAAGTACAAATGTTTGGAGAAATTGTGCGAAAGACAAGGTTTAAAACCGCAAACGTTTTTTATTTTTGCCAAAAAATAATTTTACTATGTTCATTTGCCTTTAAAAACCATAACTTGCGTGTTTTACATTATATTACGTTTTCTAAAGTTTCACTTCTCCTTTGCTATTGCTTGTTCTGCTTTAGATGTTTTGTCGTCATTCTTGAGCTCTTCTGTCTGCTTTACATTAATAGTAAATTAAGTTTATTCATGTCGTCTTCATGACCAATCAAAGCCCTTTTATGCAACAAACCACATTTCTCATTTACACACACGCACACACACCATTTCTGAGTTCATCTAAGGTTATGCAGCCCTTTCGTCTGGTTTCTCTGGGAAAGCCGGGGCTGAACCACCAGCTTTCCTGGCTGACTCACTACCTTTTATCTTGATCTACATCATATAAAGATAGAAAACGAGATGATGGCATCTCACCATTATGGATGTGTTATAGCTTGACAGTATTGTGTTTTCGTGTTGTGGAAAAGTGAGTCTGCAGCTCGGCTGTTCCCAGAGATTCTTTCCAGACGAGACTAGTGACCCTCAGCTTTGCAAGATGGACATATTTGTTATATTTCCATGTGTCAGTGGACAAAGAGTAGCGGTCCGTCAGACTGCTAATATGTTAATGTCTCCCACTAAAGCCAACATTGATTCCTAATTTTCTCTTTTTTTGCTAATATTAAATTCCCATTGATCCCACTCAGCCATGTCAAACAGCAGAGCCCTCCCTGCTCATGTTTCTTTTACTAAATGATGCAGGCTTAAACTTTTTATGCTTGATCATGAGGCTGGCGTAGATTTCATCACAGCTTAAGTTGGAGCCCGATGATCGTGAACCAGCATGTTTACATCATCCTGCATGTGCCCGCCTTATATGAGGATATGATACGTGTCTAGATATGATTCATGGACAACTATTATTTGGTTTGATTTTAATGAAGTTTGATTCAGAAACGTCTGATCCAGTTCTTGATCATTCTGTAAGTTGAGTTTTCAGGTGAGAAATAAGTCAGTTAGTTAAAGGGGCGGCACCGGCTGCATATGAAATCTGATTTAACACCACAGGTGCCACCTCAGGTGATTGACAGGTCACTGGAGGAGGACAGAAGCATCTTTCCAGACCGACATAGATCATCACACCAGTATCACCACATCAGTTTGAAGTATTGTAAATCCCGGAGTATTGAGCGCGCCTAAATACGAGCCGCACCCACTAGAAAATGAGATTTGTACATATACTTCTCAATTAGCCGCAGATGTCCACGTTGTAACATAAGATATTTACACATATTATCTTTAACATATCGGCTACTTCGTGAGCAGTGCCTGTAACAGGGTTGGTTAAAATAAAACAAAAAACTTCAGTTCGGTGCTGCTGGCCGGACAGACGGTTCGTAACGTTCCTTCTGCACGTCCGGTCTTCGAAACTCCAACTGTAGGGTTAAGCTCATGTCCAAAATAAGAAGACACCAGTGTTAGTGTGTTGCTCCGGGTCCCCCCATGAAGCAGGAGTCTTTTCCGTTTTTAGCATTTTCCCCTTAAATAAGTATCAAATCCAGATCCCTCATACAGCAGCAGTTTTAACACCGTTTCTGGGCAGTGGATGATGATGAACATTAATTAATATGTAGGACTCAAGCACTGAGAGACGTCATAAATGAGGAAGATCGGGTATCTGTAGAGTGGTATCGCGATACTCCAAAAAGTATCGATTACGATATCTTGTGTGGCTGGTATTGAAGTATCGACTTCCAGGGTATCAATATGTCCATCACTTGTAACAATCCATCGATTAGCGGTGTTGTTGCTGAAGCCGCAGTGTTCAAAGCGTGTGAACAAACTAGCAGCTTGTAGCCCGGAGTTATGGTAAATGTAAGTTTCCAGAAGAGATTTTGTCCCTGTGCAGGTACAAATATTAACCTGACATTACCATGAAGCTACATAGCAATGCTAATCTAGTTATATGCTAGCTCTAGATTAGTTTTGAGATAATGTGGAGAAACAGGCTCATGTTTAGTTTTCAGTCAGTGTATTTAGGGACAATACAGGTACATCAACTCAGTAAATCAAGATTTTTACGTCGTAGCTGAAAATAAACTCTAAAGATGCTTAAAATGAACATCAGTGTCCACGCTACTTAGCGCTGATTAAGCTAGCACTACATGATACAGTTTTATTGAAACAGAAAGCTAGCAAAGCTGCTGTTTTTTGTTGTTGTTGTTGTTGTTGTTTTTTAAGGATTTTAAGGCTTTAGTGGCCTTTATATCACTATTTCAATAGGAAAGCTAGTTGGTTTCAAAGTAGTTACAGCATGAAAATGTGGAGAAATAAATCCTGGAGCCAGTCTGGTTTGGTCCAGGAAGATATAACAATGAAGAAAAGCGGAGCTATTTCTGACTTCAGTAAAGAGAAAAGACCCAGATCAGGTGGAGACAGACTCCTGACCCAGTATCAGCAGCCCAACGTGGAGCTAGCAGCACCAGGATCCAGTCTGCCACCACCAGACAGTAGACCAGAACTGATCCCCCTTTCTGCGGAGCTTTCTGAACTTGTTGTTCAGAAACCAGATGTTTCAACCTGGTGACCCAGTTTTATTGATGTTTAGATATTTCTCACGTATCGGATGTGACAACATGACAGCAGAAAAACCATTCGTTCTGCTGTGAGGTGACAGAGATAGCATCCCACCACCATGCAGCCCAGTAAATATCTACAACTATTAAAGACTAAATAGACTGTTTTTGTTTCTTTGATATACGAGTCCAGCATGTATGTATAAACCTGTAGTACGATGTATGTAAAGTACATATGTCAGCAACTACATCTATAAATCATTAATAATGACTCAGGGAATGGATGCTTTCATCACCTTTCAGCTTGCAGAGTTATTTAAAGATAATGGATGAAAATTAGCTTTTATTATCCGTGTCTTTGTCCTGTGTTGTTGCTGTTTTATCATTTAAGATTTCACAGGATGAGCGTTCTGGATTTAATGCTCAGCAGACCTTTATCCAGATCATTTCCAGCTGTCAGATTGTAAACCGTGCCGGCGTCATTAGACATGTTACCAGCAGCGATGCAGGCGTACGAGATGGAACTGGTGCATCTGGCAACCACACCAACTGATCTGCTGGTGAACTCCACTCACTCTGTGCTGCACACCCGTCAAATAAATAATTATCAATACTTTTTCTATACTTGATCATCCCAATGCAGGCTCACAGTGTGTATGTGTGTGTGTGTGTGTGTATGTGTGAGAATGGGGGGGGGGGGGGCTATCCCAGCTGCGGGTTCCCAGTTCACAGTCTTGCTTTGACTCTACAATCTTCACTGAAGCCTTAAACCCCTCATCAATTTATGACACGGTAAATTGTATTCGGTGATATTAGTGCATTTGAAATAATAATTGAAATATTAAATTTTTAACATGATTTTTGTTTGTAGAGTGTGATTCATATCACGCCCAGTATTACCAGTATTAACATGTAGCTGTTATACAGTCATGTGACTGACACAGGTGATTTAATTTAATTTAATTTAATTTAATTGATAGGCTTGTGATGCCGATTTGGTCACTGATTGGCAAAACTAATTTACTAATTAAGAGATTTATCCATTTTACATGTTTAAATGAACACTGTTATCCAGGTTCCTCTGTTTGAGCCATGAATCATTATTATTATTATTTTTATTTTGTTCTCATCATGTTTTTTATGGCTCCTATGAATCACTATGATTGTTTGAATTTTGTACTTTGTAATGTTTTTTCTTTACTGGGAAGGCAGGAAAAGTAGCGACCACTATGGTGGGAGTTATGGGGATCCACATAATAAATGAACAATTAAACAGATATATTGTGACCCAACCTAACACCTTTTGGACATTTTTTGCATTTTTGCATCTTACCCTTTATCCCTGGCCGTTGCTTGGAGACACCAGCGAGACAGGTGTAATCTGTTTTTTCTTTTCCTCTTTTACAACAATAAAACATTCCAGTTCTTAGATAAATATGCAACATGGAACAGATTTGAATGCATAAACTGAAAATATTATAGGCTAATTATTGCTCATTCCTCCAGAAAGTAGTGGGATTTTTTTTTTTTTTTGTCTTGTTTTTGGATTGCAAACAAAAGGATTTAAATATTTGTACGATTGTCTATAAAAGCTGTGAGTACAGCAGCTGACTTATAGAATAATCACAGGAACAACAATAAAATACTTTTCATTATACAGGCAACACAATGTGTGTACTCCTGTCTTGTCTACTTTCACTGAAACGTTTGTTTCTTCTTTATTGTTGTTGCTGTTGACTGACATTGATCAGCACATCCTCAGAAATTTAAAGTTCGTCTTTGTATCAAACATCGATTGAAAACACTTAAAAAATGTTTTCAACTTTGAAAGCTCAGAGTTGCACCTCAGAAACAAGTATTTATTGATTCCCTCCTTCAGGAGACATCGTTGTCATTGTAATAGAAATCACGATAATAAGGGATATGACTTTCTGTTCACGCCACTCAAAGCTCTTCACACTGCATCCATTATTAATCCCTCTGGTGGTGGTGAGCTGCATGTGTAGCCACGGCTGCACCAGCAAGCAACCATTAACCGGGGTTACTAAAACTGGAGGCCAGGTGGATGAAGTGTTTTGCCCAAGGATGCAACAGAATGAGCTGGGTTTTAACTGGCAACCCTCTGGTTGTTGGCTGACCTGCTGTTAGTGCCACCCAGGAGGCAGCGACCTCACTTAAATGAAAGGATTTTCATCTTCTGCAGTACCAAGTGACAGAGCATGAAAGGGTTAATGCTCCCTGACTCTTACTTAACCTCATGTCCTTGTCCTCCTCCTCCTGCTTGAAAACTTCCTCAGCTTTTATTCTTTATGCCAGTTAGCATCTGAAATATTTAAATCAGTGACTTGTTATGACGAGCAGGATTTCGTCTTGTGGTTTAGAGCATGTGCAGTAGAGTCTCTGATAAATACAGAGATGGTGTTTCACATACTGGATATATTTGTTACTGCGGGGAGCGCCTCCGTCATAAAAATGATGCCGTCAGTGCTCCATTTCTGATACCAACTTTACAGATTTATCTTTATCCTCTATTTTATTTAATTTTCTTTCTCAAAAGTAAAAGTCCTAAATTATAGTTTTTATTTTTTAATTGATCATTTTTATTTTGTACGGAAGCATATTCCATTCACCTGAAAAAAAATGCGATTGTTCTGCTTTTCTGAATTAACAAGATAATTTCCACAAAAAAATTATGAAAATGTTTTGTTTTCTTAATTTATAAGATAGTTTCAAACAAATATAAGAAGTTTCTGTTTTTCTAATTTAGCAAGATATTTTTTTTTACCCAAAAAACTTAATGAAAACATTCTGTTTTCAGAAGTAATGAGATCACTTTTAAAAAAATATATTTACAAAATGCTCTATTTTTCTGAATTAACGAGATAATTAGATTAAATGTTATGATGTTCTAAATTCACTAATTTTTTTTCACCAAAATTATTGTTTTTCAGAATTATTAAAAATAATTTTTACAAAAGAATTGATAAAATATTCTGTTTTTCAGAATTAATGAGATCATTTTTAAATAATAGATTAAATGTTCTATTTTTCTGAATTAACAAGATAATTTTTTACAAAAAATGAAAATATTTTGTTTTTCTGAATTCACAAGACTTTTTTTTTTTTTTTTTTTAACAAGATAAATTATAAAAAAGATCTTCTTTTTTTTTTTCTCGGACACATTAGAGCACCTTTCCCATGAACAGTGGAGCAAAATACCTGTCAACAGGTGTAGAAGTCATTACACATTACAAGAAACATTACAAGAAACACCTGATTGCAGTGATTGCCTCAAAGTGTTGCTCAACAAAATTTTAGCTTCGGAGCCCCAGCATGCTTGTTTGTTTGTTTGTTTTTATTATTTTTTTCAAACCACAATTCAAAATCAGTGTCATGATTTTCATAGAATTTTAATTTATTATTTCTTTTTTCAATTTCATCTTATTTCACTGACAGCTGATTTTTTCCTTCTTCAATTTGAGGGTATGAATAATTTTGAGGACTGCACATGTTCAGGAGGAAAGCAGCAACCTCCAGGGGCTTTTCAGCCCCTTTACTACTTTCACTCTCATCCTGCTTCATTTTTCTCCCCTTTAATATGAGGAATGTAAGGAAAGGAAGATGCTATTTCTACACAGAGCAGTAGAGTTTGCAACTCAATGCTAATGCTAATGGCAGGAATCCTTCAGTGTAGACGCTGGCATGGTAATTAGGCATGTGCCTGTATGAAATTCTGACGGTATGGTAACCTTGAGCTAAAATATCACGGTTTCACGGTATACCATGGTATCATGATTACACTCTTAAATACTGTTTTTAAGTGTCTGGGTAAATAAAAACAACTTATTGTGGTTGAACAATGCCCTTTTTTTTAGAACATCTGTACTTCTTCCTTTGATGTTTAATGGCGTTGGCATTGGCAAGCCACGTGAATTTACCACCACCAACTGGGAATGTGGGTCAGGGCAGGCGGCGTACACCTGACTTTCACTATCTCCCTGTGTTTTAAACACAGAATGAGGTTCATACCGTGGTCAAGGTATGAAGGTATGACGGAAAATGTAATGGTTTTCATACCGCTACGTTTTTGTAGACTGATCCGGCCAAAGCCACAACTAGACCGTCCGCCATTGCAACGGGGGCGTTTCTGTACATGTGTAATTAGAACAGATGAGAATCTGACTTTTTTCTGAACAACATGGAGGAAATCTGGAAGGACTGTCGCATTCCTGGTTGTTGGAACATCAGAGGAAAACTTTAAAGTGGTAATAAGTGAATAACAAGATCACAGACATTTATTTCATGAAGATTTCTGCCGTCTGTGACAAAACTGGACACCTCTCCGTCCACTGTGTATCAGTGTGTTCGTATCGGGAGGAATGTCGGACACACAGAGCAGAGGAGGAATAACTTGCTGCCACAGCGGAGAAAGCATTCGATTTAATCCCCCAACAACAAAAACTTGGTAAATTATGGCGAACACTCATTAATCTGACACTTTATTTTACGTATCTGTGCTCCTGAAAATGAGCGGTGGTGTTGCTGAGAGTTAATGACTAATCTGGGAGATATTGTGAAATATAACATTATTTGCTCTGATCAGGGCAACGTTGGGACCAGAAAATAAAGACAGTTCAGTCAGAAACAAACGGATCAGGAAGACGGTGTCCTGCAGCCTTTAGGCTACGTGGTCTGTACAGTCCTTAAACAATCCCAAAAGACAAATATGTGATAAAATAGAAAAGTAATGACCTTTGAAAGGGTTTAGTTTTTAAAAACTTTGATAGGTAATCGCAAGATGTGCGTGTTGTTCCAGTGCGGCTTGTCATTAAAGCCAGTTTCCGTTTATTATTAAATAATAATAATAATAACAATAAATAAATGTCAGAATACTTTATAGATCTCTGGATAACATACCTATAGGTTATCATGACCTTAGACGACTGTCCAACGTTGTAAATTGGAAGGTAATTGGGACTAGTCCCCACCTTAATGGCGGCGCCACAAGATGGCGCAACACCCAAAACGCTCATGAGATTAGTCTGTACTGTGGTATACCTTGAAACCGGAAACCGGCACATCCCTAATGGTAATCAAATGTAAATATTTGTATATTTCGGGCCCATCAAAATTGATAAAACAGTTATTTATATGCTTTCATTTTTTTGTGAAATTGATACTTTTATTCTGCAAACTATAGACTAACCCGACGAGCGTTTTGTGTGTTGCACCATCTTGCGATGCCACCATTGCTTGGGGAACTAGTCCCAATCACCTCCTAATTGCCAACATGGAAAGAAGCGTGAATATCTGGATTTACAATCTAAGGTAATGATAACCTATAGGTATGTTATCCGGAGATCTTCAAAGTATTCCGACATATTATTTTTACATTAGTGCATTAATGTAAACTATTATTCATCTCCAGAAACAACCCACACAGGGATATAAAATGCAAATCTCGTTATTACTTATCAAAGTTTGAAAAAAAAAAAGAAAGAAAGAAATCTTTCAAAGGTAGTTTTCTATTTTGTCATATATTTGGCTTTTGGTATTATACAGATCCCATAGCTTTCACATGTCCTGCAGATGAAACTAAAGGCTGCAGGACACCGTCTTCCTGATCCGTTTGCGTTTCCTCCATGTTCTTAAGAAAAAGTCAGATTCTCATCTGTTCTAATTATACATGTAGAGAAAGGCTCCCCATGCAATGGCGGACGGACTACTGGCGGCGTTTGCCCAGATTACTCTATAGATGTTCTGTAGATTAATTATTTTTGGAAAAAAAGGTTTTGATGAAAAAAGTTGTAGCTATGACCTTTAACCTTTTAAGACTGATGGCTTTAACATTGTTCCTGTCATCACGTGCAGCAGCGTGCACATCAGGAATCTGTCTTAAAGGGTTAATCTGTTGGTTTGCTTTTCTTCTTATAATCCCGATAAATCTTATAAAAATGTTACCTGTCACATGTTGTTGAGCACATGTGGATGCCTCATCTGACATAAAGGTCACGACCCTTCGTCAGCTTCTCCATGTAACTATGATGAATTTATGTTGGAGATGTGCTGAGGCCACCCATGTCTCCCAGTAGCTTTAAATCATTTCTCTCCTCTGAACTTGTTCATACTGGAGATTTTGTGGGCGCTGAGTCAGAGAGAGAGAGTCCGTGATTTAAACCTGGTCTGGATGTGCTGTGGGGGCTGTAGTTATATTTATATATATATATATGTTTAAATAGGTTTTCTTGAAATAAGATGCATCCGTCTTAAAACAAGTTCCAATATTTTACTAAAATGTTTCTCTTTAGGTGATTATGTCTTATTTTGAGTGTGATGAGATATTTTGACAAGAAATTGGAAAAATATACTTGGTAAGATTTGAGTTTTGTGGCTCTGTCTAATAGTAGCACCACGTTGACAGAGGGTCACTTAACTTCTGAATTAACCATTAAACAGCTACTTTACATGCTCCACATCAAACACCTGAAAGAAATTATTCAAGAAAAAAAGAGGAGGAAAGAGGAAGAGCAGCCATGCAAGATTATTTGATGTGGGATCATGACAGCAGATCAGTCATACTTACCGGCAGTGACACAGCTGAGAAAAGAGTGGATGAACGTGCAGCTGTCTGCAGAAAGGCCACAGCAAAAGTTCAGTTAGCATAACAGGTGCTCTGCAGCACATTTCTGCTATGCAAGGTTATTTATGATAGCCCTCACGTTCAGCTGGCAGGCCCTCTCTCTCGGTCTGTTTCTTTAAGTTGTCTCCTCTGAAACCTCTTTTGTGTTTGCATTCCAAGCACTTTATTTCTGATGTGATTTATTATTGCCGCATAATTAATAAATTTTGTAGGCTTGTATGCAAAAGAGTGACCTTACTGTATCTTTGAATTTATGTCATTTACATTATAAAGGTTCATGAAAAATGGGGGAATTAAATTTTAGTATTTTTGGATCATCAGCTGGATGTTCTAGCTTTATTTGAAAGCACTAGATGATCTAAAAATTTTAGGGGTGCATGATAATTATCGCGGCGATAACAGTAAATTATTAGGTCTTTCCAATAATTCCGATATTATGACGACTTGTCCTGATAACATGTACAGTCATGGAAAAAATGTTTATTTTATTTTCTCATATTTCTTGGTAATTTTAATGCCTGGTACTACGAAAAGTCAGTTTGTCTGGACAAATATAATGATAACAACAAAAATAGCTTATAAGAGTTTAATTTAAGAACTGATATCTGCTGTAGCCATTTTCCATGATTTTCTTAATAAGTGATTTTTGTTGCTAAGTTCTTACATCAATAGTTATGGCATTGTACTGCCAAAACAGCTTTTAGGCATTCTAGTAGGGATGCACAATATTGGAATTTTGGCCGATATCCGATATGCCGATATTTTAAATCTCATGTGGCCAATAACCAATATTGATACCAATATTAAAGCTGAAAAAAATAAACAGTCATTCCAAATGGCAGTTTTGATAGCCGCTTCCAACACTTTGAAAATAGGGGTGGGAAAAAATATCGATACACTGAAATATCGTGGTATTTTCATATGCTGATATCAAATCGACATTTAAAAACACGGTATCGCCTCTATTCTACTTACAAAATCTCGTGAGATTTCATCGTTCTGTTACAAATCTCCCAATATTTCATGAATTTTCACGAGATTTCATAACAGAATGATGAAATATCACGAGATTTCGTTAGTAAAATAGATAAATACTGCATTTTTAAATGTCAATATGATATCAGCATATGAAAATATTTCGATTTTTCAGTGTATCGATATTTTTTCCCATCCCTAGTTTTTAGAAGTATTAAAGTCCGTAAAAAAGACGTTTTTTTTGAAGGAGTAGGATTTTTTTTTTTAGACTTTAGAAATAGCGGGCTGATCAGTTAAATATCGGTTACATATCAGCCTGGTGGCCGATGTCTGATACTCAGTTTTAAGGCCGATGTAGGCCGATACCAATAGTGGGCCGATTATATCGTGCATTCCTACAGTCTAGATTTTCTTTTCTGTCTTGTTTAGTCACATGATTCACACCACAGTTGGTACTCAATCGCATAACCATTATTTTTTTTGACAAAGTTGGTCTCTTAATTTTTTCCATGGCTGTATATACATTAAAGGGACCAAAAGTATCATTATCTATACCGGTATCGGTAAAAAAGTACCATAAACTGCTGGTATCTTATTAATTGGAAAAATGTCGGTACCGCCCAACCCCTAGACCCAGATGGGGTTTCTAAACTGTGGGGCACCAAATGATTTAAACTCAATACGTTATTTTTGTATAATTTGGGCTTTAACCCTGAAAGAAAGCTTTTTTTCTTTTTTAAGATCGGACATGTTGAAGTTGAAAATCCCAGTTTTAAGCTTTTCTTGCGGAGATTTTGCGATTGGGGAAAGAAAGCTGCTGCTTCACAGGGGGACCACAAGCTGCTTCCAAACCACCTTCCCTTCTTATTTCAGACACCGGCTACCCCCATACAGTTGAAATTTTGATTCTGTATGAGTAGGTATGTACAGTTGTCCTCAAAATTATTCATACCTCAAATTGAAGAAGGAAAAATCAGCTGTCAGTGAAATAAGATGAAATTTTAAAAAATGAATAATAAATAAAAAATTCTATGAAAATCATGCCATTGGTTTTGAATTATGGTTTGAAGGAAATGTTCAAAACAAACACACAAAAAATAAAACAAGTAAACAAGCATGATGGGGCTCCAAAGCTAAAAATTTGGTTGAGCAACACTTTGAGCCAATCACTGCAATCAGGGGTTTTCTGTAATGTTCAAAAAGACTTCTGTCCCTGTAGACAGGTATGCTGGTCTAATTTTCATGGGAAAGGTGCTCTTACGTGTCTGGACAGTTTTTTTTGTTTTTTTTTTTGGGGGGGGGGGGGGGGGGTTGTTCTTTTTTAATTATTTTTTCCAACCACAATTCAAAAGCAACAATGTTTTTAACTACAGTAAAATGTAATTTTGTAAATATTTATTATTTATTATTAGTTTCTTTGTTTTCTTGTTATTTGAGTTACTATTATGAATTTAGCCTTTTCTTTAATTGGAGGGTATTAATAATTTTGAGGAATGACTGTATGTGTGTTAAGAACTGATATTTATCGTTATTGGTGTGTAAAAAAGTTTTTCGTCCATAACTAAAAAAAAACATGGTCTTTTCTCATTCTACATTTCAAACTTGCCCATAGGGACTACAAGTGGACTATAACTTGCTAGTTCATCTCTCCTTTGTAGTCAATGTTAAATGGTACACTGTCCCTGTATAAATAAATAAATCATTCATTCATGAAGTGTGTGATCCTGTGACACAGAAAGCTTTGTTCAGAGATGAGTTTAGATTTCCTCACATCTCAAAGCAAAGGACAAATGCAGCAAAACCAAAATATTAACTGTTTGTAAAAGGTCTCATTGGCCGAGTTCCATGTGTTAGGAAGGTGATTGTTGAGCTCGTCAGGCCAGCTCCGAGCCCTGATGTGTCCTGGAGGCTTTAACGTGGCGGGATTAGCTGCAGCCGTGCTGCTTTGCGCATGCAAAGGTTAGTCGGGCTGCGCGGGAGTGCTTGTTATAGTACGAGAGGGAAAGAGATTGTGCATTTGTGAATGTTGGTATAAATGCAGAGCAGCTTTGATCTGACAGTGCTGCTGGTGTCAGTGTTGTCAGTTCACACTAATGCAGAGGTGTTGTTATTCACACGATTTTCCTGCTGAAAATTAGACCTCTCTACTTCATCATTACACAGCTTTGACCTTGACTTTTTATGCTGGCAAAGAAGCAGAGATGGTATTTTGTTGATATCAAGGAGAATAAAAAATGAAGTTCCCTTTACATTTTGGATAGAATTGCTTTTTTAAAACCATTGCATCAAATAAACCTTAATCATTTATACCGTGTTAGACATTCAAATTTTTTATCAGAAAATATAATTTGAATATAATTTGAATCATGAGTTTAATTTACAGTCATGTTTGGCCGGTTATGTTTAACTGGTTTTAGTTTGTATGATCAAGAATAATTACTTGGATTAATCATTTTTATGATAAAAAATATATATATATTCACATCTTTTAAAAATGTTGTATCAACCATAATTTAAGCCTTGCATACTCAACTCAACAGTGTCCAGACTGGAAATAATGTTATGAAATATATATATTTCATAAAAAAAAAGAAAGAAAGAAATGGAAATAGGCACCACAAATATTTAATAAATGCTTTTAATTTAACGAACAACCAATAATTCATTTTATTTTAGTTCTTGAATATTTTTACGAGCAATTTCTTGTTATTTTACATAATTTACTAGGGCTGGGCAATTAATTGAAAATTAATCGAAAGTGACTGTAAAAACAAATAATCAGTGTAATCTTGCTCATGTCAATTATTTCTATTCTTTCTTTATATAAAAAAAATAAATGACATGAGTAAAGTTACATTGATGAGAAGATATGAGGCAATTTTCTTAATAAGCTACATTGAAAAATTGGAAAATGAAATACTATTAATAAGTTTTTTATGTTTTTATATTATTTTTTTTAATTAATTAATTTACTTTCTTTGATTCACTTTTTGTATACATAGGTATACCCAGACATGTATATGTGGGTGTCTATACAAGTTCATATGTAGAGGTTAATTTTTTGTCAATGTCCCTAAAAATTGGTGTTGATTTGTTCGAAAATAAAAAAAGAGGGAAAAAAATATTTCAATTATTTTCCTCAGCAATATTTATAAATATTCATTAGATGAGCATAAATAGTTAAACCGTGTGTGCTTTACTGAAGGGGATAAACAGTGGTTCAGATACAAGGGGGAGTGAATTGAGAGGTGCCAACCTTAAATCTTACAGAGTGAAGAGGAAGGTCTTTGGTTTCTTGGATGCAAACAGTATTTTTGTTTTGCTACAGACATTTGGTCTCTTGATTAGCTTTAAGATGTGAATTGGTCTTGCAGGAACAATGACTTGATTAGATTTTCTCAGGCACATCTACTTAGTACAGCTTCTTGGGCTACATGTTTCTAACAATGAGTGGAATAAATAATAAAATTTCCTCCACAGCTTCGTTTCTCTTATTTTAAAATCCATTTCTGCTGCTCTTTTATTATGATAACATTTGCAACAAATACTTTCAGTAAGCGGTGAGAACTAAAAACAAAAATAATACTGATAATTGCCAATTATTCGTAACTGAGGCAACATGTTGAATTAATTGTAATTTTTGCCGTAATCGTCCAGACCTGCTGATAATGATTTTTAGTTTTTTTGATCATTTTGATCGAGTAGCTGTGGCTCAGCTGGTTGTGTGTCTACAAATGCAGAATGTCTCCATGTCTAATCGTAGAGGTCATCAGACCATCTGTAATCAAGAAGGGAAATAAAATAGGCAGATTTTTTTATGTCAAGCAATGTTTAGCTTTGTGATGAAAATGAAGGCGTTCCAAATGATGATTAACGCATGATGAATCATTCCTGCAGTCAAATGTGTGGCTCAGTCTTCATGTTTGTTTTATTTAAAAACAACCTTAAATATGAAGAGTGAGGCTGAACACACTGAAAGTGTAAAATCTGTAAACGGCGTGCATTTCATGCATGGATACAGATGTGGAATTAAGTCAAATTTATTCATACCTTCCCATTAAAGACAGAAAGCAAAATCAGCTGTCAGTGAAATCAGTTGAAACTGACAAAAGTAAAACTAAATAAAAATTTCATAAGATCGATAACATTGCTTTTAAATTGTGGTTTAACAGAAATATTCAAAAGAAACAGTCATGATGGGATCTTTAAACTAATATTTTTTTAAATAACTTTGAGGCAATCACTGCAGTCATGTGTCTTCTGTAACATCCAATCAGACTTGTTGGTCAGCTGTTCATGAGCAAGGTGCTCTAATTTTTCTGAGACAGGTTTTATTTTTTAAATTCTTATTTTCAACTACAATTCAAAAGCAATATTATATCTCAGTACATTTTAATTTAATAAATTTTTATTTATTATCACTTTTTTTAGTTACTTGTTATTTGAGTGATTATTGTGAATTTAGCCTTTTTTTTAATGGAAGCGAATGAATAAATCTGAGAAACACGTATGTAAGATGTGTCAAAGTAAAACTTAATTCAGCCTCATTTTAAAAGGAAGGCAAGTTTTTTTTAAGACAATTCAAAGTGCTTTACTTTACGTAAAACATTAGGGTTTTATATAAATGTGTAAATCCACAGTACCTTGACAATGAATCTCAAATAATTCACAGAAATGTTGGCATTTACATGACAATACGTAATTTTCTGTTCCAGTATAACCTAATGCAGGGTGGATGGCTGCAGTCCATCCCAGCAGCAACTGGGTGAGAGGCAGGGTCACGCAATCATCAGTAAAAAAACAACTTTGATTCATTAGCCTAATTTATAAGTGTTTACATTTCAGCTCAATCTGAGTCATGATACTGATGGAAAAGTGTAGATGATTAGAGTTTTAGAAATTGGCAACAAAAAGTCTGCACTATATCAAATTACCAACACCTAAAGTTAAACAATTTTTTAAAAATAATAGCTTTTGCAGGGGAATAATTTCACACTGGAAGAGTTTTTATTTATTGAGCTGTTTACCATAACAAATTATAATTAGTTGAAGAGTTAAAGTGTGGACACTGGGCTGTAATTTGAGCTTCCTCCCATCCAGCTGAGAGGAAGACGTTAAGGTAGGGAGAAAAAGTATCGGGATTTATTGCTTTACGATTTTTAAATGAATTTTTATGTTCAAAAACCTTTTTTTCTTTTTTTTTTAATTTAAATGCTTTATGTTAGTCTGGCAATGTTCAAATTCAGGGGCTATGTCCTTCAAAGGACACGTCCTACCCAGACTACGTAGACCGGGTCCTCCTCAGATCGCACAAGGCGGAAGTGACAGGCTGTTAAATTCGGACGGTCTAGCCTCCTCTGGATATCTCTCATTGCCTAGCAACTGTGACGGCGCTAAACCAAAGCAAAATGGAGCTGCAAAATATCAGCATTACCATTGTTCTGCTAATTTAGAGGAATTACAGCAGCTTTACCTTCCGGCGACAGAATTTCTTATTTATTTCTTTATTTCTTATTTCCGGCCTTGGAAGGACATAGCTCTTAAATTTGGACACAGCCTCTTTGTTTATAGCTGGTTAGGGAAAAGTTGCCGCCTTTCTCCAGCAGAGGGCGAAATGTTTTTCTTCAACTTTCTAGGAGCATGGTGTTATATCCATTTCTGGAAAAAAAACTTAAAGGTGTCATAACCTAGTGTTTTACATACACAATCCTTCTTAAATTATCTTCAAATTAATTTTTAATTATAGTTGGGTGGGACGGAAATTTAATGAGCTCATTTTAACCTCTTTTTATCCCCAACTTTTCTTTGTCGCGAGAATACGCATGAGAGTTAGACCTGTCTATAAGCGCGTTCACGAGGCAAACTTCAAAGCCGAAACAAAGTTTTATCAGGACAGAGCAGGTGAAGGAAAATGGTGTCCCAACAGAGAAAAACGTGATAAAAACATAACAGCACGGTTGATGGAGAGGATCCGCGGAGTAAAAGGGCTGGACCCTGATGAATATAAGGAGAGGACGTGTGACGTGAAGTTAACCAAACACTGTTAGCTTCTGTAGCTACATTAGCAGCTTGTCCGCTCGTCAACAACCGTTTACTGGTCTACACCGGTTACACAAGCAGCAACACTTACCGACTGCACATGCTCACTGATAAATATAATCCACTGGTATCTGGTAGTTCTGTCCCTCCTGTTAGAGCATCGAAAACTGCTGAATTTCTGCCAAGGCAACTCAGCACGGCAATCTCCCCCCCTCCTCCTCCTCGTCAGAGTTACCTGCCACAGTCTACTCTGCGGCAGGTAATCAGCTGCCTTCAGGTGGTGCTGAAGACACTAGCTTAGCAGCTAGCAGCCTCTCTAGTTCACGTCATAACAGCTGGTCATAACTCCTCTGTGGCAGGTAATCAGCTGCTTTTAGGTGGCGCTAAAGAGGCTAGTTTAGCAGCTAGCAGCCTCTCTCGTTCACGTCATTCGGAGAAAGAAATTCAATTCGCTTACTGTGGAGAGCGCGTGCTTGTGGCCGATTCTGGTGAAAAGAGAGCGCCCGCACTCAAAGACAAAGTCACTTTCACTCTCCGGAGTTTCTGGCACGTTATAACTGAGGTCCCGTTCCAGTACACATGTTTTAACGTCAAAAAGTGGGATTTCCGGGTGATGACTCCTTTAAACAGAAGGCGGGAAACTTGGTCTGATGCTAAAAAAGCAAACTGAAAGTTATAAAATCAGCAATATTGAAGATTCACAATTTAAAACGAATTGGCAGAAAATGATAAAAGAATGCAATGGGGGAGAAAATCACATTGTCCCAGTGGTGATATTCAGAAATGTGAGGAACTGCTTTTGTGTGAGAGAACGTGACTGCCTGCAGATGTAGACCTGTCAAACACAAGCTGTGTGTTTCATTTCTCTGCTCAAATGTCTCACATGAACGAGTGAGAAACTTTGTGACAGGACCAAATCATAGGAATGTGTAAGATTAAGATTTGTATTTTCTGTCTGTGTTTAGTTTTATCCAAGGCCTATAAAATAGTTGTTTAATAAAAAAGAGAAACAGTTTATATAATACAGTATATAAATATACTGTGAAATAAATAAATCCGTTCCGTACACTAGTAAAAAATCCTACCCTGAACGTTTGTCTACTAAGCTGCGTATGTGTTGCTATTTACTAGTCTGCAAAGGCTCTTGCTGTGTTAGTTTCATGGACAATGAGCAAATATGAAAGAGTTAAAACTCTGACTTTTGTATGTTACGTTCTACTCGTGGGAATCTGCTTACTTTTTGGTCTGTTTGCATATTTAGCAGATCGCTCCATGTCATATGTAGCAACGGCCATCACATAAAGACCAGGAAGGACTCTGATGCAGAATCCTTTACACGCCAGGGTTCATTTTCTCTTTTCTCTATTAATGAAATAAAACCTCTGTCTGTGATGATAATGGTTTTCCAGAAGTTCAGAGCAGAGGCGAGTCTGCTCACATTCAGGCTAATTTAGAGAAAAGTAAGGGCGACGCAGCATTTTCATGGATGGTGGGGACATTGTCTGTTGTTGAATCGGGTTGGAATATTTGCCATTTCACTTCTTTTTATAGGCACTGTTGAGGTGGAGAAAACATTTAGTGGTACAACCTCAAAGTTTATCCTTTTGGTGCTGCCTTGCCTTAGGAATTAATTTTATTTACGTGATGAGATCATTTATGTAAAAAAAAATATCATGTCAGAAAATGATTTATTTAAATAAAGTTTAGCTGTGGATTTAGTATAACATCTGTTTCACAAGAAGCCACAAGACTCCTCAGCCTTTTTCTCTTCATCTTAGTCTTCCTAAAGTAAAATGTTTTAAGATCAGATGACAGCTTATATGAGAAAATAATGAACAGGGTTCTTTCAGGTTTCATCAACTAAAAATGTAACTTAAGTTAAATTTAAGACCTTTTAAAGACCTTTATGAATGAAATTTAAGACAACTGATGAAAACTATGCGGTTGCAAACAAAACTAGTTAATGGCTTCAGCCCACTCAGCGGTAAGCTGGTGTTTCTCTGCCTTGGGATGACACTCAAGCGATTCATGCCCAAGGTCCTTTGGTTGGATGGTCTTCATGCAAAGTTTACAGGGAGCTTCGTATCGGTTGCTGGGGACCTTGTAACCAACCATGAAAAGTCACTGATATCAAGCCAAGTCACGCACTTTCCCATGTTTTGTTAAAGTAGCGGATGTGACTCTGAACTGGAAAGGGGGGGGGGGGACAAACAGGTCACAAATATCGGCAGGTGCAACCCAAAGACCGTAAAATAATGGACGTAGTTATCCAGCTTTGTTTGACGAGCTGAAAGTGAAGCCAGTTGGCCGTTTCCCACCGTCTCCATCTTGCGGTGTCGTGTGTGTTGTCACTCCCAGAAAATACTAAAATGGGCAAAGACAGGGCTGCTTCAAGCCATGGGACAAATGATTGACAGCCAAGCTAAATGCTGGCTTAGCTAATCTGAAGTGAACAGGAACGAACGAGGACAGGCGGTTGGGAAGTAAGGCTTGCTGTTGACCAGCTAAAAACTGCTGTTGTGTGACTCTGCTACAGGCTGAGGCCTTCCTGGGAACTAGCAGGTTTTTAAGTTTATCTATTTTTAAAAAGAAAGCATGTTTTTCTTTCACTGCTAGAAAGCATCTTGTTTTAACGACCTTCCTGCCCTTGTTAGATTATTGCGATGGTTGTTTATTCTAATGCTTCCTGTCATGTGTCCCCATATGTTGGATGCTGTCTATCATGGTGCACGATGGGTCATAAGAGGATGTAAATCTCTCACTCACCACTGTCATTTATATTCTAAGGTGACCTGGCCATCATTGTTAATTTGGAGACTCATGCATCTTTATCTATAAAACTATCCTTGGACTGTTAGAGACAGTCTTGCCACAGGCTACGCTCACAGGAATTGATCTCCGTCACTGTTCCATTAGTACGGTCAGAACTTGGAAAAAAAACATTGTCCTACTCTGCCCCATCAACATGGAATACTCTGCAACTGGATCTGAAGCTTTCCACCTTGATTCCTTTTGGACAATTCAAGTTTCTGTTAGGGCTGCCACGATCAGTCAATTAATCGACTCGAAAGAAATCTTCTTATGACATTTGTTCATGTTTAGCTTCTTTTATTAGCTTATTTAACTGAGTCAAACCTCTTAATTGCTTGTTTTGTGGCTGTGTTTGTAATTTTGTTTGTTTTCACCAGAACAGGTCTCTCTTGCAAATGAGATCTTGGATCTCAATGAGACAACCTGTATAAATATAGCCTGGTACACCAGCCTGACTAACGCCATGTTTGAGATACATGGCAGTCAGTTTGGGATCCTTTCGTTGGAGATTGATTTTTAGATTTGAGAGGAGGTGGGACTAACTGGAACAAATTGAATTGGAGAGAACCAATCAGAAAAACAAGGAGGTGACGCAAATGTCTTTTTAGAAGAGGGAAAGCCCTCAGAGCAGCATGTTGTTGTGGGTTTGAGGACATGTGCAGCTCATTTTAGACATCATAGTATCATTAAATCATTGCTCCTCTGCTGTAATGCTGTTATGGTTAGAGAACTAAGGGAATTGAAAAAGACGCATCATAAAGTCCCACCTCCCTTGCTGTGATTGGTCCAGACAATTTTTTTACCGGAGTGGAAATCACTTTATAATGGAGAGAACCCAGACTGACTTGCCATGTATCTCATACATGGCGTTGGTCAGGCTGGTGTACCAGGCTAGTATAAATAAAGGTGAAATAAAATATAAAATAAAAAAAAGCAGGGAGCTAGCTATTAGCCACCATGACTAAAACCGGCATCCGGTCTGCCGCCTGTCAATCAAATGGACACGTCCCTAATTATGTGTAATTTCAAAATTATATAACATCTAAACAGATGACTCATAAAAAAATTCACCCCATTCACAGTTGACATGAATGTTAACTCGACCTATTAAACCTAAAATTATATTTTGAACCAGGTGGCAAACATGTTTATTTCTGCTGTGAAGTTTAACATGGGAGTCTATGGGTATTGAAGTGTTTTGGAGTCAGCCCCTAGTGGGTGAAGAGTGTACAATTTTAAAGTTACTTCCAGGGCTTCACTTTTCTTCTGAGGAGTTTGCCCCTTGATGCAAACATCCAGAAACAAAAATCGCCAGTGTGCAAAACCTATGTATTTTCTCTGTTGATAGTCATTAATTGGTCTTTAAGGGCACAGTCTCATGGGTTTCCTCAAACAAACTAGACTTGAATGATCTTGGATTCTCTCAGTAGGGGTTCGACAACTCTGTGCGCTCTAATGGTTGTTTTCTGAAACGTTTTGAGAGCGAAACCATCGTCATCACACTGTGACGCAAGTAGAGAGACGGCAAAACTCCAGTCCAGCTGGTGGCGTCACCACCTGTTAGAGTGCGATGTCCGTCACTAATAGACAACTTATGCACGTACATGCTTCGAGCATGCTGACCAGGAGACAGCCAGCATGAAGTTCCGAGAAACGTGTCCTGTTTGTCTCATTACTCGGTGTGCATGAGGGATGTCTACTTCGGGAGAAGCGTCGGCAGGGAGCTCCAGCAAGAGACCAATACTTCTGTGGAATGAAGAAAAGTAGAAAAAAAGACTTGTCTATATGATGACACCTTTCAAGGCCACAAATTTGAAGTTCAGAATTTTAGACATTTTTAGACTTTTTAAGACCCTGCAAGAACCCTGAATGAAGAGAATATAATGAAAGCCAAAATCATTTTCAGCGAGATATCAGAGAAGTTTGCCTGAAGCAACACTTGGGTTCATTAAAAAAGAAGTAGGCAGGGGGGGTGGCGTGTGGGGGTGTGTGGGGGGTGGGGGGGATGGTGGGGGTGGGGTGGGGGGGGGGTGTTGTGTGGTGGTGTGGGGTGGGTTGGGGGGGGGGTTTGGGGGGGGGGGGGGGCGGGGGGGGGGGGGGTGGGGGGGTTGGGGGCGTGCCGGCCGTGGGGGTGTGGGGGGGGGGGTGGGGGGGGGGGGGGGGCTGGGGGGGGGAGGGAGGGAGGGAGGAGGAGGGGGGGGGGGTGAGGGGGGTTGATTGAGGGTGTTTTGGGGTGGGTAAGGAGGGGGGAGGGAGGGGGGGGAGGAAGGGGGGGAGGGGGAAGGGGTGCGCCGGGGTGTTGGCGGGGGGCCGCCGGCCTTCCCCCCCCCCCCCCCCCCCCCCCCCCCCCGCCCCGGGCGCGGCCCCGGCCCGGCCGCGGGCCGGCCCGCGCCCCCCCCGGGCCGGAGGGGAGCCCCCTCGACTCCCCCCCCCCCCCCCCCCCCCCCCCCCCCCCCCCCGGGGGGGGGGGGGGACAAGCTCCCAACCCCACCCAACAAAAAACCCCCCCGGGGCGGGCCAATGAGGAGAGGGCGGGCCCCCACCCCCCCCCCCCCCCCCCACTCCCTTAAAACCCCCGGGGGGGCCGCTTCACCCCCCCGGGGAGGGGGGGGCGCTCCGGCGTGAGGGGTGCGGGGCGCCGCCCGGGGAGGGGTGGGGGGTGGGGGTTGGCCCCCGGCCCCCCCCCGCCCGAGCACCCCAGGAGGCACGAGGAGAGGGGGGAGGAGGGGGGGGGAAGGGAGGAAATGGAAGAGGGGGGGGAGAGGGGAAATGGGGGGGGGAGGGGGGGGAGAGGGGGAGGGGGGTGGGGGGGGGGGGGGGGGGGGGGGGGGGGGGGGAGGGTGGGGGTGCGGTGGGGGTGGTGGGGAGGGGCTGAAGGGGGGAGGGGGAGAGGGGGGGGGAGGTGGGAGGGGGGGGGGGGGGGGGGGGGGGGGAGGGGGGGGGGGAGGGTGTAGGGGGGGGGAGGGGGGGGGGGGGGGGGGGGGGGGGGGGGGGGGGGGGGGGGGGTTGGGGGGGGGGGGGGGAGGGGGGGTGTGGGGTAGAGGGGAGGGGGGGGGGGGGGTGGGGGGGAGGGGGGGGGGGAGTGGGGGGAGGGGGGGGGAGTGTGGGGGGGTAGGGGGGGGGGGGGGGGGTGGGTGGGTTGTGTGTGGGGGGGGGAGGTGGGGGGCGGGCGGGGGAGGTGGGGGTGTTTGCGGGGGGGTTGGTGGGGGGGGGGCGGGGGGGGTTTTTTGTGTGTGCCCGGTTATTTTGTGCCTCCGGGGGGGGGGGGGGTTCCCCCTGGGGGGGGTTTGTGGGGCGGGGGGGGGGAGAGGGGTGGCGCCCGCGTGGGCGGGGGGGGGGCTGGCCCCCGGGGGCCGCCCCGGCCGCCCCGGGGGGTGGCCCCGGGCGGGCCCGGCCCGCCGCCCCGGGGCCCCCCCGGCCCCCCGCCGGCCCGCCCGCCGCCCCCCCCAGCCGGGACGGCGCCGGGGGGCCCCCCACCGGCCCCACCCCCCCCCCAACCTACTAGGAACACCCCCCCAAAAAAAAAAAAAAAAAAAAAAAAAAAAAAAAAAAAAAAAAATACACAGAAAATAAATCCTGGGAAAGTGCTTAGAGTCACTTGTAAACTTAAACCCCTTTTATGAGCTGCTCTCCGGTATATAGGATAGATATAACAGCTTCTCTGGGAGATAACCTGGAATCCAACATTATTTGCAACATGATAGGATAATCCTCATATGCAGACAGGCCAGCCAATAAACCTCACAAAGTGACAGATAAAGCAAAGTGAGGAGAAAAAGGCTTCCGACCCAAAGCACCGACTCATCTGTTGAATATGATGCTACCCCTTTTTATAGCTTGGCATCAATGGCTGCCAGAGCTAGCACACCGGCTGATATTGATGGTTTAGTGCTAACAGAAGCCACGGGCTGAATGCAGAAGCATACCGGAGCATTTTATAAAGTGCTCTGAACACTGCTAAGGTGAAGAAAGGACAAGAAGTGCAATCCATTTTCCAATCTGTCTGCTCACATTAAGCCAAGTTCATCAAATCTCAACAAAATAGCCTTTCAGAGAGGAGAAATGTCCTTGGCCAACCTGACTGGGGTCTATTCCACCTGCAGTAGGCCACATTAAAATAAAGCCAGCAAGAAGGTGGCAACAGTGAAAGTCTGGAAGAGTATCATCAGGGAAGTAGCTGCTGATGCATTCATAAACACCTCAACCTTTACATTGTCCATTTTAAAGCTCTAATCTCTGACAATGTTATTTTTAGATTGATGTACATACTCTGATCAAGTCTGTGGACAGGAGTTTAGTTTGATTTTAATTTGCGGAAACACAGCTTGAAGAAAAGTGCAACTGTTAAAATACTTGGTCTAGACTTCAATAGCGCTCTCAGGAGACTGTCAGGACACTCAATCTCTGTTCACCGTGTGTGGAGGGGACCCATTTCTGGACAGATTGTGGCTGACAGATGGACCTACAGGCTGGGTGTGTTGAGCAACCTATCTTTGTGTAAGCTCCTCGGCTTACTGGCAAATTATCTTGTATTATCAGGGTGATATTCTGTGCCATTTTGATGGGCTGATATTGCTTTTGTTTTAAGTTATTTCCTGCGGATGCTAGTACGGTAGAAAAACTGATGAAATTCCCTTGTGGTAGCTCAAGATTGCAGAAGAGACATGTGACTTACAGCCTGACTACGCTAATGTTGCCCTGCATTGAGAGAGCTGTTGGCTCAGCAAAGGTTAGAGCTTCCCAATGGCAAACAAAAAGAGAAGAGGAAGGCTGCTTCAGTGTGCAAGTCCCCAGCAATAGACTACAATGGTGTGCAGTTTGTTGTATGAGTTGTGAGCAATGTAAGTTGTGATACAGTTATTTATCAGAGGTGGAACAAAATAAGCAGTTGTTGCAGTTTGTTGTGAGATGGAACAATCTGATATGATTGCTGCTCACTTCTGCTTTGACCTTTTTGAGGTTTATAGATGAATTACAATAAACTTTTTTTTTTTTTTTATCAAAGGCCATTAGCCATAGATTCAAAGTAAAATGGCACTACATGATTTTAGACACGGACTATGTTTGTATGCCATCAATATTCGGCTTAAAGTCAATGATCCGATTTCTGAAACATTACATGCCTGAACTGACATAGTTACTCCTGTATACTTGATAATTGCAATCAGTTGGAATATCCATACCCCAACCTCGACACACGGACTACGTCATTGTGTAAATATGCGCCATTTCTACTTCTTCCTGTATCCAAGGCAACAGTAGCAGCAGAAGGCAGTAATGAATTATCCAGGGCTGATAGCAGTCGCCTTTGCTTGCACTTTGGTGGTGGTACTAACCCACCCGCAGTACTGGACACTATTGTGCGTCATGGTCCTTAAAAAGGAGAGAACATGTTTGGAAATGGAGTCAGAGCTGTGCCATCCACGCTTCCTGTTTCCACCAGAGCCCCTCCGACACTTTGGATGAAGATGCGCAGTCAGAACTGGTGGGAACGGGTTGTGATGAAGTTTACTGACGCCGACTGGCGTGGCAATTTTTTTATGTCACGCCATGGTTGCAGCATGTTTGTTTACCTCTTATGTATTTCAAGTAGATTGCGCACTCACATGTACTCCCTGACTCCCTGTAGGATACTTAAAAGACCAAGAGTCCTTGGTGATTGAACGTGAGCAGAACACAATTTAATGTTCCTTTCAATGGAGACATTCCGACACGCATTTACTTGACTAAATATTTGGATTAAAAATGGAGTAATCCAGGGGTGGTAATCTTTTTTTTAAAGTTACTTGAATTTTTGCCGGTGTTTACATTGATGTGCGCAGCTGGTCATTTCTAATATTCCGGTTATAAAAGGGTATTGGCTGCATGGAAACACAGTCACTAAGAATATTCCTTAGCTAGGCTATTATGAATCTGACCTGAATTTTTCTGTCTGTTCAGTGCCCTGAGGTGACATTGTCATCAATGGAGGCTATACAAATAAAGTCGAATTGAATTGAATTGAATCCTTTTCCCAGTAATAAATGATCAATAATGCTACAAAGTGGTTTAAGTAGCATTTTGATTTCATGTTGTATTCAGTATAGGGAGAGAGAATAATAACGCGTAGGTGATAGCCTCCACCAGTCTTTTCCAAATTGGGTGTTCCAAGAGCATTGCAAAGAAATAGTATAATTGTGGCCTACATCAGGGATTACCAACTCCAGTCCTCAATGGCCGGTATCCCGAAGATATTAGGCGCTGCCCTGCTGCACCATACCTGACCCCAATCAATGGGTAATTACAAGGTGTTCTGCAGCAGAGAAGCTCCTAATACAGTAGCTGCAGGATACTGGCCCTCGAGGACCGGAGTTGGTGATCACTGGCCTACATCAATCAAGTAAATTTGGGATTTTTATTAGGCCTGTCGAAATGAATGTGCTAATACAGGAAGATTAATCTGTAATATAAACGTGTTAATTTTCAAAACTAAATTATTACACACACTATATTAGAAATCTGAAATTTGGCAGACCATTCAGAGAAGCTGCTTTGATACAGTGGTGAACTGAAACCACTAAAAAACACTTAATCCTGATAATGAAAAATTTTTTTAATTTTTTTTTTTAGATAGGATAAAAACAACACAAAAAAAGCATCACGGATATTTTTGTGATCGTATCTTCAGGGAATGACAATAAACAAAAAAAAACTAAATACTTATTAATGACTGGAAAAATGAAGAATTAAATTACCAAATATACAAAAAAAAGTAAAAGAAATAAAAAAAAAAAAAAATTCTACCTCCTCCCTCCCCTCTTTTTTTAATAAGGGAGGAGCCCTTTCCCCCGCCCTTCATATCCCCCCCAGCCCTCTCTTCTTTGCCCCCCCCCCCTCTTCTTCCCCCCCCCCGGGCTCAAATAAATTATATTTGTTTTAAGTTAAATAAGAAGTGAAAAAATAGTCACTATCTCCCCAATCAGTTCCCCCCCCCATTTTTTAACCAAAATAAAATTAAAAATTATTGTTTTTTTTAAGTTTTTTTTTCTTGAATAAAAAAAAAGAATTACCACACCCTCTTTGTGTGGCTCCACATGTGGCCATCACACCTCCTTACTTATGAGTCTTTTTTGGAAAATCAGTCTCGGAAATAGAGGGGTCGTGTTATAATTATGGTTATCTTATATTCTGGTCAATACAGTTTAATGCGCAAAACTGCCCCCTTTGTTTCCTGTGTCTGGGTAAGCAACCCTCTGAAAGTGAATTGAAATTCGCACAAAATAACCACAGACGACGGAGGGAAAGCTCCGTTTGTGTGCAAATTTATCTGCATAAAGGCTTAACAGAGACAAGATCCTGAGCAACACCCAAATTAAACTTCCAACTACCATGATGAGTTTATCAAACCACAGAGGAAGAAGGTAGTGATAGAAGTCCCAATTTTAAATGACAAATATTGAGAAAAAATTAACTACAGAGGCTGTAAAAATAGCAAGGGTTGAAAGAGGAAGTCAGTTTCATTTTTGATGCTGATATTTAGAAACATTCCAATGTTATAGTTGGAGTTCTAGAGTGGCAAAAAAAGAAAAAAGCCCAAATATTAACTTTGTCTTCTAAATAATACCGAAACGTCTCATTATCCTGATCTTATCCTTTTTTTAATTGAATTATTTTTTAAACTGGGAGTAATTTAATTTATATGACGTTATTTCTCATCTTTTAAATAATTTTTGAAAACTTTAAATGGTTATTAAAAACTCTATTATTCAACCATGTGACACATCCTGTAACCTGCAGATCTGTTGATGAAGGGTGCAGACATAGATGGACTTCTGCTATTAAGTCTTTGGCTTTGTCCACATTGTGCAGGTAATTTGACACTATGCATATGTTTCTATGTGATTCCTGTCAGCCATATGCAAATGCAGTTTTCATTTACTAAGAACAAAGTTTTAGCAAGCGCCGTCAGGATGCAGCTTTTCTGATTATCCGGCTGTGTTGCCTATATGTGGGCAGGATAACCAGCATTTTTGGCTAATCACATCAAATTGTGCTCTGCCATCTGTGGGACTTCCGTCACAATATGCGCTATTAAGTCCTTTGTTTACATGGCAAACATCGCCAATATTGTGCTGGCACTGATCTGGTTAACAGGACTTTTTATGTGTTTGTAAGTAAACAGTGATTTTACTGAAGAATGAAGTCATCATAAAAAGTTACAAAACTCTGTTTACTTCAGTTTTGCTCACTTAATGTTCACATGTGTATCTCCACTTTGCCATCCAGATGGAAGACTCTGCCTTTGAGTGCTGTACTATTTTCTTTTTCTAGAAGCCTTCTTTTGTTTAGTAAACTTTGATTGGCCAGTATTGTTTCAGAGGTAATGACCACTTGTTTATTTATATAATTTATATATATACCGTTGGTACGGAAAGTACTCAGACCCCTTTAAACTTTTTACTTTTTGTTTCATTGCAACCATTTGCCAAAATCAAAAAAGTTCATTTTAATTCTCTTTAATGTACACTTAGCACTCCATCTTGACAGAAAAAAATAAGAAATGTAAAAATTTTTGGAAATTTATTAAAAAAGACGAACTGAAATATCACATATAGACTCTTTGCAGTGACACTCATATTTAACTCACAGGCTGTCCATTTCTTCTGATCCTCCTTGAGATGGTTCTACTCCTTAAAGTGATTGGACTTAATTAGGAAAGGCACACACCTGTCTATATAAGACCTTACAGCTCACAGTGCATGTCAGAGCAAATGAGAATCATGAGGTGGAAGGAACTGTGCAAGGAGCTCAGAGACAGAATTGTGGTGAGGCACAGATCTGGACAAGGTTACAAAAAAATTTCTGCAGCACTTACAGCTCCTAAGAGCACCGTGGCCACCAAAGTCCTTAAATGGAAGAAGTTTGGGACGACCGGAACTCTTCCTAGACCCAGCCGTCCAGCCAAACTGAGCAATCGTGGGAGAAGAGCGTTGGTGAGAGAGGTAAAGAAGAAGCCAAAGATCACTGTGGCTGAGCTCCAGAGATGAAGTAGGGAGATGGAGAAAGTTCCACAAAGTCAACTATCACTGCCGCCCTCCACCAGTCGGAGCTTTATGGCAGTCAGTTCAAGATATATGAAAGCCCGCATACAGATCTGGGCATGAAAAAGTTCCTCCTTTTTCTGCCAGAAGTGGTGCACTAATAGTGCACCATTACTGCACTATCACTAGCTGAACGGCTTGTCCCGCAAGTATGCCATCACTTACGGTGTCCAAACTTGGCGTGTAGAAACATCCTTGTTCCGGGCATTCATTTATGCTCTGAAATCATTTCCCCTGGGCACACAGGTGTTTCTCTGTGCGATTGAATTAGCAGACAAGTGGCTGGTAAGTGGCTGGCAGTTGGCTGAAAGGGGAACTTTTTCATGCCCAGATCTGTAGCTTGCCAAAAAACACATGAAAGACTCCCAGACTGTGAGAAATAAGATTCTCTGGTCTGATGAGACCAAGATTTTGGAGGTAATTCTATGCGGTATGTGTGGAGAAAACCACGCACTGCTCATCACCTGCCCAATACCATCCCAACAGTGAAACGTGGTGGTGGCAGCATCATGATATGAGGATGTTTTTCAACTGCAGCGACAGGATGACTGGTTGCAGTTGAAGGAAAGATGAATGCGGCCAAGTAGAGAGAGATCCTGGAAGAAAACCTCTTCCAGAGTGCTCAGGACCTCAGACTGGGCTGAAGGTTCACCTTCCAACAAGGCAATGACCCTCAGCACACAGCTGAAATAACAAAGGAGTGGCTTCAGAACAACTCTAGGACCATTTTGGAGAGACCTGAAAATGGCTGTCCACCACCGTTCACCATCCAACCTGACAGACCTGGAGAGGATCTGCAAGGAAGAATGCAGAAGATCCCAAATCCAGGTGTGGAACACTTGTTGCATCATTCCCAAGAAGACTCATGGCTATACAAGCTCAAAAGGGTATTTCTACTCAGTACTAAGCAAAGGGTCTGAATACTTATGACCATGTGATCTTTCAGTTTTTCTTTATATATATATATATATATATATATATATATATAACACACACACACACACACATACTATATATATATACTATATATAGTATACTACATACATATATATATACATATATATATATATATATATATATATATATACATACACATCCATATATATATACATATGAACCACTGTGGACCCCTGAGCAAGGTCCTTAACCCCCCACCAACTGCTCCCCGGGCGCTTTAAGTAGCAGCCCACTGCTCTCTGATACTCACAGTACAGAGATGGTGAAATGCAGAGCCCTAATTTCCCCTCGGGGATCATACAAGTATAACCAAAAAAAAAAAATAAAAAAAAAATATATATATATATATATATATATATATATATATATATATATATATATATATATATATATATATATATTAGTAACTGAATGTTTAAAGCATGACCTTTACCCACTAATCCACTTTTCTCTATCCACACTTCCTGCCTGGGTCACTGAAGGTGACCTTGGGGGAACATAAACGCCAATCAAGTTACTGTAACAGTAAGGAGGTTGTTCCTGTGGGAACATCAGGACCAATGAAATGGCTTCAAGCTATAAGAGGAAAATATGAAGAACCCTTTTTCGATGTTGATCACCACTCCCCCTCTGTCCGACTTTTCACGTTTTTGTCTTGCACACCCATACATATATTTGTGCTTGAAAGTTTACACACCCTTCCGTTAAAGACAGAAAAAAATCGGCTGCCAGTGAAATACTGTAAGTTTAAATTGACAAAATTAATAATTGATAAAAAAAAAAAAAAATTGTGAACATCATGACATTGGTTTTTAATTGTGGTTTAACAGAAATATTAAAAACAAACAAAAATAAAACAAGTAAACAAGCACGATGGGGCTCCTGAACTTAACTTTTGTTGGGCAACCCTTAGAGGCAATCACTGCAATCAGGTGTTTTTTGTAATCTTCATTGAGACTTCTGCCTTTTATAACAGGTATTTTGATCAACTGTTCATGAGAAAGGTGCTTTAATTTGTCTGGGACAGTTTTTTTGTTTTTTTTTTATTATTTTTTAGACAAAAATTCAAAGCCAATATTTTATTTGACTTAATACTAATTTAGTGAATTTTTATTTATTATGACTTTTTTCAGTTTCTGTTATTTGAAATATTATTGTGAATTTAGCCTTTTCTTTCATTGGAGGGTATGTAAGGGGCGCAACAATAAAAAGAGAAAAAAATCACGGTTCGGCTTGGTTCGATACTTTAGTGTTATGGTTCAATATTTTTTAGACATAAAAAAAAAAAAACTTTTTCATGCCTTCTTTTACACAATGCATTTTTGTTCACAACAGCTTACCATCTGGATACTTAACGTGAAAACAGAAGTAGTTCCAGTGCCAGAACTGAATGTAGTTGAAAGCAGATCCACTGAATTTTTTCAGCACAAAGCTCATCATCTGAATAAAAGTTGTTAAAATAAATTAAAAACTGGTTCGATGTTTGATACACACCCGTACGGTTCGGTTCGATACGAATACATGTTTACATGTAAGCACTACATCCTGATTGTTCATTTGTCCATGTGCCTCCAACAAAATGAACTACAACACTTCTCTGACTAGCAGACTGGTAGATTCCTAAAGTTACCAGCTAATCAGAATTTCCATGAGCCAGATGTTGTAACCCATGATATAATTTAAAAAGAAATCATCGATTGTGGTGCATGGAAGGAATAAGAGATGTTTTCTTTTTCATGGTGGGATTGTTAAAGAGGTGATGTTATAAAGACCTGTGATTATCTGGTTGATGTTGAGTATTGCTGAAAAGGACCAGTGAGTGGAACCCTATCAGCTTCATGAGCTCCTGCATCGCTCACAAGCAAGCTGCATGTTTCCTGCTGTCACAAATGATGATTTTATTAGCCATGTCAGAGATCTGCGAGCAGCCTCCAGTGAAGCCACCAGTCTCTGTCACCATTCCCGCACAAGATCCCAGTCTTGAGAAGATATCTCTTTTTTGACCCATGATAAGTGTTAAATTTGAGCTCCATAGATTATGACCATTTATTGTATTAATTTTTGGATAAATATGGTTGAAGCAGAGCTTTCATAGTAAGATATTGTATCATTCAGAGAGGCTCATAAATAAAGTTAGAAATGAACATGAACTGGTTCATTTTGAAGCCGAGTTAAACCTTGATCTTTGATTTGCTTGACACTTGAACAAAGGTGGCTTCGTGCCATAGGTGTGTGTGCTATCAGATAGCAAGCTGGCTGTGGCATCAGTTATAAGAACCATGTGTTACGCCCCTCCAGCTGTCACATGCACACACCATCAGCTCTTTGAATGCTCCTGCTTCATCCTCAGAGGAGCATAAACTTTGATTCCCCATTCTACCTCTATGCCCCCCAGATTGTTGTTTAACCCCAATGAAAAAGCCGACGTTTGTTCTTTTGGTTAAAGTTAGATTAAATAAATGATGAAACCTCCATCCATTATCTGTGCCCACTTCAGGGTCAGGCAGGGGGCTGGAGCCTATCTCAGCTGCTACTAGACGAGAGGCAGGGTACACCCTGGATGGGTCGGCAGTCCATCACAGGGTCACCTGATGAAACAGAGAAAAGTAAAAGAAATGGAGAGTGCGGCCGAGTGATAAGCTGTACACACAGGACATCCAATTCTTTTTCAATTAGAAGCAGGGGGGTGGGGGGTAGGTACAGTCCTGAGAGATTTGCGCAGTGTCTACAAACCAAGAAGGCACCTGCTTATTACCAGAACTACATTGCTTTGAGCTTCATAATGTAAATATGATTATTAACAGTGATGTGAATTTGAAGGTGAGGATTTTGTAAGTTGTCAGTGATCAGAATAGTAATGGATTAAAGTCACAGCATGAATTTATGTTCTTCATATCTGCTTTTAGCTGCATTTACATGGACAAATGATTTATCTATCCGAATAAAATCTTTCCAATCAGAAATCCCAGTGGACATGTGTACATGGATGCTGGAAAAAGTGATAAGTTCAGTTGTACAAACTTGATGGACAGATTTGATACAATCATAATGCGTTTGACATGCACAATGTCTCCTTGTTCTGAAGAAGAGTTTTCTTTTTTTAAAATTGATCATTTTTTTGACCGTTGAAATACTCAATAATCCTGAACTGTTTTAGTTCTAACAAAAACGTTGCATCTGCCACAGTGTCATTATGTTTTGCTTCCTCCTTTCACAATGGTGAGCCCATTTTTAGATAATAAAAATGGGCTCGCATATGATGGATGATGAGGCACTCAAGGGAAAAGATAAAAGGTATATCAGTTGGATCATTTGACTTTTTCAGACAACCATCTATTACATGTCCTGAACTGATATTCACAGGAGAGTTAAAGAAAGTTAAAGGCCTAAAACTGAACTTTTAGCAGTTTTCTCATGACACCCCCTATCAACGACTAAACTGGCATCCAACTTGCATCGTACCTGTACTGTGATTCACTCCAGCCAATAAAAGACAGTCTTATCTTGACTTTATCTTGTTCTGTCCCTTCCTCTCTTTCTTTTCCTCTCTTTCTCCAGGAATGTTTCCTTGAGTTTCTTTGCCAAATCCAATATGATGCTCGTTCAAAACACCCGCTGTTTTCATGTCTGGTTCATTTCTGCTTGCTAGTAAGTGACGTGTTGCACAGCCAATTTGTCGGCTGTAACGTCACGGCCCCATCCTGGATGCAAAACTTAACTTGCAAAGTGCAGTTTCTGAGCCTCAGGACGCTGCTGGGCAGTGACAGTTCAAAAATGTGCATAATGAATGTTGATGTGCCATCAAAATGAGTCAGAGACACATCAGGTTCAAAAGTTACGTTGTGTGCCTTTAAAGGTTATAGGCAAATTTTGAAGAAGTGAGTTCTGAGATGGGGTTTGAGATGAGGTAAAAAAAAAAAAAAAAAAAGGCTAGAATTTATTGTGAGGGAAAAGTCTAAATTCTGACTTTAGTCTCAGAATTTTGACTTTTTTTATTTAATTAAATAAATAAATAAATTTGGGGGAATTTTTTTTTCATATTCTCTCTTTTTCTTTGGTCCTTTTCTTTCTTTTTCATTTGATCAGAAAGTCAGAATATCAGAAATTCTGACTTTTTTCCAAAACCTAAAAAATAAACACAGTATTTTTTGGGGCTGATTTTTATTCACATTAAATAAAAGGTCAGAATTTTTACTTTCATCTCAGAATTCTGACTTTTTTCCAAAACCTAAATATATTGTTTGTTTTGTTTTTTTAGGTTTTTGAAAAATTAAAAATTCAAAGAATAATGTCAGAATTTTGTTTTCTCTTCTTCAGAGACCTAATACTTTTCTGTACGGAGGTTCATGATAAAAAAGGGAGTTCAGGAGTTTGGGAGCAGGGCAGCTAAAAGCCCTGGTCCCTATGGTAATGTAGAGAGGAAGAGGATCTGAGGGAACGAGAGGGGATGGCAGTGGGGACCAGTGCAGATAGACATGGAGGAGTGAGACTTTCAATGGCCTCTAAAAGAGGGGTTTTGAACATGATTCAGGACTTTACGGAGAACCAGTGAAGCTGTGCAGAACAGAGATGATGTGGTAAGAGGAGGGGGTTTTAGTGATTACAGATGCAGGCATGTAAAAGTTCTGCCTTTTTCTGCCAGAAGTGGTGCAGCAATAGTGCACTATTACTGTACTATCACTGGCTGAACGATTTCTCCGGCAAATACGTCATCACGCACGGTGTTCAAACTTGGCGTGTGGAAACATCCTTGTTCCGGGCATTCATTTAAGCTCTGCAATCGTTCCCCCTAGGGAACATGGGCTTCTCTCTGTGCGGTCAAATAAGCAGACAAGTCGCTGGTAAGCTGCTTGCAGTCGGCAGAAAGGGGAACTTTTTCATGCCTGCATCTGTATGTGGGCATCCGAATTCTGGACCAGTTTAAGTTTATGAAACAGTTTGTGAAGTAGACGAAAAGAGAGGGGAATTACAGTAATCAAGGTGGGAGGTGACCAGGCTATGGACCAGAAGACTGAAGGCAGGGCGAAGGGGATTAATATTTCAGTGATGGAAGATTTCTCAGAGTATTCTCGAGGAATAGTTCTCCAGGGTTCTTGAAAGACTTCTTAAAACTCTTTTTTTGGATGTTACTGCCTTTGTTCTCTTCTCTGTCTTGATCAGGGGTGTCAAAGTGATTCCTGAAAGGGTCGTGTGGCTGCTGGTTTTCTTTCCAACCACGCAGTAGCACACCAGACTCCACTCAGCTCATCAAGTGAATCCAGTCTTAACTGAAGACTTGATGAGCTGAGTGGAGTCTGATGTGCTACTGCTTGGTTGGAAAGAAAACCAGCAGCCACACGACCCTTTCAGGAATCACTTTGACACCCCTGGTCTAGGTGATCCCGCACTGCTTCACTCATGACTCTGTAAGTCCAGTTGATGCTGGCAGTCCAGTTCTTGTGTATCTGCCATACCTCAGCCTTTTCTCCCAGTTTCCCTTCCTTGAGAATAGCATCTTGACAGCCACCATTCCATTGAGACCATTTCTGATAAGGCTTTCGTGAACAATTGATGTAACAGCGTAACATCTGTTGGTTCTGTGTTGGGTCTTTGCTGGATTTGTTCCAACACCTATGCTTATTAGGTTCAGATACTTTTTTTTCAAAGTTTTGAACATCAAGAATTAATTCTTTATTCTGCTAGTTGCTCTCAAATAGTCCAGAGCACTATTGCTCAAGACCACTCACGATTGCAGATACATCTGGCTCCTTGGTAACAAGAGGAGTAAATAGAGAGTAGTTCAACACCTTTGTATGATACCCTATGTTTCTGTGTGATGGCCCTTGTTGTTATTGTTACTACTGTTTTGTCCTGAGGTTCTTTAGCAGGTGGTGTCTGGCAACCAGGTGGAGCTCTGACACCGGATATTTTATCAAATAAATGCCCAACCAAGGGTTTAAAAAACATAACAATCATCGTGTCCTCTCCTCTGTTGGAGCTCTTGAGCTGGGGTCGTAATAATTGGCGGCTCGTCCGGGAGTTTCTTTATGATATTGTCTAGTTAGGATAGTTTTTGTGTTCCTGGATGCGTTATGAGCGGACGCTTTCCCTTTGAGCCGGGGTCATAGCATTCAGCTACTTAGATTTTTTTATATTTTACAGTAAAAACTGAGAAAGCAAGCATCTAGATCAGGGTTACTCAATTCAGTCCTGCGAGGGTGTAATCCAGCAGATTTGCCATGTCTCCCGCCTCTAAGAAACTTGACTTAAACAGATCCAATAGCCAATCAAGCTCTGCACAATGACTCATTAACTTGTGCTGGAGCACAGAGACATGGAAAACCTGCTGGATTGCGGCCCTTGAAGGACAGAATTAAGTAACCCTGATCCAGATTTTGTTACACTAAATAATCCACTGATTTTGATTTTAACACTTCCCAGCAGAGGTGGACATCCCTGGTCCAGAAAGTAAAAATGCTGCCCAGCAGTCGTTCCAACCAATCACAAAACCAGTTGAATTTAATTAGCACAGCTTTTCTGCCTGGTAGATGAGCTCGTTAGTGAAAACACCTGTTCTAAATCTACAGGCAGATCCAAAAACATGGCAGCATTTTTACTTTCTGGCACCTGAATTGTCCACCTCTGCTTCCCAAAAAGAAATGAAAAGGACCAAAACTAACATTTCTCAACTCTACATGCTGTTGAAAGGCTTAAAGTTGTGGTTCACTTTTGAATACTTTGTCTGAAATGTTGTCCTTCATTTTTTTTTTTTTTTTTTTTTTTTTATTGGAAGTTCTCAGCTATGTTAAAATAGGGCCAACTATCACTTTTCACTCTGTATAAATATTTCAATTTGGTAGCTCCTTTAAAAAAAAAGGAAAATGGAAAAACATTAAAGTCAAAAGAGCAACATATTAACTGACTGTGTGTACAACAGAACAGCTTAAGCACTGAGAAAATATTAATGTATCAATATATTTGATCTATTTGGGTCCTGCTTTCCTCTTTGCTAGAAGCTTTTTCCATTCTGCCAAGGAAGCAGGATAACATTCTGTTCGTAGGAGGGCTGGCTGAGCCACGCTGTTCCTTTTCCATATTTATGACTGAGAGGTGTGCAAGGAATAGCTTCCACACCCCCTCCCACTTTCTGTCTTCATCTTCCAAATATCTATCCATCTGTCTGTCTTTTCATCGTAGTCTTTCCACCATCTTGAAAGTAAATTAATGACAGTAAGTTATCTCTGTTTTCAACAACTCCTAATCATCTCCTTACATACTTTAAAAAAAAATAATCAAGAAGTTTATGCTGTTTTAGGCACCAGTACCAAACTTACATCACTACCCGACAGTTAACAACTACAGCCCTGTAATAATCTCGCTCTATCACACTGGTAGATTGGTAATCTCAACGTCCAGTGATCACCCGACACGCTGACACATCTCTGAGCAAGACACTGATCTACCACATTTTCCCCCTCATGCTCACTGGTATGTGATTGTTGAGAGTTTCACATACAGCACAAATGTAAAAAACAAAGTGCTGTGTTAGTGAAGTTATTCAGTGATAACGCGACCTGTAATACTGCATTATACTCGGGGAAAATAACTAACATTATAGTTATTTATACATAATACTTTTTCAAAAAATCCCAAAGACAACTTGAACCGTTAAATGTTGAAATATTGGTGGGGTGATGTAGAGAGGATCTACACACAAAAAAAGCATTTCATTTAAAGGAAAAAATTTCTTGAAATTTCAATGACTTTTATCACATCAAGAGACGAATCTGCTTTTTCCTCTCTTCTCTTACCAACACTGCAACTTTCTCTTTCTGTGTGTGAACAGCGCAGATGGAAACATTTTCAGTAGATGGATTGAACAACCTTTTAGCCTCTGATAAGGGAAGGCCTGTAAGAACACAAATGTGAACAAAGCAACAAGTCCCCCCCTGCCCCCATTCTTTCATGCTCCGCCATGTGGCAGCAAATAGCAGTAGGTCAGATCCAACTCTGTTCATTTTCATACTTAGTTTATTTTTTTATAAGCCAGCCAAGTGCAAAAGCAACTTCTCTTTTCATTGTACTTGTTCTGTCCAGCATCGCAGCAAGCAGGATGGTCTGGCTGATGTGTTGTGCTGAACAAATCTGCTTCACTAATAAGAGCATCAGATATAACCCACACAGTACAGGTCTGTAGAAAAGACAGCTTTGCCCAACATCTAATCAACTTTGTGTTTTGGTAAAAAAGTGAAAGACACATCTTTTCATGATATAGAAAAGACTAACAAGCAAGGATGTCCACAGACTTCTATACCCTCTAACTACTGTTGGTGCTATCCTCAATATTTCCCTATAAAGAAGATCTGTATAGAGGACATAAGACTGTTTGCTGTGAGTTTTTGTCCATATCACTTCTCCAGGGAGTTTACTAGTGTATAGCAGACAATATTATACAATTTAACCCTGTAAGGGGCTTTTATTTCTCAAATGTCTTGAGTACAGTTCAGCTGCTTTGTTATGTGAGAAGCTCCATAAATTCCAGGTGGAGACCTCCACAACCACCTGGATGCATGAATGTCTAACAAAGGCTGCATTCACATAGCAGGTCTTGATGCTCAAATCTAATTTTCTTTTTGTTTTTGTTTTTGTGGTCGTTCATACCATCACTTACAGTACATGCAACCTCCATCAGATTTCAGTATGACGTGCGCACAGCTCTGAATTGACCCGCATGCACAGAACAAAACGTGACATCATACGTGGCACGCTGTGTTTATGAAGGTAAATATGGATGCCACACTTGTAAGCATATATGTATCGGTTTTGTAGTTGATGTGCAATCAGGGCCACAAAAAATATATATAAAGTTGTTACTGTTCATTGTTCACATTCTAACTTGCGCATCCGGTCTCCCCTAGTGCAGGACTAAGACGTTTGTCTCACTTTTGTGATGTCAAAGTCGGATGAAATGCGCCATTGCTGTTTAGACTGCAGCTGCTTCGACACAGATCGGATATGGATCCGATTTGGGACCATGTATGAAAATGTTATGGCTCGGATATGAAAAAAAATCAGATTTGCACTGTTCAGACTGTCATTAAAAAATCTGATATGAGTCACATATGAACCAAAAAATCGGAATTGAGCTGCATTGTGAATGTAGCCAAACAGACCACAGTTTGTGAGACTATAAGATTGTGTGTCTGAGATGATGGTCATCAGCGCTGGAGCACCACAAGGAACCGTACTCTCACCATTCCTCTTCACACTGTACACCTCAGACTTCTAGTACAACTCTGAGTCCTGTCATCTGCAGAAATACTCTGATGACTCTGCAGTTGTGGGGAGCATCAGTGATGGACAAGAGGCCAAACACAGAGAACTGGTCAGCCAGTTAGTGAAATGGTGTGGAAACAATCACCTCCTTTAGGACTCAAGACAAAAGAGAAGATTGTTGACCTGGAGAGGAGGTGGTGGAGGAATACAAGTACTTAAGAGTTCAGCTGGACAACAGACGGGAAATGCAACACAGAGGCAAGACAATAATAATGGATTAGATTTATATTGCACTTTTTTTCCTATCCAGGAACTCAAAGTGCTCACAGTAGGTCCATTATTCATTCACTCCACATTCATACTTGGTGATAGTAAGCTATGTATGTAGCCACAGCTGCCCTAGGGCAGGCTGACAGAAGCATGGCTGCCATTTCGCGTTTACGGCCCCTCGACCGCCACTGGAACATTCACACACATTCATACAAGGCCTTGGCCAAAGACATATGGCTGGGGGATCAGGATTCGAACCGCCGATCCTCCGATCATTGGCCGACCTGCTCTACCACCTGAGCCACTGTCACCTCACCGTGCTTTACAAGTTTATTTGTAAAGCACATTTACAAGACCATTCAAAGTGCTTTAAAACATTAAAAGCATTACAGCGGGGTGCAAAGAAAGGATTAGAAAGTACATGAAAAAGAAATTAAAGACAGAAAAAGCTCAAATAAAAAGTGATTTAAAATGCTTGGCAGGGACATTGAGACATCATCGTACAGCAGAAAAGAGAAGCATGTCTCAATATTTCAGCAAACAGCACTAGTGAGAAGTCTGAAAGTGTGGATGCTAACTGTAGTGGGGGTACCCCTAAAACTGCAGAGAGCCACGGTGATGTCATGTGCGCTTCCTCTGTAAATATGTGCCCCACATGCCACACCACAAGCGATAAATGCAAACATGACCTGATGACAAAAGTCTCAGGGGAAAAAAAAAAAAAAAAACAGTTACCGGGGCCATTTCTGGAGCAGTTTTACACCACTGTGGATGGGCTGGGTCTTCTCAATCTGTCCCATCATCGATCAAATTAGGACTAGTGCAGATCAAAGAGAGGTAAGCTATGAAAAATCTTAAGCTCTCTGGTCCACATCTATCTGCAGTTATCTTAACGAGATCTTTCTCACTCATTTCAGCCATAATTGTCTTCTGGCCAGCTGGTTCCTCATAGTTGTGTGAACTCTAGTTAAAAACAAACAGTGTAACTCTTTCACATGAGTCGTCACTACAAGTTTTGGATTCGTTCAGGGAATATAAAGATGCATTACCAGCAGATGAGAACATGCACCACAACATGAACTCACAAAACAGTGTGAATAATTTGTTCAGCAGTGGCTCTTGTCTTTTTAAAGGGACTAGAGGCAGGAATTTAAAAACAAACAAACATTCATGTCCATTTTTTTTTTTAAATACGAATGGGTGATGAAGCGCTAAATACCAAAAAGAACGTTTCCACCCACGTTTCTCTCCGTTGCCTTGAACAGGCTGTGTGCTGCAAAATGTGCTGCAATTCGGTGTCCGAATTTCCCGCGCTGCCCTGCAGACGTGACATCAAATGACGCTACATGCGCAGTTTTGATACAGGAAGAAAACGGTCGCGGTAAATTCAAATACTCTAAGCGATAGTTATGGATTCTTCTGCCATCAGCAAACGATTCAGATCAACTGAAAGACACTAAAAAGTGTAACTAGGAAGAAAAAGCTTAGTAAACAGCATTATAGCTTCAGTTTGTGCATGCTCCCGTTACGGCTTGGCTTGTGGCTGCAGTTACCTGAGGCACCAGTCAGTGTCGAGTTTCGTCTCTTAATCTTGCCTCAAGTCCCTTTAATAGAAAAAGAAAACAGATAAAAATACAAGCTGAGAAGAAATAGTGGAGATTTAAACTTCTTAATAAGAACTCTTCAAATGTAGCTGAGAACAGGTGGATCTGGATCAGTTTGTTTGGTTTCTGTAAGTTTCTTGATCTGGTTCTGCTGCCTCAGCAGATGCTGCAAAGCGGATTCAACTTCACCACAGACTGACTGAAGATGCAGCGTCTTGGTGCAGATATTGAAGGATCATTGAAGGATCAATAAATATCTGTTCTGTCCTTATGGAGGACTGAAGCTGCCAAAAAACGAAAAATATTAACAAACTCAATAACAAATCCAAATAAAACAAAAGAATAAATAAGTGTTATATTAATAATTATAATGTAAATTTAATTATTAAGTTTTAATTAATAGCCCCATTTTATTTAAACTTTGACATTTGATTCTAAATTTTGTGTTTTTAGTTAATCAGACCTTCTCTTATTTGTATTTTCTGTCCCTACATTTATTTCTATAATGTTTTCCCTTAAATCAACAACTTTCCAACTTTAACATTTGCTTTTGCTTTATAGATCTATCCTGCCTTGGATCAAGGCAGATTTACTCAGCACACTTTGGGCCCCTAAGTACCAACGTAGCATGGTTTAACCAGCACAGCCTACCTGAGTATCGTTGCTGACCATGTCCATCCCTTTCTGACCACAGTGGAGCTTCTTCTGATGGCTAATGCACCATGTCACACAGCTCAAATCATCTCCACCTGCCATTTGGAATATGACAATGAGTTCACTGCACTCCAGTGACCTCCGGATCAGCTTTGGGATGTGGTGGAACAGGAAATTCTCATTGTGGATGTGGTGAAATGGGAGATGCTCATTGTGGATGTGGTGAAACGGGGAAATTCTAATTGTGGATGAGGTGGAACGGGAAATTCTGATCATGGATGTGGTGTAGTGGTAGATTCTCATCATGGATGTGGTGGAGCGGGAGATTCTCTTCGTGGATGTGGTGAAACGGGAGATTCTCTTCTCAGATGTGGTGAAACGGGACATTCTCAGTGTGAATGTGGTGGAATGGGAAATTCTGATCGTGGATGTGGTGGAGCAGTAGATTCTCTTCTCGGATGTGATGAAACGGGAGATTCTCATCGTGGATGTGGTGAAACGGTATATTCTCATCGTGGATGTGGTGGAACGGGAATTTCTGATCATGGATGTGGTGGAACGGTAGATTTCTCATTGTGGATGTGGTGAAACGGGAGATTCTCATCGTGGATGTGGTGAAACGGGAGATTCTCATCATGGATGTGGTGGAACGGGAAATTCTGATCATGGATGTGGTGGAACGGTAGATTTCTCATCGTGGATGTGGTGGAACGGGAGATTCTCATCGTGGATGTGGTGAGACGGGAGATTCTCTTTTCAGATGTGGTGAAACGGGAGATTCTCTTTTCAGATGTGGTGGAACAGGAGATTCTCATCGTGGATGTGGTGGAACGAGAGATTCTCATCGTGGATGTGGTGAAACGGGAGATTCTCATCATGGATGTGGTGGAACGGGAAATTCTGATCATGGATGTGGTGCAGTGGTAGATTCTCATCGTGTATGTGGTGGAGCGGCAGATTCTCTTCTCGGATGTGGTGAAACGGTAGATTTCTCATCGTGGATGTGGTGAAACGGGAGATTCTCTTCTCGGATCTGGTGAAACTGTAGATTCTCACTGGGATGTGGTGAAACGGGAGATTCTCAGTGTGAATGTGGTGGAATGGGAAATTCTGATCGTGGATGTGGTGGAGCAGTAGATTCTCTTCTCGGATGTGGTGAAACAGGAGATTCTCATCGTGGATGTGGTGAAACGGTATATTCTCATCATGGATGTGGTGGAACGGGAATTTCTGATCATGGATGTGGTGGAACGGTAGATTTCTCATTGTGGATGTGGTGAAACGGGAGATTCTCATCGTGGATGTAGTGGAACAGGAAATTCTCATTGTGGATGTGGTGAAACGGGAGATTCTCATCGTGGATGTAGTGGAACAGGAGATTCTCATTGTGGATGTGGTGAAACGGGAGATTCTCATCGTGGATGTGGTGGAACGGGAATTTCTGATCATGGATGTGGTGGAACGGTAGATTCTCATCGTGGATGTGGTGGAACGAGAGATTCTCATCGTGGATGTGGTGGAACAGGAGATTCTCATCGTGGATGTGGTGGAACGGGAATTTCTGATCATGGATGTGGTGGAACGGTAGATTCTCATCGTGGATGTGGTGGAACAGGAGATTCTCATTGTGGATGTGATGGAACGAGAGATTCTCATCGTGGATGTGGTGGAACGGTAGATTCTCATCGTGGATGTGGTGGAACGGTAGATTCTCATCGTGGATGTGGTGGAACGGTAGATTCTCATCGTGGATGTGGTGGAACGGTAGATTCTCATCGTGGATGTGGTGGAACGGGAGATTCTCATCGTGGATGTGGTGGAACAGGAGATTCTCATCGTGGATGTGGTGGAACGGTAGATTCTCATCGTGGATGTGGTGGAACGGTAGATTCTCATTGTGGATGCGGTGGAACGAGAGATTCTCATTGTGGATGTGGTGGAACGAGAGATTCTCATAGTGGGTGCGGTGGAACAGGAGATTCTCATAGTGGGTGTGGTGGAACGAGAGATTCTCATCGTGGATGAGGTGGAACAGGAGATTCTCATAGTGGGTGTGGTGGAACGGGAATTTCTGATCATGGATGTGGTGGAACGGTAGATTCCCATCGTGGATGTGGTGGAACAGGAGATTCTCATTGTGGATGTGATGGAAAGAGAGATTCTCATCGTGGATGTGGTGGAACAGGAGATGCTCATCGTGGATGTGGTGGAACGGGAGATTCTCATCATGGATGTGGTGGAACGGGATATTCTCATCGTGGATGTGGTTGAACGGTAGATTCTCATCGTGGATGTGGTGGAACGGGAGATTCTCATCGTGGATGTGGTTGAACGGTAGATTCTCATCGTGGATGTGGTGGAACGGTAGATTCTCATCGCCGATGTGGTGGAACGGGAAATTCTCATCATAAGAATTAAGGAGCTGCTTATTGCGTCAGTTGGGGTTAAATAACTTTTTGCCTATTGAGAGATTATCGTCCATCCAGTAATTTTCCAATAGAAACCTTGTACCCATTTGCTTATTCAAATCCAGGTGGCAACTTATCTTTGGCCAGGCAGTATATTTTTAGTCTACTTATTCATTTAATCAGTGTACTGTGGGTGCCAAGCTTCTTCTTGCTGTGTTATTGTTGCAACTGTGTTTCTTCTTTTACATACAGTATATGTGCTGTAATTCCTTCTAAGCCTGCACTATTATCTTTTCCTTACTTGAAGTGAATTAAGAAACACACAGCTTTCCCATGTTAGCATCAGATAATCTGTGATTGACCTTGTGATCTTTTAAAGACAGCTGTGAGTGTACAGTAGTAGGATTACTTCCACCTGGTTTGATTCAGTCACTCCTCCTCAGCCTGGCTTGGTGTATGCTTTGAAAAGGGTTAGTCAAGCCCTGCTTTCCTCTTTTGTTCTGTATTTTTTTATTCTACTTCTTTAGAATCAGCCCTTGGCTATTTAACAAACTACCTCTGGGAAAATTTAATACAGAATCTAAATAGTTGTTAAGATATGTATATAATTGTTAAGATATATAAGATATATAAAAATATTTTATATGTGAAAAATATATTTTAAATTGCAATAAAGTACACAAACAAAAAGATTTGGAGAAAAAAAGGAAAATGTAGGGAGAAAAAATACAGGGTATAGCTGAAAAAAATTATGAAAAAATAAAAAAAAATTAATAAATAGAAGTGAAAAATCAAATGTCACAGTAAATAAATGGAGGCATTAAACCAAACTGAAATGAAAAGCATTGAAAGATAAGACCTTTTAGTTCCTCTCATATTCATCGTAAATCATTGCAATAATTTGTCTGTTTTCCATGACTGTCATCACAAATAGTTTTTTTGCCAAAGATATCTAATGAAATAATTGGATCCTTTTACTCTCTATATATATACATATATATATATATATATATATATATATACTGTCTCAGAAAATTTGAATTCATGATATTCTAATATTTGGAGATAGGATACAGGACTGTTTCACATGAAAATGTCTTTCTGGATTCATTACAAATCAACTGAAATATTGCAACCATTTTGTTGTTTTAATATTGCTGATTATTTCAAATATCCTATCTATAATAATTCAAATAATTCCCTATTATAATTCAAATAACAAGAAACTAAAAAAACTAATAATAAATCCTCAAAATTATTCATACCCTCAAATTAAAGAAGGAATAACAACAGCTGTCATTGAATGTAAGCAGAAGTTAAAGTTTTATAAGGAATCAATGATGGTTTAATAAACGTAAAGGGATTTTTTTCAGGGTCAAAATTTCTACTTGTTTGTGTAACTGGGCATTATGAAGCAAAATTCATATTCTGGTATTTTTAAGCTGAATAGGGATATACAGTAATCTTTTTTAAACAAGTCATTGTATTCTGTTTTAACTCAATGTCACACTCTGATGATGTCACTAGCTATTTTTATTTAAAAGGTTGTAATCAAATGAGAACCCCTTCCAATCATCTTTTCTAGTTTAAAGGATAAATTAGTTTCCTGTTAATGAGATTCCTTCTCTGGTTCAAAGAACTAGCCACGGCAACGCACAGCGGGAGTCAACAAGGAAGCTCAATGTCATCTGCTGGTAGGTGCAGATATGGGATTGGCATATGCACTTCCCCATTTACTGAAAAGAAAGAGGGTTTTGAGTCGCATCCTCAAGGCATTTTCAGTCAAGATTTTTTTCTCTTTTTTTTCCAATTTTGAGGAAAGCAGATGAGTTTTCAGGGCATTGATACCTACTGGGTTGGGATTTTAAGTTAGGCATAAATGCAAAAAGCTTGAGACAAAACCGGAGCAACGTAAAGGTTCAATCACTTCCAAAGCTGTGAGAAGCTTTCCAGAGCTGGTTGCTGGGATTCAGTCACTTATGCAAGCGATGATGAGATACATTTGAAGACAGTTTTATCATATTTACTGATGTTTAGAAATATAGAAATACTACACACAACCCCAGTCACCACCTCACATCCAATCGGCTGCTGCAAAGGGAGAGTCAGAGCAACAGCTGCAGATGACCTTATATGATCCTCATGGTTGTCATGGCAACCTTGCTCTTGTTCCCACAACAACGGGGCAATATTCCATTACTGAGCAACATCATTTATTTATGATTTCTTCACTTTGAAGATGCAGTGTGTGTGACAGTGTGTGCGTCAGGGAGTTTTTGTTTCTGTGTGACTACTACACTTGTGTTTATGTTTCTGTTAAATGTGGAAGGCCATGCAGTGCAAAGACTCACCACCGTTTATAAAGCTGAAACTTTATAAACACCTGTGAGAAACTAGGGCCTTACTTTTTTTTAATGTGTTTCTTTGTTGTTCTGGAGTTTGCAATAATTTAGAAAATAAAAGACTGACTCCTGTCAGATGGAGTCACAGAAGAGGTGAAATCAGTATGGAGGAGGGGAGGTGTGAAGTCAAATTACAGCGATGGAAGAAAGTCTTACGCTGGCACTGTTTGCTCTGGGTAAAAATCTTGATGGAGGGTGTATCGAGTTCTTGGTCTAACTGAGGTCAACCTTTCTAATTTATAGAGATTTGATGATGCATGTGGTCTTTTTCTGGATCTTTCAAAAGCATTTAATGCTGTCAATCATGACATTTTACTTTCAAAAATATATGAATATGGATTACATGGATATGTTCTGAAGTGGCTTAGTAATTATCTGCATAATAGATTGCAATATGTTAATTTAGATGGTATGTAGTCTGAGAGGCATATGATACAATGTGGGGTACCACAAGGTTCCATTTTAGGGCCATTATTGTTTCTCATATACATTAATGATCTTGCAGCAGTATCAAACACTTTATGTCCAATATTATTTGCAGATAATACAAATTTTCTAATTTTCAATAGAGATTTTTTTGCACTAAAGAATTAAGTAAATAATGGTCTTCAAGCATTTTCAAAATGGTTTAGAACTAATAAAATGGCATTAAATGTGAAAAAAAAAATCTCATTTTATGAAATTTGCAGGGAAAATGAAAAAGAAAAAAATGAAAAAGAAAGAAATGCACTGTGAAATGCTTGCCAACATTTTTAGGTGTAAGCTACAAGTTTAATTCCTCTCTGCCAGTAGGTGGCGCACTTACACTCACTTACTCAATTAGGAACGGTAACGTTACAGAACCAGCAAACCGTCATTTAGCATTACTAAATGTCTAACTTACATGGAGGAAAGCAGCAGCCTCTGCGGGCGGCTTTTTGAGCCCCTTTGCTACCTCCACCCTCATCCTGCTTTGTTTTTGTCCACTTGAATTTGAGAAATGTAAGGCAAGGAAGATGCTATTTCTACACAGCGCAATCGAACTAGCAACTCCTGAGCTAATGCTAATGGTGCAGATTCTTTCAGTATAAATGTTGGCATCAGATGTAAACATTTATATATTTTGGACTCATCAAAATTGATAAAACAATTGTTTTTTTATCATTTTTTTAAAAGTAAAATTAATACTTTTATTCTGCACCCCTCGAGACGTTCTGTGAATGTATTTTATATTTGTTTATGTATGTATGTAATATATTTAGTTAATTTTTGATGAAAAAATTGTAGCTGCCACCTTTAACACTAAGAATGGACATATAGGAGTTGTTTCTCCTATATCTACCAGGCAAAGTATCAGATTTGATACTTTTTAAAGTATCAAAATACCGCTGTGTTAACATAAAACATGTAATTTTTTTTCACTTTTAATTTCAGGTAATAAAATTACCTGCAAAATCCAGGCCTGGTATACTATTTAAACTTAACCCGGTCGGGCTCAGCCTGAAAGGTTAACATGGGCCCCCCTTCTTGTGGACCCACCACCCACGAGAGGGGCCATGGGGGTCGGGTGCACTGTGACTTGGGCGGCGGCCAAGGGCGGGGGAGATCCTGGCAGTCCAACCTCTGGCTGCAGAAGCTAGCTCTAAGGACGTGGAATGTCACCTCTCTGGTTGGAAAGGCGCCTGAGCTGGTGCGTGAGGTTGAGCGGTTCCGACTAGATATAGTTGGACTCACCTCGACGCACAGCTCTGCTCTGGTAACACCATCCTTGAGAGGGGCTGGACCTTGTTCCACTCTGGAGTTGCTCCTGGTGAGAGGCGCCGAGCAGGTGTGGGCATATTCATTGCTACCCAGCTCGGCGCCTGTACGTTGGAGTTTACCCCGGTGGATGAAAGGTTAGCCTCTGGGTGGGGGGATGGGTCCTGGCTATTGTTTGTGCCTATGCACTAAACAGCAGTTCAGAGTATCCACCCTTTCTGGAGTCCTTGGAAGGTGTGTTGGAAAGCGCTCCATCTGGGGACTCCATCGTTCTACTGGGGGAATTCAATGCTCATGTGGGCAACAACAGTGAGAGCTGGAGGGGCTACATTGGGAGGAACGGCCTCCCTGATCTGAACCCGAGTGGTGTTTTGTTGTTGGACTTCTGTGCTAGTCATGGGTTGTCCATAACCAACACTGATCAGGAGGGGGAGGCAGTGCACCGTCAACACTGTGTACAGTGGGGATGGTGGGCTGCTGACCTCGACTCAGGATGTTGTGGGTCGGTGGAAGGAATACTTCAAAGAACTTCCTCAATCCCACCAACACGTCTTCTGAGGAGGAAGCAGAGTTTGGGGACTCAGTGGGTGGACTCTTCTGTCACCGGGGCTGAGGTCGCCAAGGTAGTCAAAAAGATCCTTGGTGGCCGGGCCCCATGGGTGGATGAGATCCACCCGGAGTGCCTTAAGGCTCTGGATGCTGTGGGGCTGTCTTGGCTGACACGCCTCTGCAGCATTGCGTGGACATTGGGGGCAGTACCTCTGGACTGGCAGACCGGGGTGGTAGTTCCCCTCTTCAGAAAGGGGGATGGGAGGGTTTGCTCCAACTTTAGGGGGATCACACTCCTTAGCCTCCCTGGTAAAGTCTTTTCAGGGGTCCTGGAGAGGAGGGTCCGTCGGAAAAACCAATCTCGGATGGAGGAGGAGCAGTGTGATTTTCGTCCTGGTCGTGAAAAAGTGGACCAGCTCTACACTCTCTTCAGGATCCTGAAGGGCCATGGGAGTTCGCCCAACCAGTCTGCATTTGCTTTGTGGACTTGGATCCTGTCCCCCGGGGATTCCTGTGGGGGGTGCTCCAGGAGTACAGGTCGCTGGACCTCCTTGTTCGAGCTGTCCTGTCCCTGTACAACCGGTGCCAGAGTTTGATCCGCATTTCAGACTGTAGCTCAGAGCCTTTCCCGGTGAGGGTTGGACTCCACCAAGGCTCCCCTTTGCCACAGATCCTGTTCATAACCTTTAGGGACAGGATTTCTACGTGCAGCCGAGGTGTTGAGGGGATCCGGTTTGGTGGCCTTAGGGTTGGGTCTCTGTTTTTCGAAGATGATGTGGTTCTGTTGGCGTCATTGGGCCGTGATCTCCAACTCTCTCTGGAGTGATTTGCAGCCAAGTGTGAAGCGGCCGGGATGAGAATCAGCACTTCCAAATCCGAGACCATGGTCCTCACCCGGAAAAGGGTGGAGTGTCCTCTCCGGGTCGGGAGCAAGGTTCTGCCCCAGGTGGAGGAGTTCAAGTATCTCCGGGTCTTGTTCATGAGTGAGGGAAAAATGGAGGGAGAGATGGACAGACGGATTGGTGCGGCGTCTGCAGTGATGCGGATTCTGCATCGATCCGTTGTGGTGAAGAAGGAGCTGAGCCAGAAGGCAAAGCTCTCGATTTACCTGTCGATCTATGTTCCTACCCTCACCTATGGTCATGAGCTGTGAGTCATGACCGAAAGAAGGAGATCATGGGTACAAGCGGCCAAATTGAGTTTCCTCTGCAGGGTGGCCGGGCTCTTTCTTAGAGATAGGGTGAGGAGCTTGGTCATCTGGGATGGACTCAAAGTAGAGCTGCTGCTCCACCCTATGGAGAGGAGCCAGATGAGGTGGCTAAGGCATCTGGTCAGGATGCCTCCTGGACGCCTCCCTGGTGAGGTGTTCCCAGGCACGTCCCACCGGGACGAGGCCCCAGGGGAGGCCCGGGACACCCTGGAGGGACTACGTCTCCCGGCTGGCCTGGGAACGCCTTGAGATCCCCTCGGATGAGCTGGGGCTGAGGCTGGGGAGCGGGAAGTCTGGGCTTCCCTGCTTAGGCAGCTGCCCCCGCAACCCGACCTCGGATAAGCGGAAGAAGATGGATGGATGGATGGATGTGGAAATACTCACTGGTTTATTTAGAAACATTTCTGACAAGCATTGAAGCTGTGCGTTTTTATACTTACCCTTACAATAGGATTATTAATATAGTGTTTCTTTGTGTAGTTTTACTATAAGGAGAAAAAAGAATCAGCATTGGTATCATTATTGAAGGAAAAGTATTATAAACTCACAGTGTCATGTCAAAACAAAAAAAATTGGGTATTGCCCATCCCTACTTTATACCAATAACCTGAATGAAAGCCTTAAATATTTAGATTTTCAATGGTTTAAAAGGCTTTCTACCACAACAAGAATGGTGTTTGGGAACAAAACAAATTCCCTCTTAATGCTAAGATATTGCGAATTTAAATATGCATGACATTCAGTAGAGCTTGTACTTGTAGAGTGGATGAGGATCAGAATATCATTTTGAAAACATGGTGTTGTGACAACACATTTATAACCCACAGCTGATAAGACTTGAGCAGATCTTTCATTTCAGCTTTAATTACTTCAGAGTAAAGGACCGCCTGGCTATTAGTGGCCTGTTGATTTATTATATATTAAAGCAATGATATATCATACTTCACGGAAGGCAACATAAGTGTCTACCTGCATGTGAATGTGCATGTGTGTGTTGCTGATAACCTTGCACGCGTCCGCTTTCTGTCACCATCGGAGGCGCCTGCAGTCTGAAGGAAAGCATCTGGTTTCAGCATCTGGACACATACACACAGATTGGAAATGGGTTTGATAGAGTCGGTGAACGGATACTGAGAAAGGTTATCTGTGATCATAGCTTGCAGTTAGAGTACACACACACACGCACACAACAGGGAGTGAAAGGAATACAGAGGTAGAGACACATGTACACTTACACATGGATGTATATTTCCATACATATGGGATTAGCTCAGATAAGCCATGAACATTTGCATAAGTATGTGAGTTTAATTAAACTACAGGGTTAAAGTATGACTGAACAGTATGCAATATTTAAATAATTAGCATAATCAAACAAGTATTTTCAACTGCTGTAAACAGTCAAATCAAAGTATTGCTGCAGTTTATGGAGGTCAATGAATACTGAGTATTCATGACAGCTCAGCTGTTTGAAGTGAAGGAAAGAACAAAATGTCCTTTTTCATGATTCCTGACCAAAGCTAACTCTGGGTTAGGGATGATGGATTATAGAGTATTATTATATTACCAGCCATTATCGGCATTAAAATGTTATATTGGAAAATATTAGCATCGGTTTTCAATAGAGGTGGGTATTGGAAAAGCCTTCATGATACGATATGTATCACAATACATGGGTCAGATATGATACAATATTGTGAAACCATGATATATTGCGATACTGTATATTTAGGGATGGGCACCGAAATCTGTACTTTTATTGGTACCTACCGAACTCCGTCGGTACTACCGGGTACCGATTCACGTAAAATCAAACGGTACCATGTTTCGGTACCTAAATGCATCCTTTTTAATGTGAGGTAGTGGAAGAGTTTGTTATTTCTGTGCCGCCGTGACGTTGCATGGCAGCATGACATCAGCAGCAGCGGCCGCGTGTTCAGTCAGAAGCTTTCCTGCTTCACTTCTCTAAAACATCAAGTTCGCTAATTATTTGTGATGCCAGCGGCGAGAACACGTCTGATCTGAGGAAGCAGCTGATTAAACACAATATTCTTTTCTAAGCTCCGTTCCCGACGCGTCCGCAGCCCGCAGAAAAAAGAGGGAGAAGTCCGCAGCGCCTCGGCGCTGAACAAGAATCGGGGGCAGAAATAACCAGCAGGGTTCACAAACTCCGTTCAACAACTTTACCATGTAATATTACTAGTTTACCATAACCAAACAGTAAACCAGTTCTGGGCGACGCGCATCCGTCTCTCTCTCCCTCCCTCTTCGCGTCCCACATCTTTATTAAATTCTTCATCACCCGAGTTCCCACGCATCACCAACCCCACACTACATCTATAAAAAAGTCTCGCTCTCTAAACGGCTTTATGGTTTAACCAGCACGGCAGAAACTGTCTCATCAAGTTAGTAACCTGATCCCTGCAGCAGGATTACAGCCTCCAGACCTGCCAAACGCCCACAAAATCAGTTTAGTGTCGGAGAATATTCCCTCTTTTTTCTCATTAATTATTCTGTCATTATTATTATTATTTAGTCTGGAACAAACTCCCATAAAGCTCAGATCAGCTAAACACTTGTTCTCAGCTCATTCACATAGATTTTACTCTAAAGTTAAAATCTCACTCTCTATCTCTCTCTTTTAATCTAAATATTTTTAATGTTTATCATTTAAAATCATACTTCACTTTTTTTCTTAATCATTTCTCTTTTACACCCCGCTCAATCTTGTTTATCTAAAATTTTAATTTTCCTGTAGGCTACATGAAATGTGCTGTATAAAAAATTTCCTTCCATTAAATTTCCCTCTGTTACCAGACGCCTACATCATAGAGAAACAGCTATTCTTTAATATATTATTAAAAATTCTATGTTAGAATGAAAAAAATCTGTTATTCCATAAAACACACATAAAAACCGAACTGTACCGTTTGGTACCGGTACCGATTTGCAGGTACCGAAAGTTGGTACCGTATCGATCAAATGAAACCATCCCTATGTATATTGCTATATGTATATTAAGATATATTGCGATATTCTAGGCACTTCAGAAAAAATTGATATGCAGCTTGAAATAAAAGTTGCATATGTACATACGTTGGATAACTGAAACAACAAAATGAGTCAAACTCAATGAAATTCAGTTCATCTCTGTCCCATTCATTAAACTTGGACAGGTTTCTTACTTGGGTCTCATAATAAAACCATTTACAATCGTCCCCCTGAACATAAATATCTCACTTTGGGAGAACCCAGCTGAATAGATGTGCCAATAAAATTAAAATGGAGAGGTTTTAATATAATAGTATAAATGTACACAAATTCATGTGAAATTAGTAAAACAGTCAAACAAAGTATTATATTAGTATATGAAGACGCATATTAGCGCATATGAGAAATAAACATTTCAGTCAGTGCATTATTATCTCAAACAACTGGGTGGTCTGTGAAAACCTGGACACACATTTTAACTTGTACTTTCCAGTGTGTGCTAAGTTTAGCCTGAACCTGCTGATGCACATAGTAGATATCAGTGGAAAGCAGCAACTTTTCTACATGCTGGACTGCTGCTCATAGAACAAAATCAAACAAAACAAAAAACTTAATTTCATCAGAGTGATGAAATCTCACAAGTTTTCGTTTGTAAAATAGATTGATACCAACTTTTAAAATATCGATATGATATTGGCATATAAAATATCACAATATTTCAGTGTAATGATATTTTATCCCGCCCTTAGTTTTTACTTATCAGTTTTTTAATGACACAACAAAAACTTGTGGCCACGCATCAGTAACGTAAGAAAATATCTATTCACTGAAATATCACGTTATTTTGTATTGCGATATTGTATTGATATTCAAAGGACTGTATCAATATTTTTACTAACAAAATCTTGCAAGATTTCATTGTTCCGTTGCAAAATCTCACAATATCTTGTTGTTATATGAGTCCAGCATGCAGAAAAGTCCCTGTTACTGTGGAAGAACTTCATATCCCAGCATTCCTTTTAGAGTCATGTGACTACGGTGCAGCTGCTGCTGCTACAGACTGACTTGCTTTGAAGCTGCTAATATTATCTCAGGTTTTAAGTTGTCGGTTAAGTTACCAAGGTGTCAGAAACATTATAATTAGCCACATGTTGGCTGGTTGCATCGATCAGTATCGATTGATTTAGAAATTAAGATTAGGATAATATCAGTGTATCAGATATAGGTAAAAAAAAAAAAAAAAAAAAAAAAGCCAATATTGAACATCACTAATTTGTAATAATTATTCTTTTTACAATAAACTATTGATTAAAATTTTGCTTTTGAAATGTTCAAAAGAGCCCTTGTTGTGATAGTAGTTCAGACATTTACTCACCTGTTTAATCTCACAGCTGCAATCTTTGCACCTTTTGCATTCGTACACCAGCTGTTTCTAATCTGTTTAAATGTAGGACTTATAGTTGGATAATATATCCATCGGTATCGGTTGATATTGAATATCGGCTATCGGACAATATCAGTATTGAAATAAAAAGCTGATATCAAACATCACTAGTTATTAGATGTTATCACCTAAATCTTTTACTTGAAAACTACTGTATGTAAGTAATAGCTTTACCAAACGCTTAAACGGACTTAGTTTACAGTAAACTAAGTATTATGTCTTCATGAAAAAAACAAGGCAAAAACCCAGCCTTGTTAAAGCAGTTACATGGCCACCTTTTCACTGTAGACAGATGTGATGACGCCACGTACTCAGACCATAGTTGCAATGGATTCCTCCATTATTTAACATCTAGTTTCACTCCAACACAAAACAGATCTTTTTCTACTCTGACTTGTCTTTCCCAATGCAGAGCAAATCTAAAGCACCAAAACAACACCCACACAGCCAAGAGCAGCCCACCGCTCAGATTCTTCTATCTACTGAGATGACAAGTGTCACCAAATCACTAAAACATTGAACGTACATCTGCAGGATCTGTACTAAGCAGTAACGCAGAGCTACCTTTGACCCTTGACAGACTCTGTCTTCAGTGTAGTGAAGAAGTGAGGTAAAAAAAAAAAGTATTAAGGCCAAGTCTTAAGATTTGGTACATTAGACTTTGAACAAATTACAAACTACACCGTGTGGTATTTATGTAACATAAACCAAGACAAAATGCAGACAAGCTAAGTGCACTCCAATTACTTCCATTTAATTAAGAGAATATATGTGTATACTGGCTTCTAATCAAAGGTTTGTAATCAACTGATTGGCAGCGTGACTAACTTCATAAAAGCAGAACTTTCGTCACTTTGCTGGTGTGTAGCATTCAGGTATGTTTTCAGTCCCTCTAGGAAAGAGATTATCAATAATAAGGACGCAGTCTTTGCTGTCTATTGACTTGGGAAAGGTTAAAGGATGATTTTCCAGATAATCCAGAAGGGAGGAAACAGTCCATGCAGTTACCAGTTTGTCCAGTAGTGGAGGAAGATCATTAGATCATTATTTAGAGCAGGGGTCCTCAGCTCCGGTCCTCGGGGGCTACCACCCTGCAGGTTTTGGTGTTTCTGCAACACACCTACGTAATTCAAATCTGGCTCATTAACAGGCGGGTTCAGAAGTAAACAAGTAGTTGGAGATCCTTTTCATCTGAATCAGGTGTTTTATTAGGGAAACATAGTAGCCCTCGAGGACTGGAGTTGGTTTAGAGGCTTTTGGTGAATTCCAATCCCCCCCCCTTAGCCCTAGCCCTTGGCCCTAACCCTTCGTTTTGGTCCAGTCGACTTTGCCGATATTTGTACGCTTTACTCGACCTGGATGGCTAAGAATCTACACCAGCTTATCTCATATTAAATTTCTTTCTGTCCATGGGATGAGTGTGAATGTCAGGCACATCAAACGCTTTAGCATTAACACTGGCCTGTAAACTCAGCAGAAAGCACACAGGACATAGATCACATGTGTTCAGGTCATAAAGATACACAAAGATCCATGCACAAGCACACATGGTGCATCTGCACACCTAGCGTGGTGCACTGGCTGAGGTGTTGGAGGTCACCTGTCTGCATGGCTTACATTGTACTAATCACAGAGGTGTCTCATCTGCCTCTCATCTTACTTTTCCCGTTTCATTGCTTGTACACACACAAACATGTACACAAATATATATTATTTATAGGATTCTGTCTCTTGCTTTACTTTTTCCTTTCTCAAACACTCAGACCCCACCACGGTGCTTTATTTTCTCCTCTGTCTTATAATTTTCATGTTCACATATTTCATCCATTCATTTTTATACCTACTTAAGCCAGTTGGGGCCAAAGGGGGATTTTATGATGCTAACAGATAGCTTTTTAGCAAACAGACTCTGACTGCTGGCAACAAGCTTGACCCACTTTTTCCAAATAAGGATGTAGCCAATCAAAAATGAAGTCAATTTGGTCTCCGGGTAGATCTCATCATTACTGTACCCAACCCTTTTACTGAGGAGGGAAATCTGGGATGCAATCGAAAATTGTGACGTTATTTTTCTTTGGAGAATTGACATATGCAGCAATATCAACCACATGAAATAGTTTATACTGCTGTGTCATCACTCACACACCCCCACAGGAAAATCAGACACTATGGCCCTCATTTATCAAACGATCGTAGAAATGGTCGCACATCTGATCGTAAAAATGGTCGTACGATTGGACCCACGTGTGATTTATTAAAACGTTCGTATCGGTCCAATCTCGTCGTACGAACAAAAGAGTCTTGATAAATTCCACAGCTGAAATCCATCGTCATTTAAATGTCACGCCCACGGTTACGCCCTTAAACATGCATAATGATGAGGCTTCACCCGGCGAGGTTGAACCGGGGAGAGGAGAGATTCTGCCAAAAAAGAAACTTTTGGGGGATCAAGACAGAATTCCTCATTTGTGAGGTGACAAAGATGAAAGAGGTGCTGTTTGGCAGCTTAAAAACCGGAGTCAGAGACGGCACAAAAACGCTGCACGGAAGAGGATCAGTCAGCCTGGCCGCTGTTGAACGACCGGCTGAGATATTAATAAAAGTCTCAATCAAGGCCTGGATTATATGGTTTATTCATTTTGTTAGTTATGAAATTTAATAATAGCCCACATCCGATGGCAACGTCACAATTCTTTAGTCAATGGGTCAAGAAAAAGTGGTCCAATATAAACTGCCAACACCAAAAACGTTTCACCGGCACCCCCCGCCCCCCCCCCACATCCTCTAGGGACGGAAAAAGAAACTGCATTTGCAAAGCTAAGGGACAGTCTACTGACTAGCACTTATACAACTTTAAAGTATAATTAGTTATTAAAATGCGGCTCAGCTCCGGTCTCCTCCATATAGCCCAGTAGGGGCTCCAGGGCGGCTCTCGGCGCATCTTTTTCTCTGACTGTTATCAAAACTCTCCAGCTGTCTGAGCGATGTGCAGCACTGCACAGGACAGGAGTGCATTGTAGAGTCTAAAGCAGCGTTTCATCCCGCCGGGTCCGAGTCGGACCGTCCGACACCCACCTGCCTTACTGCAGCCCGAAGCAGCGCTCCACCTGGGCATGTGTGCGTACTGATGCCTTTCTCCGCTCCTATGTGGCAGTTTTACCAGCGGGGTGAGGAGATGCACGAAGAGTGCAAAGCACTTGTCTCCTAAAACTATATGTTAATGATTTTAATAATTTTTAGATAAATGGAGAATTAAATCCAGTCACAGCTATTTTTCAATTTTTGAATACTTCTACATTCCCTTTTTCCCCTTTCTTTTCTAATGGGTTCATTCTTAGTGCTATATGTGAATACTATGATTAAATGACAGTTTGCGGTTTGCTTAATAAATATTTTCATGTTCTGCTCGCTCGCTCAAACCCTCACTACTCAAACTTCGTACACGAACTCAGAGCTGTCGTGAGATTTGATCGTATCCTACGGTCACGTTCAAATTATAAATGCCGAGTCTTGCGGGAATTGGTCGTACGCACAGATTTTCGTCGTACGATCGTTTGATAAATGAGGGCCTATGTCTTTTGCAAACATCAGACAACCGGGCCAACAATTGGCCTGATTATCCTGCTGTGCGTACCTGCCTTGGCCTAACATACAGTACATGTTTCTGGACTGTGGGAGGAAGCCAGAGTTCTACCACATGCACATGAAGAGCATGAAAACTCCACACAAAACCTGGGACCTTCGGGCTGTGAGACAACCACCACACCAGCATGCAGCCCACAGAGGAAACTCCTTTCCCCTTATTTGTTTGCCATTAGTTTTTAATACAGAAAAAAGTACTCATTAGAATGCATTCTTAAATTGTTTGGAATATGTTTTCTTTGCCTTTTCTTTCAGTTAGTTGGTGAAATGTAAGAGGAAACCATTTCTGGATTCCTCATTCTTAATTTTGTCTATTAAACGTGGAGGAAGCTGTTAAGAGGCCTGTAAAGTGTGGCTGACTTGTTCTGGCTCTGTCTTCTCCTCTCAGGGTTCGTCTTGGGGGAGTTTACTGAGTGTTAAAAGCATTTGCTGCTAGTTTCAGGCCAAGTGTGGCTGTGATGAGGAATCGTTTGACTTCAACACATGACCCTGTGTCATCTCTGCAGCACTTTCTTTGTGCCGCTGATATTTACTTTTTATGGCATCTTTTTCTTCCACGTGGATCTCATAACCAATGTAATTCATCATCAGTGTGCTTTGTTTTGTTTTTTATTGTAATCATCAATGAATTACAGTTTGAAGACAAACAACTGCCCAAACACGAGTGATCTCCGGTTATAAAGATTTTCCACTGCGGTTCAACAAGATTTGTCGGGCGCAGTATCTTAATGATGATGATGACTTTGTCAAATGAAGAGAAACGTATCACGGCGCTGATGGGAAGTTAAAATTTTCAGAGTTCTCTGCAGAACAATAAGAGACAGAATGATGACTCGGCTATTTCCAGCTTCAAAAGCTTGTTGAAATGGTTTTCTATAAACAGGTGAGGCTTCTGAAACGTTGAGGCAGTCACTGATGGAGCACCAAGGTGACTTTCTAAAGAAAGTAATGCTGAGTAAGAGCAGTCTGCAGAAGAGTATTATTTGCACCAAGACACACAAGCAAAGCAAATCAGACCGAGGTAGATTAAGATCTTGATCATCTCATATTAAATTCACTGGCTCCAACTGATATTTGTGAGATGCAGAAAACTGGATGTATCTGCATGTGTGGTTTAGATGATACGCTAAACATTTCTCACCAGCAGAATCAGTGTAAATGAGTTTTAACACCCTTTAACTCGTCTTGACAATGTTTCTCCATGTTTTCTGTCTTTTCTGCCTCAACGTGACCCAGTTCAAACACCTGAAAGAATGAATATTTTACAAAGGTTAATCTGGGGTTAGCTACAAACATCTCACATGCTGACTAGGACATGCTGCATGAGTTAAGGCTGTCCCGATCCCACTTTTTTACTCCCCATACCAATGCCACAGGTCAAGTATCGGCCGATGCTCGATATAGATACTTAGCCGTGTTTTGGGCCAAAGATTATGCATATTGATATGGTAACTGATTTTATTCTTGGTTCGTGTCAGGTATGTGTTTTGTGGAACCTCACCTCTAAAAAAACAGATTTAACAGGAAAATGAAATAAGTTCATAACAGAAATTATGCAGATGGATGGAATAGCTATGATGAATTGATGCATTCAAATCCGATTTGATCCATGTTTTTGAACCAACATCAGCCCGATATCTGATACTAGTATTTGATCGAGAAATCCCTTGCATGAATATGTGAAAGAGCTTATCGACAGAAATACCAGTCACCATAGTTACATTCGTAGGAAAAAATATAATTAATTATAGAGATGTCCCGATCAGGTTTTTTTTGCCCCCGATTACGAGTCCGAGCCAAATGATTTTGAGAATCAACCAATACCGAGTCCTGATCCGATACTTATGTAATACAATAGAAATTTAAGAGAAAAGCAGATACAGGACAATTTTTCCTCTACAAAATTTTGTAGCTCTGTGAGAAAATGTCTGTACACTGAGATATAACATTTTTTAGTGTTGCAATATCGTATCAATAAAAAAAAAAAAATGCTGTATCAATATTTTCACTAATGAAATCTGACAAATTCTTGTTTGTTCCATTACAAAACCTCACAAGATCTTGCTGTTCCTTTGGTCCAGCATGTAGAAAAGTCCCTTTTATTGTGGAAAAACTTCATATCCCAGCATTCCTTTCAAAGTCATGTGACTACGGTGCAGCTGCTGCTGCAAACTGACTTGCTTTGAAGCCGCTTATTATATGTCTGGTTTTAAGTTGTCGGTTAAGTTACCAAGTTGTCAGAAACATTAGAGTTAGCCACAGGTTGGCTGGTTGCATAGATCAATAACAGTTAATATTGGATATGAAGATTTGGACAATATCAGTGTTTAGGATATCGGTAGAAAAGTCACTATCAAACATCGCAAATTCGTAATTTTCAAGAAAATAATAATAAAATTTTGCTTTTTAAATATTGTTGTTATTGACAACCCTTGTTGTGATAGAAGTTTAGGATGAATTGTAATAGGGGATTATCACATTTCCGCGTTCCGGTTTCCGGAAGTTGAAACATTTGACACTTCCTGTTCCGGGCCATGTTAACGACAGCCGTTCCTGCTCTGTTATACTGTTTAAATCGGATAAACTCCAAACATATTTAAGTTTTCATTATAGACTGAAGTGATACTGGATCAAAAGCTGGATCAAAGCGATCGATTTGCCGCGGTGAAGGGCCGAACTTTATAATAAAACACACGTTTGTTTGTCCCCAGTGGGGCACAACACCGGCACTTCACAGCATGCTAGCATTAGCCAGCTAACGTTTACTGACGTGCTTAACATTGTGCGTCTTAAAACACACAAACATCTGAAAATCGGGTCTGTACCTCCCCGTTTCCAGTGGAACAACTGGGGACTGCCAAGAAAGGAGACGCTTTCAGATGATTGTGTGTTTTCAGCCGCACAAAGTTAGGCAAGTCATCAAGCTGGCTAATGCTAACCTGCTAACAATAGTCCGCCAGCTACTACTCTGTTAAACTTTGTAAATCGGATAAACGCCAATGCCAAGTTTTCATTCCAGACTGAAGTGATGCTGAGGAAGAAGTGGATTAAAACGACCAATTCGCCGCGGTGAAGGACCGAACTTTATAATAAAACGACACACGTTTGTTTGTGGCCGGCAGACTGCGCAGTCGTGTTAGCAGGTTAGCATTAGCCAGCAACTTTGTGCGGCTGAAAACACACAATCATCTGAAAGCGTCTCCTTTCTTGGCAGTCCCCAGTTGTTCCACTGGAAACGGGGAGGTACAGACCCGATTTTCAGATGTTTGTGTGTTTTAAGACGCACAATGTTAAGCACGTCAGTAAACGTTAGCTGGCTAATGCTAGCATGCTGTGAAGTGCCGGTGTTGTGCCACACCGGCGACAAACAAACGTGTTTTATTATAAAGTTCGTCCCTTCACCGCGGCAAATCGATCGCTTTGATCCAGCTTTTGATCCAGTATCACTTCAGTCTAGAATGAAAACTTAAATATGTTTGGAATTTATCCGATTTAAACAGTATAACAGAGCAGGAACGGCTGTCGTTAACATGGCCCGGAAGAGGAAGTGTCAAAAGCCGGCAACTTCCGGTAAGCGTGATAATCCCCTATTAGATGAACAGAAGTAGCCTTATTTGGGGTGATGCTGGAGTAACGTAAGAGTATATCTTCACCTGGTTAATCTCGTCAGCTGCAATCTTTGCACCTTTTGCGTTTGTCCAACAGCTGTTTCTCGTCTATATAAATGTAGGACTTATAGTTGGATAATATATCCTCGCTGTGCAAATTACTTGCACAGTATTACAGTAGCTAGTGTATAGTTTGAGTTAGTGCACAGATAAATGGATGTACATCTTTGTGTCCCTCCGTGCTGGAAACCACAAGGACAGATTATAGGCCCTCATGGGGCCGTTTGAGCCCATGAACATATACCAGTGCTAATTAGCAGCTGAGGAGTGTGCAGACTGCTGTGCTGAACAGGGATAGATCTGCATAAATGCTGCAAATCTGTGATTCATTTATTATTGCTCGGAAGGCAGTTTGTTGGCACCCTGCTTTTGGTGGGTCCCCACTGGACAATCCCATTAATATGGTTCAATGAGTGTCAAGTTCCAGGATGCTGCTGAGGTTTGTTTTTGTTTTTTTCCCCATTTAATTTTTCATATAGTACATTAATATAGGAGCAATCAATTATGGTTGAACAATAATTTAATTGGAATTAAATGGAATAATGCTTCATTAATACCCAAAGGGAAATTATATTGTTACTGTGTAAAATAGGGACAATAAATAACTTAGAGAATAAACTAGTTAAGTTGGAGTGATGAGAAAAGAGTGGTAGAAATTTGAGGGTGATGACTTTCTGTCTTCATTCCAACAACCTGGAAACGTGCAGAAACAAAAGGTAGTACAGGTCAACTCTCAGGTAATAATGGAAAATGAAGCTGAAACCTAGCAATACAACAATGCTAGCAAAAAATTATTTATATGAATTATTTCAACCAGTACTGGCCCCCACCTCCCCACACCCGCTTACCTTACCTTTACCAACCTGGCTCTGGTCTAAGGATGGGCATATCGATACCCGAGAGTCAGTACTTATCTACCAGAAGTATAGATGCAATATTTTTTAAAGTACTGCAATATGTGCTATGCTAATATAAAACATGCAATTTGTTTTCACTTACAATTTCAGGCAATAGAATTATGTGCAAAATCCAGGCATTGTATATTTCTTTCCAATTGTCTGTGTCACATGATTAAGTCAGAAGTGGCTTTGGAGGGGGGGGGTATGAGTCTCTACTGACGGTCCGGGCCATGCGTGTGATGGCTTTATTGTGTTTTGGCAGAAAAAGAGATAAGACATGGCAAGTCAAGAATATTTTTTATGCCCATTTATTATCAAAAACATATGAATTTATACAGCATGCATTCATAAAGAATGAAGCTTAGAAAGAGATGAATTAAGGAAAGATGAATAAGTTGCAGCCAGGAGTTTGCTGCAGCTGGAGAAGATCTGGACACCATGGTGTCTGAATTAAGTTCTGGGGAAACTCCGCCCATAGGCTGAGCAGAGATGTTTTATATGAAGGTTTATCAGGGAGGCTGGTCTCTCGGAAAGGCCGCTCCTTGTCCTGTGGATATTCACCCAGGTATGATCAGCACAAATCTGTCTTCCTGATAGACCTTTCCCATTATCAGGACAGTCTGCCAGTGCTGGCTCCATATGAGGAGCAGATTATGCACGTCTAATGACTTAATAATGATGCCTCTATGACCCTGCACGTCACTTTGACCTTAGTATACTGTCAGAAAAAGACGGTGACCAGTGAAATTGGATTGTCTATTGTTTAGGTGAGAGAAGTCCGGGGTGGGCAGGCTGATGATTTTGGTGTTGGTGACCTTGGCGAGTTTATTTCTTTTGTGGGATGAACGGCATGTTGCCATTATATTCTTAAGCGTCACATTGACTCAGGGATGCAAACCAAATATCATAGGTATGATTTAGCTATCTCATAATGAGCTACTACGTCATAATAATGAGATAGTATCTCATAATTATGAGGTTCTATCTCAATATTATGACTTAACTTTCTCATAGCAATGAGATAGTGTTTCATAATTATGAGATACTATCTCAACATTATGACTTCGCTGTCTCTTAGTAATGAGATAGTGTCCCATAATTACAGTATGAGGTACTATCTCAATATTATGACTCAGCTATCTCATAGTAATGAGGTAGTATACTATCTCAATATTATGACTTAACTATCTCATTACTATGAGATAGTACTGTATAATAATGAGATACTATCTCATAATTAAAAGTAGTATCTCATAATTATCAGATAGTATCTAATAATTATCAGGTAGTATCTCATTAAAATAACTAAGTTATAATTATGAAATTCTGAAAGATAAGTTTGTTTTTTTTATTGTTTTTTAAGTCAGAGTGGCAAAAATGGGCTTCTATAGATATTTGCTTATTCTTTGTAAATGAGCGTTTATTTTATTCTGAGCTGGGATGGTTTAAATACAGAGAAACAATTTCCCCAATGGGATGGTTAAAGTAACCCATAAATAATAATATGATTATTATTATGCTGAAAAAGTTCCATAACTTATCAAACTTGTCATCAGCCTGTGGATAAAGAATTTCTGAATAGTGTAATGTATTACACTGGGGATGTTTAATCTACTAAAATGCTCCATAAATCTTATATTGCACACAATACAGTGAAGCAGAAACAGCCAAAACACCAACAGCATTCTAACAACTAAAGGGTTAAAAATAAGAAGTAAAAGACTGGCAAATATTAAACAAGCTCAAGCAGCCACACAACATATTTCTCTGCTGTGCTCTTGTTTAAGATTTATTATGCTCATGGCTGTTTTTACTAAAACATATTCAATATAACGTAGAAGATTAAACAGAGATGTAGTGTATTGCTCCATAACGACATCAGGGACCTGGAGAGTAAAACTGGGAGATGTGGAATTATAGACTGATGGAACTATGAAGAAATATTACCACATCAGTGTAATACATAAGGAACAATGAAGAGAAAGAAACACTATCGGTGTTAATGAACACTAATATTGTAGTCAGTTTTAAAAAATTTCACTAGAGTTCACCTAAAACAAGAAAAGAGAGGAAATCCAGCAGGAAATGTGCACACACTCACACACACACACACACACACACACACACACACACGCACTCTGATCTGATCTATGGATTTATTTCAGAGCACAGGATTCTCAAAGATATCTTTGAAATATATAAACGAATTACAAGGAGTTCGTCCATCCATCCATCCAACCATCCATCCAGCATGATCATCCATCCACTCTTTCATCCATCCATCCATCTGTCCATCTATCCATCCGCCTGTCTGTCCATCCATCCAACCATCATCCAGCATGTCCATCCATCCATCTGTCCGTCCACTGATCCATCCATCCATTCATCCAACCATCCATCCAGCATGATCATCCATCCATCCATCTGCCCATCCATCCATCCACTCTGTCCATCCATCCATCCATCCATCCATCCATCCATCCATCCATCCATCCATCCATCCATCCATCCATCCATCCACTCTTTCTTCCATTCATCCATCTGCCCGTCCATCCATCCAATCATCATCCATACACCCATCTATCTACTGATCCATCAATCTATCCACTGATCCATCATCCATCCATCCATCCATCCATCCATCCATTAATCACCCATCTACCCATCCTTCCATCCATCCACTGATCCATCCATCTATCTATCTGCCTGTCTGTCCATCCATCCATCTATTCATCCATCTACTGATTCATCCACTGATCCAGCTATCCATCCACTGATCCATCCATCCACTGATCCATCCACCCACTGATCCATCCATCCATCCATCCATGGGGTTGCTGCAGCAGCAGTTTCAGCAGAGACCCAGACCTCTCCCTCCCAGCTGCTTCTTCCAGCTCCTCCAGGGGAATCCTGAGGCATTCTCAGACCAGTCGAGAGATGAGGTCTCTCCAGCGTGTCCTGGGTCTTCCATGGGGTGTCCTTCTGGTGGGACGTGTCCGGCACACCTCCCCAGGGAGGCATCCTGACCAGATGTCATTTGTCCCTGCTGGATGTGGAGGAGCAGCAGTTCCACTCTGATCTCCTCCTGGATGACCGAGCTTCTCACCCTTTCTTTTACCACCAGCGATGTCACTCCTTCAGTCTGTACCCGCAGCTGGGGACCATCGGTTAGGGTAGGAGCATAGATTGAGCGGTAAATGGAGAGTCACCTCTTGGCTCAGCTCCTTCCGATTCAGACTTCACATCACTGCAGATGCTGCACCGATCCACCCGTGGATCTCACGCTCCATCCTTCCAAGACCGTGAGATACTTGACCTCCTCCACCTGGAGCAGGATCTCATTCCTGACCTGAAGAATGCAGGACCCTGGACTTGGATTTGGGGTTGCTGATTCTCATCTGAACCCCTTCACACTCTGCTGCATTTCGCTCCAGTGAGAGTTGAAGTGAGAATCATTTCGGAGGCTTTGAGCCTTGCAAGGCCAGTTCTACGTTTATTCACCTGAAAAATAAAGCCTTGTTAAGATTCATGCTCGATTTAGCTGTAGTTGCTGTCTGCACATTATTTTTAAGCCACTGAAATTGTAAAAATTATAATATCTCACACCAGAAGTCATCCAATCGTGGTCGCAGCAACTTCATAAGTTTTATCCTTTGTTTATTTATGCAGGATTTTTTTTTTTTTAATGGACACACCATAGCTTCTGTTGATGGGACATCATTCATATTTTCACTGACACTCTCCTGACATTCCCTGAGTGGATGACAAACTGTGCAGAGGCCATGGCCCTCAGCTTCATACCCACATGCATTTTCTGGAATATTGGTTGTCTGTGAAATTTGAAAGGTGAACAGTAGGCTGGGTTAACTCATTATTTAGTATCTATTAAACTCACTGATTTAGGTATTTTTGTTATAGGATCATTTGATAGGATTTAGTTAATGATGCACAATATAAAAAATTTCAACCAATACTGATAACGATAATTTTCTTCTCATGGCCGATACAGTACCGATTTTGAAGCTGAAAATGATGTAATTTTTTTTTTTTTTTAAATGCTCCTGCTGCATCTGCTGTTTATTTACAATTGATCATATTTCTGTATTTCCTCATTTCAGGGAGACTTTAAGATCTGGCTAGGAACAATAGATGAACACTAGCCTTCTGGCTAAACCTGAAATATTTATGAGTTTTTCTTTGTTTCTCTATCCCTATAAAATATAAGAATACATGTTTTTTTAAAAGATATCGATGGGTATGGGGTCAAAATTTGGCCGATCTTGATATTCAGCCTTAAAGCGAATATCACGCAGTGCCGATATCAGGCCAATGATATCGTGCATCACTAAATTTAATGCTCATTGCTTTTTATACTTTTACTGCTTCCCTTCACCCTGTTGTAATGCTTTTAATGCTTTATGAAAAGCACTTTGAATTGCCTTGTATATGAAATGTGCTATAGCTGTGAATAAACTGGCTGTACAGGTGCGTTCAGACCGACCGCGTTGTCAGCGGCAAAAACGCGTTTGACGCTGGTTAACATAAAATCAGACACTGACATTCAAAAATCAATCTAACATTCAAGACCAAAAAGCTGCTGACGCGCGGCAAGAGCGTCTAGAAACAGTGGTTCTCAAACTTTTTTTGCAGGGCCCCCTTGTCATTGGAAATTATAATTTCAAGCCCCCACATTCCACCACCGCTACCACATGCACCCAAACATTTACCATGAGATACATGAAAAAATGCACTGCATTCGGGGGCGGGAAATGCCTTTTGAGTCATCATCATTTGTTCATTAGTACTTTAGAGAATATGCCCATTTTTTGTTGGAAGTACAAAAACTATAGGCCTGGCTGGGCTCCCCCTGACAGAACGCTGAGCCCCCCTTGGGGGGCCCGCCCCCCAGTTTGAGAACCACTGGTCTAGAAAGTGGTGGTGGACCCTGCTGTTTTCCTTGTCTGTGTGTTTATACTACAGACTTTGCATTTAATCCTGCCACGCCTGCAGCGATCAATATGAACGCACTATTAATCTGAAGTGTGAGGCGGCCAATCTTGACCATGAAAAGGGTGAAGGAAACTTGAATGAGTTTTAAGTAGTTAAAAATGTTTGATGACATTAATGAAAGAAAACGAGCTTATATGATCGTCTTTCTGGATGGATGGATGGATGGATGGATGGATGGATGGATGGAGATGATGATGGATGGATGGATGGATGGATGGATGGATGGATGGATGGATGGATGGGTGGATGGATGGATGGATGTATAGTGGGGTTGGATGGATCAGTGGATGGATGGTCAGTGAAGTGATGGATGGTCAGTCGATGGATGGATGGATGGAAGGAAGGAAGGATGATGGATGGATGGATCAGTTGATTGGATGGATGGAAGGATGATGGATGGATGGATGGATGGATGGATGGATGGATGGATGGATGGATGGATGGAAGGATGATGGATGGATGGATGGATGGATGGATGGATGGATCAGTGGGTGGATGGATGGTCAGTCGATGGATGGATGGATGGAAGGAAGGAAGGAAGGATGATGGATGGATGGATCAGTGGATGGAAGGAGGAGATGGATGGATCAGTTGGATGGATGGATGGATGGATGGATGGATGGATGGATGGATGGATGGATGGATTGATTGATTGATTGACCCTCCTACATACATTCTCTCTGATTTGTCACCATACATGTATATTTAACTTACCAGGTAAACATAATGTCTACCTGGTAAATTTGATCTTCTGTCTTTGTGAACTGTAATTTGATAGTGGCAATGTTTCAGTGTAACGTGGTATATTTACATGTAACCAAGGCAACCAGCAAAATTCTAGTTCTGAAATTGATGCTCATGTTATAAATATAAATTATTTTTGCTCTACCGTGATTATTTTCTGACCAGTCCCAAGTCTTTCCAAGTATTATTTTTACCTAAATCCAAGCAGGAAGTGACTGAAGTCTTTTATTTATTGCACTATTTACTAAACGGAGACGAGATGTGAAACACCAATCGCCATAATATGATCACTGACCAACATATTATATTGGTCTTGAAGTGTTAAATACTAAATTATGGTTTTATTAAAGCGAGATTCAAGAACAACATCTGCACCAATGGGGAAATGTTCATTTTTCCCTCCTCCCACCTGTAGCGACAGCACTTCACACACCTTTATTGATTAATTTAAGTCAATTTACATGTATGATCATTTTAGTGTGAGAGCTTGTCCAGATCTTTTGTTTTTTTTAGTTTACTGTAACAGGGTATAGAGGCAGTGCTGGGATTTCCTTGAGCTTTATAATGACCTCTGAATCAGCATTCGCTCTTTATACATGGATGTTTGCAGTCTTTTGTCAGCACTGCTGTACATTATATTTCCAAAAGAACAGTGCTTACTGGAGGAAACGTAATTATCAGGTGAGAGCAGCAGAGATCAGATTGTTGTTTTGAAGGAGAGACGCTTTTCAAGTCTCATGGCTACACTGGAGATTTTTTTTACAGGGGAGCTGAGATTCTGAAGCACTTGATAGAAATTGAATTAGTCGACCAAAAGTGACCGCAGCATCCGAGGATCAATACATGAGCCAACAAAGAAAGCTGTCCACTGGTGGTCTCAGAGGATGAGTGACATCTTTATACCCTAAATCACTTCACAGAAGGGGGAAATGATAAACAGCCAAGACATTTGGGTTTTTCAGCCAGCGAATGTCTAGGCTTATTTGTGTTTCCCCATTGAACTATTTTTGAGATCATGTGGGCAGCAGAATGATTACCACAGTGAAACCTCCATCCGGAGCAACAGTTACTTATTCAGACAAATGCTCCCGCTCTGATTTGTATAGTTTAGAGATGGATTTTCTCGGTTTCAGGTTAATGAACCCACAGGTACTTCAGAGTTTTAAACAACCTGCTTATAGATGGTGACAGTCAAACATTTCTGACATCACCTGAGACCTGCACTATGAAGCTAGATTTTCTCTCATGGAGGTAACTTCAGTGTGTCTTGTCCTACGGTGCTGGTTCATTTGTCACTGGTAAAATATCATGGTAACATGTTCTGGATAAGAGATCAACCACCACGTCCTGACTTATCAGCTCTCTTGTGAATGGCCTGCCAACTCTGAGGGCAACCTGTCATTGTCGGTGTGCAGATGATAAGAGAAGCCCAGGATAGAAAGAGTTTTTAGGAATATCTGCTGCTTTTGATGTCCTTGATGACATCATTCATGGCAAGTACACATTTCCATCAGGTGGACTGCGCTACATCTGTCAGCTGTTGCAGATGGAACGCTGTGAAGGATGTTTTTGGTCTTGTTCTTGATTTGTTCCCACATCTGTGTAGCTCCATTAGGGTTGCATCTGGAATAATGAACTTAGTAATAATGATGCTCACATATGGCAGAACTGTAGAAACAAGAATTTATGGAACATACAACTACTCATGCCGTCAGGAATTAATATTCCAACTCAAAAAGGCACTCATACTCGAGTCTCACTCTCGATTCAGTGAATATCCCAAGGGGCAAACTCCACTGGAGAACAGTGAAGCCACCACCTGGTTGCCCAAAAATTGTAGTTCTCTCTTCATCCGCTAGGGAGCTGGCTCCAAAACAGAGCAAATCCCCATCGACTCCCATGTTAAAAAAAGACCAACTTCGCAGCAGAAATAAATATGTTTAATGTTTGACCTGGTTCAAAAAATCATTTTAGGTGTAATAGGTCAAGTTTGTTTTCTTGTCAACTGTGAGGGGGATGAATTTTTTTAATAATTCATCTGTTTAGATGTGATTTAATCTTGAAATTACACATAATTAGGGGCGTGCCCTTTTGATTGACAGGTGGCAAAACAGGTGCCTGTTTTAGCCACAGAGGCTAATAGTTAGCTACCTGCTTGCTCCCCGGAAGGCTGTAGCAGAGTTGCACAACAGCGGTTTTTAGCTGGTTGACAGCAAGTCTGAGCGTGTTTTGCCTTTACACCACCTATCATTGTTCATTTCTGTCTTTTCGGATTAGCTCAGTTAGCATTTAGCTTGGCTGTCCAACATTTGCCCTGCGGCTCGGAGCGGCTGTCTTTGTCCATTTTAGTATTTTCCATGAGTGACAACAAACGTGACATGGCAAGATGGCGACGGTAGGAAACGCCCAAATGGCTTCACTTTCAGCTCCCCAGACATAGGGGAGCTGAAATAGTATATAGTAAATAGTATCCGTATAGCTGGATACAGCGTTCATTTTTTTTTTTTTTTAACAGTCTTTGGGATATCTATGTAATGCGAGTGAAGGGGTCAGCAGTAGTGCCCCACATCTCACCCTAGTCTGACTCAGTTTTCCTGGTTGAAGCGGTCAAAGTACGCTATATGGTACTCTCAACAGTAGATGGCACAAGTTGACAGACAATACAGACAATAGGCTAGACCAGGGGTCGGCAACCCGCGGCTCCGGAGCCGCATGCGGCTCTTTAGTCCCTCTGTTGCGGCTCCCTGGCATTGGAAAATGAATTAATGACTATTCTGCTAAAGTGTATTGTATTTTGGTTGGTTCACTTTAATAATGTGATTCTAAAAGACCAAGACAAATGTCCCCTTGAGAGACAATAAAGTTTCTTATCTTATTCTAAATTTGAGGATTATGATGATCCCTCTGAGGGATTCATGTACAGTTGCGCACTTTTCCCGAGTTCTCCGAGCACTGCAAATGCAGCACGTGCAATAAAATCCATCTTAACTATTGAAATAAAGACATAATTTATATTTTACCATTTTGCAAAGCAGCCCATTGAGTGTCAGGTGTAACAAGCAGGTAACTGCAGTGAAACGGCGAGTAACTGTCCAGCACGCTATGATGCGTCTCACAAATCTTTACGCAGCCAATCAGTGTTAATAACTGCACTTCATGCTCACGTGCCGCTATTGTGCAGCGTAGCATGATACAGCCCTATTGAATCAGCAATCACGGAATTAAACATTAAAAACGGGATTAATTACAAACAAAGAATATCACTGAGTGTGGACGTGCCGCGGAGCGCTGAACTTTCCTCCTGGCGCACTATCCCACGAACGTCTCACAGCGGAGCGTCTCTGTTGCTGCAGTTCTGGCATTTAAAGTGAATATTAAACGAGCTAAAGCTTATTTGTCCACTCCGACCCTGTCATGCTGCGCTTTGATCACTTCTCCAGCAGGTAGGCCGACGATAGAGAAGAAAAGTGTCTGATGCACTGAGCATGTTCAGCGCTGCGTGGGCAGATTCATTTGTTTTCACTGCTGACCAGATTATTTTGCGTAGCTATGTTCATATTTTGTGAAACAGTAATTTCATTTTTCGGGTAGCTTACTGCACGCGCCAGTAAAAGGATGACGGCACAGACAGGACAGCGTGTTTGGTTTGCTGCTGGTAGATTATAAAAGCTGCGTCTTTTTCCATCCTACATAAATACAACTACTAAAATAGATTTTTTTTTTTTTTAAAAAGTGACCTTCAACCCGACATCTTTTCTTTTTTTTTTAGTTTAAAATATTTTTCTTGCTGGATGCAGAAATGTGATTTCGTTTTCTGTTTTTATGTTAAATGCAACACATTTGACGTTAAAGTTTTATTTAATTATCAATGTTAAAAGTCAGTTGATGCTCCAGTGTTTTCTTTATTGTAGGAAACGGGTCTAAAAGGCTGTTTGGCTGAAACAGGTTGCCGACCGGCTGATTTAAGACTTTTACATTTTTGCGGCTCCAGACAGATTTGTTTTTCGGTTTTTTGGTCCAATATGGCTCTTTGAACATTTTGGGTTGCCGACCCCTGGCTAGACCATTGATTCCCAACCCTAGTCTACAAGGCACACTATCCTCCATTTTTCCCTGCTAGGACACAGCTGATTCAAATTAAATGGATCTCTGATGAGCTCTGCACCAGTTTGCTACTGACCCATTACTGTGAGTCAGCTGTGTTTCAACAGGAATTTGGTTGGGAATCACTGGGCTAGCCTACTGGATCTACCTGAAAGAGGGAATGCTAGCTATCCAAAGGGAATGACACAGTGGGTGCAATTTGCTGGGGGGTGGCAACTCTCGACCTTTGTGCTGCAGGGTACACGAGTGTGAATCAGACTGAGAATATGAAAGATCCCAATTTAGGCATATCTCCATGAGAAAACGCTAAATTTGGGGAGGGGGGGGCTCTACTTCATGGGAGTGACCTGGAGCCACGCACAAATATTGTTGACTACTTATTTGGGACATTAGCTAAGCCTCACAGTTGGAATTTTAAAAATCAGAGGTCAGAAAGAAAGTTATTGCCACTGCTTTTTGTTGCGGCCCAAAGAGGAGCTCACCTCTCCTGATGAAGAAAATGAGGGGAGAATCCACCCAATCCTCATCATTTATGATGTATGAACACTTGTTTCCCACCTTGAGTTCAAAACAAAAAGGCGTGTTAGAATAAAAACTCACAAATACAAATCATACTAGTGCAAAACAGCATGGTATAGTGCAACGAAAAATGTTCCTAATGTAAATAAAATAAAGATTTTGCACAAAGATAATACCATCACTACAGATTTGAACTGAAGGCTAAGTCAGGTACATCTTACACTTTAGATTTTTATCATCTGCTGCCCACTAACAATGTTAAACTTATTTTATCTGAAAAAACTGAATTTGTGTGTAACTCAGCAAGAGAACACTGATACGGGACAAAAGTTTCAGTGTGGAAGAGATGAACAGGCTGGGCAGCAACATGCAGGTTACCTGATCTGAAACCATTTTTATAGCCTGTCATAGTGGGTGTTGACCCGCTTTTTTGATCATTTTTTTGAATAAAACTGTACAAATCGTACCCTGCTTATTTTTTTTTTCTTTATCAATTTTTGTCTAATTTTATTGTGATGTTGTGTTGTGATAACACTGCACTGTTGCTAGAGTCACATTATTTCTTTTTCTTTTGTATGTGCTTGCAAAAGGGTAACAATGAATAAAGGAATCATGAATCTGAAAACAGTCTTGTCATTGTGTTGTCTTTTACCAGTCAACTTTGTGTGATATCTGATTGATAAAATATTCGCTTGTGTGATAGACTAAAAACCGTCTTTTATTTAAAGGAGATGCACAGGAATAATGATTGCATCATGTCTGATCAACAATTGTGTTTCTCTCCAGTTTTGGAAGTGGAGACGATAATGAGCAGATTTGGCTGCAGACCAGTGCCATCAAACTGCTAAACCACTCAATAAGTTGGTAAGTTCACCTCTGATTCATTCACCGTCTCTGTGCTGCTCATGTTGTTCGTTCTCAAAAATAAAGCAGTTTTCTCTACTTGCGTTTGTAACGCTGTCATTAAAGGAAGATAAGCTAATTGACAGTTTGCATTGATGAGGCAGATGCTGTAATTTGAACATATGGAGGGAAGCTGTGATTGTGATCAGTGGAAAGCAGGTGCAGAGGGGTGGTTGAGGGGAAAGGTGAAAGACTGGAAAGAAATGATTGCTAATTTGTGTTTTTGTTGAATGTTTTTGGAAGGCAGCTCTTAAATAAAAGCTGTTTCTGTTTATTGTGTGGCAGCACTCATCTCAGAGGTGGGGAAGGTGGCACAGCATTCATTTGATCTTGATTTGCATGTCAGGCCCTTCCCATTCCCCAACTTTACCGCCTCAACTTATTATGATAAATATGGAATAATACTCTGTATTTTTATATTTTATGTTTTTAGTTTTTGTTTTGTTTTTTTGCTTTTCTCTCAAACAAGTCAAAACAAGTCAAGCACCAAGGTTATTGAAGTGTAATTAACCAAAATTTATCCTAAAAGTGCTTTCAACTGCCAAGTACTCACCTGCTCTGGCCTTTTAACAAGGCTTGAAATGAGTGACAGTTAACTCTTTTGTTCAGGTGGAGAGTCTGCCACCATACCTTTACTATACGGTGACAAATGTCAACATCAAGGCATTTCTCTGCTGCAGTGACGGCTTATGTCTAGAAAAAACTTATAAATATTATTTGTATTTATCTTCCAGAGGGATGAAATTGTCAGTTAGATACAAACTTTTCATTTTCTGAACCTACTTTATTATATTTAGCGTCAACGGGATGAGCATATCTAAGCGGCCATCAGGTACATGATAAACAGGTAGTCGAGCCAGTATGGTGTCAAACCACCATGCACACTCACCTAAGGGCAACATTATTAACATCTAAACTTTACACCTATGTTTATAGACTGTGGGAGAACCAAGCAGCAAACTTCAGCAGTGAAATCCAGTGCAGAAGAGCCAAAAACTGCAGTTCCCCCCTCAAACACTAGGGGCTGGCAGCATAAGGGAGTCAGACTCCCATGTTGAAAAGGCCAATTTCACAGTAATAATACACATGTTTACAGCCTGGTTCAAAATATCATTTTAGGTTTAATAGATCAAGTTTACATTCGTGTCAACTATGAGGGGGTGAATTTTTTCATAACTTAACCGCTTAGATGTTATTTAATCCTGAAATTACACATAATTAGGGGCGTGTGCCATTGATTGACAGATTAGCTGTTAGTGCAACCGATGGTTAGCCAAACTAACAGCGTGCTTTGCTGTAGCCCGCCTACTTCCACTAGCTCCCGTTACAGCCCCCAAGGGAGTGTAACGTAAAAACAAAAAGAAAAAAAAAGTGAAACACACAATTACAATATTGAATTTCCCTACTGGGATAAATAAAGTATTTTTCATTTCATTTAATTTCAATCAAGGAATGAAGACAACATGATTTAAAATTATGTTTGACTAGTCTGGAAAAAAGTTGCTTTTACCTGTGGGAAGGAGGGGATAGATGGTTGTGCCAAACAAATGAAATGAACAACTAACAAACCACTGAAATTGTTGATTACACAACCTTGACTTCTGTAATTTTGCAATACAACATCACACCCAGACCAAATAAGTAGTTCCCTGTAGTTAATAGTCAATTAAACGTGTATTCACGCGAGGGACGTAACGATTACCGGTAAAATGGTTAACCGTGATAAAATTACCAACGATTAGTAATACCGTTTTAAATTCTAGTTATCATTAAAACCGTGACTGATTACTGCACTTTGAAAAACTCAAAGTGATGTTGCTCAGTGGCTGGAAAAGCAGCAGCAGTCCCAGTTTACAATATTCAATTTATGAAAACATGGCTGAAGGCAACTCAGGCACCCACGTGGACATTTCTCTTGAGATTTTTCCCCCTTTAAAAAAGAAAAAAGTAGACAGTTAAACCCATCTTGGATATTTTTAAAGATGCTGGTGGGTATTTCTCTAATATAAAAATGATAACTGTAATCATTTTGGTCACAATAACCATGATGTGAAATTTTCATATCGTTACATTCCTAATTTATTCAAATATCTGATGTTAAAGAGCACTAAGAGCAGCTAGCTCTTAGCTAGGAAAAACCCTCTCCGTAACTTGACAGTTGCGGTTGGCTCATTGTTTTACATGTATAATCAAAACAGTGGAAAACATGAAAGATGGTCCAGAACAGCTAGATTTGAACTGGTTTGTGTGGTGGGATCACCAGTCAGTTCAGAAGAGTGTGATGATGCTAAGGAATATGGGGGCATCAGACCTAAAACTGAACTTAAAACTAGCTCCATACAGCTCCAAGTCCTTCTCCCAGCCCCCAGTCCATTCGGTTGAGCTTCAGCCTGCAAGACCCACACCAGGCAGACTCTGAAGTCTAGTGGACTCGGAACAGCACCAAGTGGACCCACAACTGTTAAGGAGCAACCTAAACCGAGTGTGCCAAGACCTGCACCGGTTTGATGTTGAAGTGATGATGCAGAGACACTCTTACGCCACGGTAGCCACAGGCTAACAGTTAGCTCATGGTTAACTGCTGCTAATTATTTGTTGCTAACTCCCAGCAAATATTATGGCAGACAAACAAAAATGACAAATGCACAGGAAGAGGTATAATAAGCAGAGAAACTCAGAAATAAGAGGAACATGCAGTAAATCCTACTGTTGTAGTCAAGACAACACCTCCAAGACCAAGACATTACTGAGACCAAGACATTACCAAGACCAAGACATTACTGAGACCAAGACATTACCAAGACCAAGACATTACTGAGACCAAGACATTACTGAGACCAAGACATTACCAAGACCAAGACATTACTGAGACCAAGACATTACCAAGACCAAGACATTACCAAGACCAAGACATTACTGAGACCAAGACATTACCAAGACATTACTGAGACCAAGACATTGCCCAAACTAAGACATTACTGAGACCAAGACATTACTGAGACCAAGACATTACCAAGACCAAGACATTGCCCGGACTAAGAAATTACAGAGACCAAGACATTGCCCAGACTAAGACATTACTGAGACCAGGACATTACCAAGACCAAGACATTACTGAGACCAAGACATTGCCCAAACTAAGACATTACTGAGACCAAGACATTACTGAGACCAAGACATTGCCAAGACATTACTGAGACCAAGACATTGCCCAAACTAAGACATTACTGAGACCAAGGCATTACTGAGACCAAGACATTACCGAGACCAAGACATTACCGAGACCAAGACATTGCCCGGACTAAGAAATTACAGAGACCAAGACATTGCCCAGACTAAGACATTACTGAGACCAGGACATTACCAAGACCAAGACATTACTGAGACCAAGACATTGCCCAGACTAAGACATTACTGAGACCAAGACATTACCAAGACCAAGGCATTACTGAGACCAAGACATTGCCCAGACTAAGAAATTACTGAGACCAAGACATTACTGAGACCAAGACATTGCCCAGACTAAGACATTACTGAGACCAAGACATTGCCCAGACTAAGACATTACTGAGACCAAGACATTGCCCAGACTAAGACATTACTGAGACCAAGACACTACCAAGACCAAGACATTACTGAGACCAAGACATTACTGAGACCAAGGCATTGCCCAGACTAAGACATTACTGAGACCAAGACATTGCCCAGACTAAGACATTACCAACACCAAGACATTCCCCAGACTAATGAGCTGGGAGGCGACTGTGGCTCAGGTGGTGGAGTCGGTCGGCCAATGATCGAAGGATCGGCGGTTCGAATCCCGATCCCCCAGCTATCTGTCGTTGGGTCCTTGGGCAAGACACTTAACTCTCCTTGCCTCCAGTGGGGGCACCACTGGTATATGAAAAATCTTTGTAAAATCTCAGTCTGATAGTGTGTTCCAGTTGTCTCGGAACTCATTTTTCCGAGGTAATTTTCCGAGGAAGTGGCGTGATGAACTCGTTTTTCCGAGATACAAGCTCATAATTTGCAGAGGACCCCGGGATTGTAGATTTAAAGATGGCTGCATCCAGTATCATTGTTCTGTTTATTAAACTTCTATATCAGATATTTTCTGATCATAACTTTCAAGTGTAAACGGCACCAAATTGTTATTTCATTTTACAGTCTCACTGCAGTCTTTTTTTCATAGCGTGACTTTCTGTTGTTTATTAAACACACACTGAAATTAGCTGTTGTTGTCATGGCAACATTATTATAACGTCTGTGTTATTTTTCTAGCTAGAAATGTGTTACTTTTTAGCTGTTCTAGCTCACAAACAGGCTGTTTTGGAGATTTCTATCTTTTCCCCGAGTTGGTGCAACTGGAACGCAAAATACCTGGTAATGACGTCACCAACTTGCGTTTGCTCGGAATCCCGAGACAACTGGAACGCACCATGAGACTAGGCTGAGACTAAAAACTGTCTTTAAAAGTGAGCTAGTGTGAGATGGTAGGCTTCCAAGAGTCTTTTCCAAATCTTTAAAAAGTTCTCTAATGTAAGGCTGGCATAAGACAAAATCAAGACCAGAACATTTCCCAGTCTTGTACAGTGTCTTGGTCTCAGTTCCGGGTCTCAGTAATGTCTTGGTCTTGGTGGTGTGGATTTAACTACAACACTAGTAAATACAATAATCTTTCTTCTTTCCAAATATTTTTCTACATTATTTGTTTTAGTGCTGATGGTTTTAAACTTTAATGCCTTCTACAGTTTATCCTTATCTCTCTGCTCCCAGACATTTCTGCTCTTCAGCCAAGACAAATAACATTTATGCACTTAAAGAAAAGGATAAGCTTAATTTCTATGAGTAGACATACTTAACTTCAGAGGAATTAAATGAATGCTGTTAATGCAGAACACTGGGGACAAAACAAACAAACAAACAAACAAAAAAAATCCAAGTTGATGGAGATCTTGTTTTTCCGGTATTTGCAGCACCTCTGTCTACCCTCTCCCTCATGCACACACTGCAGACACACAGAAATATGCACAGCCATCATATTGAGGCGTCCTCTGTGACACATAATGAACCTGAATGCCGGTTGTTTAACCTTCAACAAGCGATGTGCGGAAATGATGAAGCATTTCAGTCAGTAAAATAACAAAACATGTCCATCAGCATGATTAACGCCGAGTTGCAGCTTTACATTAAACATGAAGACATTAGTGGGATACCACTGCTCAGTCATCACATTTGAATGTTTTTAATTGTTTTTTGTGTGTGTGTGTTGTGTGTGTGATTGCACATAATATCCTAACATAGCTGTTGAACCTGCTAACGATATTTCATATTTATATATAAATATATACTTTCCCCCCCATCAGAGCCAGCTAAGTGTTCCACCTAGATCTCCTGGGACTGCTTCAAGTCCAGGCTGGTCCACTTCTGCCTGATACAACATGTGCTTTAAGCTAATAATAGAAGATTCATACATGCGGGATAAATTCTGCAGCACTCCACCTCACAGAAAAATAATGGGGATTTTAAACTGACAAATGGATTGTATCGTTTAAGTTTATTTTTATACCTGAGGCACAAGAGGAAATATGGATGAGACATGAGTTTCCACTTTTTGATTTTTTTTTCTTTTCTCCATTTTGTCTGTTGACAGATTATCATATCTGCTTCTCACATATTTTAATCTTTTATTATGAGCCCAAAAGGTTATGGTAATGGTGTTTTTACAGCAGTAAGTTCAGCTGGAAAACTGGTTTTATCAAATCTAAAATTCTGCTTTGATAAAAGTAAATTTTCCGTTTTTCATGTTTACATTCTGGGTCAGTAAAGTTGTACAATTTCTTTTTCCATCATACCATCAAAAACTAACCAGTTTAAAAACACACCTGAATACTAATGGCAATGTTTTAATCTTTCCTTGCTTTGCTGTGATATTCTGTCAATGTATTTTCTGTGATATCCAGGGGCGTCCGCCATAGGGTGGCCAGAGAAAATAGCAAGGTAGTCAAGGGTTATAAATGATAAGTTTTGTCTTTTTCAACCTGGATCTTATCTCTTAATTATACAGTACATGCATTTACTCTGCAGTAACATTTCTGTATCACTCTGACTCCTTTGGGCGCTATTTAGATTAGTCGTACATCCACATATATCCATATCAAGTGAAAGGGGGCAGAGTGAATGGGCTTCTCTATAAGGCATTATCTGCAGCATTGTCCTAACTATTGTCCTGTGAGTTCAGATTTGGCTTGCTGTAGTTATTGGGGGCGTTCTCCACACATCTGCCGGCCATGCGCCCACAACACCAGTCGGTAGAGTTAATAAAACAAACAGCAGGTAAATCACAAGCTCGACATCCTCCATTGTTGTTCAGTGTGCGTGTGTCGCAAACAAATGACTTGACAAAACTTAGCTTAGCTCACCCACACTGAAAATCCTACAGCTGAATATGGCATCAATTGAATAAACTAAACTGGGATAGTGTGGCATCGGCCCAATGGAGGCCGGGCTAAGTAGGTGCTGATGTGAAAGGGGCATTAGAAACTGGTTTGGCAGTTCTGCTGGGTAGCGCCTTTCTTGATGAATTTACATTAAGGCTGAGTTAATTAGGCATGACAGACCCTCAGGGACTACGGCAAAACATCAATGACAGAAAATGGTATAGTGTGATATTTATTCATTTTTTTAATTTTTATTAACCTATAAAGATTTTGACATTCAAATATAAAAAAAAGTGTGCTGTGCCATGTTAATAGTACATAAATGTTGATATAAATGAAAAAATCTAATTTTGCTGGGGTTGCCAGCTTTTTTTTTCAGGTGGCCACTGGCCACCCCATTGGGGCACCATTGGTGATATCATTTTTCTTGTTTTTCAGTTTTTTTATTCTCATTTTGTCCATTTCAAGACTGCAGATGAAGATGCTAATTTGCAGTAAAGAGACAGTAACAGCAGGTCAGTCTGGGTGGATCAGTTTTAATGTAGCATAAGTGGAGAATAAGTGGAGCATCGAGGTTATAATAGCTTTAGATTTTTAATTAGTTTCAGTTTGTATTTAGTTTTGACTTTTTGTTTTTCAGTTCAGTTATTTTTAGTTTGTTTTTGAGCAGGTTTGCTAGTTTTTATTAGTTTTGACTTTTGGGAAAATGCTTAATTTTTGTTTTAGTTTTTATTAGTTTCAGGGTTAGTTTTAGTTTATAGGATTTTTCTTTTTTACCGTAAATTATAGGTATTTATCTAGTATGACATTCAAAATCATCAGAAAGTCACTTGGAGTAAAATCGTTCAAGGAAAGTAAATAGATTAAATAGAAGTTGATTTCATATCAACCCAAAAAGCTAATGTAGTCGATAAATTCACAAAGTCTAAAACTAAGGATGTTTTTGCAATAATTTTAGTTGGTTTTAGTTAGTTTTATAAAGACACAACACAGTTTCAGTTAGTTATTGTTTTTTAATTAAATCTGTCATTTTTATATTTATTTCAGTTAACAAAAATGTTTTTTCAATTTTATTTTTCATTTTTTCATTAGTTTTAGTTAACTATAATAACCTTGTGGAGCATAAGTGTTCATGTCAAAGTAAAATGAGCTGTTCCCTTTTAAAAGTATTAATAAGTGTTATTAATTGGAATGGTGTTGAGGCGATTCAGTTCAAATCAGTTTAGCTTTATTTGTGTACCGCTGATTCACAACGTCATCTCGGGGCATTTACATACATATCAGTTAAGGTCAATCCAAATCAGAACTCATACAAGCTAATTCATACAAATAATAACCTAGATTGGGGAACCAATGAATTGCATCAAATTTTGACTTTGACTCAACTGTCTGGGTTCACTTTCGCACTACCTTCCCTTTTAAGGAATACATCCTGTCAACAGGCATACAGTATATTGATCAGATCCAATTCAGATGAGGGAAAACCGTCTTTAAACAGTCTGACTGGGATGGGGTCTAAATCCAAAGTTAAAGGTTTAGATGAGGCTGTTTTTCTGGTCAGTTTAGAGAGCACATACTAATAATCCAGAGCCGAAAAAAAGGAACTTCATATCGGATTTAGTCCTAATTTGAGATATATTTGGTAGCCATGGCCTCAAGCTGCTTGTCTTGCAGATTATTTTACACATCTTTTGTCTTCTTCTGAGCGTTTTCCGTATTCTATTCTACCTTCTTTATGCGTCCTCCTGTTTGATCTTGAGTCTCCTGTTTCTCTGTGATGATCTCTTTGGTAATACTGTAATTTTGGCCCATTTTGTCGATTGTGTTTTCTGTCCCCCAGTTACTGCCAAAGAAAGATGGTAATACTGTGTAGCATCTGTCTCCGTCTCTGCAATGTACTACTCTGTAATCTTGTCAGAATAATCCCATTTCTGAATCAGATGCTTATTTCTGTGTGGGGAGCGCTATGAGAAGCAGACATTGTACTATAGTTTGAAATAAACCTGTAAGAGCAGGTAGGTACGTGGTTGTTTCTTAGTCAATCCGTTTTGATCTAGTTGTTTAAGAAATAAATTTTTTATTCAACAAATGGGGGGGGGGGGGGGGGGGGTAGTTTGACACTATAGTGACATTATTATCTATGATCTACAAATTCATCTCCTGACACAGAGACATACACTGTTGAAGAGAGGACACATGTGCATTAGGTGGAGGACAATGGGTCCTTTGTGCCGGACAAGCTGAAAGCTGCTACCTGAACAGGAAAGAGGAGGTGGCATTGTACTGGGGGGGAAAAGAAAAGAAAAAGTAAGCAAAGAGATGTAAATCAAATTTCACTTGAGTAAATAAATTTCATGATCTGTCTAATGTAATGGGACGTTTTATACTCTGTGTGGGGCGAGCTGCAGAGAAACGGTGATGAACAAAGATGAGAAATCGCAGGAAATAGAGATGGATTAAATGAGGAGAAAGAAGAGAATGAAGGACTGAGAAGAGCTTGGGAACTTGGAATCAATGAGCTCATTGTTAACAAGAGCTGACCTTGCCCTTCCCCCTGCCAACATCAGACCGTCACCCCTCCCCTCGCCCCCCACTCAGGCTATCTGTTTATGTATTAGGTAGCGTTTCCAACAGCCACTTCACATTTCAGCTGATAGTCAAATGCGTGTGGGAAATACTGTCATTAGGCATGTAGAGTGTATTTCTCATCTCAGTATGAACACAGTAGTGATTTTATTGGACAGTTCCTGTTTTCTTGGTTTGGAGGATCTTGAGCAATAATAGTAATACATTTTATTTAAAGTGCTTTTCAAAAGTCTCAATGACACTGTTCAAATCAAGTGACAAATCAAGGAGCACAGTGTCATTTCTAATTAGCCACTTTTTTTTCTTTTTAAGACTCCCAACATTTGCCAGGTCCATCTTTGATCAAGCTTTCATTCAGAGTAGACCATGCTGACACCAGATTCACGGAAATCTGTTTTCCCATTTTTAACTATTGACTCATTATCATAGTTTGTAAAAATTTTGGAAAATGAAATTACCAACGGTAATTAATACCAGATGGAAACTGCAATGTTGCAGTTGGGTTTGTTGTGGTTTGTTTTTTTACAGGTGTTTTAAAGGTTTTTAATCATTAATGAAAAATGTAATAATCTCATTTTGACCTCTTTTTATCCCCAACTTTTTTTTTCTCGCAAGGGTAGGCACGAGAATTAGAAGCAAAACAAACTTTACTCAGGATGGACCGAGCAAAGGAAAATGATGCCCCAAGAGAGGAAAATGTGACTAAATTGTATTGGTGCGATCTATAGAGAGAATATGTGGAGTAAAAAGGCTGGAAACACTGCTGCAGAGCTACCTCGATGCAGAGCAGTGGATTTTTTTTTTCTTTTTTCAGGAAGGGGGGATCGTCCTCCTCTTTGGCAAAGTTTAATTGGTGTTCAGCAGCAGCTAATCAGCTGATTTCAGCTGGCATAACAGAGGCGAGCTTATGTTACCAGCAAACAGCTTCCACAGAGGACGTCATCCCAGGAGGAGAAGCAAAATCACGTACTATGGAGTAGGTATGTAACGATATAAAAATTTCATGTCACGGTTATTGTGACCAAAATTATCACGGTTATCGATATTATCGCGGTATTGGTGAAATCTGCTCAAAATGTTCAAAACGTTCTTATACACACACTAAAATCTTTTCACCAAGTTTCAATTAAAACACAATGGACTTTCTGGTATAACATGTAGACATCAAACATACAAATGTTCATTAAAGATGCATCTTATGTCCATAAGAGGGTTCCTCTGGGCGGCTGTAGCTCAGGTGGAAGAGCAGTCGTCTTTCAACTGGAGGGTTGTGGGATCGATTCCAGGCTTCCCCAGACTACATGCCGAAGTGTCCTTGGGCAAGACACTGAACCCCAAGTTGCCTTCCGATGTGACCATCGGGGTATGAATGTGTGTGTGACTGGATGAAAGTGATATGTAGTGTAAAGCGCTTTGAGCGGTTAGTATGACTGGAAAAGCGCTATATAAGTACAGTCCATTTACCATTCCTCGCTTTATGCAATATTGTAGATAAGAACCAAGAATACTTCACACTCAGAACTCAAGACTTGATCTAGTCTGACAGATTTCAGAAGAACTGGTCCAGAAAGGAAACTGTAATTGTTTCATTACCTTAGTAGAAACCACATGGTCATATCACAGCATATTAAATGTGGCAGAAACATTAAAATAATACCATCCCAGCATCCTTAAAAAAAATCCAGAATACATCCAGACTTCAGACTTTGTCTTTTTCAGAATGGAAAACATCTCCAGAGCTTCCATGTGGTGTCTTCCTCCATGTTTTCAGAGGCCAAACATGCAAACTGTGTCTGAGGGACTGATGCTGCTTTTCCTGGCTATGAGCAGCATCACTGTGAGTTTTTCACAGGGCGATAATCACGTCTTTACCATAATTAAAATCTGAAATGGTAATACTAATTGTCAGGGAATTATATCCAGATTTATCTTTTTATCAATTATTGTTACATCCCTACTATAGAGTGCACGCTCTTGTGGCCAATTCTGGTGTGAACAAAGAGTCCACTCTCAAGCACAAAGCCACTTTCACACTCCGGAGTTTCCGGCACGTTTTAAAGACCCACATCGGTAAAACCTCCACGCGCCCACTATTGACGGCTAAAACTAGCATCCATCTTCATCGTACTTGTGCTGTGATTCACTCCAGCCAGTAAAAGACAGTCTTATCTTGACTCTTGTTCTGTCCCTTCCTCTCTTTCTTTTCCTCTCTTCCTCCTGTAATGTTTCCTAACGTTTCTTTGCTGAATCTGACATGATGCACATTCAAAACACCCACTGTGTTCATGTCTGGTTCATATCCGTTAGCCAATAGTCAGCTGCAACATCACGGTCACGTCCCAGACGCTAAACTTACATGGTGCAGTTTCTGAGCCTCGGGACGCTGCTGGGCAGTGACGGCTTGAAAAATGTTCATAATGAATGTTGGTGTGCCATCAAAACAAGTCAAAAACAAAAACAAAGCATATTTTCAAGGTCTAAAAGTTACGTTGTGGGTCTTTAACTGAGGTCCTATTCCAATACACGTTTTAACATAAAAAAGTGTGATTTCCGGGAGATTACACCTTTAAGGAGATGATAATAAATGATAAACAGAAAAAACCACATGCACCCAAACATTTACCATGAGATGCATGAAAAAATGCACTGTATTTGGGGTGGGGGGGTGGGGGGGTTTGAGTCTTCATCATTTGTTCATTGGTACTTTAAAGAATATGCCCCTTTTTTGTTAGAAGTACAAAAACTGTAGGCCTGGCTGGGCCCTCCCTGACAGAGCCCTGAGTCCCCCCAGTTTGAGAACCCCTGCCTTACTGTGTTGGAGAAGATGTGAAGAATTGTCCATTATTTTCAGCAGCTTGTTCAGCATTCTTCTCTGGACAGTCCAGATCAGTCCTCCGAGCAGAACCAGAACTTCTGGACCTGTTTGTTCAGTTTCTTTAAGTCTCTGGTTCTGGTTCTGCATCGGGGCAATTTTCCACCACAGACTGATAGAAGATATGAAACATCTTGTTCCACCCTGGTCCTCGAAGGCTGCTGTCCATCACACTGGCTTCATGTCAGGTGTGTTGCAGCAGAAAAAATTGGAAAACCTACAGGACACTGGCCCTCAAAGACCAGGATTGAAGATCCCTGTTCTAGATGCTTCTGTGTTGCTTTTCCAGTCTGTTGTCCAGCTGATCTCCGAGGTTCTTGTAGTCCTCCACCACCTCCACCTCATCTCCCAGGATGAAAACAGTGCTTTGTATACTGCTGTGTCCTAAAGTAAACAATCCTCTCTGTTGTTTTGTTTGAAAAGCATATAAATGTGAAGCATTCCTGGATTCTGATGAATGCAGGACAACTATTTAGGTTTTTAGTCGCAATTCATTTCATGACTTTATGTGATTAAGCATGATTAGTTTCCTTTTTTTTTGGTATGGGACCCTAGCTTGAGAGGGATGAACAGCTAGCCACCCCACCCAGGAGTAAGAAGGGTGTCTGACCGAAGATTTGTCTTATTTGTTGTGTTTTTTCGTAACAGTACCATTTAAAAGTTTTGACACACATTGTTATTTAAATTCAAAGGGTAGGTTTCCAAACTCTTAACTGTTGCTGTGTGGATGAAAGTAGCGCTATGAGCACCTTCACGACCACTTTATCCCTCTTAGGAACATCGTATGGTGCTGCCATCCCAATGCACAAGGCAGTCACTATCCAGTCTGTTCTCATTCGTGATTTCCCATGGTGGTAATGAGCTACCAGGTCCTCTCAGAGCACAGGCAGCCCTCTCTACCTTCAAGAATCTCTTGAAGACTCAGGGGTTCAGTTGAGTACTCCAAAGAATTACCTCCTATCATCTTTTGTTGAGCTATTATCTTTGACCTTGTTGGAAAGTGTCACAGGGTTAAAGAGAGGCAGTAGGACAAATTCAGAAGGACGAAAGGAAAAAGACTCCATTGGAATGTGAATCCAGCCACACTTTATACCAACCTATGATGCAGGTCTGCAGCCCTGGAGCTACATATGCTCAGTAAATATTCTATACAAAGTGCCTTCAGTACTTGATCTAATGCAATCTTCTCACAATGTTAGACGAAAGCTGTTTATTGTAAGATATGATCAAAATGAAATAATTATCAAAGTTAAAGGCATCATGGAAGATGTTTCTTTCAACAGTTTTTGTAATATTCAATGAAATTGGGTTCACTACTCCATACGCTATAATTAATTCAAAGCATTAAATATATAAATATTATTAAATATCAGCTGTGAAAGTAATGGGGTTGGAAAACATCTGCCAATCATCTCTGCATTCCTTACATTTTTCATTTGTCTATTTGCCCGTCAATTACTCTTTCTACCGTAGTAAGAGTTATTGACAGTCAATTCAACAGGTAATAGGCGAGACTGATCAAACAGTGATTTATCGGTGAGAGTCATACTGTGTGCCGGAAGTGGCGCACTCTCATCTGATGTGTCCAGTAGGTAGCTACCAATCATTCTGCTAGCAATTAGCAACGTTTAGACGACATCTGTTTTACCTGCGTTTCTGACATGATGGTAGAATCTGTACCTGCTGTCTGCTAAACACTGGAGTGGCTCTTGCACGTTACTCTGTGGCCAGGGTAGGGAGCTGTGAAGCTAGCAGGTTGATCTTGCGCTTGCGCATTATTCAAAAACTCGCTAACAGTCTCTGCTTTCTGAAATGTCGTAAACATCTTCAATAGCATCTTTAAGGGAAAAAAGGCCCGCTTATCCGGGATCGGGTCGCGGGGGCAGCTGCCTAAGCAGGGAAGCCCAGACTTCCCTCACCCCGGCCACAGCCGCCAGCTCATCCGGGGGGATCCCGGGGCGTTCCCAGGCCAGCTGGGAGACGTAGTCCCTTCAGCGTGTCCTGGGTCTCCCCCGGGGTCTGGTCCCAGTGGGACGTGCCTGGAACACCTCACCAGGGAGGCGTCCAGGAGGCATCCTGACCAGATGCCCGAGCCTCCTCATCTGGCTCCTCTCTATACGGAGGAGCAGCAGCTTTACTTTGAGTCCATCCCGGATGACTGAGCTCCTCACCCTATCTCTAAGAAAGAGCCCGGCCACCCTGCAGAGGAAACTCAATTTGGCCGCTTGTACCGCGATCTCGTTCTTTCGGTCATGACCCACAGCTCATGGCCATAGGTGAGGGTAGGAACGTAGATGGACCGGTAAATCGAGAGCTTCACCTTCTGGCTCAGCTCCTTCTTCACCATGACAGACCGATGCAGCGTCCGCATCACTGCAGACGCCGCACCGATCCGTCTGTCCATCTCCCGCTCCATTTTTCCCTCACTCATGAACAAGACCCCGAGATACTTAAACTCCTCCACCTGGGGCAGGACCGAGGGCGGGGGAGACCCTGGCGGTCCGACCCCCCGCTGCAGAAGCTAGCTCTAGGGACGTGGAATGTCACCTCTCTGGTCGGATATTATTATTATTGTTAATATTCACCGTATTTAGAAGAGGTAAATATGGTCAAATAATAAGCACAAAACACAACATATGACAATTAAAATTAACTTTTTGTTTTGTAAAGAGAAAAACTGAAAGAGAGACTTGTATATTCAAAAGGATAAGGAAAAATAGATCAATGAAATTTCATGCTTATGTTTTTTTCTAATTTATTGGTTCATTTTCTAACTATGAATCTTTCTGCCATTTTCAAAAGTTGATCATCTTCAAAACAATAACACACAGACACACATTTATAAACACATATTATCTAATCTTAAACCCCACTTCCTCTTTATTTTTCTTGTTTCTGATTCAGATGTCTCTGCAACTGTTTTTCTTTCAAGAGTGCCAAATGTCTTTCTTTCTCTCATCCCTCTCTTTTTTCTAATCTGAGTAGAGAGGGGGGATTAGGTGGGAGAAAGGGAAAGGTAGGAAACAGAGAAAGAGAGAGAGAGAGATTATCCCTGCAGATTTCCACTTGTGAGCTCAGTGAAGCTGGTCAGATAACATGGGAGAAAAGGAGGGAAATGAAAAGAAAGAAGAGAGAGATTCACATGGACAGGAAGGAAGGAGGGATGCAAGAGGAGAAAACCTAGGCACGCACAGAAAGGAGGAAAATATGAGTACTGAAAGAGTGAGGTACAGGAGTGAAAATGCCAGATATAAACAATAAAGAAAAAGAAATGCTTGGATTATTTCATATGAGCACTGTTAAGCCTGACCTGATCGTTGTGGCCGTTGTGAGAACAGCTGGGGACAGATGGACAGAAAACCTGAGGCAGGCTGCAGACTGAAAGGTAATATAGCAGCACAAGGTAAATAAATCTCTGTCGCCTGTATGCGATATCATGGCCCAACTCAACCTATACACTATATAAAATTACAGAGTACGTTTACAGTTGAAGTTTCTAAATCTCTCTTGCTGACTTTCCTTTCTCATGTGACATATTTATGCGATGTATCTCCATCTCAAAATAACTGGTTACACTTTAGCCTGTTTTTTTCATTTAAGTTTACTCAGCCAACATCATAAATGGCTTTTTATGTTAACACTGCTGCCTGATGAGAGAAGGCTCTCTGAAGTGTTTTCAACCCCACTGAGGTGAGCCAATAACGGTCTCTGCAGGACTTTCTTGATGTGAGATGTTACAACATCTGTTTCCAATGGTTGGGATTTTAGGCTCTGGAACAAGGACGGATGTTTTCCACAGCACAGGAACGCTTTTCTGACTCAGGCTGGTGTTTAAAATACATTTAAAAAACTGCAATATAACAGATTTATTTTTGTTATTTCACAGTTTTGTCCATTCTTTTTTTTTTTTTTTTTTTTACAAATACAGGATAATATTGACAGTATAATGGAAATAAACTGTGAATTTACAAGTTTCACGTAACTTAATTAAGAGACAAACTGCTGGAAAAAAGTGATGCCACTTCCGGGTTTCCCAAAAGTTGTAGTTCACTCTTCATCCACTAGGGGCTGCAAAGAGAGTTAATCCCCACAGACTCCTATATTAAAAAGGCCAGCGTCACAGCAGAAATAAACATGTTTACAGTAGAAATAAACAATGTTTACAACCTGGTTCAAAAAATCATTTTAGGTTTAATGGGTTAAGTCTACCCTCATGTCAACTGTGGGGGGGGGTGCATTTTTTTATAACTCTTCCGTTTAGATGGCATTTACTCTTGAAATGACACAGAGTTTGGGGCGTGTCCTTTTGATTGACAGGCGGCAGACTGGGTGCCGATTTTAGCCAAGAAGGCTAATAGTTAGCTCCCTGCTTGTTCCCAATGGCATGATGGCAGTTTTTAGCTGGTTGACAGCAGGTCTGAGGGTGTTTTACCTTTTAAACCACCTTTGCTTGTTTACCCCTGTTTACTCTGGGTCAGCTAAGTTAGCATTAGCTTAGCTGTCAATCATTTTCCCAGTGGCTCGGAGTGACATTGCCTTTGCCCATTTTAGTATTTAAAGGAGTGACGACATAGCAGTTAAAAACTAGTTTATGTTGCTGGCATTACTGTATATGTAAATACTCCAAAGAAAAAAACTGCATTTTTTACAGCGGAGTATTGTTTTGAAACGCCAGACCTCACTTCCTCAGTCATACAGTTGGGTTCGGTGATGATATGGAGCTTTACCCGGAGACCAAGTTGACTTCATTTTGATTGGCTATACCATATTTGGCTATGGCCTTATTTGGAGAATCTAGGTCAAGCTGCGGTCGGACTTTGCTAAAGGCTAACTGCTAGCAACATGGGCACTTCAGACAGTGAGCTACTTTTATCAGACAAGACAGCATTTAGAAAATAAAAAACTTACAGGTAATGACAAGGTTGTGGCCCCCTCCCTCAGTGTTGCTGCAGAAGTTTTCTTTTAAATCCATTTGTTTGAAAACCCAGACCTGACTGCACAGAAGTTACTACTAGCTCCATACATGCAGCTGAATCAGACAGGGAGGGGAGGGGGAGCGTGGACGGTGCATAGACCACTAGGAGAGAGAGGAAGGGGGGGGGCGTTCACTTGATAGTGTGCTCTTATTGGAGCAATTAAATTACATAGAATGATAGAACTACGTAGAATGATAGCCTGCTGTCTGATTCAACTGTTTCTGAGCAGAGAGACAAAGCTGACAGACCATAAACAGGAACTTTGATTCTCACTCTGGACATTCACATGGCCTCATCAGTGCACAATAGATCATATTATACACCCAAAACCCCAGAAAAGTTAAGTTTGATGTCATGGCACCTTAAAAGATGGCGACGATGGGAAACACCCAACTGGCTTCGCTTTCAGCTCTTCAGACGTGACCGGATACATTAAGTTGCGATCAAAGACTATAAAGACACGTCTTAGGGGCTAAAAGTGAAGCAAGTTGGGTGTTTCCCCCTGTCGCCATCTTGCAATGTCACACGTGTTGTCACTCCCGGAAAATACTAAAAAGGGCAAAGACAAGGCCGCTCCAAGCTGTGGAGCAAATGACTGACAGCTAAATGCTAACCGAGCTAATCTAAAGTGATGAGAAATGAATGAAAATAGACGGTTTAAAGGTAAGACGCACTCAGAATTTCTGTTTACCAGCTAAAACCCGACGTTGTGCAACTCTTCAATAGGCTGAGGCCTTCTACCACTCCGTGCTTGCTCAGGATGGGAGATTGGACCGGGTCAAGTCAAGATCCGATCCAATCTGTTGGTTTCCTTAACTAGACTATTATGAATCTGACCTGAACTTTTCTGTCTGTTTAAGCGCCCTGAGGTGACATTGTCATAAATGGACGCTATACAAATAAAGTTGAATTGAATTGAATTCTTAGGAACAAGCAGGGAGCTAACTATTAGCCTCCATGGCTAAAAATGGCACCTGGTCTTCTACCTGTCAATCAAAAGGACACACCCCTAATTTTGTGTTATTTCAAGATTAAATAACATCTAAATGGATGAGTTATTTTTTTTAAAAAAAAAGTTCCCCCTCACAGATAAGATGAAGATAAATTTGACTTATTAAACCTAAAATGATTTTTTTGAACCAGGTTGTAAACATGTTTATTTCTGCTGTAAACGTGTTTAATTCTGCTGTGAAGTTGGCATTTTTAACATGGGAGTCTGTGGGGATTGACCCAGTTTTGGAGCCAGCCCCTTGTTGATGAAGAGAGAACTACAATTTTTTGGCAATCGGGAAGTAGCTTCACTTTTCTCATGAGTTTGCTCTTTGGTTGAAATACAATTAAAATGCATTAGGTCAGACAATATTAGAGGTTGAGTTTACTATTTTAACGTCAGTTGTCGTCAAAAATCTATTTAAATAAAGAAAATGTTACTTTTGGGGCAATTTCTGCAATGCGATTAATTGAGATTAATTCCTTCCAAAGCTTCTAATTAAATTAATTCAAATAAATTAAAATGTAATGTGTTTGTACAATGGTCTCAACAGGGCGGCAACCTATCTCAAGGGCAAGGGTCTCAAATGGCCTTCTGCAGAATGTGGGAGTTTTCCTGCTGCTACACACCTGACTCAGGTTACTGGGTAAGTTACAGACTTGTGCAGAGCTTGACATCAAGTTCTTTGTAAGTTGGCCAACCAAGTCTGAGCTCTCCCAGTATCTGCAGGATGCAGTCTGAGACCCCTGCTCATGGACCTGGCTGACCGATTATAGGTCTACACAGAAATGAAATCCTGGCAATGCCTTTGCCTTCTACTCGCAATAGTCATGCAAGATATTCAGTAACTGATTGGACTAAATCTTCTACTTATTATCAGAAAGTTTGATGAAAATATATTGTAAATCTCACACTAACCACCGATTAAATATTAGAGTTTTCTGCAAAATTACTTAAAGCAGATCATATTTTAATGGATATGATGTCATTACAATCCTCCTTTTCTGTTTTCCAGCAGGTTTTTACTGCATTTACAGTATAAGTAATTTAAATGTTATTACACCATATTCTTCATTAATAGTCTATGTGAGGACTGGGTTCTGCTGAATGACGGGCTTGCAGATGATTCTGAGAAGATGAATAACAATAAATGAGCTTCACGGTGGCGTGGTGGTTAGCACTGCAGCCTCACAGTGAGAAGGTTGCTAGTTCAATTTCCAGCTGGGGGAGGGGATATGAACAATTATAACAGCAGCTTTTCTGTGTGGAGTTTGCATGTTCTCCCTGTGTATGTGTGGGTTCTCTCCGGGTACTCCGGCTTCCTCCCACCATCCAAAGACATGCATTTTAAGTTAATTGGTTACTCTAAATTGTCACCCTAGGTGTGAATGTGAGCATGAATGTTTGTCTGTCTCTCTGTTTTGGCCCTGTGACAGACCGGCGACCTGTCCAGGGTGTACCCTGCCTCTCGCCTGATTATAGCTGGGATAGGCTCCAGCAACCCCCGCGACCCTGAACTGGATAAGCGGTACAGAAAATGACTGACTGACGATAAATGAACCTTGAACCTTGACAAACTGTTGAAATGTTGGTATTATCGAAATCTATGGCTGAAATCTCAAAAAAATCACCATTAAGTGGTTGGAATGCTGTGTTTACAGCTTCACAACAACTGAGCTGATGATTATAGGCTGCACTGGGAGCAGTATCAGGTGTGATACACAACAATACCAGAATAACACGTGTGAACTCTGGGTAGATAATATGTATGCAAACTCACGTCTAACAGTTCTGTGTCACGGGTGAAAATCCTCCCTTTCACAGTGATGTGTCCCAGATGACACCATCTGCTGTTGACAAGCTCTTTAATATCTTTCTGTTTTTCCACTCGTGTTTCGATCTGCTCAAACCCTTAATACAGCGTCCTCCGCATGAGCTATTTTTCATTCACTTTTACGTTCATCTTGCTCCTGCCTTGCATCCCTTTTGTGTCCTCTTCACCTTGTGGGGATTTGGAATGTTATTTTGTTCATGAGTTTCAGACAGGTTAATTACTTGATTCTGCTTGCATGCAACTCTTCCATTGGCATGGCAACACATAATGACAGATATGAAAAGTGCCCAAGGTTCAAGAAAAAAAAAACATTTTAAACACGAGCTGCGTTTCCATTACATTTTTTCAAAAATTAAAGCATTTTTTCTTCAATTTAGAAAAAAGTACATTTGTGATATGCAGGTGTTTCCATTGAATGGTGATTAGTACATATAAGCTGTAATTCTGGAAAAATCCCATCCCATGAGACTCTACTTTGACAAGGATGGAGATACAAAACATTTTGCATTTCAGAGCTACTGCTCTGAAAGTAACAGATGATAATTCAGACGCAAAGTCCGTATGTACGAAGCCCTCTGATAACATCAGCAGGAAAAAAAAAGTTGTGGTGACTACCAAGGCACAGCCACAAGACGTTGCGCTGCCTTCATGTGGTATCGTATTTATGGTAAATACCAAAGTCCAACATCAAAATTGCACTTGAACACCCTCTCATATTGTATTTTTCACTTTTATGATGCCCGAGTTGCCGAGATGAGGTAAACTTTGACCTTTCAGCATGGTGGAGAGCAACAAAAACATCCTGAATGAGATGCATTGCATTATGTTTAAAGTTTTTTGCTGCTATTTGGTTAGTTTGTAGTCTGCATAATTCTGTGACATACATAACTTTAGTAACATCACCATTTCAATTTAGCTTTGTTTGTAAAAATATGGTTATTGTTTGGTTTACTTCCTCAGAGCAGATGCTAGCTAGCAGCTAGCTAGCTAATCAGGAAGAGATAGCCTCCAGTGTTTAACTTCATTACGACAGCAAATCACTTGAACACAACACACTGGTAATTTCCACTTAGTAAGTGGAAAGGATTATCTTTCCTATACTACCATATGAACGCAGCATTAGCCCGTGGTCACGGATTATCAAATCATGGCAACAAATAATTAACATGTGGTGACGAGATAACAGTCGTAGCCATGTGTTACAAATGTGTTGAATCAACATAAATAACTGGTGGCCAGTTGTTACTAATACATGAAGAACTCAAACAACCATATCCACACGTTGTCCAGAAATGAACTCTGTTTGCTGAAACGCAGCTAGTTTTGGATTTTTCATAAAGTCATATTTAAAACTTTCCCCATCACTCCACTTCCGCAGTTAATGCTTGTAAATGATCATAAACGTCATAATTAAGAAGGAAAAAAAATATTTTTGCACCCCTACGCCATGCCTGATGGCGTTTAAGTGTGAAAAAGTGTTTCCATTGAACTTTTGCGATATACTGCTTTACGACACGGCTCAAAGTCCACCTCACAGAGTTTACAAATTTTTACGATATCTGAGGCTTTTTTTACCGTAATGTATGTGGTAAAGGCCCCAAATATCTGCAGGTTGCACTGAAAAAAAGTATATTTTTCTCATTTCTAGTCAAAATATCTCATCACATTCAAAATAAGACAAAATTACTAAAAGAGAAACATTTCGCTAAGATAGAAAAAATCTTTGTCACTGTTTGCTTGTAATAAGCAAAAAAATTGGATGCATTGCCTTAAAACAAGATCTTATAGCTTACTGAAATGTTTCTCTTTAAGTGATTTTGTCTAGAAATGAGAAAAATGTACTTGCTAAGATTTGAGTTTTTGCAGTGTGTATTGGCCATCAGCTGAGGCTGATAAGAAAATATCGGTATCATTCCCAAAACTCTGCATCGGTTGATCCTTAGCATGTGGTTCTTTGCATATTGGAACTCTGCAGACCTTTTAGTGTATGTTATAGTTGAACTGTCTGTTATTTTACTGTGTGTGTGTCATTGGGTTTGTGTTTGTGGATTTGGTTCCAAGAAGGCATCAGGGACAAATGTTGCCCAAAGGTCTCTTAGATAGATAGCACAAGTGCACTGAGAAAGTGCGTGCACATTCGCATTATTTCCCTTGAGCTACTTAAAGGGTGACCTCAAAGAGACGGCTTCACCTACTGACAGACACAAACCCTTGAGGCTGCTGACAGTTTCAAGTGGTGGGATCAATGTGAGAAAGCTGACAACAATTAGACAGTTAGTCATCAGTTAGCCTCATTTTCATTGACTCCATATATTTCTCAAAGACTTAATACTTACTATAAATATCTGCGATCAGTTCCTGATGGGATACGTGTTATGCAGATAGCACATACTTGTTCTGTTGAAAATCCTTCTTATATATTTGTCTTTTACTTTCCTGTGTCCTACAGGTGAGTACAGAATAGCAGAAAACAGAGAAACTTCTTACCCAAAGCCAAAGTTGATGTGAATCAATCAACTACATTACTTATAAATGGAGAAACTTTCTTTGCTCCCATTGGTTCTCTTACTTGGCAAATTTTTTGATTATAAAATGTTCCTTTCATGACAGCGACATGCCACGCTGCATTTCATGGTTTGAGTAGTCAAGCTTGTTTAGATGATCCACTACTACCAGGCCGGACCCTGGACCTACGGAAACTAGACACTACCAGGCCAGACCCTGGACCTGCAGAGCCTAGCCACAACCAGGCCAGACCCAGGACCTGCAGAACCCAGCTACAGCTAGGCCAGACCCAGGACTTGCAACACCCAGCTACTGCCAGGCCAGACCCAGGACCTGTAGCAGTCAGCCACTACCAGGCCAGAACCAGGACCTGCAGAACCCAGCTACAACCAGGCCAGACCTAGGACTTGCAACACCCAGCTACTGCCAGGCCAGACCCAGGACCAGTAGCAGCCAGCCACTACCAGGCCAGACCCAGGACCTAGGACACAGTGGCTGGTGGTCACTGAGCGAGAAAGAACGGGTTTAACATTACACCATCCCTACTGAAAAAAAACAGCTTGACCAGCTAAAATATGGCCAAAAACCAGCCAAACTAGCTGGTCTAAGGTGGATTTGGCCACATTTTAGCTGGTGCTCTAGCTGGTCAAGCTGGTTTTTTCAGTAGGGATTGCAAAGTTGATTGATTTTATAATTTGGCATAAAATACTATTCCCTGGTAATCTCAACTGCCACTAAAAACCTCTGTCAGGGTAGAATTTTATAGTGTGGTCTGCAAATCCTGAAATTATTTGTGCAACTTTGACAGGTGCTTTGCCACCTCAGACACAGTTGCCGCTGTTGTGCAATAAAAAAAGAAAAAGAAAAAAAAAAGGATCTTGAGAATGCAGTAGTGCATGGGATTAAGCAGATGTAGTCTTCACTGCCTGGAAGAGAAAGATGCATGTGGGAGTCTGGATGGAGCCGTCCTCAGATGCAGCCGTGGAGGATCTGAACTGGGACACAGCTCGTATTTTTATTTTCATGCTGACTATTTCGTGTTAGTTGACGTTGAACTAAAATAAGGATGGGCGACTTTTTAGAAAATAGCAAATGAATTGTTTGGTTTTGTTTTTTAACTTGTGTCAGAGTTATGTTCACTTTCACACTGAAATTAATTCAACAAGCAAGCAAAATTAATCCAAACAACAAAATAACTGGGAAAACAAAAGACAGTTGTTCTTGTTTTCACTGAATTTTCTTTTTCCTGTTTTACTGACAGCAGTGACAATTTAACTGATAAACTCAAATAAAAAGGAACCGACCGTTTAATCCCTTTTAGCTTTTCTTTAGTGTTCAATCAAGCACAGTATTTTTAATTAAGCGTTTAATTATTGATGAAGTCTGATCAAACTCTTTCTACACTTCTTCACTAAAATTACCACCGAACTGATCTTTGCATTCACCTCCTTTTTTTCTCCTTTTCTGCTCCTTTTTCTCTCACTTTGTGTTTCTTATCTTTTTTTTTTTTTTTAACCCTCATCAGCAGAGAATACCAGGTATTTTTAAACTGTTTTATTTTTAATAATAGTTTCTGACATAATCACTGAAAAGGAAACCACTCTACAGCCCCCCCCCCTCCCTTTTTTTTTCCCTATTTATTCAAATGTATTCTTTGTAGATCTTATGTATTAAAAATAAACAAAGAAATAGTCCAAAGTGGTGAAATGAAAATAGAAAGAAAATCCAGCTTGCATATGTATCTACCTCCCCTAGAGTCAGCACGTTGTACTCTGTAGTGTACCCTTAGCCTGTTAGGATCTGTCTCCTAAAGGCTACCTTGAAGCAAGACTGATCCAAATCCAGGTTCTACTGGAACCGTTCATGACTGTTGGTTTGACAGATTAAGAGGCATTTATATGTGACAATCAGTGGCAGCTTTGAGTTTTATTCTCTGGTTCATTGAGCCAGTGGTGTGCAGTTAGGGTCAGCAAGGTAGGCACTGCCTACCCAAGGCAGAAAGAAATACATTAAATAATTCCATTTTAATAATTAGTGTTTGTAATTTTTTTTCAACACTGCCTGGTTAAAAAAAAAAAAAAAAAAGTTGCCACCCAACAAAAAAGGTCATACATCTAATATTTTGTGGGACCACCTTTAGCTTTGATCACGGCACGGATTCGCTGTGGCATTGTTTCGATAAGCTTCTGCAGTGTCACAGATTTATTTCCATCCAGTGTTGCATTAATTTTTTACCAAGATCTTCCATTGATGATGGTAGAGTCTGACCAAAGCCTTCTCCAGCACATCCCAAAGATTCTCTATTCTCTTCAGGTCTGGACTATGTGGTGGCCAATCCATGTGTGAAAATGACCTTCTTCCATTGCTCCATAGTCCAATCAAGCCTTTTTTTCAGGTTAGCCTCACTGATTAATGGTTTTCTGAAGGCTACACAACTGTTCAGTCCCAATCCCTTGAGTTCCCCTTGCATTGTTCATGTGGAAATGCTCTTACTTCCACTATCAAACATAGCCCTGAGTTCTACTGTTGTTTCTCTATGATTTGATCTCACCAAACTTTTAAGTGATCACCGATCATTCAGGATATTTTTTTCCAGCCACTTTTCTTTCTGGAAGACGATGGGTCCCCACTATCCTTCCACTTTTTAATAATGTGTTGGACAGTTCTTAACCCAATTTGAGTAGTTTCTGCAATCTCAGATGTTTTCTCTACTTGATGCATGCCAATGATTTGACCCTTCTCAAACATACTAACGTCTTTTCCACCACCACGGATGTGTCTTTCCACATGGTTGTTTAGGAAATGAGAAGCAAGTCATTGCACCAGTTGGGGTTAAATAACTTGTTGCCAGCTGAAAGATAATCACCCGTGCAGTAATTATCCAATAGGAGGCTCGTACCTATTTGCTATGTTAAATCCAGGCAGCGACTTTTAATTTTAGCCAGGCAGTGTATTTGTTTAGTAGTTGTTATTTTTCATATATAATTTTTTTCAAATGATAATTTCCAAAAGCCTGTTTTGTCACTTATTTTGAAAGTGATAGCTTTTAGGGCTTTTTATTGCTCAATAAACCAACTCAATACTGCCTTCTCCTGGTCAAACAAGTAACCCACCTTTGCAGTGCATTAAAGCAGGGTTTCCCAACCCTGGTCTCAGGGACCCCTGCCCTGCATGTATTCCAGGTTTCCAACTTCACCACCCTATTCAGATCAGCTCAACTGCTCATCAAGTTCTTTGCAAGCTGCTAACGAACCTTTTATCTGAGTCAGGTGTGCTGAAGTAGGAATATCTGGAAAACCAGCAGGGCAGGGGTCCCTGAGACCAGGGGGCCCTGCATTAAAGGATAAGTTTCTTTTTTTCAATCTGGACCTTATTTCTAGGAGTATGTACATGCATTTACTCACTGGTAAAGTTTTTGCATCACTTTGAGTCCTTGGAAAGATATCACGTTGAGTCGCTGGGGTAACACCCCCAGCTGATAGAAGGAAGTAAAATATACAGTATCTACTTCTTTCATGTCTTCATGCCATCTTTCATGTTTTCATGTCTCTTAAAGTCGCCAATATTACCAGAAAATTTTGCTAGACTTTTTGATAGCTGCTTTATACAAAAAGAAGTAATCAGAGGAGTCTGAAAAATTGCTAAATAGCAACAAAGTATCACAGTTTTACCGTGTCCGTCAGCGCAATCGGGTGTTCCAGAAAATCAGCCCTGACAAAGGTTCCACTTTGCTTCTAATGCAAACTGCGATTAAATGTGTTAAAAATGTTAACACGTTAATTTTCTCATAATTAACGCAAATTCCCCCTAAATAATAGTGAATTTGCCTTGAGTAATTTTACAAATCGAATTTCTTGAATTATTGTAGTAATCGCTTCAGCCCTAGTTTGGATGCCGTTTTCTACATCTGTAATAATCTGTAACCTGGATGCTCTGTAGAGGTAATGGGCTATATGCACGGTTCCACTACTTCCTGAACTTCAGACAGCACCTTTGTTTCCTGTCTTTCATTATTGGACAAACCGTTTAATCCAGGTGTGTCTGATCTCAATAGGCTCGTTTGACTTTGGCTGTCTGCAGCGCAACTCGGCTGGAAGTGAGGGATTGTGGTCCTGGAGTGTTGCATGCCGGTTAGAAACTTTGTCCGACTTCAGACTGCGCCTGCACTGCACCGGAAAACGGGACCACACACATGATCATCAAACATCGCGGGATCCGTCTGACTGCAGTCGGATCGTGCACTTACACCTCTGCAAGCTTCTGGCCCTGCCTCCGCCGCCGACAGAACCTGGTCCTGATTGGTTTCACCTCTCACTGACACAAGTGCCGCTTTTTGGGCGGGAATTCCGTGTGATGCTCCCAGTAATAAATCCATTTAGGTGTTTTAAACAGGCTACAAAATTATTTCAAACAGCCTTGGTGTTTCATATTGCAAATAGGCTGATGTTCACAAACCTGGACAGGCTGATATCTGATTGCGGCAATAAAGTAACACAAAGGTGTTGCAGCAACATTCTACTCAGATAAATATGAACTGTAAGTTATACCAAAACCTCCACAAATTTTCTGCATAATTTGCATTTATTGGACTTATTGGTGTGTATTTACCTTTCCACATGCTCCCTTTGCACTCCCCCCTCATTTTATCCATGAGCACCCAAACCCTTAACAATAATATGTATATAAAATAATATGTAATAATATTTATTTCTACCCCCATCTAAAAAAAAGAAAAAAGTTTCTATTACTTTTATTTGTTTTAAATTCATTCATCAAGGCAAAGCATTTAAGTTTTATATATTTGAGCCTGGACCTTTACCAGGCAAATAACATTCTGTCTTCTACAGTACAGTACAAGTTCATGTAGTCTAATTAGCGTCACCAACATGCTGTCTCATTACTCTGAAATTAGACTTGATCAGATCTGCACAGCGTTCAATAACTTTGAGCTAAATAAAGGCAAATGCCGCGAGATCCTTCGTTATTGCGGTCTTCACGTTGGCGAACTTGTTCGGGTGAGATGCGCTGCTTCTGTGCTCCACCCCCGACGACTCACGCAGCTGTCTTCCAACCATGAAGTCAGACGGTAGACAGACGCAGTCAATAACTGTCCAAACACACCTGGATTAATCAGTTTGTCCAATAATGATAAACAGGATACAGGAAGCAAAGGTGCTGTTTGAAGGTCAGGAAATAGTGGAACTGTGCATATAGCCCATTGTTCGAGTTTTCTGTGGCCCGAGTGACGCTCAGAATAAGACCTTAAATCCAGAAGAGTTGAAGAGGAGATGTCTGTGATGTAGGGCACCAGCAACATGGAGATCAAGGAGAAGGAAGTTAAAACCACTCTGTCATGGGAAATCTTAGATCACTGGCAAATAGTGAATAAGCTTGGAGTGCTGACAAGGACACAAAGGGAATGTCTGGAATGTAGAAACTTATATTAGACTCTAATACCTCTCTAAGCAGCTCTCAGACCATACAGGCTGAGAGATGCCGCAGTAGAGAGACTCACTTAAACATGTGGTGAAATCCTGGGCATATTAATGAGAAGGAACACCTCTGCATGGCAGATGTTGAGCTGTTGCCTGGCTTTCTGTCCACATTCCCTGTGACACAGTTCACCTGTATTACCTGCCAACGCTGCATGTGATGTCATTAATGCTCCACTTTTCTGCTTCAGAGAAATATTTGCATGTTCCTCAGATATATGCAGATTTGAGAAAATGTCTTTGCTTTAACAGAAGCAGACATTTTTGTTTGTATACGTGCTCATTTCAGAGACTTTCTTCAGGTGGAAGAAGTCCTTTCCAGCGGTTTCTGGACTGTGCATCATCATTTCTCATCAGTGTATAACTATTCAGGGGTTTTACCCCAAAAAAAGCTATGAACACAGTACCGTATAAATTCTCTAGTGTGAATTTCATTAGTTAATTCACATTTCAGTGGTTAAATGTCTCCTCTGTGACTATTAAACTGTTAGATTCACATCATTGCGTAGTACCTCTATAAAGGTTCAAAGCAGCTGTGCTTTACTGCCGTAATAATTGGAGCTTACGGATAGTAGATGGAAGGTTATAACTTGTGGTTATTGTCATTCATTTTAGATTTATTTCACTTTTTTTAAAGAAAAACTCTGATCCCATAAAGCTCCTGATCAGTTTTTCTTTTTTCCCATAATCTTTAATGCACAAACATGATAGTGTTCATAATGCATTTCATAGTGCAGGTTGGACAAATATTGGTATTTATTTTGCAGATGATATATTTCTTAAATTTTCATAAAAATATTGTACTTAGTTTGTTTGAAATTATTATTATTATTACTATTATTATTATTATTACCTCTGTTTCCACAATCAACACTACCACGACTTTCAACATCCATGCTCTCTAATTATTAACCATTCACAAACAATTATGACTACTGACTAATGCCTGGATTTTGCTTATCACTTCTATGTATGCTTCTTTCTTTTATTCATTTATTACCTCATTTACCTTGCAAACCAATTGTTTGTTTTTCTTTTTTTCTCATAACTATTTGACATGCTTACCTTTACTATATCCCACCCCCTCACCTTGTATTACTATTATTGTTAGTAAACATTATTACATTTGAAAAAGACTAGTTCTAATGTTTCTGACAACTTGGTAACTTAACCAACAACTTAAAATCAGACATATTATAAGCAGCTTCAAAGAGAGTCAGTCTGTAGCAGCAGCAGCTGCAATGTAGTCACATGACTCTGAAAGGAATGCTGGGATATGAAGTTCTTCAACAATAACAGGGACTTTTCCACGTGCTGGACCGGTGAGATTTCATAACGGAACAAGATTTCACAAGATTTAGTCAGTAAAAATATTTGTCCAAAAAAATAACTGACACCGATGTCTTACAATATCAAATTTTAATGCCAATATTGGCTGCCAATGTTGGGAGGCCAATAATATCAGTAATATTGCAAGATCTTGATGTTCTGTCACAAAATCTCATGAGACTACCTTAGTAAAAATATTGGTCCAAAAAAAAAATCTGATACCCATGTTTTAATTCGGCCTACCAACAATATTGACAGGTTGACATTACATTTTGTTTTTGTCTCTATCATGATTCATTTTGTGGTTATTGCATTTCACTTAAGTACTTTTTATATTTATTTATATAGTACATATATCTATATGTTTGAAGAAAATGAGACAGACAATTCTACTTGATTATATATATTATATTTATTTATACAGATATTAATTATTTCCGTTCCAAAATCTTGTGAGATTTCGTCATTAACAATATTGATCTGGAAAAAAACAATACAGATATTTTAAAATATCAGATTATAATACCAATATCGGCAAGCCAACAATATCGGCAGGCCAACAATATTGGTAATATTATGAGCTCTTGGTGTTCCGTTACAAAATCTCATGAGAATTTCTAGGTAAAAATATTAGTCCGAAAAAAACGGATACCCATATTTTACAATATCAGATTTTAATGCCAATATTGGTCAACAATAATGGCACGCCGATGATATCGGTAATATCGCGAGATCTCAGTGTTCCATTATGAAATCTCACAAGATGTCCTTAGTAAAACAATTTGCCCTAAAAAAAACTCATACCCTTATTTTACAATATCAAATTTTAATGCAGATGTCAGCCAAAAATATTGGTAGGCTGATAATATCTGTAATATTGCAAGATCTCTATGTTCCGTTGCAAACTCTTACAAGATTTCATGAGTAAAAATTTTAGTCTGAAAAAATTAAGCCAATATTTTACAATATCAAATTTTAATGCCAGTATCCGCTGACACTATCCGTAGGCCAATAATATCTGTAATATAGCAAGATCTTGGTGTTCCATTACAAAATCTTGTGAGATTTTGTTATCAAAAATATTGGTCTGTAAAAATCTATACAGATAGTTTTTGATATTCATTTTGATACCGATATCTGCCAACAATACCGGTTATATCCTGAGATCTTGGTACTCCACCCCAAATTCTCTGAAGATTTCCATAGTAAAAATATTGGTCCAACAAAACTGATACTCATATTTTACAAGATCAAATTTTGATGCCAATATTGGCCAATAATATTGGCAGACCAGTGATGTCAGTAATATCACAAGATCTCAGTTTTCCGTTATGAAATCTCACGAGATTTCCTTAGTAAAAATATTGGTCTGAAAAAAACTAATACCCATATTTCACAATATCAAATTTTAATGCTGATGTTGGACGAAAATATCAGTAGGCTGATGATATCGGTAATATTGTGAGTTCTTGGTGTTCTGTTACAAAATCTTGCAAGATTACATTAGTAAAAATATTGGTCTGGAAAAATCTGTGCAGATATTTTTCAATATCACATTTTAATGCCGATATTGCCCAATAATATCGCACATCTCTAACTTAAATCACTCATTTAATCTATAAAGATAAAATCATTTTAAGTTGCATTGTTGTTGATTTTTTCACCCGACTGTGTTGGTTTTGTATTTACTGAAACCAGCTGAACACACTGATGCAGATGAAGCAGCCGAGGTCGCTGGACTTCATCAAACTCCACATTTGTGACAGGTGACCTTTGTGTGTGAAGGAGAGCGCGGTGTTGATGAACCAGCTAGCTATGTGTTAGCTAACCTCACTGTGGTTGGTAAAAGGTTGGAAAGCAACATGATAAACCAGGTGCTTTTGTCTCTGAGATGGATGTGAAGCAGCTGTTGCGCTCATATGAGAGGCTCCACATGTTCAGGCACATCGACAGTTCATCTGAGAAACTAACTATAGCCGCCTTAAACAAAAGCTTTAATTCCAGAGATAAGGAGGTACGTTTTAAGCACTTCACTGAGCTTCCTCAGAAGAGAGATGATTGAATTTGCTGCATTTGTCAGACACACAACAGCTGCCTCACCTGTCGGGAGCAATCAGCCGCTTCCTTGGGTTACACTTGAACGTCACCGTGCACCTGTGTGTCAGCATCCTGCTGCATTTAGATCACACCCAATTCATCCCATAATAATAGTAACTCAGCGTTTGCTCGGGCCGGTGAAAGAGCGGGAAATCTATGCAACCAGATGTGGAAAAGGAGACTTTGCCGTCATCAGTCTTGATTCTGATGGAATAAAATATAGATGGGATCGAGAAGAGATGGCAGACAGGCAAAAACCAGAGGGGGACAGAGGACAACTGGAAAAGGAGGAGGGTCTCTGACAGCATGTTTGTATTCTTGGGATACCTTGACATTATTCAATTCACTGAACATAAAAATTAATAGCAGCATGATTAGGAGAAGCAGCCGCAGCATCTGCTCTATTAAACTGACAGAAAAGGCCTCTTCAAAGCTCCGGCTCCTTTGTCTGCACAGTGTGAGCTCATAAATACACAAGAAGCCTCTCATTTGGTCACTCATTAAAGAACGAAGTATAATGCTCATTAACTCACCGTCTCAGATCCTCATTTCTAAACATTCACACTTAAATGCACTCAAATCTTAATCTGCCGCATTTGCACACACAAACACATGCAGAAGTAAAAGATCCCTTTATATTGATTCTATGAAGAATGCACAATGATTTCTTCAGGTTAGTTTTTTCCCGCTCTTCTGCATTCTTACTGTAGACATTTTGACAGTTTCATGTTGCAGAATTTTTTATATATATTACTGCAAATTTAATGTGTTCCTGTGTTGCTACAAGACACAGCACGTCAACACATCCTGTACAGATCTTGCTTTAAAAGATGTAAATCAGCCTTTCTGCATCACTAAACACTGTTCAATTCCACATCTCTGTTTATTTTATCTATAACATTATAAACTTAGAAAGAGAGAAAATAGACCAAAATGTGTGAGACATAAAGCTGCATCTTAGCCTGCTATGCTAACGCTCATGTTGTCATCTCCTAAAAGTTGTTTATAAACAGTATTGACTGTACATCTTGTATCATTATGTTGGTATGATACCAGAATTTCCAACTTAATACGTTACCATGGAAAATACTTTGTAAGTTATTATACAGCAGAGGGGAACATCAGAAAACGTGAAATATTTATAATGAACTCAGGTCAATACTTTCTCATTTTTATAATTATTCTCTCTCTCTCTCTCTCTCTCTCTCTCTCTCTCTCTCTCTCTCTCTCTCTCTATATATATATATATATATATATATATATATTCTCATTTTCATAATATTTATACAGTATACATATACATACTATATTTTTCCAATTTAATCAAGCCTCTTATTTCTTAATGAGTAAATGGCAGCTTTGTTGTAGTCAGTGTACCATAAAATAGTTTTGTTTTTGTTTTTGTTTTGTGTTTGTTTTTTGGTTGCTGTTTTTTGTTTTGTTTTGACCTGTAAACAATTTTATATGATTGATTATCATTTTGAAAACCAGCCGTGCTTTTGGTCAAACTGTAAGCTGTATTGGTGCACCATGTTAGCACACTGTCTCCAAAATGATCACTATCTGCTTGTACGTGGTGGCAGTCCAGATTTCTAATGAGAATAAAAGAAAAACGTTGTTTATTACTAGTTTAATAGCGTAGAGGTGAGCTTCCTGTCGGTGGGAGAGGGGGTGGTGTTTATCTGCTGATGCAGGAAAATTATCTGACAGCTGCAGTAAAGATGAAGATGCCAGTTAATATCGATATTGTTGCAAATGAATATCTAATTACAAACTAGCTTTTAGGAAGGATCCGTTTTGTGACAACCTGACAATGATTGCTATGATTCAGTCATGCAGATGCATCAGCTCAATACGTTCAAAGAGCCTTCGTGGTTTCCATTTGTTTTAACTTGTGAATTATCCAGAAATGACCAATAACAGCTCTGTCAGTGATAAACAATAAGCTGTGTATGTTAGCGATGTCCATTAGAAGTGGAAATTCATGGATGTTTTAAAGGCCAATGCTGATGATGAGCGGGACAGGGTCACTGGTGGCCAGAGCAGAGCGGATAATGATGATGCTGTTTTGTGCTTCTGATGAGGTGTGAAGTGCTCTGGACTAAAGGTGCAGCAGTGGCTGTGGTGGGGGCAGCTCCCCCAATGGCATTTTCCCCTCTCTCTGTCATTTCACTGGTATTTTTGTGAGGAATAAAAAACAAAAACAAGAAATAAATAATAGTGTGAATATGGGTAAACTGGGACACTTTCTGAAAATGTAACCTCCACGTAATTTCTGATTATGAACCAAACATCTTAGCCCATCATATGAAACCATTCTAAATAGCTTAAGATCTCTACTATACTATGTAGTAGAAATAACAAGTATTAAAAACTGCATGGATGACCATTCACCAAAAACACACTGACCAAAAACCAATATTTCCAGGCACTAGTGGGACGCCACATATTGACAAACTGGGACACTGGCAACACATTCCATTTTAATGTAAACATAATAAGAAAAACAACAACAATTCATTTCTGATGAATACAAATATTAACAAGAATTTTCATGGACATAAAGAGAACGGGACAAGAGTTCATTCCCTGAAGAAATTGAACAAATAGTCGGCTATAATTCAAAAAACAAATGTCACTTAAAAATAGCCTATTTTGGATGATCAAAAGAACAAAGGCCAAAAAAAGGCTGGAGAAAAAAGGCAAAATGTTTTTGTAATCCCCTGGAGAAATAAAAGAACAAACAGCAGATTATGTGAGGTGACCATTGTAGTTTTTGTTTTATATATAAATTTAAAGAGTATGCAAAACATGTGGGGTGGTGGGGAAAGGGCTAGCTAGCATAAACTGGCAAAGTATCATGGCCATCATTTTCATTGTAGCAAGCTTGATTTATGCATTTTAAGTAAATTTGTGTATCTAGCTAGCTAGACAGAAAAATGATGAGGGGGATAAAAAGAGAACTTATTTCCACCTGTAGAATGAGTCAAATAATTGTCCCAGTCTGCCAATAACACACTGTCCCACTTTAGCAATAGCATAGTGCTAAAGTAGCTAAATAGAATTTTAAAAAAAAGAAAAAGTAAGACTCAGATGGATGTAATTTTCAAAAATTATGACTCAACATTACGCCCTTTAACAAAAATATCACAATTACAAACGATCCACCAGTTTTCTTCTTTCTATAACTCTAACATTGTTCACCTAAAAGTGCTATGTCATTTGCCCACCATCTTGTTCCGCTGCAGACGTAGTTGAAGTAGTGAGCCACGCCCCCAGGAAGTGGTGTCATCCACACAGAGCCTTTTTTTAATCTCATGCTGCTCTATGATGAGCTAAATGATGGTTTTTAGTAACAGAAGTAAACACATGTAAAGATAAACATGATTAAACTTAACTGTTCCACTTTACCTATATTCACTATAAATGAATAAATAAAACAAAATTTAATAATAGATAATAAAATGAATAAAACTTAATAAATAGCTCGTCACTTTAAAATTTTCACACTGGGAAAAATCGCATCCACAGCTGCCAATTTTTCACCGTAAATTTTACAGATTATTTTTTATAGTGTATGCAGGGCTTAATTTGAGCTGGATCTAGCCAGAACGTGTTCCAGCACCTCCAACATCGAATCCAAAACCTATATCACTGGATCTGCCTGCCTTCACTATTTAAATATATATTTGGAAATATCATCCAAATAATAATAAAAAATATGTTTGTTTCATGTTTAGAATGTTATCTGTTTTTGTGTTTACATAATACAGATCCATTCTAAGGTGAGTTTTCAGCAACAATAACCAGCAGAACCTCCTAGAAGCTGCGCACATTCACAGGGAACTCTGGTTTCTGTAAACTGGCCATACTTACCCTCGTTAGAAAGCTAATTTCATTGGCTACTAAATCAAAGACCCACATGAGCCTGATCAAAAGAACAAGGACTTTATGAGGACTCAAATGATACGATCCAAACTTGAAGCACTTGTTTTATCTCTTTTTTTTTTACTTGTCCTGTCCAGCATCGTAGCAAGCAGAATGGTGATATCTGGTTGCTTTGTTGTGTTGAACAGATTTGCTTTGCCAAGGGGAGCTTTATGAACACAGCTCCCCTTGATATCCTGTTTATTCATTTTATTTTTTTTAATTAAGCATTTGTTTATAACAGCATTCCATACCATACTGCCCGGCTTGACAAGGAAAAATTAAAGTTAACAAAAGCAATGAAAGATTTTTGAAATTTTTGATTTTTGAAATACATCTTAAAAGTCAAAATGGCCACTTGTAACAATATGGTGTATGGAGAACTGGGCAGATATCCCATCAGTATAGCTATCCAAAAATGGATGATTGGGTATTGGGGGAGACCTGTCCAGGGTAAAGACTGTAAATTCACGACAAAAATGTACACATATTTAGTTCACTTATATAACACAGGGGAATATATCTCCCCATGGCTCCAGCAGGTAAAGATTTCTGTGGTTTGTTGTGTTTATATTTATCTAATTTAATCCTCTTCTCAATGATTTAGCTAACTTAAAGAGATGCGGGACCGACAGTAAAATATGTATATGTAAAGTGAAGTTAAAGTAATGTTATGTATTTGTTTTTTAGTGTGTATATTTAATAAATTAAATATATAAAAATTAAATATTTTTTTTTTGAAAACCTCATCTATAGACAGGCAGTTTTTTGCTTTAGAACAAATAACACAAGAAATCCCAAATTAACCCCCGGTATAAAGGCATAGAAAGAATCATGAGAATCTGCCCTTTGTGCTGTAATGGTTGTGTAGGAGATGAATTTCATGTTTTATTTGAATGTGACAATGTATTAGTTGCTGAATATAGGTTAAAGTTTTTGCCAAAATGTTATTGGTGTTATCCATCAATGTATAAACTTATAATGCTTCTTAGGTCAGACCATTCAAAGATAATATATAAGTTGGGAGTTTTCTTGAAACGGGTCTTACCTCTCTTTAAATGAGTTCTGCCATTGTTGAATGAATATCTTTTTTTGTTCTGATATGAAGTTTGTGCTTTATACCATGTATTTGGTGATAAGCAAAATAAATGAAATTGAATTAAATTAAATTAAATGAAAGAAAATGGAACAGAGAGAAAGGAGTGAGGAAGAGAGAGAAAGAGGAGAGAAAACATGGATCCACTTACACAGTTCACTGGTGCATCTGTACAGAAATCCCTAAACAACATTCTCAGCAAGTCTCTGGTGGAAAACAAAACTAGAAATCCTCCACAGGAGGACCTGTAGGTGGCTTGAGTGTTATCAGCTCATACAAACACACACAGAACTACCCAGAGAAGAGGTAAAACCTAGTCAGTGCAACGGGAAGCAGCGTCACAGTGTGAACATGCATAATTAAGGGTGCTCTATGGTGATGCAGTCATGCAGATGCAGCCTCGTCTCTGCAAGGAGGAGGCCTGCACAGCCCGAGACTCGGGTCCCCAGCAGCCACCCAGAGGCCCGGACCCCAGCCACCCCCCCCAAAGAGACGGACATGCATCCTCCAGCTGGAGGATGCATCCCAGCCGGATGCATCCTCCAGCTGGGGCCCCCCGCGGTCTCGGGGCCTAGGCCCCAGCCGACCAAGACTAGCAGCTGCCAGCCCCACCAGGCCGAAGAAAACAAGCACACCCCAACAGCGTTGCTATGCTGACAAAATAAAACGTGTAGCATTAGCCTGGTGTGAATTTTTAAGTTGGTGGAAAATTTATATTCTCATTTTATTTAAAACCAATATCTATTCAAGTAAATCCCATTCAGACATGCAGTCTATTTTTCAAGGGAGACATGCTTACCTAACCTGCATGTCTTTAGATATGGAATATTTTTTTCTGAAAAATATATTTGATTACTGAACCAAAGTGAGGTAGACTGTTATGAACAGAAGGAATAAACAACTGAATATTGGACTTCATGATATATGGCTTCAGGACTTCAAAGGTGGTGCTTTATCTTATTTATGGTTTATCATGCTGCTCTATCTTTTTTAATTGTGCTTTGATGCTCGTTGTGTCCATAAAATGAGTTTAGTGGTTGAATTGTGGGGAATCTAAGCCTTCTACCCTTGCATAACATGTCCATAATGGCAAAAGTTTAACAGTGGTAATTTATTTTTATGTTGTGTTGAGTGGAAATACACATAACTGGGTGCCGACGTCCAGGTGGGCTTAAGGTGAGATACTACAGGAAAATAGGGTAAAAAATTTAACTGGCATCATCATGAAACCTTCCTGTTTTATTCTTCACATCATTTTTAAATATGCAAATGCACAAATTTGCATACATTTCAAGGAAAAAAAAAAAACGTAACACTAGAATAAGCCAGGTTCAAAGTATTTTTTGAATTTCATTCACATATTAAAGTCAAAAGTTTTTACAGGGTCGTTGTACCGTGTCACGTGACCAATCTGAACCAATGACATTGTCCGAAATTGAGATAGCCAATGCGAGCCCATACTTGGCATAAAACCCTCCTTTTTTGATCATGTCTAGCAATCAATACGGCTGGAAATATTAAGTTTGTTTGAGATGACATCGTTCAGGAAAAACAGACATTTCCAACAATACCAGACATGACGAGGTTCAGACAAGCACCACAGTGCTGCGCTCCATTTAAAACACCAACTTTAGCTGCATTTTGACAAGATTTGGGTGCACATGAGGACAAAGTATCACAAAATAAACCCCAAAAATGTTTATTTTGATTTTCTTTACACTTGTCTGGAAGAAAACTTGAGGAAGGAAAAAAAAGAGAAAATCTCAAAATTGACCAGGTGATGAAAGAATGGGGGTTTTTCCTGCCGTGCCTTGCCTTAAAAAGGTCAGTACCTTAGCCTTGTTTTATTTAACAACCCAGTGGAACACTAGTAAATCCATAGAATGGGGTGAATGGCCATACATCATAGTCCTTCTTGTGTGGTCAAAGTCTCTGGGTGGTGTACCCCAGCTGAGCTTGTGTATCATCCACCACAGGCATTTTTCAATGAGGAAGCTTTTGAACTGTCAGGAATGACTGATCCACCAGTTCTTCCCAGAGTGCCGCAGTTTGTGTTTGTTTTTGACATCTTTCCAAGAAAATGAGCGTTTCTTTGCTCAGACAAGTTGGCCCTCTTCAGCTTCACTAAAGACCTGGTGATCTTTGCTCTGTGGATGCAGCTTGTTTTTTTTTCTGCCAAGCAAAAGGCAGATTAAGGATATCCAAGGACTTTGTGTGGATGCATTTGTTCACAGCTGAAAGTCTTCGTCCCTTTGAAAACCCTTCAAACGAGCAACCTAAGTTTGCCTTCATCAACCTCCTCACACACTTCACATTTTACAAGTGGCTATTAGGACCTTGGCCTCAGGTAACATCAGGATGATGTTTAAGCCATGTTTGCTTTCTAGAGCTTAGAAGATATTTCATATTTCAGCTTCCTCCTCCTGGACCTCCTAACAGAGGGAAATATCTATATAACATATAAAAATATCTATGATATATTATAAATATTAGATGTTATGTATTGGCTACAGGGTGACGTGGTTGTTAGCACCGTACCCTCACAGTGAGAAGGTTGCTAGTTCGTGTCCCGGCTAAGGAGGGGGTTCGAACAATTCCAACAGCAGCCTTCCTGTGTGGAGTTTGCATGTTCTCCCCGTGTATGGGTGGGTTCTCTCTGGGTACTCCGGCTTCTTCCCACCATCCAAAAACATGTATGTTAGGTTAATTGATCTGAATTGGCCGGACACTTTAGTGTCCAGGTGACACGCACAACTTCTACGTTACTGCCCCAATTTGCAGCTGTTATTATTCAATTATCATTTTTAAAAATCGATTTTTGGACATTTATGAGTCAAAATTGATTCCTTTTTTAATTTAAAAAAAAGAGTAAAGGGACTTAAGGCAAGATTAAGAAATGAGACTCATGGCTGCCGTGACTGGTGCTGCGGGTAACTGCAGCCATGAGCCAAGCCGTCACAGGAGCGCGCACAAATTGAAGCTATAACGTTGTTTACTACACTGATAAAGTCTTTTTCTTCACAGTGACACTTTTTAGTGTCTTTCAGTTGATCTGGATCGTTTGCTGATGGCAGAAGAATCCATAACTATCCCTTGCAGTGTTTGAATTTACCGCAACCGTCTTCTTCCTGTATCAAAACTGTCTGGGATGCGGATGCAGCGTCATTTGACGTTACATCCGCAGGAGAGCGCGGGAAATTTGGTCACGGAATTGCAGCGCGTTATGTAGCACACAGCCTGTTCAAGGCAACGGAGAGAGACGTGGGTGTGCTCGTTCTTTTTGGTTTTTATCGCCTCATCACCCATTAGCCTAAAAAAACTGGACATGCTTGTTTATTCTTTCACAAGTCCTGCCTCTAGTCCCTTTAAATAAAAAAAAAGATTAAACATGTACTGTATGACATAGCGATGCATCAATTTATTTAGTGAATCGGCACACCCCTCGTACGTGGTCATTTTGGATTTATTGTACGCTTGTCTCAAAATGTGAGGGAACCTTACGTTTGGTTGAGGTGGTGGGATGGCTTGGGACAGGTGCTGGAATATTTTCCTTATTTTCAAATAGAAAATTAACGGGTATGAACAGAAGCTCTAGCTTGGGATCACCAATCATGTTAGCAAGAAACAAAAGAGCGGAACCAGTCACATCAGATAAAATGTGTTTTGGGGTGGAAGTTAGAGGTGACTAACTCATAGGGACAACTTCAGACTGTGGATTTTGATCAGGACATGTCCCTACTGTCTCTACCTAATTCTACATCCATGGTGGTTAAAGCTCTTCCTCTTGCATGAATAGTAACTGCTCAATATTAGAAGGGGCCTAATTTTAAGGCTAATCACTGTATAATGTAATCATGTAATCAGTGGTTGTAGCAAGCAGCCTCGTCATTGCATGTGCCAAAAAGACATATCAGTAAGAGACACACTGGTTCTGCTACAAGAACCTACGAACTGGAAAGGGTTAATGTTCAAAGACGAATGTCTCAGGAGCAATGTTTGTCTTTATACTTTAAAAAAAAGGCTTTTTTTTTATGAGAATCCGACAAAGATGTAAATGAAGAAGATGCTGACTATTTTCCTTCAAACCTGTAGTCTACATGAACTCCTGAGAATGGAGCAGAATAATTTTTCCTGCTCAGGTTTGGTCTGTGCGCAGAGAGAAAATACCTAACGACAGCTTTGAGAGGATGATTATGTACAGTGCCTCCTGTTCCTCTGAATCATTCAGGGCCCCCCTGCCAATATGGCCCTTGCTCACGACATGACACACTGATTATCTAGCCCAACATAGATCAGCAGCTAATGTATGAATATCATGTACCTTATTAGCATTTGGCGCCATGGTGTCTCTGCAGTAAGCATTTCTTTAAACTTTGCATGTTCTTATTATGTTTGCCCATTTTCATACTTCTGCCGTCTTTCTGCTTTCCAAGGACACGCAGGTCAGGGGAATGCAGACTCTGACATGCAAGTCTACACATTCTCATATGGAATGATATGAGTGCCACAATAAAGAATATATCTGGAAAAGAATTAGAAAATAAATGAGGGAATATTTAGACAAACACCTCAAACAAATGAAAATATTTGTGTATTTTGCTATTTATTTTCACAAAATTATGTGTTTTATTCCTTAGATTTATTTCTACTTATTAATTTTCATATATATTTCCCGATTATTTTTGTTGTATATAACTTATTTATTTCCTATATCCAGTATTTCTTATTAAACATATATTCTATTCATTTCCCTTATAACTGTAACGTATTCATTGATATTCTTATTCATTTATCTATCCTTATTTATTTATTTCCCTATATATATCCTTATTTGGGCTGCAAGGTGGTGTGGTGTGGTGGGTAACACCACAGCCTCACAGTAAGAAGGTTGCTAGTTCGAGTCCCAGCTGGGGAGAGGTTTGAACAACAGTGGCCTTCCTGTGTGGAGTTTGCGAGTTCTCCCCGTGTATGCGTGGGTTCTCCAAAGACATGCATGTTAGGTTAATTGATCACTCTAAATTGGCCTTAGGAATGAATGTGAATGGCCGTATGTCTGTGTGCTGGCCCTGCGGCACACTGGCGACCTGTCTATGGTCTACCGTGCCTCTCGCCGGTTAATAGCTGGGATAGATTCCAGCAAAACCCATGACCCTGAACTGGATACCTGGTACAGGAAATGAATGAATGAAAACTTATTTATTTCCAATATACAGTATTTTCTTATTTATTAACTTTTATTCTATTCATTCGATTTTGTGTCCGAAACTACCATCTGGCATTTTCCAGTAGCGTATCTCTGTTTCTCTGGCTTGTTCTAAGCCTGCAGGTGGAGGGCAAGACTGCTTTTGCCCATCAGGGCGTCCCTAAAGACTGTGCGTCACAAATAACTCAGTTTTCATTTTGATTCAGCACAACCATGTGTCAATGTTTCTTTTTCTGTCCTTTGGGACACTTCATTTAGTGATGTAACACACTGACTGTGCATGCTATATTCACATATTTTATATCACTGGCTTCAGAAAAACCCCATCTTTCCAACAATCTATCTTGTCTTTCTCCGACAATCCCTCCAACACACAAAGAAATGAAATGTTTTATATATTTAATTTTGCATGTCCACTTATTTTAACATTGTTCATGTCATACACATCAAAATATTTACATCCATTTTTCTAATAGGTAAACACCTCCTGACCACAATTAACAAACTTCCAAACTCGAGCCATTATTAATCTACTAAGTTTTATCTAATTATCCTTTTTAAGTTTGGGAACAACATATGTATTAATTTTACAATCTTTCATAACATATTTAAACCCAAGAATCCATTTCATATATTGAGACCTTAGAAAAAACAACATTTTAGTTTTGTTCTACTTCCGTCGTATCTCGGAAACAAAGCCCTTTTACAGTCAGTCACTGCCTTATTCTTATATATATCTTATTCATTTACCCGTATACCATTATTTATTTACTTATATAATTTCCTTATTTATTTCCCTTTAAAATTCCTACATTCTTTATACATATTCCCCTATTTATTTCCCTAAACCTTATTTATTTACTTATCCTTATTTATTTCCCTATACTTCCTATTTATACCATATATATATATATATATATATATATATATATATATATATATATATATATCCTTATTAATTCCTAAATATCCCTACTCATTTCTCTATATCCCATTTATTTCCCTTCTACTTCAATCATCTCTTTTCGGGTTTATGTCCACTCTGAAAAGTCAATCCCAGCACAAATGATAAGAACTTATGCAATTCTAAACAGGATTTCAGCGTGCGTACACTGAACTTTTGTTTGTATATCCATAACTGTGTACTCCATGTACTCTTATTCTGAAACTATTTTACGCCAAAAGTGAGTATTGTAATGCTCAAGTGTCGCTCAAGTTGGATCTATAACACCTCGTTAAAGAATTTGTTTACGGACCACATGTGGAAAAGAATGAAATATTGAATGAAATGAAAATAAATAGCTAAATAATACAAAATATATTTATTTGTTTTAGGTATTTATTTATATATTACCTAATTTATTTTCTTATTCTTTGCCAGATTTATTCTTTATTGTGACCCTCCTGTCATCCCATATTCTCATTTAGTCTCATTACCCTGAATAGGGAAAAAATAGTATGGCAAATGAATAATTAATATTATTAATACTCCAGAACAGATGTAGGCCTTCATGTCCTGCTGCTATTATAATGTACATTATATATGCTATTATACAAAATAATATTAATTTGGATTAGTTGCTGAATTGAAAATAGTTCAACTCATGTACCATAAACAAAACAGCATCATAACACAAGCACACAAGCAAATGTGGCTTTTAATAGCATACATATATGTATGCAGGTCCAGAAGGTAGCGGATTTAAGGATCAGGGTCTGAGATTATGTTTGTAAATCTGTCTGACCACAACTGGCAGCCTTTCCTTCCTATTTCTCTCTCAGCGTTACCTTACCTCCACTTTTTGTCTTTTTCCTGTCTGATTACAGCATTTATGGCTGAATAGGATCATTAGCGAAGAAGGATAATGTGGTGTGATTATGACGTGTGTATTATCAAATCTGGGTTTTAAGTACTGTTATTACTGCTCATTGTTTTCCTCAGAATTAGATTATACTTAAGATGGTCTTTGGTGGGGGCGGGGCAGGTTATCAGTCCCACTATACCAACAAATCTCAGGATATATATAAATGTGTGTCAGCAGTGACATTTGCTGTATGTTACACATGATTACATAAGAACAGCTATAGTATTTTTCTCTCACACACAGCTGCTGTGCTTTTATTTCCTCTCTCTGCTACCAGTTATGAAATTGCTCTCCTGTCTACAACGATATTTATTTGGTCAAATTAGCAGCACAAGTCTGCTTTATGAACATTAAAGTGATTTATTTGCCCAGTGGCTTCCTTTATTATACAGCATATAAACTATAGCAGATAGAGGAAATGCAAGAGGGCATTCTCCAGGAACAAGCTTGTTTATGGTTTCTTCAACACTTTCAGATTACATTTTTGCTGGAAGCTTGTCTAAAGAAAAGAATAGAAAGAAATAAAGATGCTAAATATAATCTACAAAAAGGTGTCACTATCTTGGAATAAAGTTTTCCATTCATAAATCAAAAAGCATGAGAGGGTTGCACTTTTGTATTTTAAATAGACTGCTGGACACGTCTCACAATGCTTACAGGATATAATATAGTATATAGTTACATATAACTGTTTGTCATGGTCACATATCCAAACATATTTTACAGAACTGCTTTTGCTTTTTGTTACATAACTATAAATAACCTCCAGGTGTGCTCCTGGACTGATTCGAAAAAAAAAGGTGCTGTTTCTCTTAAAGCTGCACAATGACAAAGAAAGGAATAACTTTTTTTTTTTTGTTATGTTAATAATTTCTATTTATACAATGTGTAGTTTTCAGTCAGTAGCTGATAATGTCATAAAATTCAGTTTGGCTTTGCTGATGTTGGTTAATGCTAGTTAATGTTGGTAAATGCTGATTAAAGCTAGCTAATGTTGGATATAGTTTTTTGGGATACTTTGGATAGTGCTGGTTAATACTGCTTAATGTTAATGTAATACTAGTAAATGCTGCATAATGTTAGTGTTGCTTATAGTTGGTTTATATTGGTACATGCTGCCTAATGTTGATGTTTGTTATAGTGTGTTTATATTGGTAAATGCTGCTTAATGTTAATGTTTGTTATAGTTGGTTTATATTGGTTAATGCTGCTTAAATTTAATGTTGGTTATAGTTGGTTTATATTGGTAAATGCTGCTTAATTTTAATGTTGGTTACAGTTGGTTAATATTGGTAAATGCTACTTAATGTTAATGTTGGCTATAGTTGGTTAATATAGCTAAATACTGCTTAATTTTAATTTTTGTTATAGTTGGTTAATATTGGTAAATGCTGCTTAATGTTAATGTTTGTTATAGTTGGTTAATATAGGCAAATGCTGCTTAATGTTAAAGTTGGTTATAGTTGGTTAATATAGGCAAATGCTGCTTAATGTTAATGTTGGCTATAGTTAGTATTGGCAAATGCTAATAAATATTTGTGTAGTTATAGTTGGTTAATATTGGTAAGTGGAAGTAAAACTGGCTACATTGACATATTGAGCTATCAGAAATGGTAAACGGACTGCCTGCAGCTACCTTTTCCTCTCTCTTCTAATGGCACTCCCCTGACTCGTAATAAGAGGGTTCATATCAACATTAACATCCTGACATTATGTAAGCTCCTGATAATGAATTCTGCCATTTTATCATTTTGCTGACAGTGTCATGATCTGGTGGAATAATAAGGTGGTAGTACTTGCACTGTACACTTTTAATCTGAGGATAATCTTGCATTTCACATGTAAGAAATCAGTGAAATATTATTTTATTGGATTTATATTTTTTGGTGCAGATGTTGCTTCTGTTTGTTCAGACACAATTTCAATTGAAATGGTTGTGAAGTATTTTCATTGCCTTCTATAGAAGCATAGACAGTATTATTTTATTCTGTACAGTATAAAAGCAGATTTCAGATTCGATTTAGGATCCATAGATCAATATAAAATGATATTACAAGTAATAAACAAGGTTATTAACAATTGTAAACTTTGCAGTACAGTCTTCTTGTATCCACCACACAACTATAAACATGCACTGTGTTGTAAAAATGTTGAAAAATGGGTCTGATATCGATTTTTTGTCGATATTGGGTTTTTTGGATTGATTTACAATCGATACATCAATATAGATCAATCTATTGTTACACCCTAGTGTTTACATGGATCATTTGCATTTCAATGGGCTATATGCATGACTCTACTACTTCCTGAATTTAGTAGTGCTCCTCTGTTTCTGGACTGGACAAACTAATTAATCCAGGTGTGTCTGACCTCAGTAACTGGCCAGACACACCTGGATTAATGAGTTTGTCCAATAATCAAAAGACAGGAAACAGAGGAGCACTACTAAATTCAGGAAGTAATGGAGTTATGCATATGGGTCATAAAGCTATGCAGTTTATGCATATAGCTCTATGAGCTATATGCATAAACTGATTTCAATCTGTATGGCTCCATATAAACACAGCTACTGACATCACACACATAATATTTTAGGCAAAGCACACACTTAAAACATGGACCAAATGACTATCTGAGCTAAAAGTACCAATAGATCTAAGACAACGAGGCACCTACACTCACATAACTCAATAAAGCTGAAGCTTACATATGGGCCCTGTCTCATACTGCAAATTTAAAGTGGTGTAGATCCACACCAACATGTGTTTGTCCACAGCTTCAACAGATTATCTAACATGTTTTCAGAATATTCATTTTTGCCTCCTCCCTGGAGGAACCTTCGCCACCTTGGCAGAAGAATGGTCGCTCGTTGTTGGGGTTTTTCCTCGCTGATTACCCTTTTTTGTCACCGTGTTTGTAGGTGGAGCTTATCAACATTTCTCTGCTTTTGTCTGACTCATTCTGTTTTTGTCCTTTCCCGTCTTGTCTTTGTGTCTGCAGCTGTACAACAGCATGCCTGTATGTTTGCCAGCAGCACGAGCAGAAGCATTATGGAAGTAAAGAAGCGACGTCCATACTGCTCACTCACCAAGAGCCGCAAGGAGAAGGACAGCCAGTACACGGGTAAGACAAGTCCACCAACAGTCATCACGCACACGTTAGTCCATTCAGACTTCAATCATTCAGTCACTGATCTTTAGTCTGTCAGTTAATTTCCATTAATTTTCATCCTCGTGACTTATTATGTGAAGGAAAACATGTTTGATAATCTCAGCTTTTTCAGTTCAGTACATTCACCTATCACCTGCTTGAATGTGTAGTTTTTAGCACTTCATCTTCCCCATTTGTTATCCAATCCACTGCTGTTAGATAAAGTTATGGATGGAGACAGAATGAGGTAGGATTTGAGCTGCTCAGTGGTAGTGAAGCAAGTCTGGTGGCTAATTTCATTAAGAAAGAACTCATTTGGGTGGTGCAGAAAAGTGCTCACTAATCAAGTGCTACACTTGCAGCCCCATAAGTAATTAGTACGCTTGTTCATTCACCCATTAATTATTATGTTTTTTCCCTATGCATTCACCTCAAACCTTTTCAAAGGTCACATCTTACTTAGTGAGAGAGATGAGATGAGATGAGATGAGATGAGATGAGATGAGATGAGATGAGATGAGATGAGATGAGACTGATCCCATAATAATGGGTACGTTTTTTAATGCCACAGCAGCAAGGAAGGACAGTGCAAGAGAAAGAAAGATTACATACAAGAGAAATCAATAACAATTACAACAGCAGAAACAAAAACATTAGATTTTTTTTCAGAGATGTTCAATATTAGCTTTTTTTTACCAAAATCCGATGTGCCAATTGTCCAACCCTTCATTTCTGATGTCCAATATCAACCGATACCAATCAGTGTAGACAACTGTTAGGTAATAACTCTTATTTTTTGTGAGATACAACTATATTCTGCTGCGACAGGAAAGATCCCAAAATATCCTTAACTCAGTCAGAGGAGTTCATTTTCGACATCTGGCTGCCAGATATCAAATATTAGCAGGTATTAGCCAACATGTGGTTAATTATAATGATTCCAACAACTTGGTAAATTAACCAACAACTTTAAACCAGACGTATTATAAGCAGCTTCAAAGCAAGCCGGTCTGTAGTAGCAGCTGCTGCACCGTAGTCACATGACTCTGAAAGGAAACTTTTCTACATGCTCAACGAGTACTAATGGAACAAGATATGAGATTTCGTAAGGGAACAACAAGATCTTGCAAGATTGTGTTAGTAAAAATATTGATCGGAAAACTATACCAATATTTTTCGATATCACATTTTAATACCGATTTTGTCTGAAAATATCAGTAGGCTGATAATATTGGAGATCTGTATCTAAACTTAAATAAACAGAGCCATCAGTGTAAACTGGGACATGGTTTGCATGAACTTTCGACATGCTGGAGCAATGCTTATGGAACAAGATCTTGCAATATTTAGTTTCTATTTAGTATTTAGTTAGTATTCGTATATAGACCAATATTTATATATAATATATGATACAGATATCAGTCCGAAAACAATGATACTCATACTTTCAGATACAGCCATGGAAAAAATTAAGAGACCACCCTTATAATCAAAAATAATGGTTATGCAATCGAGTACCAGCTGTGGTGTGAATCATGTGATCAAAAGAGACAGAAAAGAAAACATAGAATGCCTAAAAGCAATTTTTGGCAGTACAATGCCATAGCTATGAATGTAAGAACTTAGTAACCGAAATCACTGAAAAGCATGGAAAATGGCTAGATATCAGTTCTCAAATTAAAATCTTATGAGCTATTTTTGTTGTTATCATTATATTTCTACAGGCAAATGTACTTTTAGTAGTACCAGGCATTATAATGACCAAGAAATATGAGAAAACAAGGGTGGTTTCTTCATTTTTTTCCATGACTGTATCACATTTTAATGTCAATATTGACTGATAATAATGGTAGGCCACTAATATTTAATTCACAATAAATTCTAATAAAGAACTATAAAAAAGATTATAAATTCTAAATATAAGAACATTTTAATCTTATAAATCTTATAAGTGACCAATTCTTCTGTTATAATTATAAAATCCTCTGTAAGGATATTAACCTGATCAACAGTATACACACTAAAACTCCTGGGTCAAAAATAACTCATTACGGGTTATTTTTGACCCCGAGCTGGGTTAAAAAGGGACCAACCCAGAAAACTCGGTTATTGTTTTTTTACCCAACTTTCGGGTTGAATATTTGACCCAGAAGTTGGGTTATATTGACTACAATGTTGGGTTATTTTAACCCAGAGGTTGGGGCAACAACCCAAAACCCCAAATGTTTGGGTTGAAATAACCCAGAAATTAGTTGGTCCCTGTTAAACCCAGCAGTTTGACCCAGGACTTTTTAGTGTGTACAGTCGCAACTTCAAAAAAGTATGTCTCGCTCAAATATAGAAATTCCAGAATCAAGTTTTTTCACTTACGTTTCCCCTTTGATGGAGACTCTACTGTCTGATGTAGAAGGTGATGCTAAAGTCTGATTGGTCTTATGGACACACACTCTGCTAGCCATGTCAGTGTCCAAAGCTTTGTGTGTTTGACATAAGCTAACCCGTGAAAAGTGGTTTTATTATCCAAACATATAAAATATTTTCTTCACCAACGCAACTGACGTGTTGCTGTGGTCATTTCTATTTTCTATATTTAAGTCTTATGTGTCTGTCACTCAAACACAGGAAGGTTCAGGGTTTCTCTCTTGACTACAAACACAGACAACTAGAAACAGCAGTTTCCAGTTTTATAAATCACTTCGGTCAGCTCTGCTGCTACATGAAGGCATATTAGAATGATAGATGATAGATTTACATGAACTGAAATAACTATATCAGAGGTGAGAGTGTAACCTACAAAAACCATCATGCAAACTCAGGGCTCATGTACTGAAAGTGATTAAATTGACACATATTCATACACTCCATGCTGGAGAGAACTCAGGTACAGGAAGGATGTTAGATGAATGCTGAATTAACTGTTGATATGCGGCAACTCACTAAGAAAATCTGCAAAAGTTCTATTGTGTATTTAAGGCTTCAATCTATTACATACAATTTAATAACACACACACACACACACACACGCTCTCTGGATTTCTTATTTACTGTCCAACTGAAAAATTTAACCAAGATCTTGTCATTTATTTCATTAGCAGGACAGAAGAGATTGTTGACGCCTGCAGGCTTCACTATTTCTGTCATTAGGCTGAATTTCCTTCAGTCTGCATCTTATTGTGCCTGTTTACTTGTCACCCGGGACTGGAAGAGGAGATTTTGTTGTTTAAAACTGCTTTTTAGACGTTTGCAGAATTGATGACCAATAAACTTTGTAGAAACACTGAGATCCACTGACGTTTCTCCCATGTCTGTGTGTGCACATCATTTTGTGTTAGGTTCATCAGGTGACAGCGAGGACTGCGCAATCGGCCCCCATGGTCTCCGGGTCCCCACTCAGAAGTCCTACTCATCCAGTGAAACACTAAGGGCCTTCGACCAGCACCAAGACCAGACCAGGTTGGAATCTGGATCACAAATTATATTATATTATATTATATTATATTATATTATATTATATTATATTATATTATATTATGATAAAATGTTATTGTAATGTAACGATAAAATATGTTATAGCTGCTCATTTTTGTTTTACGTTGTAAGATAACTATTTACACATTTGATGATGAATACTGAATTTGCTGCCGTAATTCTTATTGTTATTATTGTGCTAAATTATTGAAACAATAGTTGTTGTGACTTCATGTAACATTTGTATATTCTCATTGAATTCAGTCATGTTAATCAAACAAGCATTTAAGTATCAATAACAACAATTTAACAGCAAAATAGCCTTTTATAAACCCATTAGTACATGTTTGTAAAGCAGTCCTGAGCAAGAATATGTGCACATCTATGTGTAACACGTGTTAGTGTGTGTGTGGAAATGGCAGGAACAATCAGAGATTTAGAAAAGCTTGTCTTTGAATAGGTTCAATGAAAACGTATTGTGGAGTGTTTTGAAGAGTCTAACTAAGGTTAAAGCTGTTTAAATCAATTTATTTTGTATTTATTCATTCAAAACGACTGTTCTTAATTAACACAGACTGATGTCTCACTTTTGGTCCTTGACAGATTATTGTACGGCACAACCAAGGGACATAAAGACATGGTTCATCGGGAACAAGACGATTATAACAGACAAGGTGAGTTACTCACTTTAAGCAAAAATATATGAGCCATTCTAGTTAATCCAGTTCAGGGTCGCTGGAGCCTATCCCAGCTGTTACCAGGCGAGAGGCGGGGTACACCCTGGACAGGTTGCCAGTCTGTCGCAGGGCCAACACAGAGAAACAAACAACCATTCACACTCACATTCATACCTAGGGGCAATTTAGAGTGACCAATTAACCTAACATGCATGTCTTTGGATGGTGGGAGGAAGCCGGAGTACCCGGAGAGAACCCACGCATACACGGGGAGAACAAACTTTATGTGCTGCTTACAGTCAGAAAGATAATTAGAAAACCATCCAACTGCTCGGTCTGACAGGCCTTATTCTGACACAAAATGCTGTGGTCAACACTTTCAAATAGGGGTGGGTAAATATATCGATTAATCGATGTGTTGCAATTTTTCCCTGCGCAATTCAATATTGATTCGGCAAATCGTCTGAATTAGTTCTCGTCCAATAACAAAATGGCAAATATTTTTCATTTTCAGATGTTTTATTGCTCAAAAATGTGAGATGACATACCAAGTATGAATAATAGATATTTCAAAATTGATGAAAGAGACTAAATATTTGTGTATTTCAAAGCATTTATATCAATATAAAATGAAATCGACATTGAATCAAATTGAAACCGAAAGAATTGAAATCAAATTAAATTGTGAGGTTCATAACAATACCCAGCCCTACTTTCCATCCAAAGCTATCATTAATCTGCAGAAGTATGGATGACTACAGGTTGGATACAGGAGTGGAGCAGATGACAGTTCTTCAAAATGAGCTTTATCAACAATTATAATAAAATGTTTGAGAAAAAAAAAAAAAGAACAGCAACAAAAAATCAGCTTACGCTTGATCACATTGGCATTAACATGCCTGAACGTGGTGAAAGAAGGTAACTTTGCTATAGTGGAATAAAGGACTGTTGGAAAGCAGGTGTTCAGGGTGGTACTGATGGATAAGGCGTTAGACGGGTCAGGGAGAAACTAGCCTGAGAAAAGAAGCCAGATGTTTTTATCTGGGTTAAAACATTTCATATTCTGGATGTGATGAGAATTTCCTGCCCTCTTTGCACAGTGCCTCTCTTCCTCCAGAGCACATCAAACTTCTCTTTTTGTCGTCTCCCTGTTGGGCTTCAGAGAGGATGAGCAGCAGGAAAAAAGCCGGAGCTGTGAAGCTTTTGAGTGAGCAACTCTGAAAGAGTGACTCACCTCCAGTGTCAGATGAATTCACCTCTGCAGTGACTTATAGACACTAGAAGTCCTGGAACTGCTTCACCGGGGAGGAAACGGGCCATTCGGCTCCAAACCCACACCTTTTCCACATCAGTTTCACTTGACCTCCTCTTGACCTCCTTCCCCTAAGCCGGGAGGCCGATCAGGGCTTTGGCGGGGCCAAAGGCCATGACAAGATGCTCAAAGTGAGCAAGGGGACGAAATTATGCTTCCACTCATCCGTCTCGCTGATCCTGAGAGTCTGGTTTACCGTACCCAGCAATCTGATGAGTAGGCAGAGCCAGATTCAGTAAACTGCTGGTTTGCTGTGTGTTTGTAAGTCCGGATGTAAATAATCTTGGCCAGGACTGTCTGTCTGATTCACTGTATCAAGGTCTACGGAAAGTGACTTGTTGAAGTCTTGTAAAGAGTAAAGAACATGAGAAAATCCACATAAAAAGACTTCATTCTGGCAGCATCAATTGTTCCCCAGCTCCAATTTCAGCAGCATCAATATTTGAGGAATGAAAAGAAAATCATAATTACTCAATTATCTTCATTTTAACCACTGTCCTAATTGGAGCTCATTTAAAATTAATATAGATTGTAATTAAACAGCAGCACTCGTCATTTTTTTGTTGTGTCTTTAATTGAAGCAAGCTTTCATACTTTCTCTGTTCATTTGTTCTTTAAAGACACATACAGACCAATTTTATAAGTAATTTTTCAGATATGTTTTAAAGGAACATTTGAAAGACTTTGTCCTGATATGTTTGTTATTCTATTATTTCGTCATGTGTAGAGGAGTTATTTATCATTGTGTTGTGAAAAACAATGTGAAAGTCAGTCCCGGTCTAAAAGGGGCGCACGAGGGGGGTGTCACCCCCTCACACAGACTGTCCCATCCCCTCAATCAAAATTTAGTGCTTCATTTAAATATATATACACTGAAAAAACTGACACTTTTGATCAACTTAAAATGTTACACCTTAATATTTTATTTTCTCAAAATTAAAGTTAAGATGTGGTTGAAACCATAAATGTTGCTTTTGTATAAATATATCTTTTACCTTAAAACTAAGGAAGAAATTGCTTTTATTCAAAGTAAAAACATAATTCATAATTAAGACTGATAATCAATTTTATGCTTTGTAACAACTTAATTTTTCATTTTTAGTTTAGTGCATGCATTTTAAGTCAAAGCAGAATTTTTATCAATGCATTACATCATGTCATGTTGGTCATGTTGGTTCTCTCACACATCAAACAACCATCACTCTAGTGGGACACTAGCTAAGCCTCACAGTTGGAATTTTAAAATTCAGAGGTCCGAAGGGGAAGTTATGGCTGCTGATTTTTCAGCAGAAGGGAAAATAAGAAAATTTATCATCGTTCTCATTTATGATGTACGTATGGGAATTTTTTTCTCCACCCCAACTTCAAAACAAAAATGCATTCTAGAGTAAAAACCTCACAAATTCAAGTCATAATAGCACAAAACAGCATTGAAAAATGTATCTAGTGTAAACAAAATACAGATTTAGCCCAAAGATACTATCATCACTACAGGTTTGATATGAAAGATGGCAGGTGTGTGTTTTTGGTCCCACTTGTGTAGATGGTCTTCTCACATTCTCATACTAGAAATGATCGACTAATGTGAATGCCTCCTCTGTGAACAGTCCATAACTAATACAGTAAGCCTTTGCTATTCACACTCAAAAATAGAGGTACCAATTTGTACTTAAAAGGGTACAAAGCTTGTCGCTGGGGGTGTTCCTTTTTGAAAGACATTTCTGTACCCTTCGGTCCTGGTCCATTTTTGTACCTTATCAAGCTGTATGAGTTAATAAAGTACAATCAAACCAATTAAAAATTATGAATAAACGTAAATAAAATAGGGATTATGACAACAATCAAAGATGCTAATAATAAATGAATAATTATATAGACATTAAGCCAAACACATATAATTATACAAAATTATTACTATGATTATTATGAAAATCATAATATAATAACTATAATTATACTACTGTTTAGAAGTACTGCTATTTATTGTTATTGTACAAGCTACGTACATTTTTCAATGCTGCAGGTACCCTTAAGGTTAAAAAGGTACAAATTAGTACTTTATATTACTTTGGACCCTTTTTCATAGTATATAGGTACTTCTGGCCTCATAAAAACCAATATTATACTTTTGAAAGAACATTTGTAAAAAAATGGACCTACAGGTACAGAAATGTTCCTGTCTCGTACCTCTATTTTTGAATGTGTACTGTATGTTCAGGTTGGTCATGATGGTGGTACTGGAGAGCTTGATGTTTTGGCACACACTGTAAAAAGTTTATTATTGTACTAAAAACAACAGCAAACTCCACTGACTTATGTTTTCTTATACTATGCCTATATAGATGAAAATATAAAGGCTACTATAGTAGCCAAATGTTGGGTGGATTGATTGTCATGACCTAAATGTAGATGAAAAGGCCTTAAATGCATCTAATTTACAAAGCCAGGCACCTTGACCAGCATCGTGATTAGCATGATGACAGAGTCTCTGGATGCAAAGCAGAAAGAAAACGTATCTGTGGCAGTCCTGCTGTGAAGACTCAGGCAGAGGCCGTTGTAGAGAATTAACCTCTCTCTCTCAGGTTAGTTGCTTGTGGCGACTACAGCCAGGTGTGTTCGGTGAAAGAGGAAAATGGAAATGAGAGGAAGATTGCAGGATCTGATCATAAAGCCTCATTTACACCAAAAATTCAAACTACACGTTTCATTCAATGCTGAGTGTTAAGTTTTTGGAAGAAATGAACTGAAATGAGGCACAGCCCCAATAAAAACAGGCCCGCAGCAAGACCTACAGGCACATAAACTGGAAGAGGGCCAGAGGCTGAAAGGGAGATTAAACAGAGAAGAAATGATTAGTAGAGATTATTGGTGGGGAAAATCTCTCCCTTATGAGAAAAATGAAAATATACTGGAGTTGATACAGTTAAGGTACAATACATGTTTTAGCAGACTGACTTGACTTGAAATTGCCTACAGAAGTCTAATACCCCTCATCACATTTCCTGAAGGTATATAATTTCTTTTGAAAATAAATGGGGTAATGTTTTGTCAGCTTCACATAAAGACCTGGGAATCACAGCGTCTTTGATGCTTTAAGGGGGGAGAACTGTGTAATTTTAGGTTTTGTTTATGAATGTAATATAAAAAACAAAATTATTTACGTTATTGTTGTGTATACTTGCCCCCTCCCTCTTCATTATGTGGTGTTTGTTTATCATTCCCGATCCGTTTTTTTTGATTCTCCCTTATTTCCTATTCTTTTTTAGATTCGCATTTTTGGATTTCTAAGCTACTTCTTACTTTTGACTTTTAGTATATACATATATATCGATTAAAAAAATAAATATTATACTTGTTTTTTGTCTTCCCCCCCTCCTCTGTTGCTGGTTTTTTTCTATTTTTTTATTTTTAATCACACTCAGATCAAATCCTTTCTCCCTTCTTTATATTATTAGAGGGGGGGGGGGGGGGGGGAACGGTTTAACTTGGGGAGAGGGGGCGCGTTTTCTTATTTTGTGCTCTTTTTGGAGAATTATTTTATTTAGAATGATAGAACTACTTAGAATGATAGCCTCCTGTCTGATTCAACTGTTTCTAGCAGAGAGACAAAGCTGACAGACCTTAAACAGGAACTTTGATTCTCCTCTGACATTCCATGCCTCATCAGTGCACAATAGATCATATTATACACCCAAACCCCAGAAAAGTGAAATTTGATGTCATGGCACCTTTAATTGTGTTTGATCCTTCCTGTTTAAGTTCACATCAAGGTTATTATAATTAACGAAAACTAACAAAAACTAAATTCTTTGTAATACAGGAGTGATAGTTGATCAAATCCGTCCTCAGTTCCAGCTTCAGCTGCACCGTGTACACTCTTTTTCCTACTCTCTCAAACGCACCTCTGAGTGTGTTGCACAAGCAGCTGCAGCAGCTTCATTGTTTCTCATTGCTACCGGTGTTGTGCAGGACAGCATGCTGGGTCCTCTCCAAAGCCAGAGAGCATCTGAGTCTCGGAAGCAGAGCGGCGCTAGTTAATCAGGTATGGAGTGGACAGTGTTCCAGACTGGACTGACCAGCCAGTGATGTATGAATAAAAGGATAAGAAGTCAAGGTCAAAGGTCAAATTTATTTATATAGCACACTTAAAGCAACATAAAGTGTCCAAGGTGCTGTACAAGTTTGCCAAATATAAATACACACTGTGTATGAAGAGTTCATTTGCAAAAACAGTTAACCACCATTTAGAAAAAAACGGAGTTAACTGCCTCTGCAAATAAACTCTTCATTTATTTTTTGAATATTTTCACCAAATTACACTCATATGAAGTAGAGGGTTTGAATGATGTTAAATGGAGATAGGTTTGTACCCGACGGCGATGAAGAGGAGTTAACTTTGTTTTTCTAAACTGTTAACTGTTTTTGCAAATGAAGCCTTCATACTGTATATATATATATATATATATATATATATATATATATATATAAAGATATATATATATAAAGATATATATACACATATATATATATATATATATATATATATCAGTCAGTCATGTCAGTCATTTTCTGTACCGCTTATCCAGTTCAGGGTCGCGGGGGTTGCTGGAGCCCATCCCAGCTATTATCAGGCGAGAGGCGGGGTACACCCTGGACAGGTCGCCAGTCTGTCGCAGGGCATATATATATATATATATATATATAACATACTGAAACTGTATTGTGTGTTTTGAAAAATTAACTAAAGTTAAAGCAAAAATGTCCTTGGTTTTTAGTCTTTAGAAATTTATTTAAGTTTTTTTTTTTTTTTTTTTACATATTTTCCATACTTTTTAGCTTTTGGGGTTGATATAAAATCGATTTTTTTCTATTGAATTGATTTACTTAACTCTACTGGTTTTGCTCTGGGTGTCTGCTCCGTACGGCACTAAACGGTCAGTGACGTCCTGTTTCAACAGTTTGCCCAGATAATGTCGGCTTAGTTATGGTTCTGGCAAAAGTTGGGAGAAAATAGAAATAGTTCTGTTTGGGATTTCTTTGATTATGACCACGGCAACAATAAAACTAAGGGCCTAGTATTAGGAGCAGGTGACACAAGGGACGTGAGACAACATGGACTGCTTGTGGCCTTTCTCATGAATCGGTTTGTGTTATGTTCAGATGTATCTGTAGTCTGTTGGCTATGTTGGTTTTTATCCAGCACATTACATGCAACCAGCCTCAGAAGCAGCATTGTACACATTTTATTTCTGCTGTTTTGTGGACTGTTGTATTTGATTTGTGGGTGACTGGTCATGTGTCCTCTGAATGCATTTTTGAAATTGTCTTGTAGAGTTTTTATGATACAGTACTTACTCTGATGGTTTTGAATATCACACCTGACAACAAACTAAGCATTTTCTTAAAAAATAGCAAACTAGCTCAAAAAATTAACTAAAACTAACTGAATTTAAAAACTAAAAGTCAAAACCAAATAAAAACTGAAACTAATGAAAAATCTAAAGCTGTTGTAACCTTGGTTCATGTTCCACAGTCCTGAAACGTCCGTCCGTTTCTCCGGCAGGTCAACACTTCAGCCTTCGTCAGCTGGGGATCTGTGAGCCCCCCCCACGTCGCGGCCTGGCTTTCTGCTCCGACATCGGCCTCCCCCACCGCGGCTTCTCGGTCGGTACAGCCCAGGACCTGGACGCAGACGGCCAGGCCGTCATGTCACCAGAGCGGGCCATGCGGCTGTGGGGCCGGGGGGTCTGGGTAAATCGTCCGGGAGGAGCTCCTGCCTGTCCAGCCGCTCCAACTCGGTGCTGACGCTCACGGACACAGAGCACGAGAACAAGTCAGACAGCGACAACGGTAGGACATCAGCTCGTCTTCTCTCCCTTCCTCCGCTTGTTTTCCAGGATTCTTGGAGTAAAAAAACATCCAAGCAGAAGCAGTATTTGACGAACTGTGTAGATGCTGGCTGTTCTAACAGGAATAGAGACGCTAGCAGCACAAGTTTGATCAGTTTTCTGCTCTGCAGCTTTAACACAATGCCAAGGAGGAAAGACATCAGCAGTGATCTTAAAGAAACAACTGTTGTTTCCCCTTACGCTGTGTTTAGACCAAACGTGATTTGGGCGTCAAAAACGTGACTGACACCCAAATTTGGACACTGGGCCGCTAAAAAGACAGACGTTTGATTTCTTTTTTATCCTGTGATTCCCCCCCCCTCCATCCCCCTCCATTAACCTGTTCGGCCCTTGAGTTTTGTACGTAAACCTGACGCCCTTGACACCCAAATCGCATTTGGTCTGAACACTGTTAGTCTGGGAAATGAGAAAATGGTCATTAATCAAAGGATTTTCTCAATTTATTGTGTTATTTGGAAAGGGTTTGTTTTGTTTTTTTTTTGTTGTTTTGTGTTTTGTCTTGTTTTTTTTTTTTTTTTTGGGGGGGAGTGTTTGGGATTTTTTTGCATTTCATCATATTTTTTTCTTATGTTGAAAGAAATGGTCTTGAGACCACTTTTTCATGTTCTTGGTTTGTCACAGCCTTGACAGTCTTTGGTTTCGGTCTTGTCTCAGTCTCGGGTCTCTCAGTTTCGCAATGTCTTGGACTGGCCAAGCGGTCTCAAAGGGATTTGTAACCTATAATATCCAGGCAGGCATAGTTCTTTTTTTCTTTTTTTATTATATATATACGCCCCCTTCAAGTACCAGTCAACTCGTGCAAAATGGCAAAAAAAACCCTTTTTTTTCACTTTTTTGGTCTCAGTCTCAAGTTCAATTAAGGTAGTCTCGGTCTTGACTTGGTCTATCTTAGTCTTGTCTTGGTCTTGACACACTCTTGGTCTTGGTGTCAGTTTAGGTAGTCTTGACTACAAGTCTAGATCTACCATATTGACTACAGATGAAAATTATTCTGGAAGGATAAATGTAGAATATCTACAGTTGCCATTTATCATACAAATAAGCTGAAATTGATTCAAGACGCGGGGTGGGGTGGTGGTTTGCACCCACAGCCTCACAGTAAGAAGGTCGCTAGTTTCATTCCCAGCTGGGGAGGGGGTTTGAACAACTCCAACAGCAGCCTTCCTGTGTGGAGTTTGCATGTTCTCCCCGTGTATGTGTGGGTTCTCTCCGGGTACTCCGGCTTCCTCCCACAGTCCAAAGACATGCATGCTAGGTTAATTGATCACTCTAAATTGTCCCTAGGTCTGAATGTGAGCGTGAATGGTTTTCTGTCTCTCTGTGTTGGCCCTGTGACAGACTGGCGACCTGCCGAGGGTGAACCCCGCCTCTCGCCTGATAATAGCTGGGATAGGCTCCAGCAACCCCTGCGACCCTAAAACTGGATAAGTGGTACAGAAAATGATGACTGATTCAAGTCATAATAAATAAAAAATTGATTAAAATTATGACATTGCTTTTGATTGTTTTTAGCAGAAATATTAAAAATAAACACACAAAAAATTAAAACAAGCATAATGGGACCCCTAAACTAACATTTTGCTAAACAACCCTTTAAAGGAATCACTGCAATCAAGTGTTTTCTTTAATGGTACAGTATGTAAAAATTACTGACATCTAGTGGTAAAGATGGATATTGCAAGAAAATATGTTTTCTTTCAAATGACTAGATATTCAAGCACTGTAGTGAATGTATGGTGGCTGTTAGTGGCCAAAATTCTCCCAGACATAGAGATGTTTTCATCTGTGAGTAGATCCAGTGGTCTCAGGTGTAGATATGACTGTACTATGAGGAACTATTTTTATGTATTTTAAGGCATCACTGATCCTAAACAGTCTCTAATGGGCCTTTTTACATTGCAGCTGCACACGGCACGGTACAGCTCAATACAGCACCACACGCTAAAGATGACGAGGACCGATTTTGTTTCCACGCAGGAGAAGTAGTAGTCTACTACCTGGAAGTGGGCGAAGTTGACGCGGTCGAGACTGCGGTGCCGTCACTGTCGTGCCACGCAGTGGGCAGTAAAGTAAAAACAACAATGGAAGCATTTGATTATGATATCGAGGTGTTACTGCTGTTGTTGTATGCTCTGTGGCTTGTAGTCACCGAAAACAGAGCCAGATATTTTTGGAAGAGGCCAGGCGAAACACGTATGACGCGTATGATGACAACTTCCTTTGGCCAATCAGTGGAGAGCCGTCGGGTAAGTCACGTTTTGTGTAGGTTCAGCACGGTTAGAGCTAGCTCTGAAACGGGTGTGGAAAATCGTAACGGCTCGTAACGGGTTTTCCCAAAAGAAACACAGATAAATTGTGCTGTGCCGTGTGGAAGAGTTAAGAAAATGGGCAGTGGAAAAGGCCCATAACTCCCATTAAACAAAGCTGGTACAGCAGTTTTAAAGTTCAGTACCCTCTTACTTCACACGCATTTTTTTGTCCATTCAGGGACACCATAGTAAAAATGGTGAAACAAATATGGCAGCCTCCATATGTGCTCCACCCAGCAAGTAGATATAAATGACTCATTCTAAGAAAATAAACATATAACAGCTGTTCTAGTGCAGCGATTACACATCGATAGAAACACAGTTTTGAATTATATATCACATTTTTCTGCCATTGACCTTTGATTTTGTACATGCTGTACCTTTAATGTCCAATCGGACTTCAGCACTTCTTGGCAGGTATTTTGGCTCAGTGCTCGTCAGAAAAATGCTCAAATTTTTCTGGGACAGTTTATTTTTATTTTTTTTTTCAAACACAATTCAAAATCAAATATTTTATTTCACTAAATTGTAGTTTTTCAAATTTTTATTTATTATCACCTTTTCAGTTTCTTCTTCTTTAATGGGAGGGTATTAATAAGTTTGAGGACAACTGTACATGGTGCACCTCATGTTCACTAACATGCATTGACCCATTTCAAATAAATAGATAAATCTTCAGAGAAACTGGAGCAACATCTTAAACTCTCTAGAATTACAGTATATATCAGATGTTAAAGTTCATGACAGAACAATTGGAAAATGATTGCTCATCCACTGAGCTCTTGGAGAAAGCTTGTAGACCGGACCTTAAAACCTTGGTGGGACCTTAAAACCTCGGCAAAATGAAGCTGTAATGAGAAGCGAGCTAAAATCTTTCCTCTGTGATTTAACAGAGTAACCTCAGACAGAAAACTATAACTTCCACTTATTGACGGTGGTTCTGTTGACTGAACTTACAGAAATATGTGATGTACAGTATGTGTCCATCTGATGCTGTTAGATTAAATCTGCTGGAGCATCTCACCCTGTCTGGGTGACTTCATCTTCCACTGCTGCCCCCACCCCCCACATCTTCTTGGTATTTTTCCAGCCCCTCATGTTTCTTCTTGATATTTCTGTCTGCTACACGTCTCGCTCCTTCCTTTGTTTGTGGTTCGTTAACCAATGTCCAGTTTATTGTCCAGTAATCTGCACATATTTAGTCGCATTTCCGTATTTAACCTATTTTACCGTCAGGATCGTAGCAGGCAGCAAAATACTCCATTCTCTGCTAACGATTAATTAGCAATTCCGTTTTAGCTACCTTGTCCCTCTTTAAAATTTTTTGTCTAATTATTTTTTGGGCTCTGTTTATTTGTGTTTGTTGATTTATGTTTGTGTGCATAAAGCCGATTCATTATCCTCCAGGTAGTTTTTCCCTAACAGGTGTGAGCGTGTTCTCAATAAGGGCTTTTGTTTATGATTTCACCCCCTCACAGTAGGCCCACATATAATGAAATACACAATGTTTTCATTAATGGAGACACGCACGCACACACACATGTTTTCATTAAGAGATGCAGTGTTGTAATTAACGGTGAGATAAACTGCTGAGCCAATGTATTTCCTATATTAAGTTTAATCATGTTTTTATTAAATGACACAATGCTGTGGATGTCAGTGCTCTGGAGGAAAGTCTGCATATCTAAAAATGAGTAGTCGTCAAGTTTTCAAAGGCTAATTGACTTTTTTAAAGTGCGGCGGTGTGTGTGTGTGTGTGTGTGTGTGTGTGTGTGGGGGGGGATCTCTCTCTCTTGTTTTGAAGCTTTGCATGAAGTAAGTGTTGAGATGAAGAGGCTCAAACACTAAAACACTCACTGAGGATGCAGCGGTGGCTGAAGTCAGAAAAAACGGGGGGAAATGAGTTTTCGGTTTATTTTTTTTCAAGCTGGAAGTTTAATTTCTAACTGTTCCAGTCTGCGTTGGATGAGACACCTTTGAGGTTTTGCTCCATATTGACTTGATTTCATCACACAGTTGCTTAACATCCATAATAAGAGTCTCCCATTCACCACATCCTAGGGCTGAGCGATATGGAAAATATATGACGATAGTATTTTATTTTAGATATATACCGATATATATTTTTTTTTTTATTTTTTTATTTTTAACTTATTTTTTTTTATAATATTTATTTTTTTTTTTTTTTTTTTTTTCTTATTTTTTTTTTTTTTTTTATATAATAATAAATATATATAATATAATATTTTATTTTTATATATTATATATATATTTAAATCATATTTTTTTTTTTAAAATTAAATATATCAAAATATTTTAATTTTATTTCAAAATATATTAAATTAAATATATATATATATTTAATTTTTGTATGTATATTTAATATTATTAATAAATAATACTCCTTTTTTTTTTTATACTAAATCATATTTTTTTATTAATTTATTAATATTATCATCTTCCCATTCTCCCTCCTAAAAAACCCACTATAATACTCTTTTTTTGAATTTTAATATTTTCCATTTTTTTTTTTTTTTTATGATATAAATTTTTATGAAATATATACACACTCATCCTCTGTCTCTTATGAAGCCAATACCTTCCATCTCAGGTTGCAGCACACTCTCAGTACTCAGGAATACTTTCCACAATGTTTTATGGTTTATTAACTGCAGTATTCCTTCTTTCTAATCAGTGTGTTGATGATCCTTTTTAAAGAAATATTCTGTAGTCAAATAAATATAAAACCCCGAAGTTAGACATTATTGTCCAGTAAAATTTCAAGTGTAACTCTAGAGAACCATCCGAGTTTCCTGGTATTTACCTCCCTCTACAATGGAGCACAGTTCACAACACACCAAGACACAAAACTGTCTCTGTTTCATGAGAACTTTGCTTTAACTCTGCATAATTTAAAACACAGAGGTGTACAATGCATTTAAAATAATGGCAAACACAAACGTCCTCCTCAAAACCTCGTACTTTAGTCCCTCAGCAGTTTGTTGCAATAAAAAGGCAGAAAATTAACAGATAACAGAGAGAGAGAGAGAGCAGAATTAGAGAGGAGAGGAGAAAAGGTACAACAATTCACAAGCAAGTCAAAGGAGAGTTGAGGATGAAGGTAGAGCAGGAAAAGAGAGAAGCCTCTAGGTATCTTTTTCTCTCCTGAGAGGAAATATTAGACCACAGACGTCTGGCTGGCTCCCCTGTGGACACACACCTAAACATGCACACACACACTGTCAGATAAACACTTTTATGGTGTCTGGACCGTTGGGTGCCCAGCTGCTGCACGCCCAGATACCCGACACCGATGATCTCAACGACAGGGCCAGAAAAATAAATCTACATTTGCTCATAGAAGTGTGTCATCAGGTGGAGAGAAGGTCTGCGCTTCACATCTGTAAATAATCACATCTGTAAATAATCACGATAAACAGGAAAATCTCACTGGTCGTCTTAGACAGGAGCAAAGCTAGCCAAAAACAGGACCCAACAAACTGCTCAGGATTTTATTTCTTCCTTTTCATTTATTTTCTTTTATTTGTCAATAACTTGTAACGCATCACCAGACTTTAATTTTTTGTGAAGACGAAGAATGAACAAAACGGAGAAAGAAAAGAAGACTGGAGTTCCTCTTTACTAACCTGTTTACTCCACTATGTGTCAACATAACACTTAATCCATTTATCATCTGTAAGCCGCTTAGCTCTGTAACCTTAACACACACACACGCTAACTCACATGCACGCTAACACACTCACACGCTGACACACACTCATTTCATGGAATAATGCACAGGTGTTTCTTCTCATTGTCTTTACTTATTAATCTTTTCTTTATTGGGAGCAGGTACAGTTAGGAGATATAATATGACGTAGGTAAATATGCGCACAACGAACACACACATCATCATTGTAAGGATTCCCTAACCCCTTACCCAAACCATCACAACTGATTGCAGAAACCTAACCTTTGTTAACCAAAACCTAATTGTAACCTAAACTCTGAAACCAGATCCTCACCCTCAAAAATGGGTTTTTCTTTGGGGTTTTTAGTGGGGACCGGCCAAAATGTCCTCACTTTGATGGTTAAACTCTCAAAACAGTCCTTATAATTTTGCCTGTACAAGCACACACACATATCCAGTTGTGCTCAAAATTTTACATCCCCTCCCATTAAAGAATGAGAAAAATCAGCTGTCAGTGAAATAAGTTGAATTTGACAAAAGCAATGATTTATATACATATATATATATATATATATATATATATATATATACACACACACACACACACACACACAAAACTCACAAAAACTTAGGGATATTTGGGTTTTTGTATGATGTCAGAATAAACCTAACAATAAATTGTTTAAGACGGAGGAATTACCACATCCTAGTTCCTGTTAAATGTCCAACATTCATGATATAATATCAATAAGGTGTGAACATTTTACATTTTCCTTGAATTATAACCAAAAGTTAAATATCCCTAACTTTTTGTGAGTAGTGTATATATGTATATATTCAACCTTCCAATTAAATAACACAATGGTAATTCAAAACTAGTAATTAAAATAACAAGAAATGAAAGACCCTAATAATAAATAAAAGAAAAATTACAAAATTCTAATTAAGTGATACAAGATAATTGCTTTTAAATTGTGGTTGGAAATAATTAAGAAGAAATGAAAAAAAAATAAAACTGTCCCAGACACATTAGAGCACCTCCCCCATGGTCAATGGACCAACATACCTGTCAACAGGTGTAGAAGTCTTTTTGAAAATGACAGAAAACACCTGATTGCAGTGATTGTCTCAAAGTGTTGCTCAACAAAATTTTAGCTTCAGAGCCCCATCATGCTTGTTTACTTGTTTTATTTTAGTGTTTTTAAAACAAAAATATTTCTTTCAAACCACAATTCAAAATCAATGACATGATTTTTACAAAGTTTTTCATTTTTTATTACTTTGGTCAATTTAATCTTATTTCACTGACGGCAAATTTTTTTTCTTCTTTAATTGGAGGGTATGAATGATTTTGAGGATAGTGTGTGTATATATATATATATATATATATTGAGGTTTTCATAAGCTGCAAGTCCTAATCAGCAACATTCAAACAAATAAAAGCTTGAAATATATTGGTTTGCATAAAATTTGTCTATACAACTTGTAAATTGCACTTTTTAAGTTGAATTATAGAAATACAACTTTTTCATAATCAAATTTTTTGGGTAGTACCTGTGTGTGTGTGTGTGTGTGTGTGTGTATATATATATATATATATATATATATATATATGCCTATATAGAATAATAATTTTCAGGATGAATATAAACTCACATACATGAATAAAAATCTAAAATGATGCTAAATAATAGCCAATGATCATGACAACTATACTAATAATCTGAGAACTGAAAGGGAAGAAACATAAATCAACTGATATCAAAGAAAATGAGTAATAATAAATCACAGAATAAAGACATAAATTCAGTTTAACAGTGGTAACTGGAGGCAGGCTCGAGTGTGGAGTTCCCAGGGCGCACCAGCGAACCCCCCCAACCCACACCCCCGCCATCACATGCCATGCTTAACCTATATTTTGTCCTGACACAATGCGGTGCAGTAAAATCTGGTCCAGTGTGGAGCCTGCTGGGTCGGTATCTGTTTGGGGTCACTTCTCCCGCCTGCAATCAGGTACGATTGGCACGATGGGCAGGAAGGATCTGATCTTTTCATCCTCACTATTTTACATTCAGCCTGTAGGAATTTGAAAATTCTGATGCAGAAACTGAGTTTCTGACCTTTTCCTGGAAGTTTGTCATGACTCTGTTCAGACCTCGTCATTCTGTCTTTCTGTTCGGCTCCTTGCAGCAACTACATGACATGTCCTCAGTATTTATGTGCAGAGCAGCTGGAAAAGATCTGCAGTGTCACCTGTTCACTGTGGACCCCCGAGTGTCGCCAGAGAAGTTTGGGGAGGGTCAGCTGCTTAACCCTTAACCCCTTCACGTCTAAATTTATTCACAATTCTATACAAACAACATAAATACAAGACAAAAACCAGAAAAGACATGAAAAAGACGAAAGTAAAATGTAACAAGAATAGTAACAATAAATGAATAAGTAAAGATAAAAGATAGATTGTATAGAATAAACACATAAATAAGAGTGAATAAATGTAAATTAATGAATAAAATAAACTAGTTTAATTATTACAATAGTTATGTATTTTTAATTACAGTAGTTTCAGTTTTTATTTAGTTTTGAATTTTTGTTTTTCAATTCAGTTAGTTTTAGTTAGTTTTTTGATCAGGTTTGCTAGTTTTTACTAGTTTTTAGTTTTGTTTTTATTAGTTTCAGTTTTTGTTAGTTTTTTTTTTTTTTTGGTACATTGTAGGTATTTGTCTTGTGTGACATTCAAAATCATCAGAAAGTCACTCAGAGTAAAACCGGTAAAGCAAAGTAAATATATTAAATAGAAATAGATTTCATATCAAGCCAAAAGGCTGAAGTATTAAAGCAGATATTCTCCTAATTTTTTTTCTTTTTTTTTTTTATTTTCCCACCCCCCCCCCACCCTCCCCCCCCACCCACACCCCCCCAACACACCCCAATACCCCCACACCCCCCACCTTTTTTTTTTTTAAGAAAATTTTTTTTTTATCTCCTTAAAAACCTTCCCCCCCATTCATTTTTTCCATCCCTACCCTAAACACCACAACCTCCCTCCCATTTTCTTTTTTTTCTTTTCTTCTCCATTTTTTTCCCCTCCCCCTCCCCTATTTTATTTTCCCCCCCCATTCATTCTTCTTGCCTCATCCCCCATCCCTCTCCGCCACCCTTTTTCTTTTTTTTTTACCCCCATCCCCCCACAATTCCCCCATTCTCCCCATAAAATCCATTTCCCCCCTCCCCCCTTAATTCAAAAATATTTTTACCACAATTTTTTTAACACATTTCACCTTTTAATTCCCTTTTTCCTTTGAACATTTAAAACATATACACTCCTTTAAATAAATGTATAAGACTAAAACTCAGGATGTTTTTGCAATAATTTTAGTTAGTTTTATAAGGACACAATAAGGTTTCAGTTAGTTATTGTTTCTTTAAAAAAAAAAAATGTCATTTTTATTTTTATTTCAGTAAACGAAAATGTTTTTGTTTTTTGCTTTTTCAATTTTCGCTTTTCATTAGTTTTAGTTAACTATAACAACCTGGATAATCACCATAAGTGCAAATTAGCAGCATCAGATACCCCCCCTTTTTTTTTTTTTTCTGGAAAAGCTGAATATTTTCATCCCAGTCAGCATCCAGACATCATGTTCCAGTTCAGCCTCAGTTGTCAATTTATGAGGCTGAAATGATGTAAAATAAACGTATCAACAGATACAGCAGCATAAAGGCCAACAGGAACCAGAAACCAGAATTTATTACTAACAGAGCTTTGTAGAAATAACAGATGAACAGTGACCACGCCTTTACTCATCTGCATATCCTTCTCTCCAGTCTTGGCTTTCAGGCACTGAAACAAACACACAACAGAAACTATTTTCAGTTTTTATGATATTTCTGCTCCTATTTACCTTCTATCCTCACAAACCAAATCCAGCTCAGCTGCATCAGAAAGCTCTTCTTGGCTTTAATCCAGCCATACAGGACCATTATTTTTCTTCCTTTTAGACACTCATAGAATTTTCTGCTCACTTGTTGATGTTTGGCTGCTCCTGATTGGACAATAAAGTCAATTTAAGCTCTCTGATTGGTGGAAAGTTTGACAAGAAGTGGCCTCATCATCATTTCTAGGTCTAAACAGAGCAACATAAGCTGTGTTTCATGTTGCAGTCTCCACACTGCGAAGTGCAGATTCATCGGCTGCGTATGTCACAGCGGCGCGTCAAGTACTGTCCCGCTTCAAAAAACGTCTGAATTCAATTCAATTCAACTTTATTTGTATAACGTCAATTCATGACAATGTCACCTCAGGGCGCTTAACAAACAGAAAAATTCAGGTCAGATTCATAATAGCCTAGTTAAGGAAACCAACATATTGGATGTTTTTTTTTTTTTTATTTTTTTATTTTTTTTTTTTTAAAAATATATCTCTAAAATTTAATATATTTAAATTTATATACTTCCTAATTTTTTTTTATTTTTTTTTTTTTGATTATATTAAATAATATTAAATTATAAAATAATAAAATTTATATCTTATTTTTTTTATTTTTCTTTTTCTTTTTTTTTTCTTTATTTATTTTTTTTTTTTTTTTTCTTCTTTTTTCTTTTACTTTTATTTTTTTTATATACTTAGAATTCTATTTTTTTTTTTTTTTTGTTTTTATTATTTATACTTTCTTTAAAATAAAATAAATAAAATAAAAAAAACTAATAAAATTATTAATTTATTACTTTTCTTTTTTTCTTTTTTCTTATTTCTTTCTTTCTTTTTTTTTTTCTTTTTTTTTTTTTTTTTTTTTTTTTTTTTTTCTTATTTTTTTCTCTCTTCATTTATATTATCTTTTTATCTTATTAATTTTTTTTTATTTTGTTGGGGAATCCTTTTTTTTTTTTATTTTCTTCTTTCCCTCTTTTTTACTTCAAATCAATATTACAATACTTCATAAAAAAACATAAAAAAAATTTCTTTTTAACTTCCTCTTTTTTTCTTTTTAATATTTTATTTTATATATTATCTTTACCCCTTCTTTTTTTTTCTCCCCATTTTTTTATTTTTCTTTCTCTTCTCCCTCCCCCTCACCTTTTTTTTTTTCCTTTTTTCTAATTTCCATTTTTAAATCCTTCTTCAATTCCCTTTTATAAAAAAATTATTCTTTTTCTTTTTTTTTTTAATAAAAAAAAAATTCTCTTTTTATTTTCTTCTCTACACTACTTCATCCCTTTTCCTCTTTCCCTCCCCCCAATACATACCCTTTTTTTTTTTTTAAACAATTTTTTTTTAAATCTAATTCTTCTTCTTAAAATTACTCCAATATTCCTTTAACTTTCCCTCTTTCTTCTACCTCTATTTATTTTCTTCCTTTATGTTCACATATTCTACTATAATAGAGGTTTGGAGCTACAACTGCATCATTCTAAAGAAATATTCATCTTCATCCTGAAAGCTTTTCCTTGTTTTAGGTGAGCCTGAACATTTTTCATTTGTGCTCTGTGTCATCTTCATTTAATCTTCACCAGAAACACACATACTGATATTCACACATCTTACAGAGTCCACAAGCTGCCAGTATCAGACCACAATGATAGGAATGTTAGATCGTGGCTTTTTTACAGATATCCGATATACTAATATTGTCAAACTCTTAATTTCCAGTCACTGATATCAACTGATACCGATCTATGCAGACAACTGTGAAGTCGTATCTCTCGTATTTTGACTTTTTGAGTGAGCGGAGGTGTAGCTTAAGAGTAAGATGTATACCATATTTCACAGACAATATATCACACTTTTTTCTGACCCTGAAATTTCACATATTTAAATGTTATTTTATACTGACTGACACGATCCAAGGAGTAAACATTACCGTCTGACGCCACTAGAGGGAGCTGTAGGCTTGTGATAACTATATTTTTTCTCCAAGAGCAAAGATCCCAAAATAGCCTTAACTCAGCCAGAGGAGTTCATTTTGGAAATGTGGCTGTTCTGTCTGTACGGGGAACAAATCCTCTAAAATCATGTTTATACTTCTTGATGATGATGTTTATTATCATTTGCAGGAATTGATAACAATATGCTGACATTGTGTAAGCCCTTTACATACAAGGGTGCATGTGTGGCCTCGAGTTGTTGTGTTATCAAGAAAGTAATAACCAATACCAGTATTTTTTCCAATATCACATTTTACTGCTGATATCGACTGATAATATCAACAGGCCAATAATATCGGACACCTATAGTTTTATTGTGTTGTGGTAATTGTGTCATGTGAAAATCCATATTAGTCGGACTCCAGTTACTTAGTGAAAAAACCTGTTTCCTGCACATGTGTCAGTGTGTTATCATGTGGGGAGACATAATGACAGCTGCAGCTCAGAGAGAGAGGATGATGATGAGGAAGGTGAGCTTTAATACTCACAGTTTTGATTTGGACTACATCATTAATGAAATCCTCCATCACACTCATAATATTTCACACTGAGATCTTTACCTTAACCTTCACGTAAAATTTCCCAGACTGAAAAAGACATTTTTTATGCAGATGCCTGGCAAAGGGAGCTATCATAATTGTAACAAGGGATGTTCGATATTGTTTTTGTTTTTTTTTTTTTTTTTTTACTGATATTGTCCAACTCTTAATATCCAATATCAACTTCTACTGATATATGCAATTTTGAAAGATACAAATATATTCAGTTTTCCCGTACTTACAGAGACTTGTAACTCTCATTCTCATGTTGCAAAAATATCTTCATCCCTCAATGATTTCAAGTCAAGAATGAAAGTTTACCTGATCACAAGTCTCCCAAGAGCTGATTTTTTTTTTCTCTCAATTTCATTGTCATTGGATCGTTGACTTTTGTGTACGCTCGCCATTATAGAACAAAAAGATGATGAGTTTTTCTCCTTTTTTTTCTTTGTTTGTTTGTTGGTGTTTTTATTTTTTCTTTCTTTTTTCTCTTGATAGGCACTTGAATTCTTTACCTTTTTGTTTGTTTGGAGTTGTTTTCCCTTTGTTGTTTAGTAATGTTTAATTTTTGATTCATTTTTAAGTCGTTTTTTATATTTTGGGGGGCAGTGTTTGTTTTAAGCCTTTATAGGCTCTTTTTCACATCTTACCAGCACTTATTATTCTCATTTCATCTCTTTTCTTATTGCCTTTTTATGGTGCAAATGAATAAAACAAAAGCAAAAGCTGGTATGGAAAGGTTCGAAGATTAGAGATCAGCCCATTCTCATATGAAGAAACGAGAGAAGACACCAGTTCTTGAACAGCGAGTCTCCTTCTGAGTCCAACTAGTGAAAGACGGACGGAGCCGCTCGACTTCATCGATCTTCATCGTTCTGAGAGACGTGTCAGCAGAAAGGAGTGCTTATGTAGCCTAAAACACAGACTGATTTCTCTGACGGGTCCTCCTGCAGAGTTTTAAGCATCTGGAACTGACGTTCATTCTTTTTAGTGATTTTTACAGCCATGACTGGACTTTAAAGATTTCCCACTGCTCCTGCAGTGTGTGTGTGTGTGTGTGTGTGTGTGTGTGTGTGTGTGTGTGAGCTTGTCCTTATATTGTTGTGTGGACCAAAAACTGACAAAACACTCACATTATGAGGACATTTGTCATTGTGAGGATATTTTGGCGGGTGCTCACGAAGAAAATCAACTGTTTTGTGGGTCTAGATTTTGTTTTAGAGTTTAGTTGACAGTAAGGCTTTGGTTGGGGTTAGGATGAGGGTTAGGTTTAGGCCAGTCTTTCTCAAATAAGGGTACATGTACCCCCTACTTGGAGACACTCCAGGGGGTACTTGAGAAAAATAAAGGGATAACTTGTTCTATCTTTTCTTTGTAGCTTAATAGATCTGACTTCAATTTGTGTGATGAGGTGAGTTGGTACATGTGGTCAGGAACATGTGGAAATGTACTGCACAGTACTTTTAAAATAACTTGTAGATCTGGAAAATTTCCTCTGATCATGATGTGAAATACTGAATTTTCTGGTCCGGATATCCAAGATTAAATGTTCTGTTATTTTGTAGATCCATGGTGATCTGAAGTTGTTATGTAAATGAAAATAAGGAAATATATACATATATAAGATAAATATATATATGTAAATAAAATAATAGAATAAGAACATAAAAATATCACGCATTTAATAGAATAATAAATCTATTTGGTATGTATGAAGTTAAAATTAATTTAAAAGACACGTAAAATTGATCAATTTTGTAAAATTAGTTTAAGTAGAGAAGAATTTTTTTAATGTGTATATTTTATGAAATATGAATGTGCATCATATTTGATGTTTTTATTGATAAGATACAGATTTATGTGAAAATTCCAAATATAGATCAAATGATATATATATAGATCATCCTCAAAATTAATTTTGAGGATGACTGTATGTAAATCAAATAATTAGATAATTAAAACCTATATAGATAAAAAGATTAGAAAAATAAGAATATCACGCATTTAATTGAAGAAAAATCTATTCGATATGTATGAAGTTAAAATTTATATAAAAGAAACATATACTGATCAGTTTTGTAAATGAATTTAAAGGAGAGAACAAAAATTTCTGCATTTTTATATTTTATAAAATATGAATATGCATCTTGTTTTATATTTTAATTGATAAAATAAAGGTTTATATGAACATTTCAAATGTAGATCAAATGATAGGAATATAAATGAAATTATATGAGGTAAATATGTAAGAGTAAAAATGTTGTTGAAACTTCTTTCATTTTTCTCCAGAAATATCTGGTTGTTCATCATGTTTTCTAAAAGCATAGTTCACTAAAATGAAGCATCTTGATAATGTACTTATTTTTCACTAAAATAAGAGGAAAATGTGGAGATTTCATTATTTATACAGGTATCCTTAAATTATTCATACCCTCCAATTGAAGAAGAAAAAAATCAGCTGTCAGTGAAATGAGTTGAAATTAGCAAAAGTGATAAAAAAAAATAAAAATTCTATAAAAATATTGACATTCATTTTGGATTGTAGTTCAAAAAAGTATTAAAAACAAAAACTCAATGATAAAAATAAAACAAGTAAACAAGCATGATGGGGCTCCGAAGCTAAAATTTTGTTGAGGCAATCACTGCAATCAGGTGTTTTCTGTAACGTCTGCACCTGTTGACAGGTATTTTTGTCCATTGTTCATGGAAAGGTGCTCAAATGTCTCTTTTGTTTTTTGTTTTTTTTTATTATTATTATTATTATTTTGAACGACAATTCAAAAGCGATATTTTGCTTCACTAAATTAAAATTTTGTAAATTTGAATTTATTATTAGTTTCTTTAATTTCTTGTTATTTGGATTACTATTGTGAATTTATTCATTTCTTTAATGGCAGGGTATGAATAATTTTGAGGACGACTGTAGGTTATCCTGCTGTTATTTTACTGTCCGACGCAGTATTAGGGGCCACGAACATGGCCCCTAATACTAAAATGTAAATTGACAACACTGGTTAAGGGGGTACTTCACTGAAAAGTTATTCTACAGGGGGTACGATGCCGAAGAAGGGTTAAGAACCGCTGGTTTAGGCAATCAGCTGCAGTGGTTAGGGGCTAGGGAATGTGTTAACGTCAGTGAACGTCCTCACAAAGATAGAAGAACAAACGTGTGTGTGTGTCTGTGTGTGTGTGTGTTTCCAGCACATCAACCTGACCAAACTGCATGAAATGAATCACACTCGCATTATGTATGATTGTGAAATTAATTAAAATCTCCGGGTAACTGAAACTCTTCTTTTATTGAATTTTTAGAACCTGGGTGACAGAAAATAAACATCTAAATATTTATAAGAAGCTGGTTTGAATATTTGAGGCATTTCAAACATCCTGTGCTGTATCTGACAGAATAAGACTGAAACTTCACCACAGAGCTCCCGAACCAGACGCCTCCACCTGCAACTTACTCTGAAATATGAAAATGAAATGCATAAATCATCTATCTATTCACGCTTTAATGATGTGGCAGTGATATTGATCAGCGTATTAATTAATTTATGCAGCCACGTAGTCTGTATTGTTTTTCTTTTTTGTCATCTGTCTTCCTGCTCTGGCTGCTGCAGCTGTGTAGTTTTCCAGTCATCACATCATCATCGGTCAGTTGATGCTGAAGTCATTTGTTTTACGTTAACATGCATATATGCAGATTCAGAAAAAGAGTTCATAACAAGCGTTGTCGTACCGCTTCCTAAGGTCTCTATTCTTCAGGTTAGATTAGCTAAAGACAACTAGGGTATGCTCACCCAACCACTGTCTGTTGGAAATGACACAACACGCCATATACTAAAGAGGAGCTCATTTAAAATGCGCTCAGGCAAAGTGGAAAATTGTTCTGTGGTCAGATGGATGAAAATGTGAGGACGTTTCTGGGCCCGTATTTATAATGCAGTGTTAAATTTATTGACAAAAAATTTTCATCAAAGTCTTTGTCCACTACCTTTTTTTGCTCGATGAAAACAAAATGAAAACCAATGCACAGGGGTCAAAACTATAACGAAAGTTTATAACATTTTTGCTAACATATAAAAACGAGACGCAACCACCAAACCCAGACTCCTCCATCAGATTACAGATGGAGAAGTGCGATTCGTCACTCCATAGAGCACCTCCACTGCTCTAGAGTCCAGTGCTGGCTGCTTTACACCACTGCATCCCACATTGCACTTTGTGATGTATGGCTTGGATGCAGCTGATCGCCATGGAAACCCATTCCATGAAGCTCTCTGCCACTGTTTTTTAGCTGATCTGAAGGCCACATGAAGTTTGGAGGTCTGTAGTGACTGACTCTGCAGAAAGTTGGTCACCTCTTCGCACTATCCCAGCCAGGATTTCCATGTGGGACCCATCATGGGTCCGATGTGGGTTTGTCCACAGTTTCCACAGTGGCCCCACCTGTGTTTGCCCATATAGCCTGATAGGCATTGGCTTGAACAGGGCAAATTTGCAGATCTCATAGTTTCAGTTACATGGGCCCCATAAGTGGAAGCCCATATGGGAAAACACGGGTTCAGTCATGATGGAAACCATGGATAAGCCCACTTGGGTCCCTCATTTGCAGGCAAAATTTAACCCATATGGGCCCCACATGCAGTGCTGGCTGGGTATGCACTTCAGCATCCACTGACCCCACTCCATCAGTTTACGTAGCCCACCACTTCATGGCTGAGTTGCCATTTTCTTATAATACAGCTGACAGTTGACTGTGGGATATTTAGGAGCGGGGAAATTTCACGACTGGATTTGTTGCACAGGTGGCATCCTATCACAGTTCCACTCTGGAATTCACTGAGCTCCTGAGAGCGACACATTCTTTCACAAATGTTTGTAGAAACAGTCTGCATGCCTAGCTGCTTCATTTCATACACTTGTGGCCATGGAAGTGACTGGAACACCTGATTCCCATCATTTGGATGGGTGAGGAAATATTTTTGGCAATATAGTGTATCTGGAATCCAGGGCAGAGAACGACTGGGACCAGAAGATAAGTATTTTCTCCCCGTTGACTTCCCTTATATTTTATCGTCTCTTAGGTTCCATGGGCTGGAAGTAGATGGGCGTGACTTCAGCTCCCCATGACAATGACTTTCCTCACTAAGATAGAAGTACAAGGGTGTGTGTGTGTGTGGGTTTCAGATGTATTTAAAGTATTCAAGGTGAGAACTTAGATCGGATATCAAACAGATTAGATTGAGATTGGGTTTCATATCTATCACACTGTTCTAGGAGCATTGACGAAATGTCAAGTCCGAATTTTAAACGTGCAGACACACCGTTAAGCCCATTCCTGCACAGACACACACACATTCTCTTCCAGCCACCACCTCTTTCTTTTATCCTCCACCTGATTTTTTCTTATATGTTGTTATCCCATGTCTTTGCTTCTGTCTTTTTTCTACCTCTTTCTCACATACACATCCTCATGCTCACCCGCACACACACACACACACGCTCACACACGCAAACACACAGTCATTAGTATGTGGTGCTGTGTGATAGTTGGATCAATAGCAGTGCTGTTCTTACAGGATCATTTGGCCTCTGAAGCAAATGCTCTGACAGGCACTACATCATAAGGACATTACCACCAGCCTGTCTTCTCTTACCTTCTCCTCTGCTTTCTCAAGCCTTCATTCATTTTTTTCTATTTCTTTCTTTGTCCTTGCTGATCTTTTTCTCATGAAGACAGCGCCACTGGGTCCTCTCTTTTTGTCTCCATCCTGCTTACTGTCAGTAGCTGTTTATGATGTGAGCTGTTGAAATGACATCCAAGTCAACACAGATTACACCTTTTTCTTCTTTTTCTGTGCAATCAACATTGATTAACAGTCTCAAGTCTTCAAGGCCAAATAAAGAAAAGTAAAGAAAAAGGAGATACTGTTGGCAGTTGGTCTCTAGCTATGGACGTGTTTATTTGAGATTCAGAAGAAAACCTCTGTGAAAATAATTACATGTTAATTTATCTGGTCCATTGCTTTAATGTCTGCCTCTCACTTCCTGGTTATTATTTTGCATTGCAGGGAAGGAGGACCATGTTTAACGCTTAATTTACCTTTAATGTCTCACACATGCTCTGTCATCCAGTTTCCCCCCCCAAAAAAACATGCATCTGGTTGTTTCTCATAATAATGATGATAATAACCTTTTACAATACACTATAAAAAAAAAGCTGAATTAACTTTAAAAAAGTGCAATGTCCAACTTAACTAAGAGCTTCTTGTGTTGTATGAAGTGAATTTAGAGAGTAACTCAATCTTAAATTTAACAAAGTCAGGATAGATATTCAGGTCTATGTTAGGGGTGTGACAAAATATCAATACACTGAAATATCGCAATATTTTATTTTGCAATATCATACCGATATTAAATAACGTGGTATCAATATCTTCTACTAATTAAATCTCACAAGATTTCTTTGTTTTATTATGAAAACTCATAACAAAAACTCACAACAACAGTCCAGCGTGTAGAAAAGTCCCTGCTTTAGCACTGATATCTGCAGTCGTCCTCAAAATTATTCATACCCTCCAATTAGGCTTAATTCACACTAGTAATTCAAATAACAAGAAACTAAATAAACTAATAATAAACAAAAATTTACAAAATTATAATTTAGAGAAAAAAACGATTGCTTTTAAATTGTGGTTGACAATAATATAAAAAAAATAAGCAAACAAAATCTATACCAGACACAAAAATTGAAGTCATGTGCAACTTTCGCCACTCTCCGAGATCCTTGTTTATGTGAAACAGAGCATCATTGACCACGTTTACATGCCATCAAAATTCGGGTTAAGGTCAATATTCTGGTTTCTAAAAGATCAGGAAAAACCTGTTTACATGCATGAACAGACAGAGTTACTCCTGTAAACATGATTACTGAAATCAATCGGAATATCCCGACCCAAACAGCGACGCACGGAAAACGTCATGATGATGGTGGATAATGAACCATCCGGAGCCACCGCGGTAAAGCCAGACAAGTTTCAGAGTTACAGCCGAAATAACGCCAATTGGCTTGACTGCGGATCCGCGAGAGGCGGCGGGCTTGACTGCAGTCCGGAGTGCTGGTACTGACCCACCAGCATTACTTGACAGATCATAGAAGGAGAGAACATGTCCTGAAAATGCAGCTCGGAGCACATCCACGCTTCCCGTTTCCAGCAGAGTCCCCCGGACAGATGAAGGTCTCAGCCAGGACTGATGGGAATGGTTGTAATGATGAAGTTAACAGACTCCGGCTGGAGTCAGTGAATTTTCCTGTCACATCTTCACCAAACTTTTCCAGATGAGTGATGGAGCCCCGCAAAGTAACTGTTTGCACACCAGCTCCTCTCGGGATGCGTGTTGCCATGGTGATGTATAAACTAGCAAGCTGTGCAGAGCACTGTCTGATCGCTAGTACAAAATACTGACTATAATTTAATCAAAACGCCAAAAATGCTTGCAGATAGAGCATGCGCAGAACACAATTAAATAGTCCTTTCAATGAAGATATTCCAATAAGCGTTTACATGACCAAATATTCTGGTTAGAAAAGGAGTAACCCAGGGGTAATATTCGGGTTTTTAAAAACCCGAAAATGAGCATATTCGGGTTTTTGCCAGTGTTTACATGACCGTGCGCAACCGGGTTATTGCTAAATTCCGGTTATGAAAGGGTTATTGGCTGCATGTAAACGCAGTGATTCTCAGTGTGTCTGTTATTTTATTTAGATAAATAGCCCTGATAAGAATTTCTTAAAAAAATAATAAAAAAAACTTTCAGTGTTTTAGTGCTGACACAGCTGCTTCGCCCCTCTGATACTAAGCTTCAATCCCGTACCATGACCATAGAGAATACTATCATTTAGAGCGGTGATACATCAGCAGCTCTGGTACCAGTGTGGAACATCAGTCCTACCTGAGATGATTAAATGCTCTACAGAGGGAGTTGGAAAACAAAGCGTTTATTATATATGAGGGACAGGTGTGTGTGTGCGTGTGTGTGTGTGTGTGTGATTCATCAACTATAGTTTCTACTGAAGTAATGACTTCAAAAGATTTATTATTTTTTCTGGTGTAATGAACTGAAAGATTAGCTGATCCTCACCCACAGCATCCAGAAGAGAATAATTCCCAGTCTGGAGCTGGGACTGGACCATAAATGAAAACAGTTTAACCTGACACTTCAGGGAAAACAAGTCAACCAGCTTTGGTACCAAGTCGCAAACAGATTTATTTTTTCTTTTTATGTAAATAAAAGCTGAGGGTTGTAAAGCCAATAATGTAAAATGTTATCTTACTATGGATGATTTTTTAAATTTATGCATACGTCACTCGTGCATGCTTGCACCTGCCCTCCATAGACAGAAGGCTTTGACATCCATTGGAGTAGAATATAGACCGAAATTCACGGAGCTAATTACAATTACGGCTTCTATGGAATTTAAATGTGAGACAAAAGTAACACAAGTAAACAGAAAATGCAGTTTTTAAATGAAGATTTTTATTAGTAAAGGAGGAAAAAATCCAAACTAACAAGGCCCTGTGTGAAAAAGTGATTGCCCCCTCTGTTAAAACATAAATAAACTGTGGTTTATCACATCTTTGGAAAGCTGAGTTCAATTTCTCTTGTCACATCCAGGCCTGATTACTGCCACACCTGTTCTCAATCAAGAAATCACTTAAATAGGACCTGCCTGACGAAGTTCAGTAGACCAAAAAAAGATCCTCAAAAGCTAGACATCGTGCTGCGATCCAAAGAAATTCAGGAAAAAATGAGAAACAAAGTAATTGAGATCTATCAATCTGGAAAATGTTCCAAAGCCATTTCTAAAGCTTTGGGACTCCAGAGAACCACAGTGAGAGCCATTATCCACAAATGGTGCAACCATGGAACAGTGGTGAACCTTCCCAGGAATGGCCAGCCGACCAAAATTACCCCAAGAGCACAGCGACGACTCATCCAAGAGGTCACAAAAGACCCTAGAACAACATCCAAGAATTGCAGGCCTCACTTGCCTCAATTAAGGTCAGTGTTCATGACTCCACCATCAGAAAGAGACTGGGGGGCAAAAATGGCCTTCATGGCAGAGTTCCAAGACCAAAACCACTGCTGAGCAAAAAGAACATAAAGGCTCATCTCAGTTTAGCCAGAAAGCATCTTGATGATCCCCAAGACTTCTGGGAAAATATTCTGTGGACTGACGAGACAAAAGTTAAACTTTTTGGAAGGTGTAGGTCCCATTACATCTGGCATAAAAGTAACACGGCATTTCAGAAAAGGAATATGATACCTAAAGTAAAATATGGTGGTGGTAGTGTGATGGTCGGGGGCTGTTTTGCTGCTTCAGGACCTGGAAGACTTGCTGTTGTAAATGGAACCATGAATTCTGCTGTCTACCAAAAAATCCTTAAGAAGAATGTCCGGTCATCTGTTGGTGACCTCAAGCTGAAGCTTGGTCGGTTGAAACTTGGTTTCCTGCAGCAGGACAATGATCCAAAACACACCAGCAAGTGTGTGCTCTGAATGGCTTAAGAACAACAAGTGAGGACTTTGGAGTGGCCTAGTCAAAGTCCTGACCTGAATCTAATTGAGATGCTGTGGCATGACCTGAAAAAGGCGGTTCATGCTGGAAAACCCTCCAATGTGGCTGAATTACAACAATTCTGCAAAGATGGGTGGGCCAAAATTCCTCCACAGCGCTGTAGAAGACTCACTGCCAGTTATCGCAAATACTTGATTGCAGTTGTTGCTGCTAAAGGTCGACCAACCAGTTATTAGGTTTAGGAGGCAATCACTTTTTCACACAGGGCCATTTAAGTTTAGATCGCTCATCTGACGCCAACAGGAGGCTGTAGAGTGGGTGTAGTGGCCTTTTTACAAGGGTGACGGCACAAATCTAGGCCAATCGCTGTTTTTTTTTTCTCGGGAAACCAGTAAAAACTTATTCCCCATCTAGGAGAGTTTGCCCCTCATTAATTGGAACAGTCAAACACAGCAACTGTCCGGCATCGTTGTAACTTCAGGGATCTTGCAGGGTCTTAAAAAGTCTAAAGGCCTTAAAATGTCTTAAAACCGCCAGCTTTTCATCCAAGGTCTTAAACTTGATTTAGACAAGTCTTAATTTTTTACTTTTATTCATTCCCAAGAAGCATCGGCCCAGCAGAATACGCTAAATAAAATGCAGCAATTAAAAGTAAATTCTGTCTGTAAGAGGCTCAGATAGTTACTGTATGAGTCCTGGTACGTGTTGATTAAAATATAAATTAAACTACTTGTTTTTTTGGTTTCACGTTTTTTTATATCAGATTTTCCTAAAATCTCATGTCTGACATTGTCAGATACTTTTGTTAAGAAGGTTTAGTTTTCATACCAGATTGAGTACTGAATTTAGTCTCTTTTTTTAATACAAGGAAATTTTTAATTGCTAAATTAAAGGGACTTGAGGCAAGATTAAGAAATGAAACTCGCAACTGCCGCGACTGCCGCTTCAGGTAACTGCAGCCACGAGCCCAGCCGTCACGGGAGCATGCACAAACTGAAGCTATAATGTTGTTTACTCACCTTTTTCTCCGTAGTTACACTTTTTAGTGTCTTTCAGTTGATCTGGATTGTTTGCTGACGGCAGAAGAATCCATAACCACCGCTTACAGTGTTTGAATTTACCGCGACCGACTTCTTCTTATATCCAAACTGCGGATGTAGCGTCATTTGACGTCACGTCCGCATGGCAGAGCTGGAAAGCTACAATGTTGTTTACTAAGCTTTTTCTTCGTAGTTACACTTTTTAGTGTCTTTCAGTTGATCTAGATCGTTTTCTGACGGCAGAAGAATCCATAACTATCGCTTACAGTGTTTGAATTTCACGGGACCGTCTTTTTCCCGCATCAAAACCGCAGATGTAGGTCATTTGACGTCACGTCCGCAAGGCAGCGTGGGAAATTCGGACGCCGAATTGCAGCGCATTTTGCAGCACACAGCCCGTTCAAGGCAACGGAGAGAAACATGGGTGGAAACGTTCTTTTTGGTATTTAGCGCTTCATCACCCATTAGTATGAAAAAAAAGGGACATTTATGTTTGGTTTTTTAAAAATTCCTGCCTCAAGCCCCTTTAATCAAAAAGTTTTTTATTGTCTGGGATCAGTTGAATGTTTCTGGTAATGCATCATTTTGGCCTTAAATTTAACTCATAAAGTTCTTTAAAAGGTCTTAAATTTTACCTTGCTGAAACCTGCAAAAACTCTGTGATTAACTCCTTAAAGACCAGTCTCTATTCTGTTTCAATGGACTTCCAAGCTTTCTGACCATCGAGGGCCGTTGCCAGAATGCATGAGTGAGGTATGCATAAATTACGACAAGGGTCCAATGGTTGGTTTATTGAACTAATATGAAATAAAACCTTTGAAAATGTAATAACAGCAGCAAATTAGGTAATAACACACAAATATTCTAACAAAGACTTTTGTGTGCGGTTTTGTGCATTTTGCTCACAAAGAAAAAGTGTAGTTGCATCCTCAAAGCTTAGCTCATTATTGGCTTTTTCATTTTTCAGATGGCCAAAATGATTACGCTGTGGGTTGCTACGGGGTGAATCTGAAGCTCAGCAAAAATGAAAGGAAAGAAAACAAAACAATGATCCTCAGTTTTAATAGCAAACCAATTTCTCCATCCACCTCCTTCTGTCTCGCACACATACATTCAGGACTCCCCAGAAGTGTCTAGAAGGCAAGTGATAGTGTGTCTGACCTCAGCATATGGCTGGTTTTGAGTAACTTCACATACCCACACATACACAGCTTTATTTTCTCCTTATTTTCATCTCTCTTTGTTATGTGCAAACTCACACTCCCACCTCGCCTTGGCCGTCCTTAATGGTGTCATACGGCTTCTATGGAAAGTGATTATGATGCTAACAAAGGCAGCTAAGTTGGATGTGTGTGTGTGCGTGTGTGTGTGTGTGTGCAGGCAGGCCTGTTGAGTGGGAGGACCAGTCTGTCTGTCGACCCAGCCTACAGCTTGGTTCCCTGATAGCTCTGCTGGAACAGAATAACACACAAATCAGGGAATTTAACTTTTTCTTTGTTCTTTTTTTCCAATTTATTTAATTAAGATTAATCAAAAGAGTGATAAAAGTAGGATGTTATCTTCACAATGGTATTGATAATATTATTTCCTACTGTGATCTTTGATTAAAAAAAGCAAAACCTTTCCAGATAAAGCTTTTGTCATGAGTTTTTTATAATGCTTATTCATTACCTGATAACTCATTTTCATGCATAGCAGGTGATACGTTTAGGTGTCGTCAGAATTTCCATATGAAGACCCGACTGTGGTTTCTATGTTTTTGGAAGAAAAGAACGTTACTGGCATGTTTGGAAAATCCCATCTAACAGTGGGGATGTTGAGATTGACAGCAACAAAAGTCAGGTGTGGAATGGAGATAAAGGTTTAAGGCTTTAATTTCATATAGCAGACGCCTCACAAAGATAGGGCTCAAATATCAAGCCGTAGTTATTCCCTCTGGTTTTCACTGGAAACTTTTTATAGACCTCTGTAGACGTGCGAGATAACAGCGAGGATGAAAATGAAGACAAAGCTAAAGATGATAGTTCCTCTGAAGGCTGTTCGAACCAAATACAGTCAGAATCTCAGGCAGCGGGTAATGAAGCCATTCTGTTTCCATTTCATTAAGACCTCAGGACATTCTGCCAACTAGTGAAATAAGCACATAATATGTCTCCTTGAAGACTTTAAAAGAAGCACACACAAACACACACGCAGAAAGCCAGCTGAGACGTTGATTCAAGTTAAACTTACAGCCTGATGTTGTTAGAAAGAAGTTGATCTGTTTACTGGTTTATTGTTCACATCCATTCATTTACTCATCCATGGTCATCTGTCAGGATCCAGAGGATGGATGGATGGATGGATGGATGGATGGATGGATGGATGGATGGATGGATGGATGGATGGATGGATGGATGCTCGGACGGACGGATGAATAGGCAGATGGACAGACGGATGAATGGATGTAAGATGGATGGATGAATGGATGGATGAATGAATAGATGGATGGATAGGCAGATGGATGGATGATAGATGGATAAAAGGACGGATGAATAGATGGATGGACAGAGAGATGGATGGATGATAGATGAATGAATAGACGGATGAATAGATGGATGGACAGACGGATGGATGGATGAATGAATGAATGAATGAGTGAATGAATGAATGAATGAATGAATGAGTGTATGGATGGATGGATGGATAAATGAACGAAGGGATGGATGCACAGATGGATGGACAAATGGATGGATGGATGGATGGATAAATAAATAAGAAAATAGATGGTGGATGGATGGATGGATGGATGAATGGATGGATGGATGGACGGACGGTCGGATGGACGGATGAATAAATGAGTGAATGGATGGATGGATGGATGGATGGATGGATGGATGGATGGATGGATGGATGGACGGACAGATGGATGGACGGACAGATGGATGGATGGATGGATGGATGGATGGATGGATGGATGGATGGATGGATAAATGAATGAATAGATGGATGATGGATGGATGGATGGATGGATGGACGGTCAGATGGACGGACAGATGGATGGACGGATGGATGGATAAATGAATGAATGGATGGATGGATGGATAAATGGATGGATGGATGGATGGATGGATGGATGGATAAATGAATGAAGGGTAGGATTGGACAGACAAATGGATGGATGGATGGATGGATGGATGGATGGATGGATAAATGAGTGAACAGATGGTGGATGGATGGATGGATGGATGGATGGACGGTCGGATGGATGGATAAATGAATGAATGGATGGATGGATGGATGGATGGATGGATGGATGGATAAATGAATGAAGGGTAGGATTGGACAGATGGATGGATGGATGGATGGATAAATGAGTGAACAGATGGTGGATGGATGGATGGACGGTCGAATAAATGCGTGAATAGATGGATAAATGGATGGATGGACGGATGGATAGATAGATAGATGGACAGATGGATAAATGAGTGGATGGATGGATGGATGGATAAATGAGTGGATGGATGGATGGATGGATGGACAGTCGGATGGACGGATGAATAAATGAGTAAATGGATGGATAAATGAATGGATGGATGATAGATGGATGGATGGATAAATGAGTGAATAGATGGTGGGTGGGTGGATGGATGGATGGATGGATTAGTGAATAGATGGTGGGTGGGTGGGTGGATGGATGGATGGATGGATGGATGGACGGTCAGATGGACGGACAGATGGATGGATGGATGGATGGATGGATAAATGAATGAATGGATGGATGGATGGATAAATGAATGAAGGGTAGGATTGGACAGACAAATGGATGGATGAATGGATAGATGGATGGATAACTGAGTGAACAGATGGTGGATGGATGGATGGATGGATGGATGGATGGACGGTCGGATGGACGGATGGATGGATAAATGAATGGATGGATGGATGGATGGATGGATGGATAAATGAGTGAACAGATGGTGGATGGATGGATGGATGGATGGATGGATGGATGGATGGATGGATGGATGGACGGTCGAATAAATGCGTGAATGGATGGATAAATGGATGGATGGACGGATGGATAGATAGATAGATAGATAGACAGATGGATAAATGAGTGGATGGATGGATGGATGGATGGATGGATGGATGGATGGATGGATGGATGGATGGATAATCGAGTGGATGGATGGATGGATGGACAGTCGGATGGACGGATGAATAAATGAGTAAATGGATGGATAAATGAATGGATGGATGATAGATGAATGAATAGACGGATGAATAGATGGATGGACAGACGGATGGATGGATGGATGAATGAATGAATGAATGAATGAGTGTATGTATGGATGGATGGATAAATGAACGAAGGGATGGATGGACAGATGGATGGACAAATGGATGGATGGATGGATGGATGGATGGATGGATGGATGGACGGTCGGATGGACAGATGAATAAATTAGTGAATGGATGGATGGATGGATGGATGGATGGACGGACAGATTGATGGATGGATGGATGGATGGATGGATGGATGGATGGATAAATGAATGAATAGATGGATGATGGATGGATGGATGGATGGATGGATGGACGGTCAGATGGACGGATGGATGGATAAATGAATGAATGGATGGATGGATGGATAAATGAATGAATGAATGGATGGATGGATGGATGGATGGATGGATAAATGAATGAAGGGTAGGATTGGACAGACAAATGGATGGATGGATGGATGGATAAATGAGTGAACAGATGGTGGATGGAATGATGGATGGATGGATGGATGGATGGATAAATGAATGAATGGATGGATGGATGGATGGATGGATGGATGGATGGATGGATGGATAAATGAATGAAGGGTAGGATTGGACAGACAAATGGATGGATGGATGGATGGATGGATAAATGAGTGAACAGATGGTGGATGGATGGATGGATGGATGGACGGTCGAATAAATGCGTGAATGGATGGATAAATGGATGGATGGACGGATGGATAGATAGATAGATAGATGGACAGATGGATAAATGAGTGGATGGATGGATGGATGGATAAATGAGTGGATGGATGGATGGATGGATGGACAGTCGGATGGACGGATGAATAAATGAGTAAATGGATGGATAAATGAACGGATGGATGATGGATGGATGGATAAATGAGTGAATAGATGGTGGGTGGGTGGATGGATGGATGGATGGATTAGTGAATAGATGGTGGGTGGGTGGATGGATGGATGGATAAATGAGTGGGTGGATGGATGGACGGTCGGATGGACGGATGAATAAATGAGTTAATGGATGGATAAATGAATGGATGGATGATGGATGGATGGATAAATGAGTGAATAGATGGTGGGTGGGTGGGTGGATGGATGGATGGATGGAATAGTGAATAGATGGTGGGTGGATGGATGGATGGATGGATGGATAAATGAGTGGGTGGATGGATGGACGGTCGGATGGACGGATGAATAAATGAGTTAATGGATGGATAGATGGATGGATAAAAGAGTGAATAGATAGTGGATGGATGGATGGATGGATGGATGAGTGAATAGATGGTGGATGGGTGGATGGATGGACCGAGAATGGATGGACAAATGATGTATTCCTTAGATAAAAGGTTAAGAAAAGAAAAGCCATCTCATTGACCTGCTAAATAAGTCATGTGAAACAGAACCCATCACCATCCATAGACGTCATCTCTTTAGAAAAATGGGAAATATTTGAAAAGTCTCAGGAGGAAGTTGATGCTCATCCAGTCCAAACTGCATTTAATAAATAATCAAAATCTACTCATAAAGTAGTACTTACACTGTATGATCTACAGTATTACTGTAATACACAGCTCTCAATTTCCCCTGTATACATGTTGCTATATTTATTTACATTGAACAAAATATGTTTTTTATTCTATGACTTAATGTATAATTTACAACTATATGCTCTCCCAGAAAAGATGCTACCCACAAATTGTTAGCTATTCTAAATATTAATTGTTGACATGTAGAATACTTATCTAAGATGATTTTTAAGAATTATTGTCAGTCTGGTTTAAAGTCCTGCTTTTTTCTAATTCTGCCTCCATCCCAATCCTCCACGGACCGCTCAGTTATGCTCCTCGTGGTTGTTCATACATTGTTTTTCTTATTTTTAATCCAACTCTCCTCTCATGTTCTGTGAACTTTAAAAAAAATATTTTCAGTTAACAGATTACTTCTTGTTTTTTATGATTTGACCAGTTTGAACAAATCCATGAATTTATACAGATTTGAATTTAAGAAATACAAATCCTTTTTTTTTTCTTAGCTGAACAGCTATTTACAACCTGATATCCATCCTATATTTAACATCCTGTTTTTTTTTTTTCCTCATCCTCCTCAGGCTGGTTTTTCACCAATGAACAACCACATTTCTGTTTTCCCCTTACATGTCACTTCCTTCAGATTCCTCTTCTCATTCAGCTGCACCTTGTTCAGGCAGCAGCTGGTCGCTGATGGATGGACGATCTTATTAAAGGTCATAATTTTTTCATCAAAACAAACATTTTTCAAAAACAATACACCCACAGAACATGTAGAGGGGTGCAGAATAAAAGTACTAATTTTACTAGAAAAGTTTTTATTGCATATAAATAATTGTGTTATCAATTTTGGAGGGTCCAAAACGTATAAATATATACAGCATCTGACTTGTTTTCTGTTAGAATTTTGCACAATTTATCCATTATATTAATGATATACTAATATTTATAGGCTCTTTGCTGCTATTACAGATTTGCATGGGAACGATAGTGTAATCCATAAAGTGGTAGAGGCAGGAAGAGAAAAAAGAAGGTCTGAGAGCAGGGGGGATACAATTATCTCTGACACACTCATTCACATGCATGTGTCTAACATGTGCAGCTCTGTTTCAGTCCCCATCAGCGTGATGAGCAGGTAGAGGCTTTTAACTAATCACATCATCTAAAAGGAGAGAACAAAGGAGACAGTGGTCCAAGAACACAGAGGAGACAAGGAGATCAAAAGCTTATGGAAAAGAAAGGTGAAACACTTCTGATATATATGAGTCATCAATTTTGAATTACTTTGCTCTTCTTTTGTCTATTTCCCTCTCGCAGCCTCATCAATCCATCCCCCAAATCCATCCCAACTAACACCACCCCCTCTGTTCAGTCTTATCCCCCCTCAGATTGCACACTCAAGGTATTTTAATCCACTTATACTTCTTTCTTCTACATGGTAACTTAATATGGGCTGCCACCCGCTTATATGTGTGTATAACAGTATTTACTACCAGCCACTGAACAATTCACACAAACGAGTACATGGATGGATGAAAAAAATCCAAGGCCAACAGGTCAATTCACTGATCTTCATTCTGTAATTGAAAAAAAAGAAGTTATTATGAGAAGAAAAGAGTGAGTCGGAGGTCACATGGTTGGGGAGAGAAGGTTAAAGAAGCAGGACTACAGTAGCAGTTAGAGATGTGACGTTCATGAACGAATCGATTCTTTTGAACGGCTCTTTTAAATGAACGATGAAAATCAGAGCTCAGTTGTGAACTGTTCATTTGTGAGCCTTTGTTTTGTTTTATTTTTTAATTTAAAAAAAAAATCGTCCACACTGCCTTTAACATGGCACGTGTCCCATCATGGGACTCTGATGTCAGACACACTTGAATTATGTGAACAGATCTATGGAAAACTGAGTTCCACAATTACTAAATTTACACTGATGTAGCTGAGATTTATTCCATTAGTATTTATATTTTTAGTGTATTTTTGTATTTTTCTGGCTTTTTTTTTAATCCCATGAATTAGGTTTTATATAGATGCATATTTTTCCCACCAGCCTTTATTCTTATATAGTGTGAGTTTACTTTTTATTTGCATTACTATAATGCAGGGTTTCCCCCAGAAAACTTGCTAAGCCCGGTGGTGGAGAAGCCCACCAGTGTTCCACCGCCACCGATGGGCCCCCAGCGCCCGGTCTTTTAAAGAAAAAAAAAAGTTGAAAAATGACAGGAATTTTGAAATTGTGACTTATATGTGTTAATAATTTATTAACAATACGTGGGGCACAGTTTTGAAGTATATTCTGGCTGAAAGGCCTCAGTAATTGGCAAGCCTACAAAATGAAAAACGTGAAAGCTATAGGTAAATCATATATTTATCTTTTGTCAGTGTATTGTATTTACACTGTTTATGGCTTACTTTTGCTTTTGCTTGGTGCCATCTCAATGCTAGTGTGATGGTGTAGAGGCCCGATATGTGTGTTTAGCACATTATAGACTAATCCAACGAGCGTTTTGTGTGTTGCGCCCTTGCGATGCCGCTATTACAGTGGGGACTAAACCCAATTACCTCGTATCTCCCAACATGGAAAGCAGCGTGAATATCTGGATTTACAAAGTTGGACAGTCTTCTAAGTTCATGATAACCTATAGGTACGTTATCCAGAGACCTCTGAAGTTTTCTGACATTTTTTTAATTTTTAATTTTTTACATCAAAGCATTAATGTAAACTATTATTCATCTCCGGAACCTGGCTTAAATGACAAGCCACACTGGAATAACACGCACGTCTCGTGATTACTTATCAAAGTTAAAAAAAACAAAAACAACAACAAAAAAAACCTCTTTAAAAAGGTGGTTTCTTTACTATTTTCTCACATATTTGGCTTTTGGTATTGTTTAAGGACTGTACAGACCACGTAGCTTCACATGTCCTGCAGATGAAACTAAAGGCTGGAAGACACCGTCTTCCTGATCCGTTTGTGTTCGCAACTGAATTATTTTTATTTTCTGATCACAACGTTGCCCTGATCAGAGCAAATAACGTTTATATTTCACTATATTTCCCAGATTAGTCATTCACTGCGTTTACATGCAGCCAGTAGCTCTTTCATAACCCTTTCATAACCGGAATATTAGCAATAACTCGGTTGCGCACGACCATGTAAACACTGGCAAAAACTCGCAGCAACACCACAGCTGTCTCTGTTAGCATTAGCTACTGTAGCATGATAACGTTATGCTGTGCGTCATTTTCGGGAGCATAGATACGTGAAATAAAGTGTCAAATTAATGAGTGTTCACCATAATTTACCGTGTTTTTGTTGTTGGGAATTAAATCCGATGTTTTCTCCGCCGTGGCAGCATCATTCCTCCTCTGCTCTGATTGGCCGATATTCCTCCCCGATACGAACACACTGACATCAGTGGACTGAGCAGCAGAAACGTCCAGTTTTGTCAGACGGCAGAAATCTTCATGAAATAAATGTCCGTGATCTTCTTATTTACTTATTACCACATTAAAGTTTTCCTCTGATGTTCCTACAACCAGGAATGTGACGTCCTTCCTGATTTCCTCCATGTTGTTCAGAAAAAAGTCCGATTCTCATCTGTTCTGTGACATGTTGCACATGTATAGAACAACAGGCTCGTAGACTGTTGCTCCGACGGTAAGCTAATATTTGTGCTAACTTGCACTGGCTCTGCATCATTATCATGCAGCGGTTCGGTCGGCTCGCCGGGGATGGGACGCTCGAGGGGGGCAGTGGCACTTCACCTCTCACCGCAACAAGTGGTCACGTATCGACCATGAGATGGCGCCATTGTGCCTAATTACCAGATGCGGCTATAAGCTTTGTATGCAATCTTTGGTATACTGTTATGGTAAAAAAAAAAAAAAAACAACTATTTGAAATAAATAAATAAATGACGCTTAGCCTGGCGGGGGGGCAAGATAAGCCTGGCGGCCTGCCAGGCCTATAAAGCACTGGGGGAAACCCTGATAATGTCTTTGCGTGAAAAATATTTGGAGTAGAGTTGTTTTGCATGTAAGTTAATTGTTGCCAGCTTAGTTTTGGTTGTGCCACAAAATGTTTTGGCGAGTAAAAATCCAAAATAGTGATCTCATTATCAAAGCTCGGGGATATGGAGCCATCTTTTAAAACACATACAAGATTACAAGACACAAGATTAAAAAAATATATATATGATCAATAATTCAGAATTTTTCGCATCAGCCAAGTACATATTGATAGGGTGTGTAAGTTTGAATTATAACTATCCATATTTTGCCTTATAAATTGCTACCAGTGATTATTTACTTGATTAAGATTAGTTACTGTTAACTGAATTGTTTTTAAAAATGAATGAATAATGTATGAAAAATAGGAATGATCCAGTCTTTTGAATGGTTCTTTAGAAAGAACAGCTCCTCAAGATCCGGCTCCCTTCAAAGAGTCGTAAACCCATCTCTAATAGCTGTACCTACAACTAAATACCACATGTCAACCCTCTCAGTTGGTCTCAGCACACACTATAAGAGGCTGTGCACTGTCCAATACGCGTATCAGCTTTTACTGTATCAGCTCCAGGAGCTCCAGATCAGTCCCAAGAACAGAACCGGATCTTCCGGGTCAGTTCATCTAGTTCACACTGGTTCTGATTGATCCGCTTTTGAACTCTAGTCCGCTTCCATGGACAGTGCGGTTCATATGGAGCAGTGTGAACGCTCAAAGTGAACCCTGGTCTGATTGAAAGCAGGGAGTCCTGGTTCAGTTCTCTTCCAGTGTGAAGTTGTAACTGCATCATGTTGTCCACATGATTCAGTCTGCCTGAGTAAAGTTCCTTGTCCAGTTGGTCTGAGTCTCCCGGACTGTCCTGATGTGAATGCACCCTCGGGACACATTCATAACCTTTTGATTCAAGTCCGAGTCTGTTTGCTTGGAAAGTCGCTTCATTTGGGGAATTGTGAAAGCACAAGCTCGGATTTTGTTCAGAGAAGCGGACTCAGTCCACCTTCAAACGCTGGTCTTGGTCTACTTAAAGTGGACCAAATACAGGAAGTGCAATACGGAACAATGTCAATTGTGGGTTGAGCGCACAGCATTGTGGGTAAAGATTACCAAAACATGAACATGTGTAGGTTGAGGCAGCTCTGCATGTGAGGAGTGGTTTGCTGTCAGACTTGTAAAAGTTCTGATAGAAATAAGATCGACCCCAGACCGCTAGGATCCGCTGCAGCTCCATTATTACTATGGCCATGTCTACACGAGGGCGTGCAGGTGCCATTCTGCCAGGAGCATGTCAGACATCTGCTCTGCGCGAGTTCACGTGAAGAGCCGACCACTGCTCAGAGCTGCTGCTTCTAGAGGCGCGGTACCTTCTCTCGGAGGATGCCATCATTATGATGTCATTCACGACGAGTGATGCACAAAATTTGCAACAACATATTTACGTAATCGAATATGTCGATTACATCAACGCGTCGTCCCGGCCCTACATCACAGCCACTGCGACAGCGTTCTATGTGGACAGGCTTCAGAACACAGTTCCAGTGAAGGGTGTTGGTGTGAGGTTAGGGTGCTTGGCCCAATCCCCATGTTCCCCCAACTTACAACCACTAGCCCTCACCCACTACCACTACACCCTTGAATTGAAGCCACAATAAGTAGGGCTTTGTAATCTTCCCTAGGAATTGGGACACCACTTGCTGCATTTACGTTCAGGCACGTTAACAACTGCGTAGTGACGTTTGCAGGTACATAGGTACATCTCACCATAACAGCACACCCAGAAGCAACATGGAGTTAACAGTTGCAGTCGTTTTTCTTTTTTTCATCTTTCATCATGCTTCGGTTGATTAATAAGCAAAACAACCACAAGGAGAAGAAGTCGCCATGATGACTGTTGTCTCTTGTGAATTGCAGAAAAGCCTTCACAAGCTTTCTGTCAGTATTTAGCTACGGTGGCTAGTCCGGCTAACGTTACAAACTAATGTGTAATCTGTACATATGTTTATTTGTGAGTTTTGTTCTTCGATTCCCGTCACTCTCCGGGGGTTGCTGTTGTTGTTTGACTCAGTATGCAAATGATGATGTAAAGCTTTCTGGGGAATTTTCTCTGGTCCTTCCTCGGCAGTCAGCATCTGAAATCCTTCGCTCTGAAGGGCTAGATTCATACCCCCTACCCCCTCGTTATGTCCACTACCCCTACATGCAAAGAGCAACTGGGACACCACTACCCTCACAGGAACGCGAAAATTTAGGGATAGGGCTAACAAGTAAGGCTAGGGGAGTGTTATGGGACAGGCCCTGAGTATCCATGACGATTGGACAGTGTTTTCCAGACATTAAATCATCATGTGTCTTAACTGAACATCCGATTTTAACCAGAGAGACTTGGCTGATTTCACAGGATGTTTCCAACCTGAAGAAAATGAAATACCAAAGGAAAATATCCTAAACATTCCTGACAACTACAAAGCCATCCTACACCCACATTTGGGTCTGTCAGACTATATGCTAATGCTGCTGCTACGAACTGACTCTCAGCGGATGCAGGGCTTATTTTGCTCCCGTCCTGGTGTGCCTGTAATTTCATTGGCTATGCAATCTTGTTGGGTGTACAGATAAACAGAAGAACTTCAAAGATAATGATTGTATATTTCCTGTTTTGCCTTTAATGTACAATCCCCAAAGAGCTACCAGCTGTGTAGCCCCAAACCCAGGTTTAAGTGGATGAATAGCGCCCTCTTTGTATTGTGTTATGTGGAGCAGGCCTGATCCGACTCCAGGGGGAGTGTGGACTTACACCGCTGGTGTGTGTGTCTGTCTGGAGGATTTCTGTGAGATGGGAACTCCTGCATAGAAAAGGCAGACCAGCAAATATCATTACCAGCTGGATTCAATCATTCCATGTTCTTGAAGTCATGCTCATACCCACAGTTTCCTCTCGCTCTCTTTCTCGCTCATACGCACACACAGAACTGCTGGCCTACACATATCCTTATTGCAACATGGTACCGTCCAGTCAGTCAGAGCCAAATCCAGAGCTGTTACCAGTACAGTACACGCCACGCCCAGAGTTCATCTGCATCTTTACTCTGATCCTAAACAGCAACCAGGAATGATGACTTTTTATTCTTTATTAGGACGAGACTTTGGTCCCCATCAGGACGGCTGCTCCCAGCAGGTTCAATAACCACACCAAAAACAGCATAAACAAGAACACACACACTTTTTATTTAAGTGTGAGTTCTCTATATTTATGATAATCTATGGTTATGTTTTGCTAATTGAAACCTTGGTTGTAATCCCACACGCTCTCTGAACCTGAAGAAGAAATTAAAAACCTCTCTGTCTCTGCTGTAACAGACTTGGAGTCTGCACATGAGACAAAAACTGGGGAGAGAGACGGGGAAAAGTGTTTGTAACATGTTTACTGTGGTTGTTGGACTTTATTCAGCTTTTTCTTCCCATTGTCTGGTAACAGAGCTCAGACCCTGTTTCCGAAAGCTGGTTAAAAGTATTTTTTTCTAAATGATTTCTGTGGTTGAGGGTGGAGGTTTGATTCAGACACTGATAGGGACATAAAAGTCCCTGCAGGATCGTGTTATTAAGTAAATAGAATACCTAAACCAGCAGAAGTTGATCGTGGAAAATCTCCTTCTTAAATTCATCAGCTTAAGGGAACCTTGAAGGGGAATGTGCTAATTAAAAGATTCAAACCTCCATATGAGTTGGAACATTTTCAGATGTTGGTTACTGTAGAATGTGTATATATACAGTACCATACGGCTCTTTTGGATGCTGTAGAATGCTGCGTTGACTTGAATGGGTTTTCCAAACGTTTCAGCGGTCATTATTTTCGTATGACTCCTGAAACAATATAATGGCCGCTGTCAAGGGCAACAGATCTTTTTTTTTTTTAACCTGTGGTCTTACGGTTAACCTGGTATTACTCCGCATTGCAAGTAGTCCGGTCACTTATCACAACCAAGATCTCAACACTGGCACCTTGTGGTAAAAAAAATGGATGACTTCACATTTAATTTTAACATCTTTGGCGAGTGTTGGGATTTTGAACTAGCATCCAGGCCAAGTTTAAGGATTCACCCTCTCCAAAACGAAAAAGATAAAAGGAAGACCACGAGAAAACCAGTGGCAAGAGGCACACGGGTGACAGCAGAAGAGGAAATCTCAGTTCAATATACAGAAATAGCCAATGCTAGCCTAAATTCCAGCTGCCATGACTCAACTAACAAATGTTGCTAAGCAACAAATTCCCCAACTGTAGAGAACTGTTTTAATCTTAACTTAAAACATCAGAAGGTTTATTTTTTTTTTTTACTTGTCCTGTCCAGCTTCAAAGCAAGCAGAATGGAAATCTGATTGCTTTTTTTTTTGTTGAACAGTTTTGCTTTACCAAACGGAGTTTTATAAACATAAGGCTCCACTTGATATCCTGTTTATTCATTTTATTTCTTTAATTAAACATTTGTCTATAACAGCATTCCATACCATACTGCTGGGCTTGACAAGGGAGAAATGAAAGTTATCAGAGGTAATGATAGAAAGTGGAACAGAGAGAAAGGAGTAAGGAAGAGGAAGAGAGAGAGAGAGAGGAGAGAAAACATGAATCCACTTACACAGTTCACTGGTACATCTGTACAGCAATCCCAAAACGACATTCCAAGGTCTCTGTCGGAAAACAAAACAAGCAATCCCCCACAGGAGGACCTGCAGGTGGCTTAAATATCCTCAGATCATACAAACACACGCAGAACTACGCAAAGAAGAGGTACAGAAAGGTTCAGAAAGTTATTTTCGATAGTCTTTTGAATGGTTCTTGAGAAGGAACAGCTCCTCAAGCTGTAAATCCCATCTCTAGCAATTATATTAGTCATGTCTCAAACCACGCACTTGCCCGAGTACACTGGAATTCAGTGCGTAGTGCGCATGGTGTACTCTGTCTGTAGTGCACACTATTGTCGCTAAATGCAGACCCGAACAGAGCACTGCACTTACCGGAAGTGACAGACTAGCATTGCCCGCTAATGTGAGCTAACTCAACTGAGCCGTTATAACCGTGGCCTCAAACATAGATCATAACTGTCATCAGGCAGTGAACAGCTTGGTAACATGCAACATATACGTTAGTAATTATGTCTGAATAATTTCATAAATATTTCTTAAATCAGTACAATAACGCCTCCGCTGCAGCAGGGGTCGCCACCGCTTCGTTCATTGCCATTATTCAGCTCTGAAAACAGTTCAAAACTATTCCACTACGTCATGAAGATGGCGTCCGTTTAGTGCAAGAAGTGTGCTTCGTTTTGCACTGTGTTTTTAGCTGTTATAAGGGCAGCAGCCGGGTACTTTTAGAGCACTGAATTTTAGCTTAAATGACAGTATGAACATACTACACACTCAAAAATAGTGTTTGAAGTGCTCAATTGTGCTGATTGAGACACAGCCATTGACGTGTGCTAGCATTAGCATCAGCGACCTCCTGCAACTAGAATAACAAGATGAAATATGCTGAAACTGTCTCCAGTGATAAGTAGTGGCTAATTTAAACATCATGCCCTTTTTCAAAAATTGCAAACTACCTTAACATAACTTTCAGAGGTTTTTTCTGTACTAAGCAAGTAGTTTTTCCCCAGAACCAAAGAGTCATTTCACAAAGTTGAGTCATTGTTTCAAGTCAGTGTGTTGATCTAAAACGGAATAATCTACACGGGTCCAACATGCTGATGTTTTATGTTTCTGTGTTCTACGCTGCGCTTCAACCACAGGTGGCTGAAACAGCATGTCGCCATCTTTTATCCTAAACGTTCAGGTCCACCCCCGCATGATTTTAATAATCAGTGTTGTTAGGAATGGGCTGAGCCATGGTTGACAGGGCGCTTCCTCTGTATGAGTGTGTGTGTGAGCACACTGCCGGCTACTACAGGGCTGCACTAGCCAAGATTATTACTGTTATTTTGTGGTCTTGCAAGGAGGCAGAAATGTCCAAACCAACAATGGCTCACACACACACACACACACAAACCACAGTGAGAGAGAGAGTCATGGTAAGTTATCTCACCATCGACTTAAATCCACACACACTGAATAGCGGACTTAGAAAAGGAAAAAGTTCCACTTTCCTCCTGCTGCTGCTGGGTTAGAAGAATTCTCACCACACTGCCAGTTGGCTTTCACCAGTCTCGCTCTCTCTCTCTCTCTCTCTCTCTCTCTCTCTTTCTCTCTAAGGTTGTGAACTTGCCCAGTAGGGTTCCCATAGAATGAAATGAAAGAGCTTATAAACCCGTAGCACACACACTTATACACAAATACACACATGGGGTGTTTAAACAGCAGGAACATTTAATCTTGCACAGGAACACACACACCTCCTACTCTTTCTATCGATCGTCCGCGCACACACATGCACGCACAAACGCAGTCGCACACTCAGGCCTTACAGGGGCTATTGTGTGTTAGCGGGGGGCACCTGCTAGTACGCTGATGCTGGTAAAGCCGAGGATGGAGATGCAAATAAAGGAGAAAAGTGAAACTATCCAGTTGGTCCAAACATCGTCTTTCTCCAGCAACCGTTCCTCTACGTGCACTCTGCCGTGTGAAATCTGCATTTTTTTTCAGACTGAAGCCTGAATTCAACAGTAACGACTGATCTAAATGAAACTTGTGGTGAAAAATAGATGAATAAATAAACTAAGCTTTGTTTCACATTGACCTTGATGTACTGGGTCATTGTAAAGAAGCAGCTTATGGATTAGGAGATAGATAATTAATGATGGTTTTAGAAGAGAAGTTAACAAAATAAAATAAAAACAAACAGAAGGCAGAATTAATAATTCATCTACAGCCAGAAACAAGGATTAAAGGATGTATGTGTCATAAAAATGTGGTCTGTCCAATGAAAAACAGTAAACAACTGAAAGATGTTTTCAGCAAACTTGAAAAATTATCACAATTTTTTTCTGTCTTTTTCCTTTCTCTTTTTTTTTCTTTTTCAACTTGTCCTGTACAGCATGGTAGCAGCGGAATGATGATCTGGCTGCTTTGTTGTGTTGAACAGCTTTGCTTTGCCAAAGGGAGTTTTATGAAACAAATTTTTACTAGTACTTTGTGTAAAATTAAAATAAAAAAAAACTATTTGGGCTGTAGTTGATATGAAACTTTTTTACATTGATCTAACTTAATTATTTAGGCTTAGTAAAGAAATCTTGTTTTTGAGTCAAATCAACCTAAAAATCACGGTTTCTTCGCTTTAAAATGGAACAAATGCAGGATATTGTAGCGACTTAGCTGCTGCCGAGCTGCCTTCATCCTCATCAGTGACTCCAACATGTTTCTGTGATGGAGGTGTGAGAGCTGACTGCTCTCATGTTTCATTTGTTGAATTTATTTTTCCTTTGAAAATATTAGGGATGGGCACAATTAATCGATGATTAACACGTAATTTTTTTCGACCATCCTACGGTATTGTAAAACAGAGTTCATTCATGTAGTGTACGTCCTGAAGCTCTGTAATAAATGTCACTATATGGCGGTAATAAAACATCCCACCAGCGGGGGGCGATGTAGCCTAAAGACAGCAGAGAAAGCCGCCTGCGAGCTGCCGTCTTCCCCGTCACAGCAGCTGAAAGAAGACTTGTCTAAAACATGAAGCGAGCACGGCGAAGTCTAGTGTGTAAATACTGCGACACGTTTTATAAAAACAACACGACAACAACTCCCATGATGCACCATTTAAAAACCACTGATCCGACAATGCTTAATAGTAATGAATCCTCCGTTTAACCCACAGTTGTCTCAGACTGAGGCCAGAGGAGCTGTGATGCAAAGCAGGGAGACAAAATTACAGAGGGAATCTGTAAAATGATTAAAGTGGATATGTTGCACGGAAGTGTCGTTGATGGGAAAGGTTTCCGAGATTTGATGAATTTACTTGAACCAGTCTATCAGTTTCCTTCACGGAGCATACGATATGAAAATTGAATATCACGATTATTGTGACCAAAATTATCACGATTATCATTTTTATCGCGATATTATAAAAATACCCCCCAAGCATCTTTACAAATATCCAAAATGGGTCTAAATGTTTACTTGGTTCTTTTTAAAGGGGGAAGAATCTCTGAACTGTCCATGTGGGCGCCGTTGTTGCCTTCCACCATGTTTTCATGAATTAAACATTGCAAACTGCGACTGCTGCTGCTTTTCCAGCCAATGAGCAACATCAGTGGGAGTTTTTTTTTAAAGTGCAGTAATCAGTCACGGTTTTAACGATAATTAAAATTTGAAACTGTATTACTAATCATTGGGAATTTTATCATGGTTAACCATTTTTCCGGTAATCGTTACATCCCTAATCACCAGGTTCATTGAAACACGAGAAGTGAAAGATGGAGCTGCTAAACAAGTTACCCTCAGCAGCTAGTGTTGCCATAACAACAGACTGTTGGACTGCTTTATAGCGGATAGCTACCTCACCATCACGTATCACCACTGCCGACTTTCTCGCTTAGAAGATGATTGAGGCTGTAGAGCAGTGGGGAGTTAAAATAAATATGAATTTTAGAAAAAAATAGAAAAAAAAACAGTGCCTGTGGTGTGCAATTATTTTTTGAACATGCATTTCTTGATGATTAAATTGATAATTAATCGTTAATTCTCCCAACAATCGATCAAAAAGATGTTTGCAAATTCCCATCCCTAGAAAATACCGCCTCTGCTCTGTAGGTGCTGGTGGACTCTTTTTTTCCCAAACTTTATTTCATTCTGCCATCATTGACAAGGTGAAGTAAACGGCACCACAACACGGCGAGTGATGCACAAATCACTGGATAAAACGAATCCATGATGAAACTAGTTGGCAACACTTAAAAAAAAAAAAAGATTTTTAGGGATTTTCATCGGTTTTATCGATCAGTTGTTGCAGTCCCACTCATCACTGTGTAAATGTATTGCACATTTGCCACGTTTCTTCCTCTCTGATGCTGTTTTAACAGAAATTAACTCTTAATAAACTGAGTGGTTTGCATTACGCAGCAGCTTCTCCTCCCGCTCAATTTCACACCTCCGACATGTACCGAGCCACGAGGATGACGCTGGAAGCAATGCTTCCGGGGAAATAGAAAGCCAATATTTCCCAAGATGAAAACAACTAGCGTTACTGTTAATCAGTAATAAAACAACAAAAAAAACTCATTACAGGTGAGGATACAGCCAGCTGAATGGATTAAACTTGACTTGAAATGACCTTGTTTTCCTGCTCCGTAAAGACATCTGATCTAAATAAAAGAAACTGAAATAAATTTAATGAATTAACTCGACTATATAAATAATCTTAACTGCAGTATTTTTGGCTGCGTGGGATTTAAAGATGTGCGTTTCCAACATCCCGCTGTTCAGACGGGTGAAGAGAAACTCCAGGGATGAGTGTGTGTATGAGTGCACGCTAACTGTGGGAAGACTGGAAGAGGAAAGGTGTGTATAGAGGCTGTGTGTCCTTGTCACAGTAGGCTCATGATCGAGTCCCAACCTGAGGCTCCGCTGCATGTCAGCAGAGCCCAGAGCGTGATAAATGATTCTATAAACTGGAGGGGTTATTTACAGGCTGCTGACACTTTTCACCTGTTAATGAAACTCAGAGTAAAAGAAGCAGAAAACAAGGCTGCTGTCGCGTCGTCATTTTGCATGGGTGGGAATATTGCGTGGTCTGTATGGGAACCTTGTGTGGAGACGTAACCAGTTTTTCTTGGGGTTGTAAATTACTGCTGCACACGAGGGAAGCGGCTGTTTCACTGCTGTGAATTTTGGACTGAATTCACTTTTGCCTGAAGTCTCCATAAATCCTCAAATGTAGCACCCACCACTGCGCTGACCTCCGAGTCGCTCTGTTTTCCTGCAAATCCAAACTCTTTTACTTTAATAGAATCCCCAAGTTGATAACAAAGAACGTGATAAATTGTTTAGATAAATAAAATAAAGGGATATTTCCTCTCATGTTGGAGGGAAACATTCTCATAAATGCGTCCATCACATCATGTATGTGTCGTTGCCAGTTTTCAGTTTTAATTGCTAAATTGAATGATTTATGTTTGGCCCTTAGAACGATGAGAACCATATACAATAATAATAATAATAATAATAATACATTTTATTTGATAGCGCCTTTCAAAACACCCAAGGTCACTTTACAATGAGACAATAAAATACACAAAAATCCAGCGACACGGGGGCTTAAAACAAACAAGCAATTAAAAACACTGTAGTACGATAAAATTACGTTAAAGATTATAAGCAGTTTTAAACAGATGGGTTTTGAGTCTGGATTTGGAAAGAGAGAAGCTGTCGTGTTTCTGATGAGGGGGGGGGGGGGTTCCAGAGTCGGGGAGCAGAGCGACTGAAAGCTCTGCTCCCCATGGTGCTGAGGGAGGTGGAAGGAACGGTAAGGTGGAGGGAAGAGGAGGTGGAGGACCTGAGAGAACGGGAGGGAATGGTGATCGGGATGAGCTCAGACAGGTGGGGGGGGGCAGGTTGTGGATGGCCTTGAAGGTATGGAGGAGGATCTTGAAGGTGGATCTGAATTATTCTGGGACCCAGTGGAGCAGCTGGAGAACAGGGGTGATGTGGTGGAAGGAGGGGGTTCTGGTGATGATGCGGGCAGCTGAGTTCTGGACCTGTTGGAGTTTTGGAGGAGTTTGTGGGGGACACCAAAGAGAAGTGAGTTGCAATAGTCAAGACAGGAAGTGACGAGACTGTGGACCAGGATGGCAGCAGTGGGGGGGGGGGATTTATGGTACGAAGATGGAAGTAAACAGACCGGGTTATGTTATTGATGTGAGCATGAAAAAAGAAGAGAGAGCTGTCGAGGATGATACCCAGACTCTTTACCTGGTGAAATCTCACAAGAATTCACGAAATATTAGAGATTTTGTACCAGAATGATGAAATCTTGTGATATTTTGTTAGTAAAATAGATAGGTACCGCGTTTTTAAATATCGATTTGATATTGCCATATAAAAATATCAGGATATTTCCGTGTATCGATACTTTTTCCCACCCCTATTTTTTAAAGTGTCGGAAATGGATAACAAAACTGCTATTTGCACTGACTGCTTATTTTTTTCAGCTTTAACAACGGTATCGCTATCAGTTATCGGCCACATGAGTGTTAAAATATCAATAAATGGGATATAGGACAAAATTCCAACATCGTGCATCCCTAATTTAAACTAACACACAAACAAAACTGTCCCAAACACATTAGAGCACCTTTCCCATGAACAGTGGACCAAAATACTGTACCTGTCACTGCAGGTGCAGAAGCCTGATTGGACGTCACAGAAAACACCTGAATGCAGAGATTGCCTCAAAGTGTTGCTCAATAATATTTTAGCTTCAGAGCCCCATCATGCTTGTTTACTTATTTCATTTTTGTGTGTTTGTTATGAATATTTCTTCCAAACCACAATTCAAAATCAATATCATGATTTTTATAGAATTTTTATTTATTATTAATTTAGTCAATTTCATCTTATTTTACCGACAACTGATTTTTTTCCCTCTTTAATTGGACGACTCCATATACAGTCATCCTCAAAATTATCAATACCCTCCCATTAAAGAACAGGATAAATTCACAATAGTCGTCTTGTCTAAGTTTAGACCGAAATTCACCCGACCATTATCTAGACGTTAGAATTGAAACCATTAATATTAAATATTAAATTAAAAAACAGCTATAATCTGTATAAATGATGGCCAAATGTTGGATTAAAACATTTTAACAGTCATTGATCAACGCACAGTGTAGTTTGAATTTAGTCTGAGCTTGGACGGGTGAAAAACGTTCATATTTAAACCAGTAGTAGACTGATTTTAGCCTGGACGTCTAAGAGCCATTAGACATCTGATAGACGTCTTTTAGACCAAAAAATGCCCCGTGGGATGCCGACGTCTTCACGAAAGGATTCTGCGCCATTATATCGACACTGATTAATAATAATCTCCTCATTCTTTTGATATGTGTGTGGTGTGTTACGCTACGTTAACAATGTTGGGAATGAAAAAAGAGCTTTAGAGGAGCTGCTGTGGAGCAGGAGCCAGGATGTTCTCATGGAGCAGGCACAACTGGAAAAATCTGCGTTTACGCTTAAATCCAGGACGGTTTTGAGAAATGAGAAGAGGAGTGCTGTGGAACAGATTGTCAACATCATCGCGGGGGGTGTAACAGGAGATAATAAGAAGTTGTTGAATGTGCTCAGAGTTGTGCTCTTTGCAGCTGCTCCTGTTCTTTACTCGCTCTTACCGGGCAGAGGTGCCATACTTCCCAGCAACTCCAGTAGCCACGAAGGTGAAAAAGTCTCGCTTTGAAAGGGAAGTGTGAAAATGGCTCCACCTGCTGATACAACAAAAGTTTGTTTGTTTGTGTATCCCTATACAACCCTGCCGAAAATTTTGCCTGAAATGGAGAAAAGATTTGTTGTAGACCAACTATTTTACTGGCCTACTTTTGCTGGTGTAACAGGAGCGTTTGTGTGCCAGTATCATCTGCTACTGCAGTACAGTACGGCTTTTGGACTGGTCTGAAATAAGTGTTCACTAAATCTACAGCTATGCTTGTAGCCTGGAACGGTACACATCACTCCCATCTCAAGCTTTCCAGGTGTATACCATGTACATACTTGGAAGGAAGAATAAGTAAAGCACACATTCCCCGTATGCCCACAGGACATCTGAACGGCTTACAGCTCGCTTATCTCTGCTCTTCTGCTACATTAGTTAACAGATTTCTTTCACAAGAATAAAGGAAACAAATTAACAATGAATTGATTTAAAGTTTTATAGTACAGTACTTCTAATAATGACTGAAATGTTTTTTAATTAGTTACTGACATGTTATTTTCTTAGACAATACATATTTTTTTTAGCTAAAAATACTTGACATATCAAATGCTGTTATGTTTGCTAGATTTACGCTTCTTTTACACTTTATAAAGATATTATGTTTCTATAATTATAATTCAACAAACACATAAATGAACATATCTATAAACATAGACATATTTATGACATTTTATCAATTTAACTGCAAATTTAAACTCATTTTTGCATTCAAGTTCTATATTTTTAGCTAAAAAATTAAACAAAAATTTAAGAAATACAAAATACAGTATTTTCTGATTTTGTGTCAGTGTGTTATATATTTGCATATATTTATACAAACAAATATACACACATAGAAATGTACACACACTTACATGTATGTGTGTGTACATATGTGTGTGAAATGTACTCACACTCATGTATATGTGCGTGTGTGTGTGTGTATATATATATATATATGCATATATTTATAACCTAGCTGAATTTTACGTTATTTATTTTTTAAATTACTTTTTCTATTCTTTAATATTTAAAAACAAATTCATTTTAATAGAAAATGCAATTTAAATGTAATTTTTTAAATAATAGAAACTAAGTTGAGAGGGAACCAGAGCCGTGTTCCTGTAAAGTCCACTGTGGGGTTGTTGCTGAGGCCGTTTTTAGTTCACTCACTCTTTCACTTAAGTACCTTTGGTTTATACAGCTGCTGCAAAGCCGAGTCGCGCGCGGACACACGCGTATGAATGCGTAACGTGTGTGTGCGTGCGTGCATGTGTGTGTGAGGGGAAAGCATAGACTGTATATAATTACTGGACGTAGCTTCCGGTCTCTTCTGAATAGAGAAATGTGAAGCCAGTTGGGCGTGTCTTACCGTCGCCATCTTGCCGTGTCACGTACGTCGTCACTCCAGGAAAATCCTAAAATGGGCACAGCGCGGCCGCGGGGCAAATGATTGACAGCTGACGTACTGTGGGCTAAACGCTAACTGAGCTAACACGAAACTAAGAGGAGCTAACAAAGATAAGCCCCCTAAGCGGCATGGTTAAGGTAAGACATGCTTAGACTTGCAATTCGCTGACTAAACACCGCCGTTGTGCGACTCTGTAACAAACTGAGACCTTATTAAGAGCAAAGAAGGAGCTAACTAGGAGCCTCCGGTCGGCAGGCGGAGCTTCCGGTCTGCCGCATGTCAATCATAAGGACACGCCCTTAATTATGTGTAATTTGAAGAATAAATAACATCTAAACGAATGAGTTATAAAAAAATTCACCCCCCTCACAGTTGACATGAAGGTAAACTTGACCTAATAAACCTAAAATGATTTTTTGAACCAGGCTGTAAACCTGTTTATTTCTGCTGTGAAGTTGGCGTTTTTAACATGGGAGTCTATGGGGATTTGCTCGCTCTTGGAGCCAGCCCCTAGCGGATGAAGGGAGGATTACACTATTTCCAACAAGCAAGCGAGCTTCACTGTTCTGAGGCGGAGTTTGCCCCTTGGGGGAAAGGAGCGCGTGTGTAGGCGGCTGAGAGGTTGAGTTTCTGCTCCATCCAGTATGTGGTCATGAAAATGGGGAGATCAGAGCAGAAGAATGCGGAGAAGGAGTGCCTCTCCCCGGCCCTCCTACACCTCTCCTCTCCCTCTCCAGCTACACCTTCATTCCCCCCAAAACTCCTCCCTCCATCCCCTTCTCTTCTCTCTTTTCTCTCCCTAGCCAATCACATCCCTCCCTTCATCCCTCTTGTCCTCGTGGCTCCGCCCCCCCCTCCTCGCGCACCCTGCTGCAAACTCCCGAAGTCCAGAGCGAGGAGGAGAGCGAGACGAGGCGCACGCGGAGCAGAGGTGGCAGGAGCAGGCGGAGACACGGAGCTCTCACACACACTCACGCGCGCTCACACGCCCTCACACGCGCACAGGGGGTGAGAAATGAGAAGGGGGAGGCAAATGTTCGGTGTCTGAGAGGAGAAGTGGGTTTTCCTCCAGGAGCGGAACCGCTGCTGGCTTTTCCCTCCACGAAGAAGAAGTGAGAGGAAAGACTGAGGTGGTCCAGGAGAAAAGTGGGAGCAGAGAGAAAACGGAGCTGCCGCTTTTCATTTCTGCTTCCCTCAAAGCAGAGAGAGCAAATTAAGCGAGGGAGGGCAGAGACGGAGGACAAGACGAGGACAGAGACGGAGGACAGAAACGGGGGGGTGGGGAGGGGGGTTGTTCCCTCGCAGCGACCCGGAGTGTTGATGGCAGTCTGAAAGGATCCTATGTGTTTCTGGGAGAATTAACCCTTTAATCCTGGAGTACTCACACAGACCAGGTAACAACGACCACTTTTCTTCTTTCTTCTTCTTTCACCTACACTGCGCGCGCACGTGCACGTGCTCCCTTGCTGGACTGGTGTGGATCAGTGCGCGTGCCGCGGACCGTCGCTCGGTCAGTTGTCATTGTCTGAATTGACCGACTGCAGAAAAGCAGCGACTAAAAAACACGCTAAACGTCTTTCTCTGTGTGTTTAGGTGTGTGCGTGCGCGTGTATGTGCTGAAATAATGCTGGACTGGAGGGAGGGGGGGGTCATACTATGATGGGGTGAGAAAGTGGTGAAACAAGCAGAGAGGAGAGCTTGTTCTCCATCGTATCAGGCTTTTTCTGGCCCTCATATACATATATTCATATATATTTATCCTCTTTGTGTTATTAGCTCTGCTTTGTCCTATGAATATGTGTATTTGCATATATGTGTGTGTGTGTGTGTGCTTATCTAAACCAGCAGTAAATATGGATGATGTTACATTTACTAAGTTGCCTGGTTTTGATGCTCCACGCTGATGAACAGCTGGTTCAGATTTATAGCAGCTAATTTCACGCGAGCTTTTTAGAGTCAAATCTGCCATCCTGGTGGAATAAACTGGATAAAAACACCGGACAGTAAACAGTCAGAGATTAATTCTGCTTTACTTAAAAAGGAAAGTTTATATTTGTGGAGATTTTTCAGCGTGAAGAAGCTTTTTTATTGTGTGTGAAAGCTCATTACACCATCATCTTCGTTATAAAAAGCAGTTTTACAATGTTTATTTTAATGTCCATCATATATGTATATATGCGTGTGTAGTTTTGGTTCTTGATTTGAAGTATTCTCCTGAAGGACACGTGAAGCTCGTTAGTGTGTATTAACACACACATATAAAGCTGAGCAAACGCCCCTCCACACTACATGAAACATACTTTCTCCAGGTTTTATGTGGAAAAGGCTTTGAAATATTATATTTAGCTGTTTTTAAGTGTAAAAACAGGTGAAAAACTTTAACAAAGTGTGTATTCATAAAAGATGTCGGGAGGTGAAGCAAACTTTATTCCTGAGGTTTAATGTCAGGGTGGGGAGAAGTTTGTGATGTGTGGGACTGACAGAAGGAGGTGAAGAGCAGCTCTGATCTGCTGTGGTGTGTTTAGGGAGGCGTGCTGGTGTGTGTGCAGGGTGAGGTGAGGGTTATGGTGGCTGGACCGAGCCGCCGCCGCCGCTGCTGCTGCTGCTGCTGCTGCGCCGACACAGAAAGAGAAGATGGGCTTTTGCTTTTTACCTAATCACTTCCAGACATGGAGATTTGCATTCCTCGGCTTTCTCACTCGCTCTCCTTCACAGCCAGTGTGTGTGTGTGTGTCTTTCCTATTTTCCTCCCTCTCTTGCAGCTCTCTCCTCTTCCTTCCCCCACACAGTTACCTTTTCAATTTGAAACCTAAATGTGGAGCCTCTCCTTCAGACATCTCCAGGCGAGGAAGTGTGTGATGAATTAAAAGAATGTGAGGGCCGCCACGCTTCGTAAAGACGGAGCGTGGACGAGGATGGAGGAAGGGAAGAAGGGAAGGCCGAGACGGCAGGAGAGACGACAATCAGACGGACTCTTTATCTGGTTTGAAGAAGAAAAACACCAATCAGGAACTTCCAACACTTCCGTCAAGCAGAGACACACACACACACACACACACCCCAGAGCAGGTTTCTGAATATTAATCTGGATTTTGATAGCAGATGCTGCGTGATATAACTTGCTTAGATAAAAGAAAAAAAAGAAAAAAAACAAAGCTTTAGTTGTTGACGCGTGGATTAGCATAACACACACACACACTAATAGGTTTCCCAGCACTTTATTATTTTAATGGATGCACGTTGTTGGTGATGTCAGCGTGAATTTTGGGCGTGTATTGTATTTTTTCTTCTTCTCTGGAATGTGCTGGTGGATTAGGGAGCCGGTGGGCTGGAGACCAACCACCGAGCGGCACAATGCAGCCAGTCAGGCAGCACAGACAGCCGCTGCCTTCCCTCCAACACTTTACCTCCGTTTCCCCCCGCACACCCGCTTCACGCACTCATCTGTGAGGTCATCGTCAGCCTCAGCTGTGAGGTCATCATCATCACTGCAAACCCTGACCTCCTCATGAGGAGCGACCCTCACCGAGCCCACACAGAAGCAGCTCCACCTGAACTCTTCCTACAGGTGTTTATCGTTGACCTTGATGCTGGTTGTTGTTTACATGTGTTTTTGTTTACATAATGATGTCCCCTCTGATTATTTCAAAGGTGGCGTGCAGGGTAATCCTTTTACGGCAGCAGCGGAGCTGGACGGGGAGAAAACGATGATAGGCGGGAATTTAAACATCGCATCATTTAAAACTAACATTTCTCAGGGACGTGTCATTCATTCAGGATTTTTATTTATCCGTACTTGGAGTAATTTTGTTTATTAAACATCAACTTGTTTCTCTTTTTAATCTAGACAGAAAAAAGTTAATGAAAAAAAAGTTTCTTGGGGCGACAATAGATGATAAAATTAGTTGGAAATCACATATTACATACAGTTGTACTTGAAAGTTTGCATCCCCTCCCATTAAAGAGAAGGCTAAATTCACAATAGTAATTAAAAAAAACACGAATCTGAAAAAAGTAATAATAAATAAAAATTTACTAAATTATTCTGTAGTAAAATAAAATATTGATTTTTGAATTTTTGTTTAAAAAATAATCATAAAAAATAGACAAACAAAACTGTCCCAGACAAATTAAAGTACCTTGCTCATAAACAATGGTTCAAAATACCTGTCAGCAGGTGCATAAATCTGATTGGACGTTACAGTAAACACCTGATTGCAGTGATTGAATCTGTTGCCCAACAAAATTTTAGCTTCGGAGCCCCATCATGATTGTTTGCGTGTTTTATTTTTTTTATATTTCTGTTGAACCTCAATTCAAAATCAATATCATGATTTACATAATTTTTTTTATTTATTATTACTTTTGTCAATTTCTACTTGTTTCATGGGCAGCTGATCTTTTTTCTTTCTTTAATGGAAAGGTGTGTAAACTTTCAAGCACAACTATATATGCAAACCATCAGGATGTAATGCCATCCTAACAAAGCAGGACAGGTCTTGCATTCAGTGACTCTATAAAATATACGATGCCACTGTATCACCTTACTTCAATTACTGTACAGAAATGTGGGAAATGATTATATAACCACAATCTAACCATCAATCATTCTTCAGCAATACAAATTATCCATCATACTGGTTATTTGGCTCATACGCACTCTGTTTTTGCAGTCAAAACTGTTCAAGTTTGAAGATAAAGTCGCATTCAAACCGCACAATTTATGGATAAAATCCCTGATGTCATGATGTCATGGTTTAGCAAAAATATAAAAAACAAACAAACAAAAAACTAAACAAGTTTACAAGCATGATGAACTAAAATTTTGTTGAGCAACACGTTGAGGCAATCACTGCAGTCAGGTGTTTTCTGTAACGTCCAATCAGATTTATGCACCTGGTGACAGGTATTTTGCTCTAATGTTCATGAGCAAAGTGCTCTAATTTGTCTGTTTTGTTTTTTTTTAAATTGTTTTTTAAACAAAAATTCAAAATCAATATTTATCTAGTAAATTTTTATTTATGACTTTTTTTCAGTTTTGTGTTATTTGAATTACTATTGTGAATTTAGCTTTTTCTTGGGAGGGGATGTAAACTTTCTAGCACGACTGTATTTATTACAAGTTAAGAGCAAGTTTAAAGTTAAAAGTATTTGTACAAACAGAAAAAGATTTTGTGTTTCATTTTTTGGATTCAGACTGGAACAGCTGGGAGGAGTTAAAACAGTGCACAAATATAAAACATTTTCAAAATAAATACAAATAACACACATTAATAGGCTATAGGGCGGAAATGGGGCTTTTAATGACATTAAATCATTACACTGTTAATTCTGTACTTTATTATTATTGTTGTTGATATCATGTCACTAATTCTGATGATGAGGAGGAGGAGGGGGGCGTAGATTGTCTACATGTGAGTCATATTCCTGTTGGTTTTAGTCTCTGTATTAACATCACTAGTTAATTAAAGCTGATGATGCTTTTATCGCGCGTTTAGACAAACTACTGGTCCTGGGATGGGTGATGCTGGACTCCCCACACGGAGAAAGAAGCATGCACACGATGAAACCCGACCTCATTTCATGGAAAAGCAGGAAAAGATTTTCACAGCATACTTTAAAAAAGTTTTGGGATATCTTTTGTACCAATTAATAAGCAAATAAATGAAGTTTATTAATATTTGTAGCACAAAGACTTTACAATAAGTCACTTAAAGTAACGCAAAATATAGAATAAAACAAAAGACATGGGAACATCTGCTCTTGTTTAATTACAGGGGTCTTTAATGCTTTTTAGAGGTTTCACCAGGATGGAGGCAACATGATGCCCCTCCCACGTGTCCATGGAAACGTGTCATCACCTTGTTATCGATCAGATGGCTCCTCATCTCCCGCTGCTCACACGTCATCCAAAGTTGTAGACGAGAAAAGGTTTAATGTAAATGAATTATAATCCTGCTTTCTGTCAGGAAAACACCCCACGGCTGAAACATAAATCAGTTTTCCCTCAGAGTTTTCAAGGCTTTGAACTCGTCCTGCTGACTTTTTACTTTCTCACTAATAAATCCTGAAATTTTCAGCTTTCTTTATGTGATTTATCACATCGTTTAATTTGAGATTTACAGGAATTATTGAAATAAAACTGCTGTTTTATTTTTAAATAAGTGTTTCTAAACCAAAAGTGACAAAACGTTTCTTCATATAGAGAAACTTTTTACAATCCTCGTTTAATTTTCCACTTTATGGTGTGATAAATTGTGATTAATTATGTTGCCGTGTGACAATCATGTGATTAATCTTGATTGGCCAGGATGGTTCATTTGATCAGATTGTGATCAGATATTTTTACCAACAAGGAATTTTTCTTGGCTGTTTGCTCCGGTGTAATATTTGATGGAAGGATTACTGGTTCCAGTCTGAAATGGTGTGTTTGTTCTTCGTCCCGCGGCGGCGGCGGCTGCTCGGTGTTTCAGATTAGGACTTTTTCCTGCAGGCTTTAACAGATTATAATAGATGTATTTGCAGATTAAGGGGACAGTGTGTGTGAGGAGCTGACCACTGGGGCAGACAATGTGACCAGCCAACCATTATATGACCTGCTGGATCCCAGCACACACACACTGGTGTTGTGGCGAGGATGTGTGCACATTCACACGGGCAGCCAAGCATGCTCTGCTGGAACACACACATCGTACTGCCCACTTTTCTGCTTCAGCCTTCCGAAACAAACTACCTGTGTTGTTTACTGAACAAGTGTGTGTGTGTGAACACACCGTGAGATTTTCATTCTGCTTTTTAAGAACTTGACTCTGCTCAGTTTCTCATTCCTGCATTTTTCTTCACTCAGTCTGTCACACACACACACACACACACACACCTCATGTTGCTCTCTCTCCACAAATAGAGCATGATCTCCTAGCAACAAGGCCTTTGAGAGAAATGTGTGAGATAGATCGAGTGTCTGCAATATAGGGGTCTTTAAGTGTGTGTGCATGTATGTGTGTATTCCTTTTCAAAGCCAAAAAAGATGATGAAAGTCATCAGAGCAAGGACGTGGCTTTGAAACCGAGGCGATGAATGCAGGACGGGCCGTGTCCTTGCAGGACGGCTTTTTCTAATCTCTCTGATGGACTCCATTACTCCAGACGGGACTGCGTTAGGAAAGAAATGTTTCGTTTGTTCCCCAACGGAAAGTGAGATGCTGTTTGACGTTATTCGGTTAGCATACCCGAACAGGCAGCGGATGAACTTCGACTTTCTCTGCAGATCGTCTGCAGGAAAAAGAAAATCTGAACTTTTACTTCTTCAGTGAAGGCAAATCTGAAAATATGAGGCATGCTTGGATGCTTCTGTCAGCCAGATAGCATCAGGATGAGAAAAAAATCAATGAATAATTCAGTTTCCTGATCTCATTAATTCTTATTTATTTTAATGCAGCTGTAAAATCTCATTTTACTCAATAGAAAACAATCAAATCATAAATTTGTGAACAATTAAGAGTAGACTGTGAGTCTGGGGTCTGCAAAGTCCTTAAATAAAAGCCATTTTCACCGATATCTGACATACCAATACTGTCCAGCTTTTAGTTTACAATCAACCAATACCGATTTATGCAGACAACTGTGAGGGTTAAGGTTAGTTTAAAATATTTTTATTTACTTCATCATTTTTTCAGTGTTTTTTAAGTTTCAAATGGCAGCTATTCTGCTCAAGTGAACGTAAAAGTCTAAAGCTAGCGTGATACTTTTCTGCTGTTATTTATGCTCCTTTAACTTCAGGAGTTTAAAATGTTTTTGTCATTTAGTTCAATTATGTCCAGGAAGATAACTTGTGGCATTTCAAATCTATTTGCTTTCAACAAAATACTGTAAGATTTATTTTTTCATTGTTAGCAGAACTGTGGGGATTTTTACTTAATTCAGACGGGAATTTAAATGGTACTTTTGTTTACTTTGTTGCCATATTGTGTTGTGTTAACATCAACGGAAAAAACTTAACGTAAAAAGAGTGTTTATGCTTAGGGATGCACGATATAATCAGCCCCCTATCGATATCGGCCTTCAAACTGAGTATCGGACAACGGCCACCGCACTGATATTTAACGGATATTTAACCTTAATCAGCCAGCTGTTTCTAAAGTCTAAAAAAGAAAAAAAAAAATTCTTTAAAAACTTCTTTTTACAGACTTTATAACGTCTACGGGTGGGAAACAATATCAATACACTGAAATATTGTGATATTTTCATATGCTGATATCATATTGACATTCAAAAACGTGGTATCGACCCATTTCACTAACAAAATCTCGCAATATTTCATCGTTCTGTTACGAAATTTTGCCAGAATTCTCAAAATATCGTGAGATTTTTTTAAAAGAATTGATGAAATCTAACTAGATTTTGTAAATATTTAAATATTGATTTGATATTTGGGTATGAAAATATTGCAATACTTCAGTGTATCGATATTTTTTCCCACCCCTATTTTTCAAAGCCTCGGAAACAGATAACGAAACAGCTATTTGCAATGACTGCTTATTTTTTCATGTTTAATATCAGTATCAACATTGGTTATCGGCCACATGAGTTTTGAAATATCGGCATGTCAGATATCAGCCAAAATTGCAATATCGTGCATCCCTATTTATGTTATTTTACACATTTACAGTGTTGTGAAGTTAAGACATAATTGTGATAATCATAAAATCGTGATTATTTCTCATACAATGATTGTGCCTAGAAAATCTATAATCATGACATCCCCTGTAAAATGTGAATATAGTTTTACCACAAAGGTTTTTTCCTCTGCAAACTGATTAGGAACGATGGTGATTGGTGGATGGCTGCGTGCAGTGTGTGTCAGGCACCCTTGAAATTAAATGAGGACCCATTGAGTTTATTTGGCTCCTATTGCAAGATCTGCAATTACTACTGCACGCATGTACATTGTGATGGCGATGCTTAAATAGTCCTGTCCCTGATTGTTGGCAGAGAAACGCACATCTGTCATTTTCTAAACTATTTCTGAATGATTCTTCCCAGTTTTCTCCTGAGTTCCCACTAAACCTGCAGCAGTTTGGAGACGTGATCCACTTTTCAGATTTCCACACAACTTCTAAAATCACTCTTTCCCCCTCACCTCCAGCTCAGGACATGCTGGGTTTGCTCCAGAAATGTCTTTCAATGCTACATTTTTTGCCCGTTTCTCACCAGTAATGAAGCATATGGGTAAACCAGTGTCGTTGGCAGAATTACTCTCTGTTACCTCCAGAGCCAGCAAGGGAGGGTGGAAGAGGCGAGGGTTGCAGACCCCTGCCTCAGGAGCAGTATTTATATTGACTCCTCTACATTAGCCTGCAAGTCATAATTCTGACTTTCAGCTTTGCCACTGTGAAGAAGCAGACTTATGCTTGTTTATTGCTCAGTAAACACAAACATTAATCAGCGAGTAATAAATGTGTTGAAGCTGACTTGAACCTTTAGTCAAAATCCATCTGAAAGCTGCAGCGTGCGACTAAATCAAAGGTCAGAGCAGAGGTTGTGGTTACAGGGTCATAAAAATCCCATCACTTAAATGTTTTAAATGATGATAATGACACATTCAGTATCATTTTCCTTATTTTTCATTAATATTCAGTTGGAAGAAGCTAAACAGAAAACCCAGACGGTGACATCACGCATCAATCAGATCAGTACATGCAACTTTTCCTCTGCGTTGACGGAAACCCAGACTGTGGCCCCAGTACTACATATGAACAATAAGATTCAGGGCTTTCCACAGAGACACAGAGTAGTCAGCCGAGATGGTTACTTATGTATGTATATATACACTCACCAGCCACTTTAATAGGTACACCTTGCTAGTACCGGGTTGGACCCCTTTTGCCTTCAGAACTGCCTTAATCCTCCGTGGCATAGATTCAACAAGGTACTGGAAACATTCCCCAGAGATTTTGCTCCATATTTACATGACAGCATCACACAGTTGCTGCAGATTTGTCGGCTGCACATCCGTGATGAGAACCTCCCGTTCCACCACATCCCAAATCTGCTCTGTTGGATTGAGATCTGGTGACTGTGGAGTCCATTTAAGTACAATGAACTCGTTGTCATGTTCAAAAAATCAGTTGAAGATGATTCATGGTTTATGACGTGGCGTGTTATCCTGCTGGAAGTAGTTATCGGAAGATGCTCCACTGTGGTCATACAGGGATGGACAGCAGCAACAATACTCGGGTAGGCTGTGGCGGTTAAACCGCCAAGTTGGCACTAAGGGGCCCAAAGTGTGCCAAGAAAATCTCTCCCACACCATAACACCACCACCACCAACCTGAACCGTTGATACCGTTTTTTTTTTTTTTTTGTGGTACCTCTAATGCTTGTGTTTTTGCTGTTTTAGCTTCCTGTTTTTAATGTTTTATCTGCCTGTACAGTGTCCTTGGGTGTTTTGAGAAGGCGCTTTCAAAGAAAATGTATTATTATTATTATTATTATTATTATAATACAAGGCAGGATGGATCCATGGTTTCATGTTGTTGACGCCAAATTCTGAGTCTACTATCTGAATTTTGTACCAGAAATCAAGACTCATCAGACATGGAGCGTTTTGTATTCATGGCAACCAGATGGAAGTAGATTCCTCCCAGCTGTAAAGCGTGGCTGTGTTGTAAATAAAACACACGTGAACGGAGCGTGTTGAAGACGAGGCACGGTTACGTGTGGAGAACAATGTTATCATGCTCTGGAGGCGACGTATTTTCAGATGAACCAGAGCAAGACGTAGCTTGATTCTGTTGAACCGCGAAGTCCAGGCAACAGCCAGGTGCCGGTGAGCTGTAAACATGAGCATTAACGCTTAGCCTGCTAGCCCTTGTTGGTAATTTGTCCAGTGTTTGTGAACGCCCCGTTGATCTTGACATTTGAAATAGATTAGTAGCTATCAACCACAAGATGATAGTAAACGTTACAGTTAGGCCGTAACCCTGTTGTTTGTAATATAACACTGTCAGTAAGGATATCCCAACAGTACAGCTGCCTACGGATACCGGTTTAGATCAAAAAGTGGAGTATCAGGGATTTAGGATGAGCTAAAGTTGGTGCACGTTCACACATCACTCGTGCTGCATTTCAGGTCGATGCAAGCCGCTCCAAAACCACCCTGCGCAGCTGGTCCAAGAGCCGGTGAGTTAGGTCGACTATGAGCGCAAGTGGCATGTTCACACAGAGCCATTCGCGGCGTGTTCGGTACCAAAACCCAGTTAGACCCAAATGGGTCCTGTATGAAAACGACCTGAGAGGGAAGTTCCCCGATGGGAAAATTTGCAACTCTGAGATCTTTAAGATCCGATAGAGGTCGATGACTAAGACCTTTATATGTGAGGAGAAGATTTAATGATGAAGAGCAGCTAAAGCTGTAGAAACATGATGTGATGTCATCACAGCCCTCGCTGCAGCATCCTGGATCAGATGGAGACTTTTCAGGACAATCATCAGGAATCCCAGTAAGAAGTTAGAAGTGGGCTGGTCCTGATGAGAAACCCCAGCCTGCAGCGGGAGATGTTGGCCTTTTATTCCTGTAGTTAAATGTTGGTCCCTGAGGAGGATGGTGGTATTATCTGGAGCACCGCTGAATCCACGAAGCTGGCGGTGGGAGGGAAGTAAACGGACCCGTTTAGCCATAACTGCTTGCTTTCTTTTCTATTCCTGCTCACCTGCTGATAATGATCCTGACGTGTGGTTTGACGTCCTCAGGACGTGTCCCACAGCGAGGTTGTCCCTGTCCTGTGTGGGACAAGGTGATATCAGAGCAGGAGACGGCGAGGCTGCAGATCTTGAGGACTGGGACCAGTTTCCACTGGGCTGATAGAGAAAAGAGAGGGAGCCGGCTGAGTGATGAGCTGCCTGCTGACTAAGTGTTTCTTATCAGAGACTCAGTCCAGATGGTTCGCAAACACATCTCCTCTTTCACCCTCATCCTCACTGTTAGTTTCTCTCCATCATCATCCTCCTCCTCATACTTAAATCCTGATTCACTCCTTTTTTCCCCATCTTTAATGCCCCCTTTCCTTTAATCATGACCAACGTGTCCTTGGCTCCGTCCACACACACGCAGAGATAAAAGCTGTCCGAAAACGTGGAGCTTGTATCTAAAGACGTGAACTCTGCGGATCTGTGTCGTCTCCGAGGTCTGCTTTCCTTCATCCATCACTGATGTAGCTGTCAACACGCACCGCAGGACGAAACGCAGACCAGGAGGAAGAAGGAGAAGATAAATGTTGAGACGGTGAAACGTTCGGGCCGAATGCTGCAGCTGAATGTTGACGTGATCGTTTATCAATGAATAAATTGAATAGATGATAATAGGTATGAATTGTAAATAACATATTTATATGTACAGTAAAAATGTGTAAAATACACACATATTTAACGTATTGTTAGTCAATCAAACTTTATTTATATAGCACTTTTAATACAAAAATTGATTAACAGTACAGCAATAAAAACATGAAACCCCGTTCCTCCCACACACACGTACGTACGTTTGTGCACACACACACATGCACACACAGCACATACTGACGTCTAATAACGCGGTATTGTATAAATATTAACTATTAATAGATATGAATTATAAATAATTATGATTATCAGTTGGAATTATATAGATGTTAAATAATTTAAATGGTAAAAATAATAAATAAATACAAATAATAAATTCATAAGTCATAATTTAACTATATGCAAATATTATTGATGATAAATATATAGCAAATGAATAATAAATAATTTAAAAAATCATGAATCATAAACAGGAATGATAACAAATTCATAGACACATTACCAGTAAAATTAAATATATAACAGAAATGAGTAGTGATGCACAGTATTATCGGCTCGATATCGGTATCGGCCGATATTGGCTTCCAAACTGAAATCGATATATTCAGTACTGAATATTGGTATCAGTCCAATATTGACACAATATCCGGCGGATATTTTCAAAAAAATGTTTATTTGATATGGACAGAGCATATAAAAAAGAAAAAACCTTCTAAATATTCTAGTTTTAGCCACAACGCAAGTTTTCATCTCGTCTTAAAAGGCTCCCTGAAATGAGGAAATACAGAAATATCAAATTGTAAATAAAACCGTTATCAATCAATATAAATACTCAATACATAACATCAACACATAATGTTTTTTTTTATTTGTTTTTCTTTCTTTTTTTTTTCTTAATCTGTGGGGCATAGGAAACATTTCATTTATTTAATAGGGACAGTGCAAATTAATGAACGTCTATAATGTAAATATGCCAGATTGTAGCACGGGTGCTAATTTACATCTGTAGTCCCTAGGCAGGTGACTGAAAATACAATAGACAAAATAAAAACATACATGTTTATACGGTGAACATATACACATAAATGTACATATGCACGTATTATACATTAGGCCACGCCCACTGTGCAACATCATGATGTCTCTGGCAATTACTGGATCTGCAGCAGATGCAGGAGAAATATTTTTCTAATTTTGCACAAGGAATGAATATTACATTATTTTCATCTTTAATATCGGCATTGGTATCAGCCATGAGAGGCAGAAAATTATTGGTATCGGTATCGGTTTAAATTTATCATATAGGGAAATGAGTGAATTTGTTTTTGTTTTTTTTAAAAAAGACAGAAAATTTACCCAAAAAATGTAACTAACTTCTGAAATACCCCCCCCCCCCCCCCCCCCCCCCCCCCACACACACACACACACACACACACACACACACACACACACAGGCTTCATTCAGGTTTATCTGCACTTGTCTGGAAAATGAAGGCAGATGTTGTGACGGGAAAATGAACCATGAGCACCCGCAGGTGGTGGTGTGTGTGTAGGTGTAGTGTATGTTTGGTGTGTGTGTGTGTGTGTGTGCATGCATGTGTGTGAGCGAGAGCTGATTTGCAGTGAAGTGTTTGATCTGGGGGGAACGGATGACGACACCGGCTGCACGAGGAAAGTCAGAAATAATTTAATAATCGTAAAATTCAGTCGGTTTTTAACCAGCAGGTTTTCATCAGACCACGTCAGGGGTGTTTATTTGATCCACTCCGGTTTGGGTGCAGCGATTGCTGTTGTGTTTTGGGTTTACGGTGCCTCTGATGGGTGGACAGGTAACGATAACAGCAGAGATGATGAAGTGATCCGGGACGGATGGAAACGTGGGAAAACAGCTCCCAGGCAGCGTGATAACCTCAGATACGGAAAACGGCCCGACACTCTCTAAAACACTCGCATGCAGAGCCCGTCTCTGTGTCACGGCCGCCCCCTCCCACCGCTCCTCCTCCCTGTCTTTCATTCCTTTGTTCGGTTGTGTTGGAGACCCCGACGCTGCCTGAGCTGCAGCCCCAGCAGGTCATGGGGTCAACTCGCAGGAAGTGTGTGTTTCTGTGTGTGTTTGACCTCAGCCCAGATATGTGCTTTTATGACGGTAAAGTTGTTCTTCTGTCATCTATAAAAGATTGTGATGGTGAAAGCTGAACTAACACACACACACACACGGACGAGGGTGTGTGTGAGATGATGGGATTTTAATTCAAAACAGCTTTCCTTCTGACTCCTCCTGGTTTTCCCGCTGCTGGATCAGCACTCCGCCGTTCACATGATGGAGGAAAACACTTGTAAATATTTATGTCCTTTGTGCTTTTTCTCCTCACATTCTGGCTTTAATGAGCCTCTCTTGTTCCCTCCTTCACCTTTCCCTCTTCTCTCGCTCCCTGTTTCTGGAGTTTTTATTGGATCAGGAACTTTCTTTCTTTTTCTTTCTTCAGATTTCTGAAGATTAGACGGTATCATTTGGTGTTCCCTTTTACATGTAGGAGAATAACGAAGGTCTTGCTTTTCTTTGTGCGGGTGAAGTGAGAGCTACGTCCTGCAGCAGGATTTCCAGTTGAGAAGAAAAGTCAGATGATAGTTATGTCATGTTTTAGGGTCGAGGAGATATTTTTAGACTTTGCCCTCTCTGCTATAGTTTTAATAATTCAGCTGTAGTATGAAATGAAAAGTTTTCGATGCTGTTTTTTTTTTTTTGCCTGTGACACTTTAAACTCATTATACTGCTAGTTTTAGAATTAATCTTAATATTTTGTTTGTTTTTAAGGCCTTAAATGGACTGGCCTCTCAATGCATTACAGACCTTACGATTCATAGTCCTGCACATGCTTTTAGGACCAACTTCAGTTTGCGGTGCCAAAGATGAGGTTTAAAACCAGAGGGGATGGGGCTTCTCTGTGGTGGCCCTAAGCTGTGGAACCTCAGAAAATCCCCCACAGTCTCGTCTTAAGACCCACTTTTATTCTCTGGCTTTTAACTCTGCGTGAGTTGTGTGCCCCTCTGTTGTCTGTTATTTAGTGTTTTACTATCTATTTCTATTTTTTACCTTTCATTTCTGTTTTTATTTAGTCTTATTCTGTTTTTAATTTTACTTTTTTATTTTATGACTGTCCCAATCCCATTTTTTTTTACTTTCAATACCAATACCAATACCATGGGCAAAGCATCGGCCAATACTCGATATAGATACTTACCTGTGTTTTTGGCTTAAGATTATGCATGTTGGTCTGACGATTGATTTTATTCTTGGTTTAAAGAAAGGATAGAGCCGCACAGCTGGATGTAGCTCCCACGAATAATTTATTTGATTTCACCAGGTAGTGACGTTTCGGGCTCTGCCCTTTTTCAGACTTCAGAGCTATATCCAGCTGTGCAGATCGATCCTTTCTTCTTTACCAACAGGTTTTAACCTGTTAAATACAATATATATACATATATGTATATATATGTGTATATATATGTGTGTGTGTGTGTGTGTGACATTCATTTGAATTGTGGTTCAACAGAAATTTTAAAAAATTTAACAAAAAATAAAACAAGCACGATGGGGCTCCGAAACTAAAATGTCGTTGAGAAACACTTTGAGGCAATCACTGCAATCAGCTGTTTTCTGTCATGTTTAGAAAGACTTTTACACCTGTTGACAGGTATTTTGACTAGGTATGCACGATATAATCAGCCCCCTCTGCCTATATCAGACTTAAACTGAGTGTCAGACATCGGCCACCCCACTAATATTTAGCCGATATTCGACCAATATTTAACTGATCAGCCCGCTGTTTCTAAAGTCTAAAAAAAAACAAAAAACTCATTTTTTTACAAACTTTAAAACTTCTAAACACTGGGGGGGGGGGGGGGGATCGATACACTTAAATATCGCAATATTTTCATATGCTGATAGCATATTGATACAAACACGGTATCAATCTATTTTACTTACAAAATCTTGCGATATTTTATCATTTTGTTACGAAATTGTGCAAGAATTCACAAAAATTTTACAACATTTTCAATTCTGATATCATATTGACATTTAAAATGCTACATCGATCTATTTTACTAACGAAATCTCATGATATTTCATCATTCTGTTACAAAATCAGATATTGGCCAAAATTCCAATATCGTGCATCCCTAATTTTTTAATGATTATTTTCAACTACAATTGAAAAGCAATATTTCATTACACTACATTATAATTTTGTAATTATTTATTATTAGTTTCTTTACTTTCTTGTTATTTGAATTACTGTTGTAAATTTAGCATTTTCTTTAATTGGAAGGCATAAATAATTCTGAGGACGACTGTGTACACACACACACACATATATATATAATAAAAATATATATATATATATATATATATATATATATGATATTTTTTTCTGCTCTGGCCCTACCAATTAAACAAATAAAATGAGAAAAAGTATCGGCCAATATCGGGTTGATATCAGACTGATATCTATGTTCAGTGTTGGAGCCAATATCGGCCAAAAATACCATACATAACTAGTTTTAACTGAAAATTTTCGGCAGCGCTGCTGGTCATCAGCAGCATTTCAAGCTCAGCGTTGTTGGAGTTACTCTGAAAGAGATACAATGATTGAACAACAAAAATTTTACTCTGGGGATTTTACTGTACTGTACAGCTGAAAGTTTTCAGTGTAGTTTATGCTACTAAAGCCCCAGTTTTAGCTCATATGCTGATTCATTTTAACTTCAAACTTTATAGTAGTGTAAAAGAAAATGAGCTGATATAAAGTATCCTGACGCATACCACAGGACCAAAATATTCATAGCTGAGACATAAAAAGATGGAAATGGGGAACTTCCCTGAGTGAAGGATAAATCGTCTGAGCTCCGTCACAGCATCTCAACCAGAAACATGAAGCGCTGCCATCTGGACGTGTTTGTATTGACTGCTCTTTGATTGCAGACAAAATGACTGTAAATTATTCTCTCTCTGCATTTTCCTCTCTATCTGTCTTCATTGTCAGCAGCTGCAGGGTGGTGTTAGCAGCTGGCCTGCAGCTGGATAAGTTTCTGTGTGGGGTTATTTTAGGAGCTCGCTCTGGGCCAAACATCTCTGAATGTCTTACTCTGCCCTTTCAGCCACGATAGCAACAGAAACCAGTTCCATTGTCCTGCTGCTGTCTTGCTTTTGAGAATAAATGGCAGACCTTGATTTAATCAAGAGGACAGGATCCCTTTGATTTCTTTTTTTTTTTTTTTTTAACCAAATGCCAGCTGAAATTTGAGAATATCTGAGCCTCACCAGTAAGACATTAACACATCGGTTCAGCACTCTTACATCTGATTAGAAGGAAGTGGAATCATTCATTTATGCATATTTTTATTTATTCAAACTTGAAATCCTCTGAGATGAAAATATCTTTTGATGTGATGGCAAAGAAGCAGGTTGAGGAGATGTTATAGGACAACATCCGTCCAGTTTCTCTGCACACTTAATCCAGTTCAGCCTTTCAGGGGGTCTGGAGCCGATCCCAGCTGCTGTCAGGGTCCGTCACCGTGCCAACACACACATGAATGCACTAATAACTCAAGCATGCATGCTCACACTCACTGCTAGAGCCACCAGTTCAGCCACCACCATGGTTTCAGACAAGGAGGAAACCCACACGTATGGAGAAAACACAGAAAGCCGGGGTTTTTCACTTTACTAAACATGAAAAAAGCAGTTTTTAATGGTTTTATTCTAATAAATAGTCACTTTGAATTTCATGATTTGTGTATTTTTAACATGTGACATCAATAAATCAGGTTAAAGTTAAAGGATGAGGCTGTGCAGGGAAAACCTACCAAACATGACTGTGGTTAACTTTTCTCTTTTTTATGTTGCATATAAAGGCAGAATAAAAAGTAGTAAACAGACAAACTGAGAGCTTTGAGGGTGCAGTTCAACTCAGACAAATTTATTTGTCCTGGAGGGACAATTAGTGGCACAGAATAGTTACCATGGTTACCAGTTACACAAAAGAAAGGAGAAAAGAAACAAGAAATCATGGCAGCAAACACAGGTGGGCTGTGGATCAAAGTTTAAACAGGTCAGGTTAGGGACCTGCAATGTTGCTTTTTTACCGATATCCAATATACCGATATTGTCCAACTTTCATTTCTGATATCAACTGATACCAATATAAGCAGACAACTGTGAGGTGGTATCTCTCATATTTTGACAGATATACCTATATTCTGCTCCAAGAGCAAAGGTCCCAAAATATCCTTAACTCAGCCAGAGGAGTTCATTTTGGACATCTGGCTGCCAGATATCAGATACTAGCAGGTATTAGCCAACATGTGGCTAATTATAGTGATTCTGACAACTTGGTAACTTAACAACTTAAAACCTGACATAAGCAGCTTCAAAGTAAGTCAGACTGTAGCAGCAGCAGCTGCACTGTAGTCATGACTGAAAGGAATGCTGGGATATGAAGTTCTTCCACAATAACAGGGACTTTTGTACATGCTGGACCAACGCTGATGGAACAACAAAATCTTTCAAGATTTTGTCATGGAACAATGAGATGTTGTGAGATTTTGTTAGTAAAAATATAGTAAAACAGATACCGATATTTTCTGATATCACATTTTAATGCTGATATCAGACAATAATATTGGGCATCTTTAGTTGTGGTTATAAAGTCTGTGATAACTGCCACCACTACACTAGTGTTGTCACGGCACACGGTACTATGGTACCAAGTCGGTACCAGCATTACTGTTGTACTGTCAGTACCTGTATTTTCATGGAACCCAGCGTGGTGTTCATCCGCCAAACAGTTCAGACGAAGACGTCTCCTCAGAGCGTAGCAGGGCTGCTGCTCCGCCTCATCTCGTTGGCGAAAAAGAGCAACAAGGAGCCATAAATGTTTCCTCCACAGTCATTTAGGAGTGGCCGCACTCCGGCTGCGTAGCGCTCCGCTCCAACCTCCACGTCCATCATCCCACACCAGCTGTCAGACATCCCCGCATCTTTGCACGCTAAGAACACGTGAGTCGCTGAGGTTGAAACAAAACTGCGGAGCAACTGGAATTCAGCGTGCTTGAATCGACAATAAGGGTTTAAAGATAATAAATTAAACTTTATAAATAGTATTCTTAGAGGGTGATCTATCATCATCATCATGCCCATGAATCAGCAGACAGTCTAACACTGCTTCACTCCAGGTGGATGTGCTCACACGTGTGTGCAGGTATCTTTTATGAGGCTCATCTTGGTATCGAATTTGGCATCGAGTACCATGGAAATTTACTGGTATTGGTATCGAGTACTGAAACTAAATGTAAGGCTGTTTCTCAGTACACATACTTTTGCTTACTTGCATTCTTGTGTACTTTTGAAACATCACAGTAAAGGTCCAAGTACTTTTCCAAAGAACGCATCAAGACAAGTACACTCCACATTCCCAGATGTGTAAGATGTGTACTTGCTCAGCCCACTTTTCCTAATCTGCATTGGAGGTGACATTTGTGGACTTCAGGCACCCTTATGTCCCATAAGGCATTGTGGCATAACGATGGCAGAAGAGAAAAGTCATAGCTATAAGTGCTGAAAATACTTATTTTATGTAACATCGGTTTTAATAACGTTTCTAAAACAGTTATTTTACCTCAACTTCTTGGTTATTAGAGGCGACTTTTAACCGCTTCAGAAACGTGAGCTGAACAGCTAACAGTAGCTTATGGTAGCTAGCTAGCAGTTGCTAACAGTAGGACGGCTGGTGCTCAGATTAGCTGGACTTACCTGCCACGTCTCAGCAGGACTTCTGTAACTTTTAATAATAGATAACTGTCATGACATCACTTCAGCGACGTCTTTGACGTAATCAAGAACGTACTTGCGTCCTTCCAACCCTTAGAAGTCTGTACTTCCAACAAGTCCATGCTAGCAAGTACACGAGTATGTTCGTAGTGTACGGGGTATTGAGAAACGGTTCAGCTGTCTGCTGTATTTACTGTCTGTCATGACGGTGGAATTGGTGGGCTGGTTTAGTTAAACATTTAGCCAGAATGGTTCAGGTCAGGGTTGGGGTGGGCAGGGTGTCAGTGGAAGTCAACACAAACCAGATGTGTGTGTGTGGGTGTGTGTGTGTGTGTGTGTGTGTGTGATAGTTGCGCCTACTCTTTGCGGTTAATGCCAGTGATGAAGCTCTCTAATTAAGCTGACTTCCATATGTGGCTCTATACCCCCGGCCCACTCGCAGTTTCAGGAGCAACACACACATTCAGACAGCCTGTTTTTCACTTCATTTAATTATTCTCTCTGACAGGTTTATTTAATTTATGTATTTCATTAGAACAAGCAGCACAGAGGGACTCCAAAGTTTAACGGTGGTCTCAGGATATAATTCCATTTTCTCTCCGGATAGAAGCAGATTTACCTCCAGGAAGCAGCGGGCCGATAACACCACACTGATCTCTGTCTTTACTGTCATACATGCAGAGATCTGTGGTCTCACCGGCCTTCTGCAGAGTGAGGCTTCATATTCAGTGATTCTCCCCCCTCCTCATTCAACTCAACATGCATGTTTCTGGAATGTGGGAGGAAATTGGAGTACCAGGAGGAAAAGCTCGATGGGCTCAGGGATGATACGAAACTCCACACAGTAAAGCTGCAAATGCAAACATCACTGCTCATTATTTAACGTTTATTTCCATCTTCATGTCATTAAGGGAGTAAACTGGCAGGAATGTTCTTTGAATAGTGAACGGTTCATGTTTGTGGATCTTTGGGAGCACATTGGGGGTTTTTAACTCAAAAATAATGAGCAGTGACTGGCAGGAGACATCAGCCTTTTTTTTTTTATTAAAGAAAAACTTATAAATGTACCAGAACTAATCCTGAACTGAATCTTTACTGATAGTTGATCTCTTTTGTGTGTAAAAAGATGGATTATGGAAGAAAATTTGACCATAAACTCTGCCAACACACTTACCATATATTTTCTTGGAGTATGCTGGGTGTAATAACCAAAAACAGATACTACTGCATCCCATAATTGTTCCAATGAAAAAAAGAGTTAAATGCTCTCAGCTACTACAGGTGTGTAAAGTTAAAGGTAAATTAGGAAACATAACGATGGAAGGGATGAGCTGTGAGGTCTGGAGCAGTGGTTTTCAAACTGGGGGGTCGGGACTCCCATGTGGGTCACGTGATAATTTCAGGGGGTCGCTGGATCATTGTAAAACAAAGAAACAAACATAGAACAAACGTTCATCAAATGAATTTGGGATTTTGGGGCTATCAAAATTAACTAGGGGTGGGACCTGATTAACAAAATCTAATTAGAGGCTTTGTAATTAATTAATGTAGATTAATCACATCTTGATCACTCCAAAAAGTAAACTTTTCGTTATTTGAATGGATTTAATGGACGTCTAAATCAAATAATAGACACAAACATTAAAGACACACAACGTAACTTTTAGACCTTGGAAGTATGCATTTCTGACTTGTTTTAATGACACCAACATTCATTACGCACATTTTCGAGCCGTCACTGCCCAGCGGCGTCCTGAGGCCCAGAAACTGCTAAATAGAGCAACAAAATCGCCGAGTTCTGCCGTGCGCAAAAACGGTATTGGTTGTACCAGAAAATCGGCCCTGTTTAATGCATTCATTTTCTTGTGATTAATTAATTGCAATTAACGCGTTAAAGTCTCACCCCTAAAATTAACATATTATTGCAAAGAGATTAATTAACAAGGTCACATTCATTCATTTCTTAATTATTCCAGAAACAGCTAAGTTATTACTAATTCTATTAGGAAAACTTGCAATATGCGATAATACTGCGATTGGTCATTGATACACACAGTGCAAGAACGTACAACTCCCATTGGAAAAACATCAGTTCACTTACTTGAAATACATGCAGACACTATTACATAAAATTGCAGATAAGGACATCTTTGTGATATTATACTGTGCGGGCTAATATTGTGATAACGCTAAATTTGCATTATGTTGTGCAGCCCTAACAGTGTGTTAAAAATTAGAGATGCACGATGTAATCGGCCCCCTATCAGTATCGGCCTATATCAGCCTTAAAACTGAGTATCGGACATCGGCTGGCCACCCCACCAATATTTAATCGATATTTAACTGATCAGCCCGCTGTTTCTAAAGTGAAAAAAAAACCCAAAACAACTTCTTCTTCTTCAAAAACTTCTTTTTGACATACTTTAAAACTTCTAAAGACTACGGGTGGGAAAAAAATATAGATAAACTGAAATATCGTGATATTTTTATATGCTGATATCATATTGACTTTTAAAAATGTAGTATCGGTCTATTTTACTAATGAAATCTCATGGTCATCGTTCCATTACAAAATCTTGCTAGAATTCACAAAAAAATTGTGATATTTTCATATGCTGATATCATATTGACATTCAAAAGATTGGTATCGATCTATTTTACTAATGAAATCTCACAATATTTCATCATTCTGTTACGAAATCTTGTGAGAATTGATTAAATATTGTGAGATTTTGTTACACAATGTCAAAATCTTGCGAGATTTGGTAAGTAAAATAGATTGATACCGCTTTTTCAAATATCGATTTCATATTGGCATATGAAAATATCACGATATTTCAGTGTATCAATATTTTTTCCCACCCCTATTTTTCAAAGTGTTGGAAACGGATAGCAAAACTGCTATTTGAAATGACTGCTTATTTTTTTCAGCTTTAATATCGGTATCAATATCTGTTGTCGGCCACATGAGTTTTGAAATATCAGCATATCGGATATTGGCCAAAATTCCAATATCCTACATCCCTATTAAAAATCTGAATTTGGCATTATCTTAGTGAGAGAAGCTGATTTTGGGCATGTAGATGTTTTGTCACAGCAGTGAACTGAATCCAGCAGAAAATTGATCTGTGGAATTTTCATCATTGAGTTTCCAGAAACAAAGTTATTACAGCTGCTATTCAAAAAACAAACACCAAAGTATGTTTTTTTGGGGCCATGGCTCAAAAAGTTGCAAACCATTGTTCTGTGGTTGAGTCAAACCTGTTATCATAGACAGTGGAAATTTATATCCAGTTAATCTTTGTAAACACATGGGATGAGGAATAAAATGCACCTCCAACAAAAAAACTGCTCTCTAGAAATGTGTTTGCACCTTCCTGTCAGGCAGCCTAACTAAACAGGATCCTGTTCGTAGCCTGAGCTCAGTCCTCTGAATGCCAGCTTGTTTTATGGTGAGCTGTAACTCTGTGGAGCAATTAGCCTGGAGGCAGTAAGCCAGGTTCTGGGTGAGAAATGGGGGATTTATGGCTGGAAGTGCAGAAACAAACGGTTAAGACTACACCTAAGGCCAACTGCAGCCAGCTCAGTGAAAGCACAGCAGTGTTTGCAGAGTTGGAGCCAAATCGGCTCTTCTGGGAACATTAAAAACACTTTCTCTTATCTAAACGCAAATAAAGAGAAAGAAATAACATTTGCTTCTCCTGAGAAGAATATTAAGATTAACATGCCTCAATTTAAACAAACAGACAAATTGAAGAGGTCTTTTTGTTTTTACTCAATCTCAGAGGGGAGACAGACCCGAGATTCTGACTGACCTGGATCTAAAACCATCATCTCACTGAGCGTGTGCAGCACTACGAGTGTCCTCGGCGTGCATGTTATAAAAAGAACAGCTGCGCACGGTGCCTGAAGTCGTCCTTGTGCACTTCTTAAACTGAGAACAATCAAGAACTGATCTGGAGATCCTCATAAATCAGCACTTCTGCAGGAGTAGCTTGTTGAATGTGGGTGTTCTCCTGCAGGAACAGCGTTTGGTCCACTCTGCAACGGTTTCCAGTTTCTTCCAAACTGTTTATCTCCCCATAAACACACACACACACACATCCTCACACACAATGGAAACATGTCAGAGCCGTTTACCACACAGATCACACTGCAGCGCTGCCAAGATGAACTGTTAATTACAGGCATGCTTGTTGATTACGCTCCGTCTCCGTAGCGCTCACGCTGAGCGCTGCGTTAAAAGCAGGCGGGCCGGCGGGGTCAGAGAGGCTGCGGGGGGCTGCGAGTGGCCCTGTGCATGTGGGGGATTGTTAGAGGAGAGGAAATGGGAAAATGGGGAGATGCAGAGATGTGCATGTGGATTTTCCAGTGACTGGACAACAAAGCTTAGTGCTCTGATTTGCTGGCAGGCCGTCATTGTGGAAACGGATTAGTGACCTAAATCATAGCAAGGTCCCTCTCAGGTGCACTCTGTGGATGATGTGTGCGCGTGCATGTGGTGGCGTGCGTTTCATACGAGGCGGGGCTGGTGTGTGGACCGTACCTGGTGTATTTAAGCGGTGTGTGTCTGCAAACGTATCAGTGTACACTGTAAGAAATGTTTGCAAAATTTAGAGAGAAAAAAACTGTTAAATACCAAAAATAAGACTGTGAAATTGAAACAGTACAAATGTATAAGATGTAATTACTGTATATTAAAAAATGGTGTTAAACTCTACTTTTTACTGTAATGGTATGTAAAAAAAAAAAAAAAGGACACAATTTTGCTGAGGAAACTATAAAAGTGTGGTAAGATTAGCAGGGAAATTTAGCTTTGAGTTGTCTTTTATCTGTGGCTCATGGAGCTGAGGTGAAAATCCACTGCTGTCTGCAGCTGATGCTTCCTGCAGCCTCTCGTGCAGGGAACCCCAATTCTGGTCCTCGAGGGCCGGTGCCCTGCAGGTATTAGGAGCTCCCTTGCTGCAACATACCCGACTCCAATCAGTGGGTAATTAGCAAACTTGTGCAGAGCTTGACATCAAGCTCTGCACGTCACAAGGTGTGTTGCAGCCGGGCAGCTCATAATACCTGCAGGACGCCGGCCCTCGAGGACCGGAATTGGGGATCCCTGGTCTAGTGTGTGCTGTGAGATGGGGGAGGGGCCTGTGACAGCGCCATTAACATCAGAAAATGTCACTCGCCCTGTCGTTAGCTGCTTCATATTAAAGAAAAAGTTATGAGAGGGTCTGAGATCTTGCTAAACAAAGCAACAAAGTTGCAGAGTTCTGCTGTGTGCGTCATCATAATCGGGTGTACCAGAAATTGGCAGTGAAAGCATTCCACTCCACTTCGAATACAAACAGCGATTCCATGCGTACTTTTTTTAATGCATTAATTTATTGTAATTAATTATTCATTCATAATTAACCACTGAAGTCCCACCCCTACAAAATATATAAATAAAATGTTATTTTTTTAATGGGTAAATTGTTAACAATAAAAAAAATGCAATGGTTAATAATTATCCAGTATTTTTTTTTTGTTATTTTTAAATGTTTTTTTAAATGGTTCTTTTTTTTTAATGTTCTTTTGTAATGGTTACTGTTGGTAACCATTAAAAAATGTTTTGTCATTTTTTTAATGTTTTTTTCCTTCAAAAATAACATTGAAAATAACCATTAAAAGATAACATTAAAAAAAGAACCATTAAAAAATTACATTTATTTTTTTTAATGGTTAAATTCTTTATTGATTGGCGTCTGTATTTATTTATAAATAAATAAACAAGTGTCAAAGATATTCGAAAAAAGTGGTAATAAATTTGGAAAGTAGTTTTTAGAATAAAAACATAAGTGTACATTTTAATTCATTTTATATCTATTTCCTTTTCTTTTCTTTTCTGGAATATTTACTCATTTCAGCATTTTTTTGTTTATTGAATCATGAATGAAACAGCTCTCCTGAGGCTCGAGCAACCCACAGGTGTTCAAAACCATGTTGAACACATTTCCAGACAATGACGCCTTTCTCTGGTGTGTAGGTCGTCTTCAACGGTGCGATGTTAAACAGAAAACCATCACTTCCCTCTGCAGCCTGTCGCGGCTTGTACAAACACTCACATTCACCGTATCAAATCTCTCTTGTGTTTGGGCACGCTGTCAGTTATGTGTTTTAATCTTTCAGAACATGACGCATCTGTTCGGATCGTCTGGGTTTTCAGCAGCTCTGTAGATCTGGAACGAGATGGAGATGTTTAGAAAAAGAAGAGTTCAGGTTGGACCGTATCTGGGAATCTCTACTGACTCAACTTTCTTGTAACCTACAAAAAGTAGAGCTCATTCAATCGTCAATTCAATGATGATGATGTTAAACCCCACAGAAGTCTGGTTGTCCGCGATCAGTCTTCATCTGCTCTCACTAAAAATTAAAACACAAGTTTGATCAAGATACAACATCATTGATTGTTTGCTGATATGCTTCAACATGATTGGATGAGAGTCAAGACTCAGAGATCAATATGAGACAATGTCACAGCTCATTTAACACAATCACTTCCATTTATATAAAATCAGAAAATCTCATTTTCCTCCAGATCAATCAGGCTGAACCACATTCTGGATGTTGAGCTTTAAAATCTCATCATGGAAAAGAAAGCTGAAAGAATAAATTTCTATCTGTTGACATTAAATCAGTATGAAAGAATATCATTCCTATTGCAGACATATTTAGTCTCAAACCAAATATTTTTATTATTTAGCTATTATAACTAGCTTAGCACAGTCCTACTGTTACCACAACTTAGGTTCACATGTCCCTCATCAGATTAAAATCATATGTTTTGGTTCCAAATGTTCACCTGAAGAACGTCTCATAGGTGGTGATTGATCCAGATGCTCTGTTTAGATTAATGTTGATTACTGAACTTATGTGGATAGATGATACATTAATAATAGGGATGTAATGATATGAAAATTTAATATCATGATTATCGTGACCAAAATGATCACGGTTATCATTTTTATCGCGATATTATAGAAATACCCCCCGCATCTTTAAAAAATATTCAAAATGGGTCTAAATGTCTACTTTGTCTTTTTTAAAAGGGGAAAAATCTCAAGAGAACTGTCCACTTTGTTGCCTTCGTTGCCTTCTGCCATGTTTTCATAAATTGAACATTGCAAACACCAACTGCTACTGTTTTTCCAGCCAATCAGCAGCATCACTGGGAGTTTCTCTAAGTGCAATAATCAGTCATGGTAAAAATATCTATACACTGAAACATTGCGATATTTTCAGATGACTATTTTATTCATATTTAAAAATGAGATCTATTTTACTCATAAAATCTAGCGTGATTTCGTCATTCTGTCGCAAAATCTCGCAAGATTTCATTGTTCTCTTACAAGAACTCACGGGATTTCGTGAAAGATTTTGTTAGTGAAATAGATCGATACCCCTTTTTAAATATCAATATGAAATCAACATATGAAAATATTGTGATATTTCACTTTTTTCCCACCCCTAGTTCACACAGAACGTCCTAAAAGAAACTTTCTTTAGAAGTTTTAAAGTCTGTAAAAAAGAAGTTTTTGAAGAAGTAGTAGTTTTGGGTTTTTAGACTTTCAAAGCGGCCTAATCGGTTAAATATCGGTGGGGTGGCTGATGTCAGATACTCAGTTTTAAGGCCGATATAGGCCGATACCGATAGCGGGCCAATTATATTGTGCATCCCTTATTCAATAAAATTACATTAAATGAAATTGACACTAACGAGACTTCATCATCACAGTTAAAAATGAAAATGTTACAGATGATAAAAGGACCAAAGACATTTGGACTTCAATGTAATACATCTGTGTATTTTTAAAACTTGCTGGGTTTATAGTTTAGTCCAGAAAGAACGGGCCTCTACAAGGCTTTATCTGCAGCAAAACTCCTTCATTTCACCAATACATTAAGATGAATGAACTAACAAACAAGTACTATTGTCCTGTGAGTACATATTTGGCTTGCTGTAGTTATTGGGGGCGTTCTCCACACGACTACTGAGCGCGCGCCCACAACACCATAGTCAACAGTATTGATTAAACGAACAGCAGGTAAATCATGAGCTTGACTTCTTCCATTGTTGTTCTGCATGTGTGTCACAAACAGGGGTCGCGTTAACCGAATATTTTCCGTCATTGACCGTTTTTTTTAAACGGTGACAGAAAAATCTGAAGGCCGTCAGTCATTTTGACAGATTGCAATTTACACTCCTGAACACTAGAGGGCGAGTTAGCATATTGTCTCTCTTGATGCATGGCCTGTTGGGTTCACTCGGAAAAATGTCACAGCAGCTGAGTGTCCGAAGCTTCTTCAAAAAGCCCGATAATGAAGATAGTGTTGACAAAAGAGGTGAAAAAAGGAAGACTGATGCAGTAGAAGATGAGGGACAAAAAAAGTAATCAGTCTTCGGCACCAACTGAGCAACCAAGCATTTAATGGAAAAATGCTACCGAATATGTCATTATTATATGTATATATTTTAATTAAAGTGACGGGTAAGAAATAGATTATGACTGGATTTTTATGACCCTGTCAGTCAAAATGACGGACAACGAAAAAGTCTAGCGCAACCTCTGGTCACAAACAACCGACTTCACAAAACTTTGCTATGACGACCTCGCCCACACTGAAAACCAGAGCTGAAGACGGCCTCAACGGTAACGTGAACAAACGAAACTGGAGTAGTGTGGTGTCGGCCCAGTGAGGGCCGGGCTAAGTAGGTGCTAATGTGAAAGGGGGATTAGAAACTGGTTGGGTAGTTCTGCTGGGTAGCACCCTCCTGGATGAACTTACATAAGTTAAATAGTCATGACAGACCCTCAGGGACTACGGCAAAACACCAAGGCCAGAAAATGGTGGTTCTAGTGCAATGTTGTTTTATTCTATTCTATTTTAATTTAATTAGCTTATAAAGATTTTGACATTTAAATACAAACAAAGGATGCTGCGTTGTATTAATAGTACATGGTGGGGTGTCCAGCTTTTTGTTCAGGGTGGTACTGGCCACCCCTTGGGGGCTCCATTGGCAGCCATGACAGTGTAGAGGAAGTATGAGAGTTGTGAGGTTTGAAACCTGTGTACGCACATGAGGGGAGCATAAATGAGTGTTTGCACAGTAGGACGAAGCAACAGAAGTGGGAACACACAGATGTTTAACTTTCCTGATCGCACATGGAAAGTCAGGCTATTGATAATCTTTATCACTAATTAAATGTGATGTTAAATACTGCAGTTAATTTGTGAATTGAAGTGATGTCATCCCCACTGACAACATGACTGATTTACTAACAGTTTCATCTCAGAATCACCGGACTCAATCTGCTGTTAATCCTGGCTCCAGCTACACAGGCTACCTTCCTGTAGCTTTGTTTCTTTTGCCATCCCTCTAGAACCACCAAGATATTAAGCAGAGCTCGTCATAATGCTTTGGCCCATCAGTCTGATCTAATATCCTGAGAGCAGCTCTCCTGTGTGCATCCGAGCAGGTCCGTGCGAGCAGGTCAGGACTCATCTGTACGTGCCGCCCAAGCAAACAGCCAGCTGAAAACTCGCCTGAGCTGCAGACGGGCCGGCGAGTTTCTGATGAATAATTTCATTCATTCACACAGAATTGCCTAATGGAGCTTCAAATTAGAGAGAAAGCAGCGCGGCTTTGTTATAATATTCAGTTATTCATGTGAAATCCAGCGCTTCATTTAAAATCTACAGAAGATTTAACACTCAAGTGGCACAACAAATGAAGATCGGACTGAGTTGCAGCGCGAAATTGGACAGAGGTATTTGACAGTTTTACAGCAGCGTCTCCACCGGGATTATGTCAGTTGTCCATTTCAATCAGCTCTTAATTCCAGTCACTCACAGCGAGCAGTCTTAAAGCAGTGATGCCATTGGCTTGTTTTTACCCCTCTGTCAGGACCTGATGATGACTCAAGTCACCTTATGAAACCATCACAACCAGTTCAGAGCAGCCAGATTACAAGTTACTATATTACACCATGCCTTCCATTCTGGCAAGTACACGAGCCAATTAATAAGTGTCAAGAGAGGGGAGTTAGAACACGATCGCTTGTTTCTCCTCCTCATCTGAAATAGAAGCTGAATGAGCGTGTCCAGCTCAGCTGCAAGCCTCAGTGAGCACAGTTCACAGGAAATCAAGGAGATATGAGGAGAGATGATGGCTGTGAAAGACCTGAGAGGAGAGGAAGACTGGAGAGAGAAGTTAAAATGCCACATCAGGTTCAGATTTTATTCTGTCCGTTTAGCTGGGAGTTAACAGAGAGATGCCTGCTGACATCCTCGACTCACACTCCTTGTCTCAAGCTTCTTTTCTTTTCCTTTGTTTTCTTGTTTTCCTCCCATCCATCCAATAGAGCGGTGGTTTTCAAACTTTTTGAGTCATGGATCTTTAGAGAAGCAGCTGTAATAACTTTGTTTCTGGACACTGAATGATAAAAATTCCACATGTAAGGCTTGAAAACTCAGAAACTTCATGAATAAGGAGGATCATTGTTTTCTGGTGGATTCGGTTCACTGTGGTAACGAGATGTGATCTACATGCCCAAAGTCAGCTTCTCTCACTGAGATAATGACAAATTCGGATTTTAAACAAAGTATTAGTAATAATTTAGTTATTTATGCCACTGTTTCTTAAATGGGGGTATGTGTACCCCTGGGGGTACTTGAGGCATTCCAGGGGGTATGTGAAATTTATCAATATCTATGTTTGTTTGTTTTTTACTAAATGAAAGTATATCCTTAAATAGAATTTATCTAAAAAAAATAAAAAACAGTAAATGTTAGTGTAACGTTTATAAACTGAGTTTAAAGGTACAGTGTGTGTAAAAAAAAAAAAAAAAAAAAAAAAAAAAAAAAAAAAAAAAGTCAATGGCAGAAAATTTCTATTTTCTATCGATTATGTTTCATAAGAATAGCTTATATATGTTTATTTTCTTAGAATGAGTCATTTATATCTATTAGCTGGGGCCCCAATATATGGAGGCTGCCATATTTGTGCCGCCATTTTTACTATGGTGTCCCTAAAAGGACAAAATAATATGTGCGAAGTGAGAATCCTCTGAACTTTAAACTGCTATACCAGCTTTGTTTAATTGGATTAAGAGCACTATTTGGAATAAGTAATGCCTTAAAAGACATTAAATAGAGTTACTCATCGTACAGTCATGAGACCACTGGATCCACTCACAGATTAAAACATCTATTTCTATTTTATTTTGCATACTCACCCACGTTTTCTCTGGGCCTACCACTTTAATAACCCAATCTGTAAAAAAAAGCTTCTTTATAAACTGTATTTTTATCAGAGCCGCAGCCTAAATGACAGATAAAGCTACAAGATGCTATTCTGACAAGATGTCATCAATACAGATGTTAAGTTTCTCGATCTTGTGATCTATCTGGTTTCATCTGCATGTACGTTCTAAGTTAACATGCTTTATCATATAAGAAGAACATCAGCTGTTACTTTTACAAAGTCATGTCTTTGATTTACTCGGCAAAAGTCTCATCAAGCCATGATAATACCACTGGCCAGTCATCATGTAAATTATTGGTTTCATTGTCTTTTCTGTACCTTTAAAAATGATCTCTTCTTCTCTATAGAATAATAATGTTCATAGCAGCCAAACATAAAGTATATTTAAAGGAAGAGCTACAAAAATGAAAGACAAACTGATGAGGATCCACGATAGTCTGTTAGATTCACATGTTGGCGACCTTTGTTTTCTCTTAAAAGACCCAGATGTGACTAAATTTACAGAAGTTCTGTGCTGATATATCCAGGCCTCTTTCCTGGCACAGCTGGAACAATTACACTTATTTCTTCAGATTTATTAGGTATTCTAAGAGCAATAAAATTTGCATTGAAAAGATTTATAGGTGGTAATTTATTTGTAAAAATACATTAAAAACTGTGTAAAAGCAAAAATCCGTGAAATAGTTAAAAAACATTTTAGATGGATGGAAAGGAAAAAGGAATACTTTATTGATTCTTGGCAGAAAATTCAAGTGTGTCACTCACCCAGGTGGTAAACAGGACAGTACTGAATTACCTTACTGACAAAAACGGTCAGATCTTGCTCTTCTTTTAAAATGCTGTTAGTCCTGGGTATTTCAATAGTGTTGAAAAGTAAAGCCTTCTTACAACTGAAATGTTGCATATGGGAACCAAAGGGCTAATGCAGCATTTAACTGTTTTACTTAGAAATTTTGGAAAGTGACCAAATGGCAGACAGGGTCGTTCTTAAAGCGTGGTGTGGCTGGCACATACATAGCCGAGAAATATGAGCTGGCCTGGGAAAAAAAATTTCAGTCAAACAAATTTTTTTTTGCTTTAATCCCTGCATACTGTACCTTTAAAGTTAGTTCCACACTATTTCATTCAAAACCTGTCCTCCACATACCGACATGTCTTGACCCAACCTGTTTCGAGCCAGATGACATAAAACATCAATCACTGTCACCTTGGCAACACAAACAGTGGAGCTGTGGTTGAAGTGTAGTGGAAATCGGACTGGAAATAAAGGGCCAAAGAAGGCAGTTATCATTGTTTTACACGGTTACAGGTTAATGAACCAGACACAAGGGACAAAGGGCAGTATTTTTTTTAAGTCTATTTTTCCCTACCAAAAATATTTGGTGTTAGATATGGGGTACTTTGTCGAAAAAAAGGTTGAGAAACACTGATATATGCAATAATTAAGATATGAAAATGTTAATTTCACAGAATCTCTGCAATAATGTGTTGATATTGATGTTAATGTGTTAATAGCCCCCAAATCCTAAATTTATTTGATAAATGTAGCCTCCTTTTTTTTTTTTTCAGTGATCTAGTGACCCCATGAAATTACCCTGAGACCCACATGGGGGACCCGACTCCCAGTTTGAAAACTACTGCAATAAAGGATAAAGGACTTGTCCCTTTAAGACATTTATCAATGTCTCCATCATCTATGAATGTTGTTGCTCTCTAGATAGTAATGCAAAACCTAGAAACAGATCACGGCCCAGTCTGATATTGTAACACTGCTCTGAACATGAACTTTCTTTCTTCCTGTACTCATACGGCAGATGTCAATATGAGGACAGAGGGTAGGTGATGGAGAGAGGTGAATTTGACCCTCTTAGCTTCTTAAGCTTTTTGAAGGGGTAGTGAGTGACCTTTTATGTTGTTACTTTTTTCCTACTAATGCAAACAGCATAAAACTTGGTCCAGGTGTGTATTTTGGCTTGACTCATGATATTCTAGAAGATGGGTTGTCTAACTCTTTTTCTAAGGTCTCTAACTAAAATACACCTCATTTACTCCTTAGTGCCAATCCGTGCCACATTGACTTGCATTGAAAAGAACCTTTCTATAATCAAATGCCATTTCAGAATAAATTTTTTTGCCTCACACACTTGCTCTACACTTCAATGATGTAGTTTGAACTGTTTTCCTTGACATAAGACCATTTACTCAAAAGGGGCTCCGCTTTTTATCTTAGTGATGAAAAACCCATAGACTTCAACTTTATTTCAGTAAATCAGTGTCCTTCAAAAACTCAAAAATGCTTAACACAACCAATGAAGTAAACAATCTTTTTTTCTTCTTTCATGTGAGGTTATTTAAGCGTAAAAGGGTCTCAGATTTGTTATTTTGGTGGGGTTTTTTTTTCCCCAAGCATTTTATTCAGACAGATCACATGCTAGTTATTTATGTCAGTCTTTTGCAAGGGAATTTAGTTCCCTCTCTGTAATGCACTGCCATTCCAGTTCAAACTGGAATTTTTTACCACATTTTTTAATTTTATCTTGAAACAACTTCTCATTGAGCCTTTTTAATTGTGGTTGCTATAATCTATGCTTAAAGGTTGAATATGGAATACGGACAGAACAGCGACATCACGTGTGTCTAGGTTGTAGTTGCAACGGCAGAAAAACAACTCCAGCCGCTGGGATGCCAGGCTCGCTGCCGATACGCAAGTGACCAACAGTCTGCAGCATGTCCAACAAGTAACACAGAGGAGTTTATAACTGACAGCTAACGTTAGCCATGTTAGCAAACAAGCTAGCTTACCGATCCAGCAGGAAAGTCGCCATTTCCGTGTTTTACTCCGTGGAAAACGTTTATGTGGGTCCATTTAGTGAAGTCTTTACCTAAATTTACTCCAGGTTTTGCTCTTCTCAGGTCACTCCTCCTCAGAAACAGATAACAATATCTCCAGGGCTCTGAAGCAGCTGCTTCACTCGTCGTCTCCACGGTTTTCCCCTGTACAAGCCTGACTATGACCGAAATATTGATTCCACACAGATTGTATTTGGCAACCTGCAATGGCGGCGTGTATTGGCTTATAGACGTAAATAAAATGCCATTATCGAACCCGTAAAAATTTATTTAATAATTATTTTTAAGCTAAATATAATTTTTCTGGGAAATGTTGTACTTTCATTCTGTACACCCCCAAACGACCTGTGGAGGTATTATTTTTGAAAAAATATAGCTTTTAATAAAAATGTTCCATATTCAACCTTTAAGTCTGCTCTGTATATCAAATAATGGCCTGCCACCTACAGGCTATTTTTTTTAAAAAACTTATTTTAACCCACTTTTCAGTTTTAGGCAGTAGGAACATTGTGTGTACAAACTGGAATTTAAAGGGTTAAAATTTTTAAACTCATTGATTTTTTTTTTTTTTTGGTATTGATGGTTAGGCCAGAAGTCAGTGATGACAGCCATGAAAAAAATATGCAACTTTTAATTTTTAGATAATATTTACAGGCCATTGGCCATTCCATGCCCTTACGAAGCTTAACGTAACTTAAAAAAAACTACAAAAAAAAAAAAAAACAAACAAACACTGTAATACAAAAAGTAAAGAGGCATCAAAAAACATTTTTATACCTTTTTTTAAATACTCCAGGGCTCTGATAATCCTGAAAAAAAAAAAAAAAAAGTTGCATTAATCACATTTAGTTTAACCCCATTTTCAATTTTTGGAAGTTGGAGCACCATGTATGCAAAGTGGAATTTAAAGGGTTTAAATTTTAAAACTCATTGACTTTTTGCTATTGATGGTTAGGTTAGAAGTCTGTGATGACAGCCATTAAAGAAAATGGCAACTTTTCATTTTTAGATAATATTTACAGGCTATTAACTGACATTGGCCAGTCTGTGCCCTTAAGAATCTTAACATAACTTTTTCTTAGGGAGCTTTGAGGGTTAAGACAACAGAAGGCAGAAGAAGAAAACAGTCAAGGAAATCTGAACTGATGACAGATCATAAAAGCAGAGTTGACATGCAGAAAGCATCCAGAGAAAAGTCTAGTTGAGTCTGCAGTATGAAGCTGTGGCTGGTCAGTGGCTGACATGAGCGGCGGGATGTAAAGGAAGAGATGGAGATGAAGGGAGCGGAGAGCACAGAGAAGTGAAACAAAAGATCTGTTGTTTAGAGGGATGTACAACCAGAGGAGTGGAGCAGCGACACAGAAGTCAGTGTGTTTTGACAATCACACACCTCCAAAACACACAGAGGCCAGAAATGAAAAATTGATTTGAGATTCTCAAAAACAGAGATAAAGAGAGACGAGGAGCAGAGCAGCGGCAGGGTTCTATTAAAATGGTAATGCTTGGAAATTTTCTGTCCAGTCAGGCTCTTCCTTTCTGTGTGTGTGTGTGATGCGTATATGTATATATGTGTGTGTGTGTGTGACCATAACAGGTGCAGCAATACATCGCCTTATATCAATACATTTCTTGATATAAAGCGATGTATGGATCCAGTATCCTCCAAAAATCTATATCAAACCCAATTTTATTTTGAAAATGGCTTTTTTGAAGCTCCCTTTGACACAATGTTTTTTGCCGGAATGGAGATTCTCATGTTGAAGTTTTAGAAAAACACGTGTATAGTTGTGCAGTGAATAGATGTGACACAGGGATATTGTACTGTATATAAGGGGTGGAACAATACATGTATTCGTATTGAACCGTTCTATGCAGGCGTGTATCAAACCATGACCACCATGTATCAAATATCAAACAGTACAGAATTTTTGAGTTATTTTATCAACTTGTTTTCTGACGATGAGCTCTATGTTGAAAAACTCAGTGGATCTGTGTTCTGTTACATTCATATCTGGTGTTTGGAACTATTTTGACCTTCATGTTAAGTATGAGCCTGATGGTAAGCTGTTGTAAAGAAAAGCGCATTGGGCTAAAAAAGGCATGAAATTTTTTTGTTTGTATTAAAAAAGTATCGAACCGTGACACTGAAGTATCGAACCGAACTGATCCGTGAATTTTTTGTATCGTCGCACCCCTACTGCATATGTGCTTTCAACTAAGCAGGAGCTCACGGTTATGAAAAAGCAATAACCTTGTTTATTTTTCGTCATACTGTTTCATATTGTTTCATATCGATCTGTGGATCCTAAATCAAATCGATTTGAGATGTCGACAAACATCAAAACGCTGTTCACTATAGCGATTATAACATTTATTGTGATCAAACCACTGAGTTACACCCCTTATACATTATACATACATATATATATATTTATAAATATATACTGTGTGTGTGTGTGTGTTATATATATATATATATATATATATATATATTTTATATATAACCCCCATAAATAATATATATATATATATTGCGTATTGTGAGTGTGTATGCGTGTATGATGTCTTAATCCAGAACTGCACCCAGAGATGAACCATGGGATGCTCCACAGTTCTTCCCAGGGACACTCGCACACGTCTGGCAGTAGACTTCCATGTGAAGTGACAGCAGGGTCAGCGTTGGCATTTTAACTGCTGACCCATTTGTCTGAATGAGGAACACTCTCCATCTCTCTCTCTCTCACACACACACACACACACAACTGTAGAGTATACATAGAACTAGTTATATAAGGTTTAATGATTTCAGACATAACTCCCCATGTTACTAAAGCTCCTGCTTTTCTTTTCTCATAGTCATACTGAGGTGTTTTGCTGTGATTAAAGGATGCACTTCTATCTGCACACACAACCAGACGGTGTGTGTGTGTGATGAGGAGGTGGATAGTGGTCTAGGGAGCGTCTACATAACCCCGGGCTGCAATACTTCATACTCACTGCATTCAATCAGTCATGACAAGTCAAATTTGATGGAAACAATTGGAAACAAATGAAGCAGCATATAAAGACCTGGTCTGCTCCTTTCTCAGGTCTAATCCTTCCTCAGTCCTTCCTCAGTCTCTTACTTACTCGGTCTTACCTTGGTCTCATCCTTCCTTAGTTTTCTCCTTTCCTGGTCTCCATCCTTGGTTCTGCCTTGGTCTCCTTCTTTCCTTGGTCATTCCTTGGTCTCCTTTTCCATGGTCTCCTCCTTCCTTTGTCATTCTATTTTCTCCTCCGTCCTTGGTCATTCCTTGGTCTCCCCTTCCTTGATCATTCCCTGGGCTCCTTCTTTCTTGGTCATTCCTTGGTCTCCTTCCTTGGTCATTCCTTTGTCTCCTCCTTCCTTGGTCATTCCTTGGTCTCCTCCTTCCTTGATCATTCCCTGGGCTCCTTCTTTCTTGGTCATTCCTTGGTCTCCTTCCTTGGTCATTCCTTTGTCTCCTCCTTCCTTGGTCATTCCTTTGTCTACTTCTTCCTTGGTCTCCTTCTTTTTTGGTCTTCCTTGGTCTACTTCTTCCTTGGTCATTCTCTGGTCTCCTCTATCCCTGGCCATTCCTTGGTCTCATTCCTTGGTCTTTCCTTGGTCTCCTCTATCCTTGGCCATTCTCTGGTCTCCTCCTTCCTTGGTCATTTCTAGGTTTTCTCTATCCTTGCTCATTCCTTGGTCTCCTCCTTCCTTGGCCATTCCTTGATACCCTCTATCTTTGATCATTCCTTGGTCTCCTCTATCTTGGCTATCCCTTCATCTCCTTCCTTGGTCATTCCTTGGTCTCCTCTATCCTTGGCTACTCCTTCATCTCCTCCTTCCTTGGCTATTCCTATGTCTCCTCCTCCCTTGGCCATTTCTTGGACTCCTTCTTTCTTTGGTCATTCCTTGGTCTCCTCTATCCTTGGCTATTCCTTGGTCTCCTCCTTCCTTGGCCATTCCTTGGTCTCCTTCTTTCTTTGGTCATTCCTTGGTCTCCTCTATCCTTGGCTATCCCTTGGTCATTCCTTGGTCTCCTTTATCCTTGGCTATTCCTTGGTCTTGGCCATTCCTTGGTTGCCTTCTTTCTTTGGTCATTCCTTTGTCTCCTCTATCCTTGGCTATTCCTTGGTCTCCTCCTTCCTTGGTCATTCCTTGGTCTCCTCCTTTCTTGGTCATTCCCTGGCCTCCTCCTTCCTTGGTCCATCCTCGATCACCTCCTTTGTGTCTCCTCCTCCTTCATGTTGTAGGCCTGTACAGCCTGAGTTTTAAGCCCCTCCCTGTGTCATTGCTGGGTTTGATCTATTTGTATTGTTTATTGTTTGAGTGTTTTGTAATTAAAGGCGAAGGTAATAATGACATTTTCTTGGTAAAAGGGTCTCAGGTTGACAAGCAAGTTTTCCTTTTATTGGCATTTTTATGACATTTTTCCCCCTTCCTGACTACTTTCAGCTGGTGGATAAACTCAAGAAAGCTGAGGTTTATTAAAGCGTCTTCATATCAGCTGTGTGAATGTCTCAGTACTTCCTGTCTGTATGGACTTATTTAATGTTGGTGGAGTTTATGCAGCAGAGAAGCGGTGTGACCACGTCTTCAATCTAAATGTGCAACAGTAATTTGGTGTTCAGCGTTTGTAAAACTAATCTTCTACCCTTGAACTACTGTCTACCTGCACAGCAATGAATCACCCAGTGTTTGTGTGTGTGTGTGACAAAGAGACGAAGTGACTGTAATAAATCACTTTCCACAGGTTTTCTCTTGTACTGAGCTGCAATACACTGACAATAAATAGAGAGACTGGGATGGGTAGAAATGGAGGAAAAAGGGATAAAGAGAGAGGGGAGGTGGAGATGTTTATAAGAGTAGTCATCACAGAGGCCCTCATTAACACATATGCAGACTTACTCATACACACAGCTGGATGCAACAGCTGGATAACTGTAACCTTGGTAGTGTGTTTATCCAACAGGAAGGACTAGAGCCCATAACACTATCTATCTGTTGAGCTCTCCGCACCATCCATCAGCTACCTCTGTTTGAGGTTTGCTCCAAACAAATGCCTGACCTCACTGCTCCATGAGGGTGGGTACACTGGTTCATGCCCAGTCCGCCACCAGAGATATGAGCTATGAGATCTGAGGGTTTACTCAGAATGGTTGGAGGACTGAGCTCGTCTGGGTCTCTGATTGACTGGAGCCCTCTTTAAATGTGTGGAACTGGTAGTCTGATCACCACTGTCATCTCTGTCAGATGGATGATAGCTGCAGCATAGCGGTACATGTAATAGGGATCAAGCAATACAGGTTTTTTAGGGCTGATACTGACACTGATATTTTGTCATTAGGCTCAGCCGATGTCCAATACAACCTGCCGATATTTGGGACTGATATTTGGGGCTGATACTACATTTGACTTCCAAATTAGTATAATGAAGGATACAAAGAAAAGCAATTTACAGCTCTTTCAATATAAAAAGAACAAAACACTTCAGATAAACATATAAGAAAGAAACAGTGCTCTTGTAAACAAATATTAAACTTGTAATATATATAAAATATTAAAAATATATTGAAAAATATATTGAAATGTTAAAAACAAACTTAAAAAAAAACAGATAAACAAGCATGATGGGGCTCCGAAGCTAAAATTTTGTTGAGCAACACTTTGAGGCAATCACTACACTCAGGTGGTAGTCCACTGTTCATGGAAAGGTGCTCTAATTTGTCTGGGACAGTTTTGTTTATTCGTTTTTATATTTTTATTTCCAACCACAATTCAAAAGCAATATTTTGTTTCAATCAATTATGATTTTGTGCATTTTTATTTATTAGTTTCTTTTGTTTCTTACTTAGATTTCTATTCTGTATGTAGCCTTTTCTTTATTTGGAGGGTAATAATTTGGAGGACAACTGTATATATATAAAAGTGTGTAATTTATGCTGAGTGGGGGTATTGGTCTATACCAGGAAAAAAATGCAAATATTGGCCTAAAATATCAGGTGGCTAGTGTGTTGTCTATCCTTAATCCGTAGTAAGTGGATATTTTCAAGTGTCCAAAGTAGTTGCTCTGGAAGTTCTGTCATTTCCTACCACACATTACATTATATATTACATTATGTGTGTGTGTGTGTGTGTGTGTGTGTGAACACACTGCGTTTCACCGTTCTAATTGGGATGCATTGAATGGCATGTGCCACATGTCCCAGTCTCTCAGTCAGCATGTCGCTCCAATCAGGATAATTATGTGTTGGTGAAATGCAGACGATTATTGCAAATGGTGATCCACATACAGCCATCTGCTCTATCCCGCTGCACACACACACACACACACACACACACACACACACACACTAACAAACACAAAGACAGGTGTTGAGATGTGCACCTCTAAGCACACTACTAAGTGTACTTGAGTTTTACCGTATGAGGTTTGTACATACGCCCAGACACACTAAAACACACACACACACACACACACACGCTTACAGGCGGGTTAATAACCGTGTTCTCAGCACACATGCTGTACAGACATGGACAGATTAATTCTGTCATTGACAGATGAGCGATGGATTTTTGTTTTGTGGTCAGCAAACACGACAGAAGCTGGAAAACCACTGATCTAGATCACAGTCACACTTTATTCATTTTCATTTAACAGAAAATCCTCAGCGTTGCCTTGGTTGGAAAATGAAATATTTACATATTTTATATGATGCGAAAAACAGCGAATATAATCAACATAATGTAGAAAGAAAGTCCAGGATGTGTTGGAAAGTAACACTCCAGTTTTCCCCCTCAAGCCTCTGATGTTGCTAATGCTAACATGCTAACAAATGCAGCTGCAGTAATGGCATGGAAACAAGAGCTCATCTGGATTAATGTCATGTTTATAGTCCAGCTGCAGCGCTGATGGAGGTGTAAACTGTTGCCCACTCCATTTACACGAACCATTCATTCCTCCTTCAGCTCCATACACAGAAAACAATGCAGAGAGGTGAAGTGTAACAGCTGTTTTGATCTGGCGGAACAAATGTTTACTGCATCTTGTGTACTATTTGTCAGCGTAATTGTTCTGAAGTGCTTCTACATTTCTTTCTAACTGGTTTAGGCATAGTGATAAAGGTCTCTAGGACCAGGAGGGATGGTCTTATTGATGTGAGGTCAGCACATCAGCACATACACATAAAGACTCAACTTGGAGGTCATCGTCAGCCTCAAGGCAAAAGCAGAGCAGTCAGTCAAGACACAAAGAGGTTTCTGCCTCTGTGCACATAAACTCTTGTGTACGTGTGACCTGGTTTGTCACTCCGGTGTTGTTCCGCAAACATGATTATGAGGCAAGGACTGCTCCTTTTCTGTAGCAGGTTACACACATTGCATGGCTGGGAGTGAACCGAAGTGCAGGCTCTGTGCTCCGCTGTGGTCAGGAAGCAGCAGACGTCCACTTCAAGTCGCAGTCGGCTCTTCGCACTTTCCTTGATGTGCGATATGGGCTCATTGTGGTGTTTATTGCACTGTATGTTACACACTCAGAAGAATGAGTACCAAATTATACCTTTAGGGGTACAATTGCTTGTCACTGGGGTGGTACTCTCAAGGGTACTGCTGGTGTACCCCCAACAGTAGGGCTGTACAATTAATCGAAATTTGATCGTGATTTCAATTTTTGTGTCAAGCGATCTCCAAACTCATGTAATTGAGTTGAATCGACATTTTCTGAAAGTTACTCTGAAGTTAAAGTTCATTTCAGTGGCTTCCACCCATGCGATTTGTTGGGTGTCAATGACAAAAATGTTAGATTTGGAATGTTCTAGCATTCCACTAAAGCTTAAAATTTATTTTGCAATATTTCTTTAATATAACAAATACTCAAGCCCCACCCCCCCCGGCGCACCCTCACACAAGCACATCCATTCCCGCACCCACCCGGGGCCTGAACTACCCCCCCGGACCAGTCCCAGCCACACAACAGAACCCCGACAAAATCCAATAGCTAGGGACAATACCCTCAGCCCCTCAACAGGAGCACCCCACACATCCAACCACCAAGTGGTCCCCAACAGTAAAGAACAACCACAAACCAACACCACACAGCCCCACACCCAACCACCCGAATCCCGAACCCCACCCAACTAACCGCTACGGCTCCCACCGACTCCAATACTACCAACTTCAACGGCCAGCACCAAAATCCCCCAAAGGCTGCAACAACAGGAAAATTCAGCAAACCCCCAGCCCCCCCCCTCGGCGCCAACATCCCGTACCGCACCCAAACACCACCAAAACCGACCCCAGGCACAGCCAACCTAAAAAAAACAACCAGAACCAAAGTGCAACAAAAAAAAAAAACCAACACCAAGTCCCCAAAAACAACACGCCCCCGCCCGCCCGGACAGTTTGAATGTGCGGCACTCCACCAGCAAGCGGCGCCTTTCCTCTAATGTCCGCGGAAAAACACCGGAAAACCCCGCAAAAAAACAACCCCCCCCCGGCCCGCCCACCCAGCCCCAGTGGAATTCAATCCCACCCCCCCAAGCAGGGAAAAAAAATGGAATTGGGCCTTAAATTTTGGTCCATATTATCAACCCAGAACGTTCAGTTGAGTTATACACTACTACTAGAAAAACACAGGTAAACGTTCTGGGTTGATAATGTGGAGCAAAATTTAAGGCTAACAGTTTAAGGCCTTATTCCAATTCCTATTTTCATCCCTAGCCCTGAGTTTGGCCCGGAGTTTCAAGTGCTAGGGATTTAATTATTGTACCAAGAAATGGGACATCCTTTCGTCATCCTCATGTGTCACCAATAGTCCATTTCATCAATAGTCGTGTCACCGGCTGTTTCCGGAAGAGTTTGCTGTTGTGTTTGTTGCTAAGCTACAAACACAACAGCCTAACTGGGTTCAGAGCACTCAGCATCCTCATCACAGAGTCCTGTCATCTGCAAACTACTCTGATTACTTTGCACTTGTGGGTGTATCAGTGATGGACAAGAAGCTGCCCAGATTGCAAAAAAAATGTTGGAGTTAGAAACATTAAAGTGCTGTTCTGACCAGAAATGTAACACCAAAACAGCTCACTCCAAGGCCATTTCTGGTGCGATTGCATCAGTGTGAATAACAGTCCCAAACTCAGTAAAGACCATGTGTACCAGCTGATTTAAGTTCATGCAGGAGTAAAATCAGCTCTGTACACTGGAAGCTGGATTCATCCAGTCTGACCTGGCCAAGCATCTTCATTGTTTTCCTCAACAAGGATTTCTATACAAAGCAAGGTGCCCCTGCTCAACCAGTTGGGCTGCCCATCACCTGATCCGCCCAGGTTAAAGTCCTGACAGGCCCTCTGCGACATGGATCCCTCCTCTCCCTGCCTCGCTGTCAGTCAGCATTAAAAACAAAGACCACTATTTCCCAAAAATCCTTTAAAATGTGTCAAAGAAAAGGGGCTTTTATTTCCTCTATTGTAAAATGTTAAATCTTATCGTTTCAGTCTGAAAGTGCTCTGTGAACGAGGAGTTCTTCTGTTGTTGCGGTTTTTCATCATACCTGCCTCTCATGTGCTTTGAGGAAGAAAACTTCTCATCTTGAATTGTTGGATGATAATCGCTTATAAAACTTCACAAAGCTGAGCTGCAAATTCAAGGTGGAGGATGTTTTAATCATTTTGCTGTGTGCTTCAACCTGGGCTTACCAAGAAGAAGAGAAGTGTCGGAGTGTCTTTTTCTATCTAAACTGTCTTTTTTCAACCTTAAACACTGAACATAAAAAGTAAAAAGATACTGACTCAGTGGCAAAGACTTGATATTTGAGTCTCACTTCTGCCACAATGAGATTATGAAAAAATTACTGATGCACCTTTTTCTGTTAGACTACAACTACTTTCTGAGGGGAAACCTTGAATATTTCTCATACTTAAGACAAACAAAGAAGAGAACTGGCTCATGACTTTTGTTTCCACCACATTATCAAAGCTAGAATCTGATTGGCTACCACCATCATGTGACACAAGCTAGAATCTGGCACATCATTCACTAATTATATTGCCTAAAATTTTCAGAAGTGAAAACAAATCGGTGCAATGGTATCACAATACTCAAAAAAGTATCCCATTTGATATTTTCTTCTAGCTGGTATCAAAGTATCAACTCAAGATCCGCCTTTTTGTTACTCAGAATTGTGTTTAGGGATGCATGATAACCTTTTTCAAAAACTGGTACCAATAATCAATAAATTTCAGCTTCTACAGGCCAATTTGGATAACTAATAACTGATAATACATAACACTAGGGATGCACGATATTGAACCTTTGGCCAATATCCATTATGCTGATATTTTAATACTCATGTGGCTGATAACCAATATCGATACCGTTACTAAAGCTGACAAAAATAAGCAGTCATTGTAAATTGCAGTTTTGTTATCCGTTTCCAACACTTTACGATATTTTCAAATGTCAATATCAAATCGATATTTAAAAACGCAGTATCAATCTATTTTACCTGAAGTCTCACGAGATTTCCGTTTTGTTACAAAATCTGACGATATTTAATGAATTCTCGAGATTTCATAACAGAACGGTGAAATATCACAAGATTTCGTTAGTAAATTAGATTTATACAGCGTTTTTAAATGTCAATATGATATCAGCATATGAAAATATCGCAACATTTTTGTGAATTCTCTCGAGATTTCGTAACAACGGTAAAATATTGCAAGATTTCATTTGTAAAATAGATCGATGCCACATTTGTCAATATATCAGCATATGAAAATATTGTGATATTTCAGTGTACCGATGTTTTAGAAGTTTTAAAGTCTGAAAAAATAAGTTTTTGAAGAAGAATGTTTTTTTTATTTTTATTTTTTTTATTAGACTTTAGAAACAGCAACCTGATCGGTTAAATATCGGTTAAATATCAGTGAGTTGGCTGATGCCCGATACTCAGTTTTAAGGCCAATATAGGCCGATACCTATAGGGGGCTGATTATATTGTGCATCTCTACATAACACACATATACCTAATCATACCAAATCAAAAATTCCAACTGCATGGGGTAGCTCTCGTATCTCATATCTCAGCAAGAAAAGCTTAAAACTGGGATTTCCAACTTCTGGATAACCGATCTTAAAAAAGAAAGAAAGAAAAAAGCTTTCTTTCAGGGTTAAAGCTGAAATTACACAAAAATAACTTATTGACTTGAAATCATTTGGTCCCCCAGAGTTTAAATATCCCATCTGAGTGCCTGAGTATACACCAATGGAAAAATTTAAGAGACCACCCTTGTCATCAAAAATTATGTTTATGCCACCGAGTACCAACTTTGGTGTGAATCATGTGACTAAAAGAGACAGAAAAGAAAATATAGAATGGCTAAAAGCGGTTTTTGGCAGTACAATACCATAGCTGTTGATGTAAGAACTTAATAACCAAAATCACTTTTCAAGAAAAGCATGAAAAATGTCTAGATATCAGTTCTTAAATCAAACTCTTATGAGCTATTTTGTTTTTATCATTATATTTGTCCAGACAAATGTACTTTTAGAAGTACCAGGCATTAAAATGACCAAGAAATATGAGAAAACAAGGGCGGTCTCTTCATTTTTTTTCCATGGCTGTATATGTTATCGGGGGCAAGTCATCATGATATCGGACTTATCGGAATGACCTAATAACTTCCCATTATCGGATAGATAATTATTGTGCACCCCTAATTGTGTAATTAATTACCAGTTTAAAAAAATCTACTTTTTTCACATTTGGACATTGTTTCCAAATAACCTACATCAACATCGTGACGTCCCTAGTTACTGTTGCCATGGCGAGGAAGCCAGTCAAAAGTCACCTCCCGCCTTGATCTTTACATCAACCTCATTGTGTTCGGGTTCACAGGGCACTGAAGTCGACCCCAGCAGACACACCATCAGGCCATCGCAGGGTTAAAACATCAACAAACACACACACACACACACACACACACACACACACACACATTTACCTGTGATCTTTCTCTGAAGCTGCTTGGAGGAGGAATCTGTTGAAAGTGAGTGTAACATATTGCTCTCTGTTGTGCTGCTCTCTGTAGATGCACCTGATTTACAGCACACACACACACACACACGCACACACACACACACACACACACACACACCTTTCCTCCAGAGGCCGTATTAGCAGAAATAAAAAGAGAGAGAGTGATGTCGGGGGACGGCCAAACTGTTTACATGTTCATATGTCCATGCTTGATTATACACTTGAGTGAATCATGGAAATATTGATTGCTCAACATTTCCTTTCCTTTCAACCTGACGATGTAACACCTGTCATGGCAACCCCCCCACCCCCACCCCCCTTCCCAGTCACTGATTCAGGGAAATCAAAACAACCCAGAACCAAAGACTGATTCTCAGAGTAGCGTGGGCTTCTTGTCGTCTTTTTTCCAGTTTCTTCCCTCATTCATGTCTCGTATTCATGTGTCGTATTTCTGAGGCTGCATGACCGGATAGTTTAAGTGAGTGTGTTTCTGTCATCATGGTTGTTATTTTAATTATGCCCCGGGGGGAGAGTGGCTCTGCACTAGCTTATACTTTAGTCCACTTGAACAAAGGGCTGACAGATCTTACAAACTAATAAGAAAGATAATGATGGTGGCGGACTCTGACACAATAAAACTTAACTCTGTTTTAGCTTTTGGCTTCTCATTTATTGAGCTGCTGTGTACGTTTGTCTCCAGCAGGTATTTACAGAATTAAAATAACCTCATTTTTTAAATGTATGCTTTCTTTTGTTCTCTGTGTCAAGGTTGGAGCTGACAGGAAAGGTACAGAACGAGAACCACTCAGCTCTTTATAGCTCTAAAAACACCAGTGTTATTTATTCAGTGATGCATTTTGTTCCTGTTGTCAGGATTTACAGCTGCTGCTGCTGAACATACCGTCTGGTTACGTTCAGACCGGAGCCACGCTGACAGAGTTACATAAAGATGCAACCTGCCAGCTGGAGAAGAGTCAGACCTGACTCCCATTCATTCATGGGAAAGGCTGCAGTGGTTAAACTGTTGCACGGTGGGGATGGTACGTTACTCTTCAGTTCTGGTTAATAGTTACTGAGTTAGTGACAAAGCTGTATTCTAAAAGTAACTAGTAGTCTAAAAGTAGAGCTCCAGTACTGATCTTTCTCAGGTTTTCTCTAAGGACGCCTAATCCAGCATCATCTTCATCCTGTTTCTTCTCTGAGATCTCCCCAGACAGTAAAAGTCCGTCCGATATTGACTGATTATATTATATTAAACTGTATTTTATTTTTTTCCGATCCAGTCCAATACCGATACCAGGGCTGAGCGCATTGGCTGATACCCGATACTGATCCAATACTGTTTCATAAATGAACAGTATGCTTTCCCATGTGAATGAAGGCATCAGGCTTGACATGAAAATTTAGCTTTGTTAAAAAAATGTAACAAATTAACACAGATATAAATATAGTTATTTAATAAAATTTAAGTGTACATTAGCAGCAAAAAGAAATTAACTCTTTAACGTAAAGTGAGCTTTAAACAAATATTTTGAAATATAAAATATAGCAGCTGCCTGGACAATATAGAAAAAAAAGATTATTGATAAAAAAAAAATAAAAAATCTGTATCCATCCATATTGATATTTTTTTTTTTTTTAAAAAAAGCCATTATCAAATTAAAAGCTATTTTAGGTGCAGCCCTGGCCATTTAGGGCGCATTCAGAAAGCATAGTCCGTGAGTCTCTCTCCGTTTAGGGACTCTGTTAGTTTGGGGGCGGGGGTGGTCTTCCGGACCGAGATCACGTTCACGTTGCACTATTGCCAAACAAGCCAAGAATGAGAATCTCAGGTGCCGCTGCTTTCGGATTCACCGCAGGTGCGGACAAGACGCATGTACAAGAAGGTTCTCACAACTCCTGTTTCCTCCACAAAGCGACATTTTTTCTGTACGAGGAGCTGGATATGCTTTCATCAGATCAAATATCGATCAAAAATCAAAGCTTTTACTTCCTCATAACTCCACGTCTGACTACGAGCCATCTTTATAAGTACTGCGGTCTCACAAGTGTGTTTGTTGTATAGTAGAATTAAAAAAAATTTGGCAGATATTGGGTCGATAATTTGTTTAAAGCCAATATTTAATTTAATTTAATTCATACATATATATTTTTATTTCGCACATGGCGATGCACAGCCTTAAAACAAAACAAATTCAAATCTAACACACAATATTGGGCCAATGCATCTCTGTGAGGAAGCACTCAGTCTGGTTCTGTTTGGTCCACTTTGAGCAAACCCTGGTCCACTTCCACGGTTGGTTAGGACATCACCTCTGGTGGGGCTAGAGACATGGACTCTGGTCAGATTGAAAACCCGGGGGTCTTCAGATTCATGAATTACTTTATAAGAATAAATTACTCTCAGAAAAGATCAGCCTGTAATCTGATGCTGATTGGATGGCGCGGCTCTGCCCTCTTCCTGGTCAGCAGAACTTGCGATGTTCTCAATCATGACATCACAAGTGGTAATAAGAGGGGCTTCTTCACCAGAAGAGAACATCCTCCAACCAACATGGAGAACATCCGTGTTTCTGTACACGATGATCGTGTCTCAGAACGTTCTAGAAAAATCATTAAAAGACCATTGCTGTCGTGTGTTTAGTTCTTCGCTTGTGTTTGTGTGTGCGTATGTGTGTGTGGAGACTGTGTTTGGGTGCACACTTGTCTAAATCTGTCTCTGATTGGCTTACCATGACATTTTACTCTTCCTCAGCCAATCATCACCGTGTGGTTGCTTCGCCTCCGAAGCCCCTGGTCAGATGAAGACTGCTTCACTTTAATTAATTATACTAACGTGGCACATTTTATGGTCAGTAACAGTGTTGTAACCATGGAAACAGTAATTAATTCGATTCTCCTTTTCTGAAAAGAACAACAGTTATTCCCAGCAGTGCTTTTTTTCCACCGTTTGGGGTTAGAAAGGCGAGGAGGTGCCTTTTAAACCTCATTACTCCAGAATTTTCACCCATTTTAAATTTTTGCAAACCACTTATTACATTGAAACAGAAATCATACATGAAGAAGTGTGTGAATTTCTGTAAAAAAAAAAAAATAGATGACTCTTTAGAAAGCAGACGCTGAGAATCAGAAATAAAGTGAATGAACAATTAGATTTGATTTCTAATCAGTTTGCTCATTTGCTGCTCAATGTTCAATATCAGACATTTTAACCCCACAGTCTCAGACCCTGAAGCCTTCTGCAGAGGAATGGAGGGAAAATCGTTCACACTGAGACAAAAGGGGTCCAATTGTCCTCTGATTACTTTTTTTTTATCATTCGAATCTGAGTTTAATTAAATGGTAATCATGTATTACACCACAAAGAGAAGAAATTAAGACTTGATGATATATTGATTAAGAGAAATGCCATTGGAGACAAGGTGAAGGACCCAAAATGCAAACTGAAGAGGCAGAAGGCAAACTGGTGCACGAATAAGGTTTAATAAGGTAACAGACGGGAAATGAACTGAAAAATAAAAGTAGAGAGAGCGACTAGATACAAAGACGAGACGAGATGACAGCAATCTGCTAGAGACTCAATGAAACAAAGGGGTAAACACTAAGGGGGTAAGAAAATATTCATACACTGAAATATTGCAATACTCTGTGTAGCGATATCGTTTCAATATCAGAAAGTGCTGTTGATATTTTTGCCTATGAAATCTTCCTTTTAGAGTCTTGTGACTACGGTGTGGCTGACTTGCTATGAAGCTGCTCATATGTCTGGTTTTAAGTAGGGATTTTATATGCTGGCTTTTTTACCGATATCTGATATACCGATATTGTCCAACCCTTATTTTCCCATGTGATATCAATCGATACCAATCTATGCAGACAACTGTGAGGTTGTATCTATATATTCTGCTCTGAGAGCAAAGATCCCAAAAGGCCTCAACTTAGCCAGAGTTCATTTTGGACATCTGGCTGCCAGATATCAGATAATAGCGGGTATTAGCCAACATGTGGTTAATTATAATGTTTCCGACAACTTGGTAACTTAACTAGTAACTTAAAACTAGAGAACAACAACTTAAAACTTAAAACTGATACCAATATTTCCAGATTTCATATTTTAATGCCAATATTTTTGGGCGATTTCAGCATTAAAATGTGATATCTGTATCAGTTTTATCATACCAATATTTCAATAAGTGCTGTAATATTCAAACATGTGTGAAACATGAATACACAAAATGTATACGAACAACAAAGTCTGGAACGAGGTCTCGTGAGATACCATAAGGGATCTACGAGATCTTGCAGTTACTCCCAGCAATGGTTATTTTCTACTGTTTGGTAAATATTGATATGATAAAGCCGATATCATATTTTAATGCTGATATCCCCCAAAATATTGGCCTGCCTTTATTGGTCTCCTTTACGGAAAAGAACAACTGTATTCCCAGCAGTGGTTATTTTCTACCATTTGGGGATAGAAAGGGAAGGAGGTGCCTTGTAAACACCATCATTCCAGAATTTTTTGACATCTGAAAAATTCTTGACAAGCTCTCAGATCTTTCACTCATTTGAATTTTTGGAAACAACTTCTTACATTAAAACACAAATCATTAATTCTCGCAAGATTTTGTTCGTAAAATATTGGTGAAATATCACATGTTCATGCTGATATCGCCCGAAAATATTGGCCTTCCTTTATCGGCCAGATCTCCTTTACTGAAAAGAACAACAGGGTTAGAAAGGGAAGGAGGTGCCTTGTAAACAGCATCACTCCAAAGTTTTTACATCTAAAAAATTCTTCACAAGCTCTCACATATTTGAAATTCTGCACATTCAAAACAGACATCATGAAATCTCACAAGTTTTTATTTGAAAAATATAGGTATGATAAAAACCGATGCCATTATCACATTTTAATGTTGATATCGCCTGAAAATATATCAGCCTGCCTTTGAAAAGCTCTCAGATCTTTCACATATTTTAAGTTTTTGGAAACAGCTTCACGCATTTAAAACATATATCATAAGATCTCGCGAGATTTCATTTGTAAAATATCGGTTTGATAAAACCGATATATAGATATCAAATTTTAATGCCAAAATCGACCGAAAATATCGTCCTGGCCGATATTATCAGCTGATATCGGCATTAAAATGTGATATATAGAAATTCGAATCACCAGTCCTGCACCATATTGCCAGATTCTTTCTTACTAATATGCACCCCCTAGTAAATGCACATTGAGGTGATCTAATAAGGAAGAGTGGAAGCAGATAAAGCAGGTGTACTGATGAACAGGAAGTTGGCTGGACAGAACACAGACCGGGATGAACTACAAAAGTAAAAGCAGGAACCCAAACCAAAACCCACAGATCATAACAAGTTTCAGTATAAATATCCTGGCCAACTTATTTAGCTTTCACTCATCTTTCTTCGCTCCACTCGTGTAGTATAAATGTATTTTCTTCTGGTAAATGTGTGAAGGAGAGCTGATAGGCAGCCAGCACACTCAGACGCATGACTCATTAAAGCAGATATTTGCTGAAAGCACATATTGCAACAGATGGTGTTGTGCAAACATAAGCAAGCCATTTAAAAGACGACTACATCTGGAGGTATTCTGTCTCACTGGCCCTCTTAGGCATCGTCTGTGGCTTATTGACTGTAATCGCAGGCTATTAGTTTCTTTTATTTCCACTGTTGTAGAAATAACTTCAGATCTTGGGACATGAGAATTTACCAGGGCAGTTTACAAACGTATGTTGGGATGTTTTTGTTTTTGTATGTTGTCATTCATTTGCATGAGAAGCAGTGTCATTTGTATGTCATATTCACCCCACCTAGCATCATATGGTGTGTTTAGCGTGGTATAAATGTCATGTTTACTGTCCTGGATGAAATACATCTGAACTCTATCCATGCTTGGATTCAGAAGAGGTCAAAAGGCTCCATAAACTGTTGGTAAATAAGTATTTTGGGCCCGTATTTATCGAGGAAAAAAAAATCAGCCGTCAGTGAAATGAGTTGAATTTGAACTAAGTATTATAGATAAAAGATTTATGAAAATCATGTCATTTGATTTTGAAGTGTGGCTTTACAGAAATATTAAAACCAAACACAAAAATGAAATGTATACGAGCATGATGGGGCTCCTAAAATAAAACTTTGAGTCAGTCACTGCAATCAGGTGTTTTCTGTAACGTCCAATCAGACGTCTGCACCTGTTGACAGATATGTTGGTCCACAGTTCATGAGCAAGGTGCTCTAATTTGTCTGGGACAGTTTTGTTTGATTATTTTTAAAAAATATTCTTTGAAACTGCAGATCAAAAGCAACATATATGTATTATATATATGTATGTATGTATATGTGTATGTATGTAAAACCCCAGTAACAAGTAATATAAACAAACAAAAAAACGTTAAGCATGGATGATAAATGAGGAAAAGCTACCGAAGCCAAATATTTTAAATCCACAGAGTCTTATTATCTCTGCCTGAACGGGATGAAAGGTCTGAGATTATTGAGCACTCGGGGGGCCACAGTTTGACCCACCTCTGTAAATACATCCATCATTCTTCTGAAAAGCAGGTGCATGTTTGCTCGGAAAGCTTTTTTTTTTCAAGATCACATAATTTAAAAAACCTGGAACATATTTATATTTCTGATGTTCTTTATTTAGAATTGATTGGTGTTCTTTACTGGCATTTTGCAGTTGTTAATATAAATGATTCGATTTTATGTTAAAACTTTGTTTCATTGTTGATACACATTTTATGCATTTATGTTGTTTCACATCAAAATTATATATTGTAGTTCTTCAAAAAAATATAAGTATTTATTTTTCCTGTTGTGGCTAATAAGAACCCTGATAAATAAACATAAAAATAGATGAAAAATATGGATTCAGTTTGTTTGCAAAATACAGATGTCCAATATTAGTGGCTGATATGGGTATTTAAATGTGATATTGGAAAATATTGGTGTTCGCTTTTTCAGACCAGTTTTTTTTTTTTTTCATTTTTGATGTGTTTTCTTGTTGTAGTTGTTTTTGTTGTGTTTTCCCCTTGCAGATATTTTCGTTTGTGTTGCATTTTCTTTTTGGCAATTTTTTATTGTTGCAGCTTTTCTTTTTTTTTTTTAATGTTTTCTTGTTGCAGTTGTTTTCATTTGTGCCACATTTTGTTGTTGCAGTTTTTGTTTTGTTGCAGTTTTTGGCAATTGTTTTTGTTTTTGCAGCATTTTCTTGTTGCAGTTTTTTTTTTTTCTTTTTTTTTCTTTTTTTTTTTTTTTTCATTTTCTTCTTTTCTTTTTTCATTTTCGTCGATGCTGCATTTTCTTGTTGCATTTGTTTTCATTTTTGCTGCATTTTGTTGTTGCAGTTTTTTTTTAATGCTGTGGTTACTTCTCGCACCTTTTTTTGGTTATGAAGTGCATTTGCACCTGTGGACCATTTTGGGGTCTTTGTTGTTGGAGCAGAATATAGTTGTATCTCAAAATATGAGAGGTACAGCCTCACAGTTGTCTGCATAGATCGGTGTCGGTTGATCTCGGATATTGCAATTTAAGATATTGGAATATCAGATATCAGTAACAAAAAAAAAAAAAAAAAGCCAATATTGAATATCCATTTTTTTTAAGTACATATGAACCTATAACAAGTGACCTGTTCAGGTTGGACCCTGGTAGCTGCTGGTATAGACTCCACACCCGCACGACCCTGTATTGGAATAAGCTGGTCTAGGAAATGATACTCAGTTTACTCACCAAAGTAATGTGAGTATTTCTGGATAGGACCAGAGTTCACGACAAATCATCACATTCACCTGTCTGCTACGACTCTCCTCATCACAGATCAGAATTTTTTGTGGAAAAAGCCTCTTAAAGCCATCACAGAATGTCAGGGACAAACAGGACCAAAGAAAATCAGACATTCTGATATTAATAATGACCATAAAACAAAGCCGAGCACGGTGATTGAAATGTCTCAGGATGAAGACGTAGATCTGGCATCTCTAATAGTGCTGATCAGTTGTGGATGCATAATTTAGTCAAAGCAGTGGACCGTATCTGCCCTTTAATATTGCCTCCATGTAGCTCTAATCCTTCAGTGTTCCTGTTTCCCCGGAAAAAGCCAACAGGATTATTCATTTTTTTCTTTCTTTTTTTTTCTACACCACTCTAGGGAAGATGGTGGGGAGATGAAGACTGAGTGGAAAATACAACGTTCTTGTGACAGAATCTGTGCCATAGAAGAGGAGAAGGCAGGGGGCATTGTATTTAATAATGAAGCTGTGTCCTGTTATTACAGATCTGTTCTTATTGACCCGTCTTTAGCCTGAAATGGTTACAGCTTTGATCATACAGGACGCTGAAAAGAAAAGAATCCTACACCATGTTAGTCTTTGTTCAAACCGGAGAAGAACTGGATATTGATAGTTATGTCAATGGACAAGCAAGCTCTGCACAAAACAATTAGAATTGTGTGTTTTAAAGAGAAAAGAGATGAGATTTTATAGTGGTAAATTACCGTCAGCATTTCTATTAGCCAAACAAGACTGGCACCCTTCACAAATGACCTCACATTAATTTTGTTTTCCAGATTTTCCCTCCTCGTTTACAGTTGTTGAAGATCAGGAGATAAAATAAGAGACATGACACGTTTTATTTAAAGCTTGCTGTTAATGGAATGTGATTTTCTTTCCTTTGTGCCGGCACATTTGTATGGATTGCAGGTCTTGACAGAGTTATCTTTGTGTAATAAACACACACACAGTACCAAACACACACACACTAGCAGAGAACAGGGCAATTTAGCATTCAGAAGTCACTAAATGCCAAGGTTATCACATCGATGCACAATTGATTTTTTACACTCAGGTTGTGAATGGGGGCTAAAGTTGGAAAACAGACAGCCAACTGTTCCTGACTGAACAGTCAGACTCATCAGCAGCGTGGATGGATTCTCTCCCTCACTGCTGAAAGCTGAGTTTCACCACGCTGGAGTCTGGATGCTGCAGGAGAGTTAATCATGGCTGCCGCAGCTCTGGGACATTTGTTTCAAGCTGCTTTGTTGTTTGTTCCTCCTATAATACACTACAGAGGGATCAGTCCTAGTACTACTTTCTCATTCCTTTTCTTCTTTTCTCATTCCTGGTCTTACTTTACTCATTCCTAGTACTTACTTTACTCATTCCTAGTACTACTTTACTCATTCCTAGTGCTACTTTACTCATTCCTAGTATTACTTTACTCATTCCTGGTCTTACTTTACTCATTCCTAGTACCACTTTACTCATTCCTAGTATTACTTTACTCATTCCTAGTATTACTTTACTCATTCCTAGTACTACTTCACTTTACTCATTCCTAGTACTACTTTACTCATTCCTAGTACTACTACTTTACTCATTCCTAGTCTTACTTTACTCATTCCTAGTATTACTTTACTCATTCCTCATTCTTATACTTTACTCATTCCTAGTACACTTTACTTTACTCATTCCTAGTATTACTTTACTCATTCCTAGTACTTACTTTACTCATTCCTAGTATCACTTTACTCATTCCTAGTACTACTTTAGTCATTCCTAGTACTACTTTACTCATTCTTAGTACTACTTTACTCACTTTCCTCATTCCTAGTACTACTTTACTCATTCCTCATTCCTAGTACTACTTTACTCATTCCTCATTCCTAGTACTACTTTACTCATTCCTAGGACTACTTTACTCATTCCTTAGTACTACTTTATTCATTCCTAGGACTACTTTACTTATTCCTAGTACTACTTTACTCATTCCTAGTGTGAGTAAAGTGACCAAGATTATTCAGCCCTTGTACTTGTGAAGATAAAGGTAATTCATATTGGGTCTGTCATTTCAGACAGGAGGCAGGAACGACAGGTCTGGTCAAGATGAGGTTAAACTAATAAATAAATAGACTATGTGGTATTTTCTGCTTAATATGAACATAACCAATGAAAAACAGCTGCAACGGGGACTTGAAGGCTGAGTAGGACTCTTAACACACCAGGACATTATGATTAGCTCTTTCATAATACCAATGTTCAGTCTTACTTTATTGTTGTTTATTAAACCTGCTCAAATAACTAATCATATTTACAACAGTATATGTAAAAGCCGTCAGCATTTAGAAATGACATTCACGAGCACTTACTGCTGCGTGCAGAAGCATTTTTTAAATCAAGTGGTAATGTTGAATTCCTCTTCTTGCTCTTGCTCTTCTCTGCAGAACAGCAAACTGGTCAGAAATGAAGCAGCTTGTTTGTGTGGAGCAGTCCAGTGACTGTCCTGCTGCTCGTTGCTGTTTCAGATCAAACATCGTCATATTTCATTTCTTTTTCTCCTGTTTTTTTTTAGAGTTTGGTGGCTTGTGATGTTCATTATTTTATTCCTTTTTTTAATTCCATCATTTCTTTTCCCATTCTTTGGCTGTGTTTTTTTCATAGGTTCCCCCATGCCCTCCCCCTCCTGCCCATCACCTGTCATTGACCAATCACATCCTCAGTCTAATCCACATGACAACCCACTGTTAGGCAACGCTATTGAACCAGACTCAGATGAAGAAGAGGAGGAAGCAGAGGAAGAAGAGGAGTACGCAGCCCGGTTGTACCTCCCTGTAACCCATGGTAACCATGCTTCATTGCTTCATTAGCAGCCTGTTTATTTAAGTATCATTGTAGTGTTTTGTTATTGTTGAAAATGTGACACTTTTGCATCCATCACCAAACACCCAACGCTGTCCATCATCACATGATGCCACGCTATTTTCTCAGACTGTCCATCTTTTCTCCAGTTCAGCTGATAACTAAACAGGTTTATGATTTATTTAGTTAATTTATTAAACATCAGTTTGCAGAAGTCCTCATGTCAGGGATCCGCACAGCTGGTGACAAAGTTTAATTTAATATTCAGTTATTAGGCAGGGCTCCAGACTGCCACAATATAGTCACATTTTCGACTAAAATGTGACAGTGCAAGTAAATTTTTCAACTGTTTGCGCATGTGCGACAAGATTGGACTTTTTTTGTGTATGGTTTTTTTTTTTTTTTTTTGGTGGTGGTATTATTTAAAGGTACAGTGTGGAACAAAATCAAAGGTAAATGGCAGAAAAATTTAATATTTAATTCAAAACTTTGTTTCTATTTATGTTTAATAGCTGCACTAGATTAGGTGTTATGTGTTTATTTTGTTAGAATGAGTCCATGGAGGCTGCCATATTTGTTCCGCCATTTTTACTACAGTGTCCCTGAATGGATAGAACAATGTGTGTGAAGTGTTAAACCTCTGAACTTTAAAACTGCTGTACCAGCTTCGCTTAATGGGGGTTAGAGCACTGTTTGAGATAAGTAATACCTAAAAAAAACAAAAAAACTTTATAAGTAGTTACTCATAGTACAGTCATAGCGCCACCTGAGACCGCTGGATCCACTCAGATAAAAATATCTTAATGTCTCGGAGAATTTCGACTACTAACGGCCACCGTATATTCACAACAGTGCTTGGAATATGAAGTCATTTGGAAGAAAACACCTTTTCTTTCAAATACCCACCTTTACCACTAGATGTCAGTAATTCTTACATACTGTACCTTTAATATGTTTTGTTGCTGCCAGAATTACTGTTCAGTAAAGGCTGCCAGAAGTCAGAAGCATCTCATCACAGAGCATCTATTTAATGGGGCACGCTTCCATAAAATGTCAAGCTCTCAGCAAAAGGTTGAAAATCAGACATGGACACAGTGTAAAGCTTCTGGTAAATTTCAAAATAAAAGCCCCAGCAGATTTGCAATCGCAACATCATTACCAGTGACACCAGGTTAGAAGGGTTTTTTTTCATCATGGACCACTGGCCGTTTATCCAGTCCTCCTCATCATGGTTATCGTGTAAACTGGCGGCAATCCGCATGACCTTGAAAATTTGTCCTCTGTTCCTGGTCCCTTTATCATCATTTCTTAATTGTTTTTTTTTCTTTTTTTTTTAACAGTTGAGGGGAAGTCTTGAGTTGAATGTTTTAATAGGAAAAAAATAGATAGATAGATTTCTCTTGCCATTAGCTTGTAATTAGGGTGTTTTCCTCAGTTAACACCTTTTTTTCTTTTTTTTTTCGTTAAGTCCAGTACATACATACAGTCATCCTCTTTTATAGAATTTTGATTTTTATAGCATTTTGATTTATTATTACTTTTCTCAATTTCAACTTATTTAACTGACAGATGATTTTTTTCCGTCTTTAATTGTAAGGTGAAATTGAGAAAAGTAATAATAAATCAAAATTCTATAAAAATCATGACACTGATTTTGAATTGTGGTTTTAAAGAAATATTAAAAATAAACACACAAAAAATAAAACAATTAAACAAGCATGATAGGGGTTCCAAAGCTAAAATGTTGTTGAGCAACCTTTTGAGGCAGTCACTGCAATCAGGTGTTTTCTGTAACGTCCAATCAGGCTTCTGCACCTGTTGACAGATATTTTGGTCCACTGTTCATGGAAAAGGTGCTCTAATGTGTCTGGGACAGTTTCATTTGGTTGATTTTCTTTTTTAATTATTATTTGCAACCACAACTAAAAAGCAACATTTTACTTCACAAAATTATAATTTTGTAATTTTCTTATTTATAATTAGTTTCTTTAGTTTCTTGTTATTTGAATTACTGTTGTTAATTTAGCTTTTATTTTATTTTATTTTCTGTGATCGCATCATCTGTGAGCATTTTTGAGTCAGTGTCCCTCCAGCATTCACCAAACCAGTGAAACCTGAGCGGATGAGGACAGATTGATTAATCTAAGTGGTGCGGTCCAAGCTAACAGTGTAATCAGTTCCAGCCGCCGCAGCAGACTCAGCTAGCTGTCGTGTTTCTGATTGACGTCGTTCAGGATGTTATTGAATGTTTTCACAGAAAAATCAGCATTCAGACCAGACACATGATGGAGAAGATGATCTTCACTGAGAAGTTTTAACAGAAAGCCGCCATGAGATCAAAGTTTTGCATTTTAAAAAGCACAAAGTCAGCGCTGCAGAGACTTCATGCTTTGGGGATTTGTGGGGATTTATGAGGCCTGGGTTTGCTCTCCTACTGGCCTTGATCCACATTCTTCCTCTGCTTTTGGCAGAGGAACTTTGAACGAGTATCATCTATCTTTTTAGGTGATTGGTAAAGTTATCCGCCAACATCTTTGTTTAGGAGCTCTGCTCTGACAAACGTTCCCATCTGTGAGCTCGGACTTTCAGGACCAGGACGGAAGATGGGAAGTCCTCATCAGGTGTGCAGACCTGTGGTTTAGTCCTGCTCCCTCTGCTGTGTGCTATGTAAAACCAGATAAACTGGAATGATGCCATGTGTGTGCTAGGGATGGGCGATATTTTATCGTGTGCGATATATCGTCAAAGAAATTCCCCACAATAACAATTTGAATTTATCGTTTTTATCGTGAGATGACAGTTTATCAGGTTGTGTTTGCAGTTGCACTACTTTGTTTTTTTAATAAGCCAAGTTAGTTTTGCTGTTTGCATGGTTTGAATAAATGTGGAATTTGGTCTCATATTTCAGACTTGTTTGATTGGTGTCACTACAGTTTTGCAATACAGGTGCACTACTGGAACTTAATTGATATTGTGGCTTCTAGTATTTTGTAGGGCTTTAAAGACAGAATTTAGTGACAGATTTATAATACAAAATACTTTGCTGATAGCTTTTATCGTCACTTATCGTTATCGTGATAAATAAGAGAAATTATCGTGATACATTTTTTAGTCCATATCGCCCATCCCTAGTGTGTGCACACCATTCACCAGTTAGACCAGGGGGCCAAAACCAGAGGATCCAGTCTGGTGCACAGGATGAATTTGGTAAATACCATTGAAGATATTAACTGTAGTCATTAAATGAAAATAACTGTAATCCCTAACGTGTCCACGTGAGGCTAATCTTTAATCTAAAATGTTAAATGTAAAACATCTCCAAGGAAGGAGGATCATTTCTACCTTTTCCATCTTTCTGACTTTTTATGATGAGGTGAGTCAGGATTACTACATACATGTGGAAATGTACACATATTTACATCTAAAAAACTTCTAGATCTTGAAAAGTTACTCTGATCATAATGTGAAATACTGGATTTTTCTCTTCCATACCTGAGATTAAATATTTGGTGATTTTATTGACCAAAACAGTCAATGTGTAAATATGCAAAATAAATCAAATAAAACAACTTAAAATTAAATTTAATTGAAAAAAATAAGAAAAATAATCTATTCAATGAAAATATCTTTTAAAATAATAAATAAAATATGATCAAATGTAGCACTTTAATTAACAGGTTAACAATAAAATGGTATAAAAATTCTTTTAAAAATTGTTGCATTTAATTTATCAATTTCTCTTCACATTTTATGTTTTTTTATATATATAACCAAAATGTTGTGTATATTAAATATGGTCTAAAAATATAAACATATTTAGATTTGTTTAATTTAGCTTTTCTAATTTATTTTTAATCCATAAATTTCAGGTTTTTCACAATCTTTTCAAAAAGGATATTTCATTAAAGGTTAACAACTTTGAAATGTACTTTCATTTCTTTTAGTGGTGCACGAAATGATCAGCTTGATATCTGTATCAGCCAATATTGGCTTTAAAACTGAATAGCGATATCGGTCCAATATCGACCCCATATCAGACGATATTTTAAAATACTCTTTCAATTTATCTGATTATTTGATAGAACGTATAAAAGCAGAGAAAATTTCTAAATGAAATGGATGAATGAATGACATGAAATGAATTGAAAATTTATTTAAATTAAAAGGAAATTGAATCAAAAGAAAATTAAATTAAAAAATTTTGAATTTCCTTCTGGGATTAATAATGTTGAAGTAGTTTTTTTTTTTTTTTTTTTTTTTTATAATAACTTTAAAAATGATTTTCAAATATGCTATATTTAGCCTAAGGCTAGTTTTCATCTGTTGCCGTTATCAATATAATTAACCGATATATAACAGGTGCTGTTCAGTGGTGAAGCCGCAAAATGCTTTTTTCTTGTTTGATTTTCTTTTTTTTTAACTGTGTGGGGCATGGGCAGCATTAGGCCACGCCCACTGTGCAACATTATGACCTCTCCGGCAACTACTGGATCTGCAGCAGATGCAGCAGAAGCAGTTCTCTAATTTTACACAAGGAATGAATATTGCATGATTTTCAGCTTTAGTATCAGTATCGTCCACGACAAGCAGAAAATGATCAGTTATCATATCGGTTAAAATTTTTCATGTTGTGCATCATAATTTTAGTTGTACTAAATCAAAGAGAAAAAAAGTGGTGTTTTCATCCTTTAGAGGTTATTATGCTGTTATTTTAATGATTACAATAATGATAATACATTTTATTTGACAGTGCCTTTCAGAGCATCCAAGGATACTTCACGGAAAAAGCAATCAAAACATCAAAAAAACACAATTTAAAAAAGCTAAAATAAACAAGAACAGCAAGTTAAAACAATAGGAATGTGGAAAATGATGTTATAGATTATATGCAGTTTTTAACGGACCCCTCCAGCCCATAGGAAACCAGACTGCAGCATAAATGACTCTTTTGGACTAAAATGAGTTTGATACCACTGAGGTAGACAATGAAGATGATGGTTGTGAAACTTATTTACATCCCTCAGGGCACATGACAGAAGATGTCATCTGGTCTTTCCTCCATCAACAGCTACTGTTAGAGCGATGAGCAGAATATATATTTTGTTGGTATTTAAATGGCGAACACACAGAGTTTAGACAGCTGCCATTTTTGATCAGCGTCCAGCAATAAAAGCCTGTTTGGCGGGAGCTCGGCATATTCAGGATCAGCTCTGGTTGCCATCAGGCCTGCTCTTTGTGTCTCTCCACATGGCACATGTTAGGCTGAAAGTTGGGGATGAAACCTTAGTCTGGCTATTTGAACCACTGGGGCCGCAGAGGCTGGAACTGGTTCAGTTCAGAGTGCTGATCTGAGACCTGGTTCCCCGTTGAGGGTGACAAGTACCAGATGTCGAGCTGTGTCGACTGGCTGGCGGCCCTGGATCAGTCTTCTTACAGTCAGAAGTAAAATAGGAAACAGATCTGGATGGTTTGTAGAAAGCAGCTACGACAACCACAATTAGAGTCAGACTGCGTCAGGAAAGGGGCATGAAAGAGAGGAAGAAAGGGAGGAGAGCAGGAAAGACTGAGAAAAAAAGACAGCTGCTTAGAGTGATGGAAATAGACAGACAGACGTATATACATCTCCATCCAAACACAATCAAAAACAGCTTTGAAGGAAGTTCTTGAAACGGCTAAAAGCTTGTTAATGTGTGTGTTTGTGGATCTGTGTGTGGTCCCCGTTTCACAAACTAGTCCCAGCCTGACCCAGCAGACCCGTGTTCAGCCAGACTTCTAAAATATCACTCTCACCACTTCCTGCTCTTTCTAGACATGCTATTTTCCCTTTACTTGTCTATATTACTCGCTATCCTTCCCAAACTTCTTTCTCTTTCACTCTTTGCATGAGTGAGTTTGTGGAAAGTGAGGCAACGCCAGCAAAAGGCCTTTAGCTGACATTTTCTAACATTTAAAGACACGCATGCAAGATTATGAACTGGGGAGAAGTAGAGGATACAGAGGTATTCTCAGAGATGACTGATTTACGGCTGGCGGGAGACATCATCAGCTACTGGGACAGAAAGCCTTGAGAAAGCGTTTAGTTGGAGCTGATGGGCCAGTTTCTCCCAGCATGCAGTTCTACATGCCCATCAGATATCTGGTGATACCACAGTTTCAGTAGTGTTGTTTACAAACAGAAACGGTGGGGGGACTCTGGACTCTACCTTTAAAGAAAAGGCTATATTCACAATACTAATTCAAATGACAAGAAACAGAAGAAACTAATAATAAATAAAACATTTACAAGATTGTAATTTTGTGAAATAAATATGGCTGTTGAGTGTAATAATTGGAAAAACAACAAACTATACCAGACACATTAGAGCACCTTTCCCCATGAACAGTGGACCAGAATACCTGTCAACAGGTGTAGACGTCTTTTATAAGATAAGAGGAAACGCATGATTGCAGTTGTTGCTCAACAAAATTTTAGCTTCGGAGCCCCATTGTGTTGATTTGTTTTATGTTTTTGTGTGTTTGTTTATCATTACTTTTGTCAATTTTAACCTATTTTAGTGACAACTGTCTTTTTTCCCTTCTTTAATTGGGGGGTATGAATAACTTTGAGGATAACTGTATATACGGGGCGGATGCACGGGCCCCGGCCACCCCTGGCCAATCACTGGCCACCCCCACACACTAACCAGGCGGCACTCAAGCAGTTACAGAGACCCCAAGCTGCTTCCAGACCAATTTCCCTTCTTATTTTAGACACTAGCTACCCCATACAGTTGGAATTTTAAAGATCGGACATGCAGAAGTTGAAAATCCCACTTTTAAGCTTTTCTCGCTGAGATATTGCGATTGGGGAAAGAAAGAGAGGACGCCATCCCGACCCAGGGGTTCCCGCGAATCTAATTTCCTGAATTTTTGGAAGGGGGAGGAACCCTGCTTTTTTTTTTCTCCCGCATTTTTTTTATTTTTTTTTATTTTTTTTTTTTTTTTTTTTTTTTTTTTTTTTATTTTTTTTTTTTTTTAATCTTTTTCTCTCTTTTTTTTTTTTTTTTTTTTTTATTTTTTTATTTTTTTTTTTTTTTTTTTTCTCTGGGTTTTTTTTTTTTTTCTCTTATTTTTTTTATCTCTTTATCTTTATTCCCTACTTCCTGTATTATTTTCCCCCCCGCCCCCTTTCCTTTTTTGATTTTTCTAGTGTACTTTTGGGAAAACCCCCATTGTTTCATTTTTCTTTTTTAAAACCGACTACTCCTAATTATTTCTGACCCAACTGCAGTCTAGATACGTCGCCATATATCCAATCCAAGCCGGAAGTCCCAAGCGGAAGTTTCTTCTCCAGGTAACTAACTAAAATCTAACCCTGACCCTTCTCCTAATCCTAACCACCCGACTACACCACACGCATCCAGTTGCAAGCCACAGATAGATACTCTTGGCGGTGTTTCACTAACTTCCGCTTGAGACTTTCTGTATGGATTGGATGTATGGTGGCGCCCTTGTCAGCCATTGTAACCGCAGGAAGGTACTCTTGGGGAAAGAAAGCTTCTGCTTCAGAGGGAGGCCCAAACCTGCTTCCAAACGACTTTTCCTTCTTATTTTAGACACTAGCTACCCCATTCAGTTGGAATTTTCTAAGATTGGACATGCAGAAGTTGAAAATCCCACTGTTAAGCTTATCTTCTACATATTGCGATTGGGGAAAGAAAGCTTCTGCTTCACAGGGAAGACCCAAAACTGCTTCCAAACCACTTTCCCTCCTTATTTTAGACACGAACTACCCCATACAGTTGGATGTATAAATATATATATATATATATATATATATATATACGCACCCTCAAAATTATTCATACCTTACAAAACTTATAAGCGTACGCTCTGAGGTATCTACTTATGGCCACCCCTATGTGAGTAATGGTCTTTCCCTGGCTGCCCAGTGAAATATTTCTGGCTCTGCCACTGTGTATAGATGTATATACAGTCGTCCTCAAAATTATTCATACCCTCCAATTAAAGAAAAGTCTAGATTCACAATAATAATTCAAATTACAGGAAACTATAGAAACTAATTATAAATTTGGTGAAATAAAATATTGCTTTTAAATTGTGTTTGAAAATAAAAATAATAATAGTAATAAAAAAAAAACTGTCCAGAGACATTAGAGCACCTTGCTCATGAACAGTGGACCAAAATACGTGTCAACAGGTACAGAAGTCTTTTTGAACATTACAGAAAACACCTGATTGCCTCAAAGTGTTGCACAACAAAATTTTAGCTTTGGAGCCCCATTATGCTTGTTTACTTGTTTGTTTGTTTTTTTGTGTTTTTTTAATATTTTTATTGAACCACAATTCAAAATTAGTTACATAATTTTCATAGAATTGTTATTTATTATTAGTTTCAGCTTATTAATTTCAGCTCATTTCTCTGACAGCTGATTTTTGTAAGGTATGAATGATTTTGAGGGTGCCTATATATATATATATATTTATATATATATATATATATATATATATATATATATATATATATATATATATATATATATATATACAGTATATACATACTGAAATAGGAATTATAGCTTTGTAATTGTGGTAGAATTAGAATTATAGTAGTAAAATCACGTATTAATGTGATGTCTTCGGCCGTGTCCTCCTGCTTGTTTTCTGTGGTCATAAACTGTAAAAGATTAAGTGAAACCAGCAGATATCTGAGCTCTGTGTGATATCAGGGGGCGTTTGTTGCTGTTGGTAACTATTCACCATCCCCCTCATGTTACCTGGACAGCTCAGGTGTTGACGCAGGATTTCTGAGCTGCATTTTATCTCTCTTGTCAGGACAAGCTGGGGGGGGGGGTGTATTATGGTCTGCAGAGAAGGAATGTGTCACACAAACATAAATCTGCTTTATTTTAGATCCTCCAGATTTAACCAGGACCTCTGATCAGCTGATAAATCCATGACCGTGTCTGCCTTCCAAATTAAGTTCTTTTTTTCCCCCTATTTTTCACTTAAATGTAATGAAAACTGAGGGTAAACTGAAGTTGTAGTCTGTTAATGGTTGTAACCCACAGGTGATATTTGCCTTGAAGCCAGTGAACAAACATGGTGCGATAGCTGCAGAGAATGAAAAGACGCCAAAAACTCTCCACCGTCCAGCTTTTAGCTGTCTTTAGAGACGCCAAGGCAATCAGCTCGGAGCGGAAAAAGCAACTTAAAAAAGACGGTTTCTTTCCCAGCAGCAGGATGACGCCAGGCTTTATTGATATCGTCTATGCAGACAGCTGTAGGGTAGTCAGACCAAAGCAAAGACACAAACACGGATAACACTTAGTGCATTTTACTTTGGGACCAAGTGGGCAATTCTTCTCAACACCAGAACTAATCAATGAGTCACTTAATGAAAGAGGGGAAGGAGGGAAGGAGCAAGGGAAGGAGGAAAAGCATATTTCTCAACACTAGGCCTGATCAATGACCATGATGGGAACAGGGAAAGGAAAAAAAGAAATAAACATTTTTCAGTTGTATGAACAGAAGTGTTGTAGATGGAACGAGCAGAGAGCCGGACCACAGTCAACATGCAGCAATATAAACGTGTATGTCGGAGGAAAACAGACAGGAGGAAGAGATGAGATGGGGAGAGAGTAGGTCATTGATCAGGCTAATGAGTGTTAGGCTAGTAGTGGAGATTTAAGCCTCAAATGCACGTATGAACACACACGCACACACTCACACACACAGACAGGACCAGACCAAAAACACTGGGTTCATGTCTGAGGATGATTGCAGAATGGAGTCACTTAAGTAAATCAAAATGTTGTGGCAGGCTCCACACAGAGAGGCTGGGAGACAGAGAGCCGGACAAAGACCCTGGATTGAGGTAGAGGGAGGGCTGAAGACAAAGAAAGACAGGGGGGTGGGGGTGGGGGTGCTACAGCTAATGCTTTGTCCTGACAGAGGAATGAGACAGACTCAGATATTTTGTAGTCCAGACCTGTTACAGATATGCTGCTGCCTTCAGGAGTCAATACCATAGCATAATGCAATAGAAAGTAATGTAATTATTAAATTACATGACATTATATTTATTATATGTATGATGTTATATTTCATTATATTATATTTTGCAGAAATATATTCATTTTAATCAGGTTCTTATTAACATTCATCTTCAATCAATGAAATTTCCTTTGGAGAACCAAAGGATGAACACACTCACACACCCACATATATAGATATATACATGTATATTTATATATCTATATAGATATAGATATATATTGTATATATATATGTGGGTGTGTGTGTGCGTGGGTGTGTGTGTACTTGTTCAGCCATCAATGTGAGGACTGTTTTGCATGTTTAATAAACAAAGTGAGGACATTTTTGGGAAGGTGAGGACATTTTGGCCGGTCCTCACAAAAAGCCCAAGAAAAACTCCTGTTTGAGGGTCAAGATTTGGTTTTAGAGTTTAGGTTACAATTAGGTTTAGATTAGGGTTTGGGTAACGGTTAGATTTAGGCAATCAGTTGTGGTGGTTAGGGTTAGGGGCTAGGGAATGCATTTGTCAATGAACGTCCTCACTGAGATAGCTGAACAAGAATGTGTGTGTGTGTGTGTGTGTGGATACTCCTGAGCATGCAGTACTACTTTTTGCATGGTAAAATTTTTATCCAACTACTGAGCTGGTAACTTTAACATGCTTAGTGCCATCTGAAATCTGTTTTACTCAGTGATGCACAATATTAAAGATTTTCACCAATGTTGATAACCAGTCATTTTCTAGTTGCCGGAGACGTCATCATGTTGCACAGTAGATGTGGCCTTATATTATTCCCATGCTCCACAAATTAAACAAAAAAAAGAAAAAAAACAGCATTCTGTGGATTTGCCACCAAACAGAAGCTGTTAATGTCGTTTGATTACCTGCATCTTGATAACTGTTTTATTAACAATTTGATATTTCAGATTTGACAAGATATGAAAAGTAGCCTTTTGATTAAATCTGGTGTATTTAGAATTTTTTCTTTTTTTTTTTTATTTGTTCTGTCCCTATTCAAATAATATTTGAAAAAAATGGCTGATATCGATGTCGATATTGGACTGATATTGAGAAAGCCTTCATTGGCTAATACCGATATCGGGCCGACATTATCGTGCATCTCAACAACTATGCTTAGATTTTGCAGTGCATATTATTTTAGTGACTCCGCGGCTGTGTAATCCCAGTGTCACCTGAATGCAGCATGCACCTGCCTGCTGGTTTTACTCCCTGCTTTTCCTCTCAGTGCCACCTGTGATTGCTTTTAAAAGCCTCTGAATCTCTGGAGCTCAGATCTAAACTGGGAAGAGCTCCAGTACTGGTGTGAGGTGCTGTACTGGACCTGGACAGCATTAAAACGAGGTCTGCAGTGTTTCATTAACACTTTTTCTTCTGCTGATTTGCTAACAGGTTTTGCTTTTCATATTTGTATTTAAATTAATCACCTTTTGGATCCTCTTGATTAACTCTGATTATCAGATGTGATGATTTATTTGTCTCCTGAATGAATATTATATTAATTAAATTCTGAGTTCTGGGGGTAGATTAGATCTCCTTGTGAGTGGTCGTCATGGATAAATAAACTGATTCTGGTGCAGATACTGAAGTCTCATCAGTCTTCTACAGTTCTTTTATTTGTTCTACAGGAACAGAGCATTTTCTTGTTATTATTGTCCGATCGTCGACTAATTCTGACAAAATCTTCTCTGCCGTGTGCAGAATAAATAAATCCTACATATTAACACTGGGTTTTTCAGAGATAACGGATGAAAAGGCTGCTGGACCTCTACCTGGACCTGGGGGGGCTTCTTTCTTGCCAGCTTTGACTTCCAGCTGTCCTTTAGCAGAATAGCTGCTGTCTGACACATAAATTAAACTGGAACAGTGGAAATAAAGAAACAAGACCACATATCTGGAATTAGATGCAGACCATTGATCGCTGACCACTGAAAGTCGTTATGTTGGCACAGAGAAACTACCCATTATCCGTATAATTTAACATTCAGAGAATGAAGTTGTCACGTTACTGCAAGTCCAAGTAGAACATACTGGATGGATTTCTGTCTTTATGTCCTGTTTTACAGGCTGGTGGGCCGTCCTCCACAATCACACCTTGAAACCAAAGAAATCCCACCAGGTTGATTTAATCCATTAGTTTTGAGGGAATAACTCTTCTTCTGCCGAACTTTCCCAAAACAGAAGGAAAACAAAACAACAGAAGAGGTTTAATTAAACGCACGGGGAGCCAATGCAGTGATTTTAAAACTGGTGTAATGTGTTCTCGAGTTCTTGAGTAGCTGTAAACTACAGATACTCTTTCTGTTTGGAAGACCAGAGAGCAGGGTATATACAGTTGTCATCAAAATCATTCATACCCTCCTATTAACTCATTTACTGCCAGATGTTTTCAGAGCAGAGTGCTCCATATTTCCAGGATTCTTAAGCATTTTCACTGATTTTTGGAGAGCCACAGAATATTGTGTACTCTGTCTATGCAAACACAGACTCTACCAAAGTAAAGCTTTGACTGTACTTTCATCAGAAAAAATAAAACATTTGTTTCTAGGTGGGATTCTTTTTTTTTCTTTATATCATCTTCTTCCTTCTTTTTCCTTTCCCTCCCCCTCATTTTCTTATTAAACCAAATTTATATTCATTTTTGTTCTAAATTTAAAAAAAAAATAAAAAAAAGGATGAGTGGGAAGGCAGCCTGCACTACCTTATATGACCACAGCTAAATTTATAATGTATAAAGAATGACGACAGACAGACTACTATTTCTTCTTTCTTATTTTATATATAAAAATATTATATTAAAAATATATATATATAACATTTAATTTTGAAGTTTAAGAGATATATTTTTTTTTAATATTATATATAAAAAAAAATTTAAATTTTAGATTATATTTATATTTGATCTAGTCTCAGCTAAATCAATCTTCCTTCTTCTTCTTTCTTTTTTTATTTTGTATGACTATCACTGATTAATTAAATTATAATTAATTTTTTCATCTTTAATTATCCACTACATTACTACACAACAACCACAACATGCGGTCGAGAACGTGAGTTAGTGATTTTATTCATTCAGAACGACCCCAACACCCCCCCCATCTCACCCCCGCCCCCCCCCCGGACCTCGCTCTTCCTCCTCACCCTCCCTATCACACCCGACCCTCCCGTATCTATAACATACACACGCCCCCCCCCCCCCTGAATTCCCCTCTCCCCTTCTCCCTCCGATTCCCCCTCCCCTATATTTTTTTTTTCCTTCAATAAACGCAGTTTTGCCCTCCCCTCCCTTTCCTTTTGGAATTTGGAAAACCCCCCCCGATCGCACCCCCCTCCTTTTTTTTTTTTGACTTCCCTCCCCCCCCCCCCCCTTGTTTTGTTCTGACGACGCACCGGTACGCATATTTTTTCTCCACCCAATTTATTTCCTCCGCCAATCCTCCCAGCCCTACTTTCTACTTTTTCCGTTCTATAGTAATCGGCAGTAGAACATGAGGTAGTTGCAGCAAAAAAAAAAAAAAAAAAAAGCTGAGAAAACAAGCTTTTTGCAGCAATGCGCTTTAAGTGGAAAAGTGACTGATGCCAATATGTATGCCTCCAACATCTGAACAGCTGTTTACTTCTGTGAAACAACAAAAGCAACACTGAGAAAAGGGTGTTGGTGGCACAATGATTATTCACTAGCTATAAAAGCTACAACAAGTTTGTTTTACAACATAACGTTTGACAGAAACGTCTGTCTTTCTATCCCTCCCTCCCTCCCTTGTTCCGTCTATCCATCAACATCCGCTTTGCTTACGCTACTCATTTATAGCAAAGTGTTCAACAAAATTCTAGTTAAGGACCCCCGTTATGCTTGTTTACTTGTTTTATTTTTTGCTACTTTCTTTTTAATGTTTCTTTTGAATCACAATTCAAAATCAGTGTCATGATTTTCATAAAATTTTTTATTTATTATTACTTGTGTCAATTTCAACCTGTTTCACCGGCAGCTGGGTTTTTTCAGTCTTTAATGAGGGGGCGTGAACAGTTTTGAGTCTGATATCATCGGCCAATATTGGCAAAATGTGATACATGAAGATATTGGTATTAGTTTTTACCTTTTTTTAAAATAACACAACAAAGATTTGTGGCCACACATCACTAGGGGTGAAAAAAATATCTGTCCACTGAAATATCACAATATTTTGTGTTACAATATCAAATTGATATTAAAAAGCACTGTATCAATATTTTTATGAACAAAATCTTGCAAGATCTTGTTGTTCTGTTATGAAATTTTGTGAGATCTAGTTGTTCCATTAGTCCAGCATGTATAAAAATCCCTGTTATTGTGGAATAACTTCATATCCCAGCATTCCATTCAGTCATGTGACTACGGTGCAGCTGCTGCTGCTACAGACTGACTTGCTTTGAAGCTGCTTATAATATGTCTGGTTTTAAGTTGTTGGTTAAGTTACCAAGTTGTCAGAAACATTAGAATTAGCCACATGTTGGTCGGTTGCATAGATTAGTATTTGTTGAAATTAGGGCTGCACAATTAATCGTTAAAAAATCGTGATCTCAATTCACACATACATGCAATCTCAATTCTACCCACAACAATTCTGAAACATTTTTAATCATGAGCTTATCACAAACAAGTTTCCATTCTTCCCAGATTTTTTCAAGCGCCCTCAAATGCAACACTGCCGTTGCCTCCCACCCCTAACCAATTTAAAAACTACAACTACGCATCTCCAAAAACCCAACAAAGCCTTTGCAGACACATCTTTATTTTAATTACCTTTTAATAGGTTGTTTTGTTTGTTTTTTAAAGTTTATTTTTGCAATAAATACTTAGGAAAAAAATCGTTTTAGAGATCGTGACTTGATTTTAAGCAAAAACACGACACATTTTACCAAATCGGCAGCCAGTTGAAATATCGGAAATTAAGAGTTGGGTTAGTATCGGTATACTGATATCGGTCAAAAAAGAAAAAAGAAGCCAATATCGAACAGCCCTTAAACAGTTTTTTTTTTTTTTTTTTTTTTAAGTGAATGTTCTGGGAATAAGAGACACACTGTCAATGCTGCAAATGTTTTACCCTCTCATCTTTCTTTGAAGTTGCTGTAGACGTGTGATCTGAGGGTGAAACTGTGTTTGATTTATAAAGGAAAATCTAAAAATCCATTTTGACCTAAATGAATAAACTGAAATAGATTTGTAGGAGGATTTTCCTAAAACACCCCCATCCTTTATTTCACTTTTTTTTTTTTTTTTTTTACTGCATTTACCTTCAGAAATTGTTCACTAACTTTTTAATTCCTTTTTTTATAAGGATAATTTAACTAACTAAGTGGAGGTGTACCTGCAGCAGACAATATTCAATGCACATTGATCACATTTTGCCCAAACATCATTAACTGTGCCTGGCTCAGCTTAACTGTGGTCTTTAGTTGGTCTGTGTCAGACATCTAAATACAGCCTAAAATTCAATAATTTTTATTGGGCTAAACAAAACCTTTGTCAGCCTGTTTTAGCCATTAAAACAGTTTATCTGAACGTTGTGTTTGGTGGGAGATAATTATATTACTGTCACTGATGTAGAGTAGAAATCTAGCCTCTAATGGTTTTAAGTGACAGAATTAACCTTTAATATCTGTTTTTTACAGGAGCCAAAACACGTTATCCAGTCCCTCTAAAGTGATTCGAAGGGGTGGAAAATACTATACAATAAAAAATGTAGTTGTCCCAAATTTCTTACATTACCAGGAAAACATGGTTTGTTGCTTAAATAATTTGTCTTTGGTAATTTTAATAAAAATTCAACCAAAGTGGCGATGTTGCAGCTTCCTGGAGAAACAGACCATAAGCTGGTTTGATCAGAGCAAAATTACTAGGGTTGCTGTTATTATCAGTTTACCAATATTATCGGCCGATATTGGCATTAAAATGTAATATCGGAAAATATCGATATAGTTTTTTTTCTGACTGATATTTTTCCTAGCGTAATCTTGACTTGATGACTGTTTCTTTCTTTAGATAAAGATGTCTGATATCATTGGCCTACTGATATTTTTGACTGATATCTTTATTGAAATGTAATATCAAAAAATCTGTATTGTTTTTTTCTAACCAACATTTATACTTACTAAGTCTCATAAGATTTCGTAACAGAGCAATGAGATTTCGTTCCGTCAGCACCGCTCCAGCATGTATAAAAGCCCCTGTTATTGAACTTCATATCCCAGCATTCCTTTCAGAGTCATGTGACTACGGTGCAGCGGCTGCTGTTACAAACTGACTTGCTTTGAAACTGCTTATAATATGTCTGGTTTTAAGTTTTTGTTAAGTTAAGTCAGAAATATTAAAATTAGCCACATGTTGGCTAATACCTGCTAGTATCTGATATCTGGCAGCCAGATGTCCAAAATGAACTCTAAGGATATTTTGGGATCTTTGCTCACGGAGCAGAATATAGTTGTATCTCTCAAAATATAAGAGATACAACCTCACAGTTGTGTGCAAATATCGGTATTGGTTGAAATAGGACATTAAGCGTTGGACAGTATTGGTATATTGGGTATCGTAAAAAAGCCAATATGGAGCATACCTAAAAATGACTGAACATTTTCAGTCTTAAGCCATTTAAAAAACAGATGAAAATATGCAGATTCAACCCACTTATAGTTTCTGTGACAGGCGGATGAGCCCACCCTCCACAGATCAGCAGCAGCAACAGTAAAGACTTTCATATCATAAAATAAAAACAAAAACGTTCCCTGGACTGTGACTGTGGAACATTTGGCAGCAGCAACGAGCTTTAAACATTTTCCTGTGAGCAGGACTTGGATGAAATGTGTCAATCTGTTAATTAGTTCAGTCAGTTGGAGCTGAGAGGGAAACATTAAGGAGATATAACATCCAAATCCTGGCAGTTGAGAGGACAGAAAGAGAAAACAGAGAGGAATGAAAGTGAGGCGCCGGTGGCTCAGAGGGACACAACCTTCCATATTAATGACATGGCCAATACCAGAGAGTGAGAGAGGAGACAGAGTGACCTGACTTGGCAGAAGAAAATGAATCAGAGGATGATGGTAGAGACGGAGCTGGAATGGAGGGTGAATGAGTGGTCATCGCTCTGCTGCTGCGGCGAGGACAGCTGAAAAGGCTGCAGCTGCCGATACTGAACAGTCGGAGCGGAGGACGGGACGCGGAGATGGTGGGAACGGAGAGGAGGTGATGGACATGTGACTGCTGCCAAGACAATCATATCATTTTCTGCTTAGATTTTCTACCTGCGTCTCCTTATTTTCCCTGGATCGCTCTCTGCCTCCCAGTCTCGGGGCCGACTGGGAACCAGCAGCAAGATTCATGTTTAATATCTCCAACCTGAGGGGCGTCAGGAGGCCTGAGACCTGGTCAGAAGCTACTTCTGGAGGATGTTTTCATTTTCCTGCGCTGTGTAGCACACTTCAGCTCTGGTACGTTGTCTTCATCAGCAGACCAGCTGGTCAGCACTGGTGTGTTTAGGTGGAGATGGGACAAGAGACGGAGCGAAGGCCCCGTCATCATCCCTGATTAGAGGTGGAAAACAGCCCAGGATGCTTCTAAAGTAGCTTAATTTTAAATAATTGAGCACATATTACAGGAATTTTAGATTTTTAATCAGTTAATTTAGACATACTGCCAAAAATAAATAATTTAAAGCCAGTTTCATTTCATTTTTCACACACAATCCTGGGTCAAAAATAACCCATTGGTTATTACAGGCAAACCTGTTGGCAAAAATAACAGGTGCTGCGGCAATGGGTTATTTTTGACCCACCGCTGGTTTAAAAAGGGACCAGAACAGAAAATTGGGTTATTTTTTTTATCCAACTTTCGGGTGGAATGTTAGACCCAGAAGTTGGGTTGTGTTGACTAAAATGTTGGGTTATTTTAACCCAGAAATTGGGTCAGCAATCCAAATGTCTGGGTTGAAATAACCCAGAAATGAGTTGGTCCCTTTTTAACCCAGCAGTTTGACCCAGGAGTTTTTATCGTGAAGGTTTGTTAGTAATATAAAGACATTTAAATATTTTTATAGTTCTAATTGTTTGCTAGAATAATTTATCATTATTATTATTATTTAAAAGATTTTTATGAAGTTTTATATTCAAAGTTTTTGTTTTTGGTGTGTCAGATCCGGCTTTATAGAATGAAATATTCCTGTGAGGACAATTTAGAGCAGTGGTTTTCAAACTTGTTGAGCTACAACCCCCAACATAACACAAGACTGAGTCATCCTGTGGTCACCCTCCCAATGTGAGGCTTGGAAACTGTAGAATCTTCATTAATAAGGATGATCAAGTAAATTGTAATGTATTATGGTAAAAGCTGTGGAAAAAACAGCCAAATGCCGAAATTCAGCTTTTCTCACCAAAATAGGGCCAAATTGGGATTTTTAAAATAGCAGCTGTAATAACTTTGTTTCTGGACACTAAATGATTAAATATTGTACATGTAAAGCTTGAAAACTGTTTTCTGGTGGATTCATTTTTATGTTGTTACAAGGCACCTTAGGCCCGGGCGAAAAATTGGTTGAATGAATTCATTTGCTTTTTTTTTTTGTCGGGGGATCGTAAATCGAATTTTTTAATAAAAATCGGAGATTTCATTTTTAGGCCATATTGCCCACCCCTAAGGTACCTACATTCCTAAAATCATACATTGCCCAAATTGGATTTTTAACATGGTATTCGAATTCGGGAAGCAAAATCTAGTCTAAAAAATGTAATCAGGATTATTCTTGGACGATTTTAAAATCAGGATTTTTGTTTAAAAACCTTTTTTTAAAAAAAAAAATTTCTCCAATTTAGATACTTTATTTTTGTATATGTTTATAAGTTGTGAGTGAAAACAGTTTTTCTCCAGCAGAGGGTGAAATTCTCTTCTTCAGCACTCAAATAACATGACTTTTAAAGGAAACTTCAAAGAAGGTGGAGAATTGCAGACAACCTGGTCTGGTGTTAAAAAAGAACTTAAAATCACAAAAATTGGCAAAATTGAAGTATCGCAGTTCAAATGGAATCGGCTTCATGCACAACTCCACTTCTTCCTAAACTTAAGCCAGCTTCTTTGCTTCCTGTCTTTCATTACTGGACAAACTGAGTAATCCAGGTGTGTCTGCCCATTGTCCCCGTGTTTACTGAGGTCAGGCACACCTGGATTAATCAAATCTTCCAATAATGAAAGCAGGGAGACAAAGGAGCTGGTTTAAGTGAGGAAATAGTGGAGTTGAGCATAAAGCCCATTGGCACCCAAGACAAATCTTAAAGGTTTAAATCGGGAGAAAAATATATCGTCCCAGCCTTAATAATATATAATAACTCAGTTACTTATAGAGATGCACCCATCCAGTTTTTTTCCGATTCAATCCGATTCCGATACCAGGGCTGAGTGTATCGGCTGATACCCGATACTGATCCGATACTATTTTTGAATGAATAAACTGCATTACTTACTGTGTTATTGAAGACATCAAGCTTGACAAACATTTAGTTTTGTTTAAAGGAAGGTCACAAATTAACACAGGTTTAAATGTACTAAGTTTTATCTTTTCACAAATAAAAGTGTACATTTATAACGATATTAATAAAAACAGAAATGATTGGATCTGAATGCTGGATCAGCCACATTCATCCGATGTCCGATCCAGCTAATTTTTCAGCTCATTGGAGCCGATACTCGATCCGGGTATCGGATTGGTGCATCTCTAGTTATTTATGCAATAGTTTAAAAAATGAATGTGTTAATTTTACAGATTAATCTCTTTGCAATAACGTGCTAATATTGAAAGCCCCTAAAATACTAAATTTATTCAGTGAATGTAGCCTCTATTTTTTTTCCCCCAATGATCTGGAGACCCCGTGAAATTATCATGTGACCCCCAATTTGAAAACCACTGCTTTAGATAATAACTTTTATTCATTATATTAAACATAGACAAACCGATCTGGGTTATTACATTATTATAATTAATTATTAATTAATTATTACCAAGTTAGATTATTAAAAGTCAGTAAATAGGTGTGGTTTTCTTTTTTTTTTTCCTTTTTTAAATCAAACTCAAACCAAACTAAGTCTCGAGCAGCAACAGGTCTTAACAGATGTCAGTTTTCTTATTTTATTTCCTTTCATGTCATTTTATGTTATTTAATTTCCTTCTTCTCCCCAGACCAGAACACTGCAAACCAAATGTTTCCATCACCTTTGTAGAAGTTAAATGGGAGAAGACAGACAGTCTGACGGTACTCCTGATCGTCTGCTTCCTCTTCATGGCTCATTAGACACGGATATTGTTATTCAGAAAACAAAAGGGAGAAATTTCAATGCATTTTAGCAGACCTCTGCTTGGATGTTTATGTAGCATCATAATTATACAGTATAATAATACAGGATACTTAAGAATATTGAGTAATTTGGAAAATAGCATAAAATAAAAGAGCATTTATTGAAGTTGAGAGAAGATTTTTTACTGATAAATCTTGTCAGTTTGGTCCTTTAAATAACTGTAAAGGTTTGTTTTTCACTGAGAGAAGGTTTTAGTGGGAACTGGTCTGATTGAGGAACGATTCTGTTGCGTGTTGATGGAAAAGTTTTTAATAGTTTTTCTGATGATGAGTTTTTCTTTTTATTGCTAGGTATTACAAAGCTGGCAGTGTATCACCAGTTCAGTCGTCACAATCTGCCACACATACACAGCTGAATTATAGTAAAGATTAGGGATTGTCTTATACAGTTTTTTTTTTTTTTTTTTAGGGCCCGATACAGATATTTTTTCCTCAGCCAATACAATCTGCTGATATTTGGGGCCGATATTGCATTCAACTCCCAAATTAATATATGAAGTATACAATGAAAAGTAATTTAACAACCATTTTAATATATAAAAAAAAACAAAGCACTTCAAATAATATATAAAAATAAACAGTGCACTTGTAAACAAATATTAAATAGAAACATATATATATATAGCCTACTGTATATATAGTATATTACAAGTTAAATGTTTCTATTTAATATTTAAGTGCACTGTTTCTCTTTTATATATCCATTTAAACATTTTCTACTTTTTTCATCTTAAAAGAGTTTTCAAAACTAGTTATCATTGTGTCTTTATTATATTAATTTTGGGGTCAGATGCAGTATTGGCCCCAAATAACAGCCCCAAATATTGACAGGTTGTATCGGCCATCGTCTGATCAGAAAATGTTGGTATCGGTGTCGGCCCTAAAAAATCTGTATCGGTTGATCCCTAATGATTATAATGAAGCGATATGGCACTGGATAAGCCGACACACATATATATATATATATATGTATGTATATATATGTATGTATATTAAATATTTTGTGTTTTTCTTCTTCAGTGTTTTGGAAGTATGTCTTTAATTGTCTTCTGAACTGAATAGTTTACTTTCTTTTAAGTGAATAAGGGGCAGATTATATAAGTTTTTACTTCTTTCTGCTCCTTTTCTTTTAGTTGCCACATGAACTATTTATATTTATCATTGAATAAATGAAATAGATACAGTAAAGACAAATAGATAAAGAAGTAAAAGAAAACTCGGTCTTCATTGGAGGCTATCGTCTTTCATGGTGATGTTAACGGCCTTGTGGACTCCTCAGGACGACTCGTGACTAAGAGGATTATCCTGCTCCTGCGACCGCTACACCGGTCCTGTAGTATGTGTTGTCAATCACAGTTATGGCTCGTTTCCGTTTCTCCGTCCTCTTTGTTGCTGCATCCCATTATGTTTTTATTTCATGCTTCCTCTTCCTTTCTTCCTTCAGCTTTCACTTTGCCTCAGAGCCTCCTTGTCTGTCACTTTTTGTGTCTTCCTCCAAGTTTTTCCCCCGACCGCCGCTTCACATCTCTTTCACTTGAAAAGGTGATGCGCGCCGTCACACGCAGCAGCCGTAAAACAGCAATTTTACAGCAAAGGCTTTGGGAGGCAGGAGTTAATGGGGGTTAAAGAGTTAAGCAGAGAGAATAATGAAAACGCACAGAATGCTGCATTATCACAGTGACAGTGCAGGTAATTACTTCAGCAGTTCAGAATTATTTATCTCATTATTTTTGTTTGTGTTATTTAATCATCAGAAATTTGCTGATTTATTGTCACTGAAGTCCATAATCATCCGGCTAATCTCAGCGCCAGCATAATGAAATTTGTTCCACATTCATTATTTCTCAGGGAATTTCTACAATGTTCATGATGTGTGTATATTGTGATGTAGTATTGTTCTCCGATAACCAGTATCATTGGTGCAAATGGGAAGGAGCTTGTGCCGTAGCTTATTTCCAGAAGACCCCGGTGTTGTGGAGGATAAGAGCTCCTGTCCTCACAGGAAGCCAATTAGCATAAAGTAGCGATGTAAACGACCTGGCTGCGGGAGGTTCCAGTTCTGCAGGTAATCTGCAAAATGAATGAACCTAGTAAAGACTACTACAATCCACAGGATGCAACTGGGGGGTGGGATGCAACATAGGTGGGGCTGTTGTTTATCAACTCACGAAGTTCCCAGACTGCAAACATGAAGCTGCTGATGATTTGCATCTGATTGCAACTGATTAACCCTTAAAACTATCAGATCTCCGGCACTTATCACTTGTATCAACGATATGTCAGGAATAGGGATCAACCCATACAGATTTTTTAGGGCCGATACTGATACAGATATTTTCTCAACAACCCATGGCCGATTCAACCTGTCGATATCTTGGGCCGATACTACATTTGACCCCAAAATTAATATAATGAAGATACAATAAAACTAAATTTGAAAACTCTTCTGAGATAAAAAGAAAGAAAGCACTTTAAATAAATATATGAAAAAGGAACAGTGCACTTGTAATATCAAAAAGAAACATCTAACGTGATATACAGACTACCTCAAAATTATTCATAACCTCCCATTAAAGAAAAGCTAAATTCACAATAGTAATTCAAATAACAGGAAATTAAAGAAACTAATGATAAATTATACATTTTAAAAATTAAAATTTAGTGAAATAAGATTTTGCTTTTGAATTTTGGATGGAAATAATAATAATAATAATAATAAAAACTGTCCCAGGCACAGTAGAGCACCTTTCCCATAAACAGTGGACCATCATCTCAACAGGTGTAGAAGTCTTTTTGAACCTCACAGAAAACACCTGATAGCAGTGATTGCCTCAAAGTGTTGCTCAACAAAATTTTTGTGTCAGAGCTCCATCATGCTTGTTTTCTTTTTTTTTTTTTTTTTTTTGCTAGCGTTACACACTAGCAACTGGATATCAACACACTGTCCGTTAAAAACATGTTTTTTTCAGCAAAGAACACATTACATATTACATCGTCACATCATTTTCAGCTTTAATATCTGTATCAGTATCAGCCATAAGAAGCATAAAAGTATCGGTATCAGTTTACATTTTTCATATCATGCATCACTACATGTAGGGTTCTCCTTCCTGTGCTGGGGTTGTTTGGGGCGTTAAGCTGAGCTTAACTTTACAGAACTGTTACATATCAAGTTGATATCCAGTTGCTAGCATCACATGCTAGCAACTGGATATCAACACTGTTAAAAACGTGCATTCAGCAATGAAACATGTTACATATTCCATCATTACATCACATAACATTATCATGCCATCATTTTCAGCTTTAATGTCGGTATCAGTATCGGCCATGAGAAGCATAAAAGTATTGGTTGAAGGTATTGGTCAAAATTTTTCATACTGTGCATAGACGCACAGTTTTCCTTCCTTTGCTGGGGTTGTTTGGGGCATTATGCTGAGCTTAACTTTACAGAACCGCTACACATCCAGTTGATATCCAGTTGCTAGCAAGTAATGCTAGCAAAGGGATATCAACACACCGACCATTAAAAATGTGCATTCAGCAAAGAAACGTGTTACATATTCCATCATTACATCACATAACATTATTATTACATCATTACATCATTTTACATCATTACATCATTTCATCATCAGCTTTAATATTGGTATCAGTATCGATCTTGAGAAGCATAAAAGTATCAGTTGTTGATATCGGTTGAAATTTTTCATATTGTGGATAGGCGTAGGGTTCTCCTTCCTGTGCTGGGGTTGTTTGGATTGTGGATCCGCCGTGTACCTGTTCACCTGCAGCATCATGACGTGAAGTAGAAGTCACAGAGACGTCATGACAAACTCATCATCATCGCCTCCAGTTTGATTTATCTGTTTATTTGTTTATTTCGTTTTAAACGCAGCTCCCTGTTTTCTCCCTGCCTGCCACCAAGGCGGCCCCCCCGGGGGGGGAGAGGCCGGCCTCGCTCCCGTCTCCTTGCTGGGAGTCCAGAGGTGGAATGAGTTTTCATGCTTGAAGGAACACGAGTCTTAACTCTTCTGCTGACCTCTTTCATTGTGGTGACGACTCTTTCTTTTCTTCTCTTTCTCTAAATCCCCCGTTTCTGCCCTGACTTTGTCTTTGTGTGTGCCTCAGCTTGTTGTCGTGGCCACCGTCGTCCCCATGTTTGTTGTTGTTGTTGTTGTTCCAGCTTATCTAAACTCCTCAAATTAGTCTTCCTCAGTCCTGCTCTACTTTCCCGCTCTGACCTCAGCCTCTTTCTATTTATCATCACATTTGATTGACTTTGTGGAACATTTCATCACTTTGTCATCTATTATTATAAATGCCCTTTTTTATATTTCATTTTTTATTTCAATAGTTGTTCAACATTTTTACTTTTTCTGCCTTTTGCTTTAAAACAGCAACAAATAGAGAACTTTTCCAGAAATATTTAGGTTACATTTTCAGTGCTTGCAGACCAACAGGGAGGAAAAACTGCAGATAGAACAAACAGCAGTTCTCCCTGGCTCGTAGGGGTTGAACAGGCAACATGTATTTATCTCGACCACCAAAACATGGATGGATTATTTTTGGAGGCAGATACAAGAGAAGTAAACTCCACCCAGATCATTGCAAAGTGATTACGCTGCAGGACTGTATGCACACGAGCAGGAAACTCTGGATACATTGGTGAAGCAGTTCTGCTCACAAGTTCATGCAGCCGCCGCTGCAGATAGACGGCATTAACTGCTGCTGATGCATGCGTGTAATAAGTTGTAGAGGATTTAGATTAGAGTCTTGAAACTTGCTGCTGTTTATCTTTACTAATGCAATCATACAAACAAGCTGTTGGCATTCAGATGATCAATACAGTTCCCAAGATCCCAAAATCTCCTTAACTCAGCCAGAGGAGTTCATTTTGGACATCTGGCTGCCAGATATCAGATACTAGCAGGTATTAGCCAACATGTGGCTAATTCTAATAACAACTTAAAACCAGACATATTATAAGCAGCTTAAAAGCAAGTCAGTCTGTAGCAGCAGCAGCTGCACCGTAGTCACATGACTCTGAAAGGAATGCTGGGATATGAAGTTCTTCCACAATAACAGGGACTTTTATACATGCTAGACCAATGCTGATGGAACAAGATCTCGCGTGATTTTGATACAGAAGAACAAGATCTCACAAGATTTTGTTGGAATAAATAAAAGACGATGCTGATATCGTCAATATTACATTTTAATGCAGATATCAGTCAAAATATATTGGTAGGTTAATCATATTGGACCTCTCTAATATTTAAAGATAGAAACAGTCATTAATGTGCATAATTGCAACCGGAGCAGTACACACCAGAAACCACGGGGGCAGCGTTGAGCAGATTAGCTGACAGGCGACCAGAAAAAGGAACAAAGAAGAAGTCTAATGGTAAAATGTGTCCAAACGTTTGGCAACTAGTGCACATTACAGCCACCAGTGTGTGTTTAGAGTATAACAGGAAATGAGGTTTTATTTGAATGATTAAATAAAAATGTATATAAATAATTAAACAGGTCTGAGTGATGATGCTTTGAATGTGTTTTGTTGCTAATAAATTCTGCTTTCATGCTTGGTGAAAATGCTGATGCAAAGACGAGAAGGAGATATCCAGAAGATAAACGTGTGATCAGGGAGTAGAGACAGTGAAAACAAGTCGTTACTTACTGAAGGGTTGTTAAGAGACTCGGTTACAATGAAAACACACGTGAATAATGTGTATATTTGCGTGTGGAGGTTATTATAATGATCTGACTGGAGTTTAAGGATAATATAGATCAGATAGGCTGTTAACCTCCAGGTGAGGTTGCATTTACTGCTGCAGATTTGAAAGTTTTTCACTGAACTGTAATGATGATGATGGTATAAAGGAATCTTTTTTACCAGCCGTTTATTTACCCGCCGTATTTCTTCCTCTAGATGATGATGATGGGACCTCAGATAGCCTCGCCGGCTAAGTTTAGCCTGCATTTCTGTGCATGCTGGCTGCTGAAATGTAGAAGTGGTTTTATTTTCACTTCACTGACCTCTACAGTGCGTGGGTTGTCCGGGTAACACGTGTGCTGGGTTAACTGGTGAATTTAAGTTCATCCTGGTTATCTGGTTTACGTTGTTTCCCATTTGGGCCGTTTCCCTCCCTCTACACTTCCTCCTCCTCTTTGTTCTCAATTCGGCTTTTTATTATGTTTCTCTGAATCTTTATTTGTAAAATCGCAGACTATAAGTGAGTGAAACTTGTGTGTATTGAAGCACAACGATGTGTTTGAGTGCATGTGTCTGACGTGGGAACAGACAGTCATGTACAGCTGCCTTTCTAACAGAGAAACAGTCTCAAGAATGTCAACATTCAGAAACAGGTGGAGTAGTGAAGCTGCTCTGGATCTCAAGTTGATCAATCTTTTTATTCTGATCAGGATTATCCAGATTTATCCGGATAATCCTGGTTAGTTGGACTTAAATCTAAATAGGAGAGATTAGCAACAGGGATACCATAGAGAGAAATTTCAGTGAGTTTTTACACATATCCAGGAGACCAGCGGCATGTCTCTGACTGGTTTATTCTCTCAAAGATCACATCGGGTTCTGATGGGCCATGAACCGAAATTTACACCGATTTACACCAACATCATTTTGCCCATGTCAGTATATCCGGTGTGCAGCCCCTTTAAGGTAGCCGGCAGTGGAATCGCCGCATAGGACTTTTTTGTTCTCTCAAATTTGCCATAGTTTCTTGTTACATTCCTGCACTGCAGCTGTGTTTTCTTCATCTTTTGCACATTTTCTGTACATAACCTTGAAGAACACGTCTGTAAATGGTCAGTGACCTTTATCTGATGTCAGTGTAAAGTGATAAACATTTGAAGTGAGGATGCACGATATAATCCCCCCCCCCCCCCCCTATGGGTATCGGCCTATATTGGCCTTAAAAGTGAGTATCGGACATCAGCCACCCCACCGATATTTAACCGATCAGGCCGCTCTTTGTAAAGTCTTAAAAAATCAAAAACTTCTTCTTGAAAAACTTCTAAAGACACTTTCTTTAAGGATGTTCTGTGTTAACCAGGGGTGGGAAAAAATATCGATACACAGAAATACTGTGATATTTTACACATGCTGGTTTCATATTGCTATTTAAAAACGCAGTATTGATCTATTTTACCAGTGAAATCTTGCAAGATTTCATTGTTCTGTCACAAAATCTCGAAATAATTAAGTTATTTCCAACCTCTTTCGTGACAAATATCATGTTTTAAATAGTGTTATATTGGCGATATTTGCGATATTTCAGGGTATTGATATTTTTCCCACCCCCAGTGTGAACAGAGTTCATACACAATCATTTGTGTAAATAAACAAATATCCCGTTTTTGGGGTATTGTTTTTTTTTTTTTTGGGGGGGTTCTCCTTAGAGAGAAGACAATCCAGGCCTTTCTAGGATATAATGTAAATATCCTCTTCGTTTTGTTTGAACGGTCATTAAGTTTGACTTGTTATACATAACACAAGTTGAGGTATTTTTCTAATTTTGCACAAGGAATGAATATTACATCAGTCAGTTTTCAGCTTTAATATCGGTGCCGATATCGGTTATCGGCCACATGAGTTTTAAATTATCCGCATTTTGGATATCGGCCAAAATTCTAATATCGTGCATCCCTAGTTTGAAGGAATGTTGTTTGTGTTTAATGTTTTGACAGCAATGTCAGCATTTGCTTCGTGTGTGTGCAATTTATGGGGTAGCTCATCACTGTGTTTCATATGTAAATAAGAATCTGACTCATTTAAGTTAATTTAATAATGATAATGTGACAGTTGACGGTCCTGTCACTATTCCTCTGAATGAGCATGCACCCTGGCTACTTGGCCACGGGGATATCCTTTTGGCTGAATGATTCTCACCCGTAAGTCATGGTTATGATATTTTTCAATTTTTATTTAGTTTCCATTTTTATTTAGTTTTGACTTTTTGTTTTTTTATTTCAGTTAGTTTTTTGAGCAGGTTTGCTAGTTTTTTATCAGTTTTTATTTACTGGAAAATGCTTAGTTTTAGTTTAGTTTTTATTTGTAAGTTTTTTGTTTTTTTTGTAAATTATACAAATTTGTCTTGTGTGACATTCAAAATCACCAACCCCAAAGGCTAATGATTAAACTAATTTACAAAGACTAAAACTAAGGATGTTTTATCAATAATTTTAGTTAGTTCTAGTTTTGCAAAGACACAATACAGTTTCAGTCAGTTATCATTTTTTAAAAAAATATGTCATTTTTATTTTCATTTCAGTTAACCCCCCCCCCTCCCCCCCCCCTTTTTTTTGTTTTTCTCCTTTTCGAAAACGTTTGTTCGATTTGAAAGAAAGATGCTCTAATGTGTCTGGGACAATTCTTTTTTTTTTTTTTTTTTAAACTGTTATTTGCAACCACAATTCAAAATTAATATCTTTTTTCACTAAATTGTAATTTTGTAAATTTTTATTTATTAGTTTCTTTAGTTTCTTGTTTTTTGAATTACTGTTGTGAATCTATCATTTTCTTTAATGGGAGTGTATAAATGATTTTGAGGAATGTAGTTCCTTTTTTGATTTTGATTTGAACGGAAATGATCGTGTTTAATCACTTGTAATACTGTTTCATATCAATCGTGGATCTCAAATCAAATCGAATCGAAATGGTATCGTGACTGAATTTTAGATATCCACAAACATCAGATGGCTCTCCACTGTATTGATTATAATATTGTATCGTGATTAAACCAGTGATTTACACGCCTGGTTGTGACATCACTTTTCATCTTGTCTCATAAACGTCTGCTGTGATTTGACTTGAACTTCCATATTAGTGTTTTCCCATGATTGATATTTTTCATCAGGCATGGGGTGCCCTGCGTGATGCTGTTCCTCAGCATGTGTGTGAAAGGTCTTCAGATTTGCAGTGATGGCACAAAAATATAGTTTTGTTAATGATGCCTGAGAACTCTGCCAGAAATGTGTGTGTGTGTTATTCAGCTTTAAACTGGAAGGTCTGTATATCTGGAACAGTTCCTCTGTTGGCAGTGCAGCATATAGCTGTGCTTCCTCCTCCTCCTCCTCCTCCTGCTTCGCTCCCTGTGCTCTCCAGTGATGGCAGCAGAGATGGGAAATGGAGATTTGATGCTCTGTATGCAAATGAAATCTAGCATTTCTGTTCATTTCCCTCAAAGCACCTGAAGGGACAGACGAGGGAGCAGAGAGGTGCTGGCAAAGAAAACAATGAGGAGAAGTTGAAGCGGGGGCAGCTCCGAGCAAATATTTTTACAGAGAGCCAGCGGTGTTGTGTTAAGGCCGGTCGCTGATCAGTATGCGGTCTGGCTGAGCTGAGCAGAGGCTTGAGTTACAGTTCTCACCGGTTGCGATTGGCCCGGCCACCAGACGGGAGTCTCCGTGGTTAGCACCGACTCTGACAGCCTGCTCGACCTCCTGATGTTTACGTGTGCTGCTTATCGTCGGATTGAAAATAAAATTCATTTCTCCTGACTCCCTCCTCTGTTGACAGAACAACCATCAAACCATCATGGATCCACCCTGCCTCCGGTGCCCCCCCCTCACCGCCAGCAGCCATCAGTAACGGCCCTCAACCAGGCCCTGGGCTCCACGCTCCACGCTGGCCAGTCGCGATCGCTAACGCCCCCCACCGGAAGCCCGGCCCCCGTGGTCGGCCAATCACCAGCCGAGCTGCAGACCACGCCCCCCGAGAGCGTCCCGCTGCAAGACAGCTGGGTGCTGGGCAGCAATGTGCCTCTGGAAACCAGGTAAGGGTCATCTCTGAATGTTCGCGGCTTTGGCAGAAACTGGGTACCAGTTGTTCCTGCAGACTGGAAGAAGTCGCTTCCTAACCCACCAAGAGCTGAGCAAGGATACCGAGAAATAAATATGCCGATATCACTCATCTACACCCACACTCCACTTCATCTGGTCCACCTTCTAGTATTGGGCTGTAGGGGTGGGAGAAATTATCGATACACTGAAGTATTGCAATATTTTTATATGCCGATATCATATTGACATTTAAAAACACAGTATCAATCTATGTGACTAACGAAATCTCACGAGATTGTATCGTTCTGTCATGAAATCTTGTGAGATTTCACACAATTTTGAGATATTTTGTAACAAAGCGATGAAATTTCGCAAGATGTCATTAATAAAGTAGATTGATACCCCATTTTTAAATATCGCTATATTGTCGACATATGAAAATATCGCAATATTTCAGTGTATCGATAATTTTTCCCACTCCCACTGGGTTGGACTTCTTTTTTTCCTTCAGAACCGTCTTAATTCTTGGTGTCATGGATCCAACAAGGTGTTGGAAACAATACTCAGAGATTTTGCTCCATATAGCATCACACAGTCACTGCACATCCATGATGAGAATCCCCCGTTCACAACATCCCAAAAGTGTCAAACAATCGTCCTCAAAATTATTCATACCCTCCAATTAAAGAAAAGGCTAAATTCACAATAGTAATTCAAATAACAAGAAACTAATAATGGATAAAAATTTACAAAATGATATTTTTTTAATTGTGGATGGAAATGGTTACTTTAAAAAACAAACAAAACTGTCCCAGACACATCAGAGCATCAACGGTGGGTCCAAAAACCCATCAACAGGTGCAGAAGTCCTTTTAAACAATACTGCAATACTGATTGCAGTGATTGCCTCAAAGTGTTGCTCAACAAAATTTGAGCTTTGGAACCCCATCATGCTTCTTTACTCATTTTATTTTTTATGTATTTGTCTTTACTATTTCTTTTGAACCACAATTCAAATTCAGTGTCATGATTTTCATAAAAGTTTGATTTATTATTACTTCTATCAATTCAAATTTATTTGACTGTGATTATTTTCCTTCTTCAATGATTTTGAGGACAACTGTACACACACACATATATATATATATATATATATATATATATATACAACTACAGAAAGAGACACATGAAAGAAAAGCAGAATCTTGTGGAATCTATTTAGTCTAGAACATGAAAGGCAGAACTAGGTGATATGTGTCAGCAGCAGAGGAGGAATGTCCTTATTTGGAAGTGATAATCTAGCATATATATTCTACACAAATCCGCCCTCCTTGAATTGTGATACACACTTGTACTCAGATAACATGCTTGCAGCTGTTGGGACTCTAAAGGTAGTTGGACTGAACAGACGCTGATGTCAGTCAAACACACAAACAGGTGATTGCTCCATTTTAATGTAAATTTATTATCATTAGATCTGTGTGAAAAACCAGCTCTGCCAACGTTGCTAGTGTCGAGTTACAAGAACATACCGGAGTTCATATTTCAAAAGTAAATACAGATGCTTCATTTCACTGGAAATAAGTCCCAAATTTATGGTTACTGTTTTTACGATCTGTGCTTGTAGAGAAGCACAGAGGGATCTACGAAAGCTGGATGTAAATTAAAACTTGCCTTGCACAGGATCCCACACACTCTTATAAGCGGTCGGTGTGTGTAGAGAAATGTGTGTGTGTGTGTGTGGAGAGAGAGAGAGAGAGAATGAAAGCAGGAGACTATTCTGTTGTTCACTGGCCATTGTCATCATGTTAGACATGTCAGCTACACTTTATACATCTACAGTCCAGGGATTAGTCATAGCTGTTTTCTTGCATTTACTTTTGTTATGGTGTGAAGACCCCCCCCCCCCCCCACACACACACACCACCACACACACCCATCCTTGTACTTCTGTCATTGTGAGGACATTCATTGACCTAATGCATTCCATCGTCCCTAATCCTAACTAGGGGTGTATATCGTTATGATTTTATCGATACCGATACCAATATCGATACTCCTTATCGATACCGGTATTTATCGATTCTCTTATTGATACTATAACATAATTTAGAGTAAATAATAAAGACATTACAAGATGTTACAAGATCCAGTGGTGGAGAATATTTGTTCAGATGATGTTGAAGAAGCCTGGACATAAAAGTGGGTGAAGGACAGCTGGGAGAATAAGGGAATTGTGTCTGTCTTAGTCCATCATTGTGATTATTTGACTGCGTAATGATAACTTGATGGTTAGGTAGATGTACAAAAAGTATCAATAAGAGTATCGTTAGTCCAGAATCTTAACGGTACCCTGGTATCGTTAAGATTAGGAACTGGTACCAAATGATACCGGTACTCGGTATACATCCCTAATCCTAACCATCACAACTCATTGCCTAAACCAGGGGTGCCCAAACTTTTTGCCTCCAAGGGCCAAAACAAAAATGTGTCAGTGAGGTGCGGGCCAAACATAGCAGTTTCAAGGGTGAAACCCAAATAATGTAAAGGAAAGCTCATTTAATTATTGTTCAATATTTAAATAAATGCATTCTTTTCCATTACTGAGAATAACACGTTACATTGAAACATGGTAAAACACACAAATATGGCAAATTAAGAATAAAAAATTTAGTTAAAGGGACAATAATCAATAATTGCAGTCACTAAACTGCAATTAATACAGAAAGTATGGGCTTTATCTGGAGGCGTCAATTGCCCCCCCCCTCCCCCCCCCCCCCTCCCCTACCCCTCACCTTTCTCTTCCTCTCTGACATTTTCTTTGTATTCTTCCTTTTTGTTCCTTTTTTTCTTTTTTTTTTTTTTTTTATTTTTTTTTTTTTTCTTTTATTTATATACCTATACCTCCATACTTTCAACCCCCTTAATACATCGTATCATGCTCTCCTTTTCTTCTTTTTTCTTTTCCTTCCCTTCCCAATCCCACCCCAACCACCAATCATCCAACTAACCTAAATAAAAATATATAAGATTATCATATATCTTTATATTTTTACTTATTATTGGATATGAAACATTATATTACATCTCTTCTCTTTAATATTATATGATATTCCCTTCCCTCCTTTCATTCTTTGTTTTCTCTATCTCTACCTCCCAACTTTCTTTTTTTTCTCGGTACATATGAACATACCTCTCTCTTTATCTCAGGTGCACAAATTTCAATTACCACCCCCCCCCCCCCCCCCCCCCCCCCCACCCCACCGCCCCCCTTCCCTCTCCATTTGATTTTTTTTTCTTATCATCTCTTTTCACCCCCACCCCACCCCCCCGGCATTTGTTATAAACAAAGATGAGGCGCCCCCGCCCCATCCCCACTCCTCCTCCCCCTGTCTACTTCCCCCTCCAAAATTCCTCCTCATTATTTTTTTTTTTTTTTTTTTTTTTTTTTTTTTTTTTTTTTTTTTTTTTCTCGTCCTCTTCTCTCATTCTCCCTCCCCCTCTCCTTTTTGACAACCCTCATCCCCCCCAAAATTCAAATCACCCCCTCCCCCCAATTTTGTTTTTTCTGTCAGAGGGAGGGGGCGGGGCTTAGCCATAGGTCAATTGGACAGTTACCCAGCTGGCATTTTAACGTTGTGTCAACGTTGAATGAACATCGGGTCCCACATTAGAAAACCGTTGGATTTTGTTTCGATTTTGCTAATCTTTTCAACATTGAAATAGCAACGTCATTTCATCATCGTGTTCCTCAACCGTTGAAACACGGGTGAATTGCCAGCGTTGAATCAACATTGATTTTAGCTTTGATTTTGTAAATCAACATTGTTTGGACGTTGGAATGACATTATTTTTCAATTGTTATATTTCAGCTATTATTTTAAAAAGATATGTTTTTTTGCTGCAAATGGACTACCACACAACCTGGTGTAGTCTAAAGAAGGTGCTGGAAATGGAGAGCATCTAGTCTAGAGAGAGAATGTCCTAGTCCTTCACCAGAGTTGCTCTGATGAAGAGGCTGGGAAGTTACATAGTATCATGTTATCTAGTCAGCAGGCCAATTGGAAGGTGGTGGCTGGCTAAGCTTGGCCCGTGGGCCCCATTTTTGGGCCCAAACTTAACCCTTGCCCTAATCCTAACCAAAACCTAATTCTGATCTAATTTTAAACTCTAAAACCAAATCTTGACCTTCAAAGAAGCATTTTTCTTAGGCTTTTTTAGTGAGGACCGGCCAAAATGTCCTCACTTTGTCGGTTAAAAATACAAATGGTCCTCACAGTGTAGCAAGTACAGGAACACACACGCACATCATCACCATTGTCCTGATCCTCCTTGTGTTGTTTCTATTGTAACTGCTAATATGATGGAGATGCAGGTTGTAGACTCGCGTCTTTAAAGTCTTTATCATTAACAGCCAATCAGATTAGTTCTGGTTGGAATGCCGCTATTGTCAGCTTCCAGTCATTTTACACCCGATTATCCTCGGCCTGCTTTCAAGGACCCAGTTGCAGAGCCGAGCAGATCTGCTGTCTACCTTTATGGCCTTTTTGTATTTTAGAACATTTTCGGAGCCAAATATATGTTTTATTAGTCTGACCTTCCAGTATCACACAAAATGTTTTCTGTGATTTTTGTTTTAATTAAAATTTCAAATGTGTCGGTATCTGAATATTCATTTTAGGCATGTTTTACATTTTCCCTGAAGCAGGTTACAGCATTTCTGTCATTCAGCGCAGAAATACACATTCCTGGGTGCAGGTCAACAAGCTCAACCACACAGGACTTTATTTGTTTCTCAATTATTTATTTGTTCCATTTACATAATTTTTAAAACTTTTTTTTACACCAAAAACAAAAAGGAGCAGAAAGGAAATAACGTTCTGTACTTACCTTCTATATGTACCAAAACCAGTACCAAGTTATTATTTTAAGAGTTGCATAATTAACACCGGCAACAAAAACACACATTTGTTTTAAAGATAACCAGCCAAAGCTGGGTTTAGAGTCCAACCAGCATCTGCGGTCTTCATCTTCGAATTTAAACAAATTCTGGAACTGAAATGAAATTAAATCAAAAGTAATTTATTTATCCCAGAAGGGAAAATCAAACTCTACTGTTCTGTTTAATATTTATTCTTTTTTATATACATTATTTTTAAAGTCTAAAGCTTAACGAAGTTCATTATTTCAACAAACCCGACAAAATAAAAAATATTTTTTTTATTAACTCTATAACTTTGTGTGCATATATATATATACATATATATATATATATGTGTGTATATGTGTATATATATATATGTATATATACAGTATATATTGTGTGTGTGTATGTGTGTTTATATATGTGTGTATATATATATATATATATATATACATACACACACATACACACACACGCACACACACACACACACACACACACACAGTCATCCTCAAAAGTCTTCATACCCCCTAAATTCAAGAAAAGGCTAAATTCACAATCGTCATTCAAATAACAAGAAAATTAAACGAATAATAAATAGAAAAAAAATTGACTATTTTAATTTAGTGAAATAGAATGTTGCTTTTGAATTGTGGTTTAAAAATAATGATTAAAAAAACAAACAAACAAAGCTGTCCCAGACACATTAGACATCTTTCCCATGAATAATGGACCAAAATACCTGTCGGCAGGTGTAGAAGTCTTTTTGAACATTACAGAAAACACCTGATTGCAGTGATTGAATCAAAGCGTTACTCAATATGCTTGTTAACTTTTTTTTATTTTTTGTTTGTTTTTAATATGTCTGTTTAACAATTCAAAATCTCTATATACACACACACATACATACATACATACACACATATATATATTTTCATATATATATATTTATACATATATATATATACATATACATATATATACATATATATATATATATATATATATATATATATATATATATATATATATATATATATATATATATATATATATATATATATATATGTGTGTGTGTGTGTGGTTGTGTGTACACAGTACGGGCAAAAAGTTTATACGCACACCCATTGAAGACAGAAAAAATCAGTCAGTAAAATAAGATCAAATTGACAAAAGTAATATTAAATAAAAATGTACAAAATCACAACATTGATTTTTAATTGTGGATCAACAGAAATATAAAAAACAAACAAAAATGAAAAAGTAAACAAGGATGATGGGGCTCCTGAACTGAAATTTTGTTGAGCAACACTTTGAGGCAATCAGAGCATCAGGTGTTTTCTGTAACGTCCAATTAGACGTCTGCATCTGTTGACAGGTATTTTGGTCTACTGTTCATGAGCACAGTACTCTAATTTCTCTTGGAAAGATTTGGTTTGTAAGAAAATTTTAAGACCACAATTCAAAATCAGAGTTTTATTTTAGGAAATTATAATTTAGTATTTTTTTATTTATTTTTGTCAGTTTCTTGTTATTTGAATAACTATTGTGGATTAAGCCTTTTCTTGAATGCGAACATGTCTAAACTTTCATCTTGTATTGCATATTCTCACAAAGCAAGCTTTCGTTTTCAATTAATTCCTCTAATTTCTTGGAAAGCAAAAATAAATCATGCACCACATTATGGCTCCTCAGTCTTTTCCTTTCCTACACCTGTCATTGTGTGACAGAGGAAGGGCCCATCTTGACATTAAAAACATGTTTCCAGAGCCTGGAGTTCTGTCATTTTCCTGCCAGCAGCTTTATTTTTGCCATAACAATAAGCTAATACTTTTTACCTCCACATTACTGTATCCATGCAGGTTTCCTGCAAATGGTAGATGGATTGTACTCATATATACTCTTCTAGTCATTTTGACCACTCAGAGTGCCATTTACATGCACATTCATCCTGCACTTCTGAGGTGTTATCTATGAAGTGTTTTTCCCTCTCACGCACATTCACACCCCGATGAGCACATCGGAGGCAACGTGGGGTTCAATATCCTGCCCAAGGATACTTCCACATGTAGTCTGTGGAAGCTGGGATCGAACCGCTAACCTTTCAATTGTCAGACTTCTCCTCTTCCTTCTCCTGAGCCACAAGAGAGGAGCCACCATACTGCTGCGGTAATGAGATTAAATTCTCCCCCATGGCCAGATGTAGCATATTTGCCCTGAAGGCGGTGCAATAGCAGCAGTACTACTACCACTACAGTAACTCCTACCGTCTCCGGCGGAACAGGACTGTGAAATAGTACAAAATGAACACGGCGCTCCTCTCTGCCCTGCAGGTTAGGACATTTCTAATCGTCATGTTTCTCTGAGATGAGGAGGCGAGTGAATCACAGGAGTCGGCCCTCAGCACATCAAACCGACCCGGGGCTGCAAACACTCTCTTTTCTTTTACTTTTAATCCAACGCTGTTTTCCAGGCATGAGAAGATGAATAAATAATAGCTGAACATTAAAAATGTAACAAGCTCTTGCACGCCTCTGGATTAAATTAAAGGTGCAATGTGTAACAAAGTCGAAATTTAATATTTCATTAACCTTTTAAACTTCAAACCATTTTTTACTATTCTTGGTCCACTTGTTTTTGTTCAATGTAAAATTGCACGTAGAAGCTTCAAGGATAACTTTCTTTTTTTTTTTCAACCTGGACGTTATTTCTAGGAGTTTATATGTGTATTTACTCACCAGTAAAATTTCTGTATCACTGTGAGTCCTTCGGAAGATATTACGTTGAGTCGCCCTTCGGCGTACATCCATATAGTGGGAGAGACAGGCAGCCTCTGTATAAAGCATTATCTGCGGCAAAACTCCTTCATTTCATCAATACTGTAAGTAGAATGAATTAAGGAACGAGTACTATTGTCCTGTGAGGTCAGAGTTAGCTCTCCGTTAGTTATTGGGAGGTTTTCTCAACACACTACAGGCCACCGTGCGGTACAACTGAGAGAGCAACTCTCACTCAGACACCACCAAACTAAACTTAACCTCTAACTCACAGGACAATAGATTCAGAGTATTCGGCACGCTAATGGGAAAGTGAAGCCAGTTAAGGCTGTTCAGTTAATCGAAATTTAATCGTGATTTCAATTTTTACGTCAAATGACCCTCAAGTCAATTAATTCGATTTATCTCCATTTTTCTTTACACAATTTCTACAGACATGCATATGCAATACATTCCCTTCCACGCTCCCTCTACAACCTACACTCGCAGCAAAAGGAAGTGGGTGTTTTGCATAAATTATCATCAAAGTGTTTTTCATTTCTAAAACGCATATTGTAACTAAAAAAAACTGTTTATTATTTCAAAATTAACCCTAAAAACGTTTTTTTCCCATAACTAGCAGCCCAAAGCCAGTTGGCTTTTCCACTGTCGCCATCTTTCTGTGTCGTCCTCCCAAAAAAATGGCAAAGCAGGGCCTCTCACATTTTATTCCTCTAAACATGTTTTTTCTTAAACATGTTTATTTCTTTGTAAACATGTTTATTTTTTCTTAATCATGTTTATTTCTGAGGTAAACATGTTCATTTTTGCTATAAACATGTTTATTTCTGCTGTAACATGTTTGTATCTGTTGTAAACATGTTCATTTAGGCTATAAGCATGTTTATTTCTGCTGTAACATGTTTATTTCTGTTGTACACATGTTTATTTAGGCTATAAGCATGTTTATTTCTGTTGTAAACATGTTTATTTTGGCTATAAGCATGTTCATTTTGGCTATAAACATGATTATTTCTGCTGTAACATGTTCGTTTCTGTTGTAAACATGTTTATTTCTGCTGTAACACGTTTAGTCCTGCTGTGAAGTTGGGCTTTTTAACATGGGAGTCTGTGGGGATTTTCTCCGTTTTGAAGCCAGCCCCTAGCGGATGAGGGAAGAATTACAATTATTTAACCTAAACTTTTGGGCTTCACACTTTTCCAGCAGAGTTTGCCCCTTAGTCTGACGTTAAGACGTTGATAATCATCATCATTCAATACCTTAGATTTTAGAAAAAGGAACAAAATCATGAAATTAAAAGGTAATTGAAATCGGTATCGGTTGATGTAGCAAATTAAAGAGTTGGACGATATCGGTATATCAGCTATCGTTAAAATAAAAAGCCATAATGGAATATCTCTACTTTTTACTGATGGAGATCAGACTGCAGCTGAAATCTTTCCGTTTGGTGACCAGCTCTTTATTTTCATAGATGGTGGCAGATTTCTCTGGAAGTTACAGAATCATAAAGAAGCTGTGTGACTCTCATACCTGTCTCTCTGGTTTCTTCTTGCTTTACATGTCAGTTAAAAGCCAGAAAGTGGGAAGTTGTTTGTGTTTCATCCTGGAAGCCAGACTGTGTTGGCATTAACCCGTTGAACCGGCTGATATCAGGTGAACATCCACGATGTTGTCATCAAACCAGCTCTGCCGTCACAGCGGGGACGCTCCTGTAAATGCATGAACCTGCAGTTCCAGGCTGCCATGCTGGAGGCCCCACGGAGCAGGACTGGAAACCACTTCAGTATTTAACTCACTCACAGCAGAGCGTGTGCACTCGCAGCTTTTCTGGGACTATTAACGTGTGATTATCACATTAAGTGGGCATCTGCTTCCCTGTTGTGACAAACAGATAATCTCTGCTGTGAATTCCCACCAAAAGCTGCGTTTTTTATCTGTGAAATCTTGATGTTTTCCAGCCGTCAGAGAACTTCAGGCCCAAATCTGCGCCATCTTTGCATTTGTTGAGATGGCAGAAATGTCTGAGTTTCTTATACCGGTGAATTCTTATTAACACCATGGGCTCATGATGCAGGAAATAATGAAGTGTGAGACGTGTTTTTATGATTTTCTCTAAACATGTGAAAGCTTTTAACACGGAGGCGACAGTCTAGATATCCCCATCACTTTTCTTCCATCTCTCTCTCCACCTCTGACTCCTGCACTCTTCCTTTGTTCTCCCTCCCTTCACATCTTGCCTTGTGGCAGGTATTAATTGAGGGGCCCTTGTTATAATAGGTTGTAATTGTTAATCACACAGCCTTGTTAGAGAACAGTCTAGTTGTAATTATAGATGCTTGTTAGCTAGGTCCCATCATTAATTAGACATTGTGACCTTGGTAATTGCTGCTGGCGTACATATATATGCCAGTAATTGTCTCCAGTATGGAGACTAATTGATTTGCCTTTTCTAGGGAATTAAAAAAAAACAAAAAAAGAAAGAGAGGTTTGTTTTCTGTTCACAGTTTCTGCATGTTGGTCTATTATAAGCTCTTCGTTGTTTTTTACCAATAGCCGTTATTATAATCATCAACAATTTCTCAGACATTTTTGTCGTCAATATTTCGGGTGAGTTAGTGAGAATGGATGAGTTCAGGATGGCTTGCATGAGGTGGCCACGCTTCTCATAGGAGATGCAGATGGAATTAAAAGAAGAAGAAAAACAAACATGTCACAGGCTTCATTTGTCAGCTTAATGAGGAAAATAAAGCTTCGTCACCCCCCTGGTCCGCCAGCAGTCAGGGACTCCCAGCTGTCTCAGGGTCTGCAGAGCAGATCACAGTAAGTGGCTCTGCAGACTGAACCCTGGCTGCGTTGTTTTCTGGGCTACCTTCTTCAGGAAAGTCATTGAAATCTCAGGATCTACAGGGATTAATTACACCCTGCTTATTCTTTCCGTTGGTCAGGTTCAGCAACAGAAACGTGACAGCCGCACTGGAAAGAAGGTTTTGTTGAGTGAACATAATTTTATTATATCAGGTCTTCAGAACAAATATAACTTAGAGAAGAAAAATTTTTACAGATATCTTCAAGTTAGACATAGTTTTAATTCAAAATGAAAAACCTCCAATTTCTCACAAACTGATTTAGCATTGTATAGAATACTGGAATCGGCACACGATTGATCCAAAAAACGATTTCCAGAATGTATAACACTCTTGTCTCAACAGACAAATGTAAAATATTGTACTTAAAACAGAAATGGGAAAAGGAAGCAGGTATTGTTATTTCTGGGGAAGTATGGGGAGAAATTTAGTCATTTCAGTGGTCTTTAACTAACTCCCTACTCTGGCGAGAGCACTGTTGTAAGAATGTTGTAAGATACTTTTAAGACCCCTGTCCAGGGCAGGTATGCAAATGTACCAACATGCTGGAGGCGGTGCGGCTCGGAGGAAGCTAATCACTATCATATATTTTGGGTCCCAAACTAAAAAAACATACTGGAAAGAGATTCATAAGACTCTAAACTCTGTATTTGAAGTTGATATACCATTTACTCTCGATTGGAAATGTTAACATTTTAAAACAGCAAAAGGATAAAAAAATTGCTGCAGAAGTGGCTGACTCCAAAGAAGCATTATCGCAGGAAGAGAGGAAAAGAAAGAGAGGAAGGGACAGAACAAGAGTCAATATAAGACTGTCTTTTACTGGCTGGAGTGAATCACAGGACAGGTACAATAAAGACGGATGCTAATTTAGCCGCAGATAGGGGGCGCGTCACTTAGAAAGTTCTGTTGTGTGTCTTTAAGTGCTCACTTTAGGTCACGTAAAAATTTGAGCATTTGATTGGAGCATTAGGAACTGCAGAGTGATTGCAGCCTTTATCATGAATATAGTATATTGGAGGGGAACAACGCAGTAGCAGTTAACCTTTAGTTATGATAAAAACATGCACTGTTACCTGCCACAGCCACCAGGGGGCCCCACTGTGCTGTTGTTAGTCATTTAGCTAATAAAACTGATCATAAGTCACTTCACCTGCTTTCTTCTCCTTTGCTCTGCAGGCATTTCCTCTTTAAAACCGGTACAGGCACCACCCCCCTCTTCTCCACGGCCACTCCTGGCTACACCATGGCAACGGGCTCCGTCTACTCGCCCCCAACCAGACCGCTGCCAAGGAATACCCTGTCCCGCTCTGCCTTTAAGTTCAAGAAGTCCTCCAAGTATTGCTCATGGCGGTAAGATGGGATGTTTTATCCTTTCTGACTTTTTCTTTTCTAAATAAACAAATAAATGAAATAGAGGTTAATATCTGGAATCACTGAAGTTAAATTCTCAGTTGAGTTCCGGTAGACTAGTCCGAAGTGTCAGGCAACAGATCTGTTATGAAGAGGCTGATACTGAAGTAGTAACCATTAGTTCAGCCCCCTGTTCAGTTGTTGCAACAGATATTTATTGTGCTTCACATCTACGGTGGCCCACAGGTGCAAATGCGCTTCATATACAAAAATGACTGCAAGAGATAAATGCTGCAAAAACTACAACTGCAACAAGAAAATGCAGAAAAATGAAAACAACTGCAACAAGAAAATGCAGCAAAATCTAAAAACGGCAACAATAAAAAGCTGAACAAACAACTGCAACAAGAAGATGCAGCAAAATCTAAAAACACGGCAACAAGAAAAAGCAAAAAAACAACTGCAACAAGAAAATGCTGCAAAAACTAAAACAACTGCAACAATATATGAAGAAAAAACAAACTACAACAAGAAAAAGCAGAAAAATCTAAAACAACTACAACAAGAAAATGCAGAAAAATCTAAAACAACTGGAACAAGAAAATGCTGCAGGGGCATCTAGCTCAACAGTGACTTTTTGGTGGGAAGTTTTTGCAACATAGCCGCAGGTAGTGAATCTACATAAAGGTACTTTTATTTATATATATATATTTTTTTTTACATTAGGTATTAGCTTTTTACAATAGGCTATCATGGAAAAAAATCAGCTGATTTAAACATCGGCTCCTTTTTGTCATTATTGTTGTCTGATGGGCAAAAATTCACTGCTGCTGCATGATGTCAGGAGAAAGCCCGGAGAGCTGAGAGAATGACTGTACTGTAATTACAAGCTTTTTTAAAGTGACATTTGTCAACACATTTATTTATTTATTCATATAAATCCGTTTTGCATACAGTTTTTTTAAAAATATAACCGCGTTTCAGGACTCGGACATCTCTGTCTATCACCACCATGCCAACGCACAGCAGTATGCACGCCATTTCTCATGCTACACCCTTTTAGGTCTCTCAGTGAAAATAAAGGAATTCTTTTGTTGTAATTACAGTGATTTATTGTAATGTCATTATTCTAATTTCACCAATCTAACTGTGGTAAACTATGAAATTTTGTGTGCACCGCAAGTCCATCCATCATTCATTTAGTTCAGGGGATCCCAGGAGACTCCCACACAATGTAATTCCCTCAGCTTTCTGGGCTTTCTCCAGACATCATGCAGCAGCAGTGAATTTTTTCCGTCAGACAACAACAGTGAGAAAAAGGAGGCTACGTTTAAATCAGCTGATTTTTTTTTTCATGATAGACTATTCTAAAAGGCCAAGGCCAATGTAGAATAAGAAGGAAACAACTTTGTATTTTAGCATTCGGTTGTACACAATCAGTTTTTGTTTCCAGGTCCACATGCCCAGATTATGTTTGATATGAAATCCCTCTGCTGTCGGATACCTGTGCTGAAGCATGATAATCCACTTTTAGAGCTAGTTATACACCTGGCATGTACACACAGGTAGCTGCAGACACCGGAAGCACCTGTGGACTGGGAACTGTGTGCAGCTTAACAGACATGTTTTTAAGGAACAATTACAGAGCAAAAAGGTTCGTGTAGAAACCTGGAGCAGTTTTTTCAGAAAATACTGCTCCAGGTCCAAAGACTAGATGTGAAGGAAGGAAGGGCCTTTGTGCAAAAAGGCTGTTTAACAGAGTAATGCTGAATTACATTAAAATGTTTAATGTCTTTGGTAAAAAAAAAAAAAAGAGGTGAATAATGAAATGTAATTCAGTTTAATTAAATCTGATCTGTTCTACACTGAAGCTAATTGCTGTGACAGAAGATGCAAAGACAACTTGGAGGTTTTCTCCCCCTAGAACCAGCATCACTAACGTCGGCTTGGTCATCAGAGGATGGACTAGAGCAGCCTTTCCCAAACTGGGGGTCTTGATCGATATGGGGGTCCCAAGATAATTTCAGGGGGTCCCAAGATCATTGGAAAAAAATAATGTATAGCTTACATTCATCAAATAAATTTGAGATTTTTATTTATTTCTTTATTTAATCATGGGTGTCAAAATGAACGTCCTAATTAAGGGAGATTAATCTTTGAATTGAATGCCTCAATTTTCTAAACAACTAAATTATTACTCATGCCACATTAAAAATCTGAATTTGGCGTTATTTCATTGAAAGAAGCTGATTTTATCCATGGAGGAGCTTTCATACAGTGGTGAACCGAATCAACTAAACACACCTTATCCTCCTTATTTATGAAGTTCCAAGTATCTTTAACCCTCTGGAGACCGTGTGTAAGCCGAAGCATCCAGATTGCGTGTCTGATTGAAGATGACGTAGCAGCTAAATGCAGCATAGACTCTCCAGATACCAGAATTTAACCAGAGTTATGATATAAAATGTACAAACTACTTTTCCCCGCCTATAATGCAGTCACATTTAACGTCCGTTTGGTAAAGAGGAAAAACAATAAAAAAACAACAGATTCTATAGAAAGTGCTTGCAAGCAAGAAAAAAACGGTCACAAAAGTCTAACTACCCCTTTACTATTGCTGGGAAAATGCAGCACCTCAACCAATAAGAAAATTATGTCACAACGTGAACCACAATTCTCAAAAAGCAGACTGAAGTACTGCCTCCTGGTGGACAGGAGGACTAACACCCTGGAAATATCAGATATGTAATGTCCTTTTTGTCTTCTGATGGACAGGAACCGTTTTTTTTTGTTTTTTGGTGGGGGGGGGGGTGGAGCAAACATTCTTTGTAATATCTTTCTGTGATATCTTGCTTTTTCAACTATTTACAAAACAATAACGCATGAGATTTTGCTGCATTTTGATACAAATAGTTTCTTAAACTCTTTCAACGGCCAAATTTGTACAAATATTTTTAAAACCAACAACTTATATTTGCATTCTAAGTTAGAGAAATGAAGCAAGTTTTTACTTTTGAAATAGAAAAATCTAACTTTTTTCTACTTGTATTTGATGTTTTTTGTGTGGTTTTTGGTCCACTGTGAATACAGTGGGTAAAATGTGCTAAAATGTGCTAAAATGAAAAAAATAACTGTAAAATCACATTGCTGAGGTTTTGCTGAAAAGAATTATATCAAACAAGGCAGGTAAACTGCTTTAAAAGTAGAATATCAAAGAAAAAAAAGTAGTGAAAAACAACCACTTACAGTTGTGCTAAAAGTTTCCATACCCTTCCATTAAAGACAGAAAAAAAATCAGCTTCTTGTGAAATGAGTTGAAATTGACAAAAGTAAAAATAAGTAAAAAATTTCATGAAATTCATTACACTGATTTTGAATTAAGGTTCAACAGAAATATGAAAATTAAACAAACAAAAAATAAAACAAGTAAACAAGCATGATGGGGCTCCAGAGCTAAAATTTTGCTGAGCAACAATTTGAGGCAATCACTGCAATCAGGTGTTTTCTGTAACGTCCAATCAGACGTCTGAACCTGTTAACAGGTATTTTGAACTATTTTTTTGGTGGTGTGTGGGCGGGGGTCCGCCCCCCCCCCCCCCCCCCCCCCCCCCCTGTTAATGAGCAAGGTGCTCTAATTTGTCTGGGGCAGGTTTTTTTTTTTTAATTTAAAACAAAAGTTAAAAATTAATATTTCATTTTACTAAATTATAATTTAGTAAATTTTTATTCATTATTACTTTTCTCAGTTTCACGTTAATTGAATTATTATTGTGAATTTAGCATTTTCTTTAAAAGGAGGGTATGTAAACTTGAAGCACAACTGTTTACTCTATCCCCAGAGGGCCTTGCATTTAGTTTTTTTTTTTTTTTTACCATCAGATGTTATTACAAGTTATTACAAGTGATATTTTAAAAATCCTAATTTGGCATTATCTCTGTGAACAAGCTAACCAGCTGCTTTCTCAGAGCTGTGAACATAATCTACCAAAAACCGCTTCATCCTCCTCATTTATGAGGATTCTGATATTTTCTGGCCTCATGTTTAGAGGATGCTGCGGGATCACATCTGGTATACTGTATCACACAATTAAGCGCTCGGTGATTGCGGGGTATCCTGGGAGTTGTGGTTCAGACTGTTTGGGAATCTCTGGACCAGAGGTTCTGTGGTCTCCTACAGGACCAGGTTGAGCTCCACAGATGCTCCTGTAAACTGGAACAGATAGTGAGGTGTAAGGGGAAGGAATGAAGGATTTATCTGCCATCAACACCGTTCTTTTCCCTCTCTCAGGTGTACAGCCCTCAGTGCAGTCGGTCTGTCTGTCCTGCTCTCTGTCCTGCTGTGTTACTGCATAGGTAAGCTCACACACACCCGCCTTTCCTCTCAGTTGATGTTCCACACCGACACAGGTGATATGAATATTTTCACACTCATCAGTTAAAGCTTCATTAGCCTCAGATGTCACTCCCTGCTTTTAGTGCCTTCAGTTTGCTGGTGAAGACAGACACTGGGGTGCATCAGCCTTCTTCAGACAGTCATCCTCTAACATGTTTCCCTCCTGACTTTTCTGTTCATCCTAACTCATCTTTTTCCCAGCCTTCACCTCCATGTTTTCTGGCTCTTCCTGCTGCACACACTGGCGCTTACGCTGTGATATCAACCTGTCGGATGCGTAGCTGTAACCCTCGGAGACAGGCTCGTCTCTGAGCGTGGTGGTTTTCCAGGATGCGCAGTAGGAGAGGTGTAGAGTAATGTGTCGGGCAGATTTTAAGGTGATCTGCAGTGATTAATTAAAAATGACTGCAGTGACGTGTTGGGTCATACGCTCCGAGTTTTAGTATGAATCCTCCAATAAATAGGCTGATGTTTGTAACAAAAAATCATGTGTTTAATAGTTTTCCCTTGACAAAAAACTCTTCATAACTGTAAAATATGTAGTTAAGGCAAATTAAAAGGATGTTTTCTCCCTTTGACTCCTCTGAATAATTCATCAGATTGTAACATTATTAGCTTTTATATTAAATTGGTTGTTTATCTCCTGTAAATTAAAGAAATAGAGATGAAAGCTGTACAAATGAACTGGTTTGTAGGGAAGAGGATCAGGGCCACTGAAGAAAAAAAAAATTCTGAGGAAAAAGTCAGAGTTCTTACTTTTTTCTCAGAATGTTTTTTTTTCTTCAGTGGCCCTGATCCTTAGGTTTGTTCGTGGGTGGACATGAAGACTTCTTTGGGTCCACAAAACCACAGTTTAAAAAAATATTGCTGTTTTTTATTTCAGCTGAAAATGTCGATTTGAATCTCGTCAATAAAACTCGAAAATGTTTGTTCAAGGTTGTAAAACTTCAACAGACACCAAAGATTTCCAGATAAAAATGTAAAAACAAACAATCTGCATTGTTCTAAATGTTCATGGTTTCTGATGGATTGTTTGCAGTTTGACACAGGAGAGAGGAAGAGGAGGAGGAGGAGGAGTTGTGGTTTTAAAGGTCACTGATTCCCACAATGAACTGCAGCAATTACAGTCCCAGCTCAGATGGTCCTGGACTTGGAAATCTCCTGCCATAGGCCAGATCGTGTGTGTGTGGGTGTGTGTGTTCTGATGCAGCATTGTTACCTCTTTTCCTTTTTCATTAAAACCATCTGTGAAGGGTTCCTTGGGATTTTATGATTGACACACACACACACGAACACAGGCATTAACACATCACAGTAAAAAGAAACCATGAGTAGGTTCATGCAAACTCCAGGATACACACATTCACATGCTCTGACTGGCATTAGTTATAATGATGGTTCGGTGCTGTTCCTCCGGTTGGACTTTGTCCCTTTTTGGTCCTGTTTGGAGACGTTTGCTTTCATATGAATAACAAAAATCATTTCAGATTCACAAAGCAAACAAACTGATCATTCCTACCAACTGTACCGATTTTTTTTTTTAGGGCTGATAGCTATACAGATAGTTTCTCATTAGTCTCAGCTGATACAACCTGCCGGTATTTCGGCTCATACTGCATTAGACTCTGAAATTAATATCATAAAGTATCCAATGAAAAGTAATTTTTCAAATCTTTTAAAATAAAAAAGAACAAAGCACAACACATCCGACATATCGGCCAATGCTGATCAGCAAAAAATGCAACTATCGGCCTAAAATATCAGCCAGCCGATGCATCGGTCTATCCTTAATTCCTACAGTCCATACTGAGGTTAATGTGTGTAAAATAGATGCACACACATCTTTAGTCAATTAAAATCCCCTCCTGACATGAATCCTAAGAATGATTAGATCTCAGATCATTAAAATCAGAGCTTCACTTTCAGGATGTAAAATCTATGAGAGGAGAGGATTTATTTTCCTGATGTGGATTATAAATGTTCATACTGACGTGTAGGACAGCCTTGCACTGCTCGTTAGGATCCATTTCCTCCGAGAACTGCTGTAGCAGCATCGGTTTGCTGGTCTCTTTCTGCTGCTGCTCGCTACCAGGATATTTATTAGCCTTTAAAGCTAATCTGGCGATTGGTTTGAGATTACATCATTCTTGCAAAAACAAACGCAGCTGTATGAGTGTGAGTCAGTGTGGCTGCAGTGAAACCCCATGTGATGGCTCTGTGGGTCCACGTTCTTGTTGCTGTGTTGCTGGGAGACGTGTCGGGCTGCTGGGTGTTGGGTTACCTGAGCGGTACGACTCATATCCTGAGCTTTTAAAGCTGAACATGGTTAATTGGCCAATGCAGTGCTGCCTGGTATAATCACAGCTAGAAATAAACACACACACAACTTCTCACTGATTGAACAGCTGTGGACCATGTGCAACACAACGATAACCCCACGAGGAGCCAACTGTTCTTATGGTTAATCATAACCAGACTCCACTCTGTTCAGTAGGGGTCGTATCACCTGGTAACAAGCGATATGATACTATCATGATATTTTGCCTACGTTAACGATGATATCGCAATATATCAATTCTGCAATAATCGTTGTATTACAATGAATTTAATCCACAATACACCACATGACCCAATTCCTATTTTCATTCCTACCCCACTCAGAAAAATGATTAATCTGGTCAACTGAATTAAACTTGAGGGCAGTTTTTCCATCCAATAAATATATGTAAGGTGAACTCAAACTATTACATTGATGCAACGTAATATAGTTGGGTTAGTCCAAAAGTTTTTCTTTTTATTCAGTTGCTTTAAATGGGAATAATCACATTTGATAAATGTAAATGATTTATGTTACTTCAACACAAAATAATTTGGTTAAGTGGCGTTAAATGGCTTACACCAGGCGTGTCCAAGTCCGGTCTTCGAGAGCTAATATCCTGCAATTTTTAGGACATAACCTCTTCAACCCGGTCAAATGGTCAATCCCCTCATGCTCATATCATTCAGCTCTGCAGAGGCCTGGTCACAAGCCATTCATTTGATTCAGCACAAACCACTTAACTTCTAAACTTGTGTAAAATGAATTAAAACTTAATGTGTCACCTTTAGCGTTGCGTTCAGATCAAACACGATTTGGGCGTCAAAAGCACCCAAAGTTTGACTCTGTATGTCGGCGTCTGATCTTATGAGAACCAAAGACAAAAATGCTCTTGACGCTCGTCAAGAGCATTTAGAAAGTGGTGGTGGACCCGGTCTTTTCCCTTTGCCTGTGTCTTTGTACGATGGCGGATGAAACTAAGTAACTGCTTTGCTTTATTTGCTCCACAAGGCCAGAGAACGACGTTATCGGGCGTCTCTGCGGCGTGTCTGGATTCATCAGATTGTTCAGAGGTGTTCTGCGTTTGCTGGGTTTCACCGTTTACTCCAGGAGCTGTGCGCCAACGATGGGCACAGCTTTCGTCTGATCCGGCCCAGTTTAACTACATTGGGACAGCATTGTAAGCCCATTAAATACCATTGTGACAGCAGGTCGTCAACCCACCGTTTGGAAACAGGAAACAGGACCGGTCGTAGATCAGTTGATCCTCCGCACTCCGTGGAGTGAAGAGATTCCGGGGTCTCCTCAGTATTTTCCATCCTTTCAGAAAATGTGTGTCTGCGTCACGACTCTGAGACATACAGAGTCTCCCTGATTGGGTAACGCCCCGCATCAATGCTGCAAAAGTTCAGATTTCCAACTCTGGCGTTTAACATGTGTAATGCGGGTTAGGCATGTCGAACACCAAAACGCGCTGCACCTGACACGCAAAACGTGCCACAGACTTTTCAACGCCTCTTTGACACCGTCAGCCATTGACTTTGCATGTAAACCTGACACCCTTGACACCCAGATCGCATTTGATCTGAACACACTGCAAGAGGGGCTTGAATCAGTTTTTTGAGTGTATCCTTAGCCTCCATTTCAAGTGATAGGGCCAAGGGAAGGGCTCAGGGGGAGAATTGAGCTTTAGTCTAAATGCATCATGGCAGCTCCTTCTACTCCTTTGTTTCTTTCATGGGTCATATATCAGCTATGCTGCTCAATACTGCCGATGTGGTTTCCTATGGTACTACACTGTTTGCTGTGTCAGGAAACACTTCTGCAAATGCCCCGAAAACGGACCAGATCACCCACAAAACGATCCAGAAGGTAGAGGAACTGCTTCGTTTCCTTGTCTTGTGTAGAGCATAAGTGGACCTTAAAGATGACGTCATAGCTGATCAGAAGCAGACATGTGTAGGTAGTAGGGATATAACAATTGCCAGTACAGTGATTAACCATGATAAAATTCCTAACAATGAGATATATTGTTTCAAGTTTTGATTATCGTTAAAACTGTGACTTATGACAGCACTTTGAAAACTCACAGTGATGCTGCTCATTACCTGGAAAAGCAGCAGCACTCCCAGTTTGCAATGTTTAATTAATCTAAACGTGGCGTAAGGCAACAAAGGCACCCACGTGGACAGAGATTTTCCACCTTTAAAAAAGACAAAGTAGACATCTAGACCCATTTTGGATATTTTGTTATGATGCTAGGGGGGGATTTCAATAACACCGCAATAATGATAACCGTGATCATTTTGGTCACAATAACCGTGATATGAAATTTTCATATCATTACGTCCCTAGTAGGTAAATGGATGTAAACATGCAGCATTCACCACGTTAACAGCAGAAAGATGCATCAATATAACGGTATTGTTTCTAGTTTTTACCTCTCAGGTGGTGAACGATTTAAAAAAGAAAGAGAAAATATCTAGAAGATGCTTCCAGCACTATCTTATGGAGACTGTTGGGAATTAATTAAATGGTGGATTATTTTTATTGATAGATGTGTTGTTGATGTCAGAGACCAGGTAGTCCTTCAGAAACACTCCTAAATTCATCTCAAATTTACTATTAATTCCTGAGAATTCCCAAAAATGTAGGAGAGGCCTGTTCCTACACAGCAGTTACCATGGTCATTAATCCTCTTAGTTTATAGCACACACCGACTCACAGAAACGTGCACAGCTTCGTGTCGATGAGCCGGCCCTCTCTCACGACCCTTTGCTCCGTTCCTCGCCCGTCAAGTGCTCCGGTTTACAGGCTGGAACAACAGGACTCTGCTTTAATGAGGCAGAGAGCTGCGGATGCGTGTGTGGAACAGCCATCATCTGGGAATCCTCAGCAGGGCTTCCTCTTTCTAAATGTTTCCTAATTTAATTAGTTGCTCTTTTCACACGTGACCACGAAGATGGGAATGATGCTCCCTTTTCCAGCACGAATGCGGGGCGGGTGAAGGAAATCCACGCCTGAGCTTGCAGTGGGACGGCCTGGAAACGGAGACACACCACTCTGTTAACACCGGTTCCGACATGCTAGCTTGCTGTTTGGAAGCACACGCTGACACGGCGCTGAGCCTCCTCTGTTCGGGCCATGTAAACAAATATTTACTCAGCAACACCGGAACCTTTACAAATGCTGTGTTTGGGTTCATCATTTCTCAGTCATACATCAGTCTGAGGGATTTAGCTCAGCTTCCCGATGTGTCACCATTGCTGTGTCCTGTATGGACATGCGATGGACCCCCTCACATGTTACACTTAAAGGACAGAAATGAAGATGGACTTGCATGTTTTCTGTCAGGATCTCTTCATCCACACTTTACTGGTAATCAACTGGCGTGTGTGTTTAATTACTATGAAAATGCCACATTTTAATGACTTGATAAAATAGAGATAATCGGATTATTTGAATACTTGTGCAGTTCAGATACAACTCCCTTTTGTCTTGGAGGTTTCGTTTTTGATCCATGCTCATTCTAACCAGCTCCTAAGATACGAACATGAATCTGCAGTTATTTTACAGTAGGAGGTAGGATCAGATCGATGATCGAAGGGGAGAATCATAATCTTTTTTCAAATGGTGATCTTCATTTAATTTACACCAATAAGATGTTAAAGAAAAAAATCTCTAGAACTGCTCTACTGTGCAGACTACTAAAATGTTTCTCTTGGAGCATTAACTATGTCTGCAGAGCCCTTTGATCTGCGCAGGAGTGAATAGTAAACTCTTAATTACACCGTGCTGCGTCTTTTTTTTTCCTTCTCACTTTTTTTCGGAGGTGAGCGCCAATAGAAGGTAAATAGTTTCTGTTGTGTGTTTGTTTTAGTGCCTGAAAGCCAAGACTTGAGAGAATGATATTCAGATTAGAAAAGGCTTGGTCACTGTTGAGCTGTGTGTTTTTTCTGTTCGGTTTCTGTTCAACAAATTCAGGTTTCTGGTTATAGGTCTATATGCTGCTATATCTATTGATTCATTTTACATCATTTTAGCCTCATATTCTAGCAACTGAGGCTGAACTGGAACATGATGGAGACTGGGATTAAATCTTCAGCTTCTAAATGCTTTTTTATATTTAAAAAAGCAGACCAAAAATAGTGAATAATGGGTTTGAGTTATTTTTAGGGCAAATAATGAGAATAAAGTAAAGAGTTTGTGGTGCTAGAACTTCATAGTGACATGTACATGACGGTGTTAACCAAGACAATTTAGTTATGGTTTTTTACTTTAGTTTGTTTGGTAAGAGAAAACATAAAAAACATCATTTTCTGAGCTACCACCTCAGGCCTGCATTTTCTCATCAGGCAGCAGAACAACATCCTCATTTAGGACACTGCAGAAGCTGGAGGTGAGACGTGTACAGCTGAAATGAAATGAGCACCATGGGTGGGATGCCTCGTCTGTCTGGTGGATGCCAATTTGTGTTTTTAGGCTGCTCACGTCTAAATTTAGGCAGAAGAGGAGGAGAGAAAATGTAAAAGCTAAATGATGTTCAGATGAAACAATAGAGGGGAGAGATGTAGGTGGAGGGGTGATTGTTTTCTGATCCCACTGAAATCGTCTTTCTTTATACTGAGCAAGTCCGTCCTCTATTAGGCTTGTTGATGTTTCTTTTTATTACCTCTCCTTTTTCCCTGTTCATTGTTCCCTCTCTCCCATTGTTGTCTACTCTCTCTCTCACATTTTCATTCTGCCTTTCACTGATCCTGTGTTTCTGTTTTACTTGACTCCTCTAACTCCCCCTTCTCCCCCTCCTCCCGGCAGCTATGCACCTGTTTGGTCTGAACTGGCAACTTCAAGAGAGCGAGGGTTATGGGGCGTTTGAAAACGGAGGAAGTGGAAGAGATACAACTCCCAACACCTTCATGGTGTCTACAGACAACGGTGAGTTTCTGCTGGGATGGAAATTACTTCAATTATACTCAGAAGTTCTATAGAAGGTACCTGCTTCTGTTTGCTGAGTAAAAAGATGATGGAGGGGAAAATTTGGACAAAGAGTCTGATTAAATACTGTATTTGCATCTTCCTGTATGCATATATATATATTTATATTTACGTATGAATATGTACAGTCATCCTTAAATGAAAGAAGGAAAAAAAATCAGTTGTCAGTGTATATGAAGTATGAATAAAAATTCTATTAAAATCATGACATTGATTTTGAATTGTGGTTTGAAAGAAATATCATGAAGAAACACAAAAAATAAAACGAGTAAGCAAGCATGATGAGGTTCCGAAGCTAAAATTTTGTTGAGCAACACTTTGAGGCAATCACTGCAATCAGGTGTTTTCTGTAATGTTCAAAAAGACGTCTGCACCCGTTGACAGGTATTTTGGTCCACTGTTCATGGGAAAGGTGCTTTGTGTCTGGGATAGTTTTGTTTATCTTTTTAAATTATTATTTCCAACCACAATTCAAAAGCAATATCTTATTTCACTAAAATTATAATTTTGTAAATTTTTATTTAAGACTATGGCTCAGAACGAACGGGTAAAAATGTGTATGTGGCAGCTTTCCTCCGGCATTACACGCAAACAGAGGAGGGGTGGTGAGGAGAGTGTGTGTTGCGCTGCTGTAGTCAGTCGCACACACAAGCTGAAATAAGAAGTGATCTGACTTGAAGTTGGATGTGAAGCTACAGACGGCTGCTTATCATCACAGTGTGGCTAAAACGGGTGGAGGGAGGAAAAAGGACCAGAAAGTTGCCGCGATTTAGATGCTTTTTTGGGGGGGGGGTGAGAGTGCATGCGGGTGACTGACTGCTCAGGAGGTTAATTTGCGAAACATATTTGTTTATAGGGTACAGCAGCCTCCTCACAGTCCGATGTCACTGTAAATATAGTATTTATTAGCCGACACAGTTTATTACTGTGACAACACGAGCACACGCAGCCGCGTCACAGCCTCCAGGACTTCATCCTGCGGCTGAGACCCGCCTGCATCCCTGATCAGCCGAGAGGAGGCTGACAACAGAACTGTAACATGACATGATGATGTTCTAAGAAAAACCGCGAGAGAAAACTGAACACCGTAAAAACGAGTTGACGAAGGTTCACATTCTACCAGATCCAGGTCTGATGCAGGATTGCTTTAGCAGCAACAAAACTCAGCTTATTACAACTTTACAGTGAAAGTTTAAGGTTGAGTTTTTGTACGTGAAATGTTACTTGCACAGCTGATCTTTTCTGTCATCTGGAAGGCAAACATCGCTGGAATGTGCAGGCAGGAATATTATACTATAATACTATAATATTATTATACTATAATATTATACTATAACTCTGTTCTTTTGAGGGTTGGTGCCGCATCGTCACGTGACTGCCTGGCTGCACCTCATTGGTGGTACGTAGTGACACGTATCTCATAACGTGTGAGGCGGCCAACAGCAAGCTGTGTTTTAGTGAGACGTTCACGTGTCTCTCTAACAAAACAAACTGTGATGTGCGCACACAAAGGACCAAAAATAAAAGTAACGACCGGGATATATGCCGTTGTAATGGAGTAGAAGTAGCGTTTCTGTCTCGTAAATGTACTTGAGTAAAAGTAACAAGTATATCATAATAAATTTACTCTTAAAAGTACAACTTATGTAAAAATGTACTCAAGTAAATGTAACGGAGTAAATGTAGCTCGTTACTACCCACCTCTGATATCTCTCTCTCTCTCTCTCTCTCTCTCTCTCTCTCTCTCTCTCTCTCTGTATATATATATATATATATATATACTGTATATCATGGGGAAAAAGTCTTGAACACGTCAGCATTTCTAGTAGAGCTAGAGTAGAGTAGAGGAGTAGAGTTTAGAAATGCACCTAGAACCAATGCCTTCAGTGTGTTTTGCAATAATAAGGTTGTGTAGGGTTTTAGACAGGGAATGGTTCTTGTCTGACACCTTGGTGATGAGAAACCTTTTTAAAGGCATCAATCAGGACTAAACCAGCTGATACTACTTTGCACTGATAGGGGACAGGATTACTTTCCAAATACTGACAGATGCTGCTTTCTTGGCTTTCCAGATCTTTTTGCCCTCCATTTCCTCATGTGTTCAATATTTATTCCCTGTGTCATTTCTGTACATACTAGTTTAATTTATGGACATAAATGTTAGGATTTCTTTGTATGTGTGCATTATTTGGGTTGTTGCCTACATCTTATGTAAAAAATTTCATGTCAATAGCTCCACTAGAAATATATTTTCTGAGAAAAATGTTAACATTTTTAATACTTTTTCCCCGCTTTTCACTCTTACTCTTATGTATATGTACATGTAAGAGTAAGAGTAAAAAGAAAATGCTAAACTTGATGTTTGCCTTCTCCTAACACCAAATCTTTCAGTGTTTGTGTGTGTATGTGAGTGTGTGTGTGGATACTGGCAACTTAGATGTGTGTTGTGTCTCAGAATGTTTTTCCTTGCAGTCAATCATGAAGGGCAGAAAACTCTGTTTCATGTTGTAATCCAGTCACATTTGTTTGATGTGTAAAAACTGATTGGATGTCAAGAATGTAGGATTTCTCCTCTACAGAGACGTTAGTCCGTATGATGACATCATTACCTGGCTCTCAGCTGTATCTGTTTCTCTTCTTACAGGGAGGATGTTTCTTCTAGAGAACAACACCATAGACACGGGGGAGGTGGACGTGGGGAGACGAGTCATACAGGACGTCCCACCAGGTAAAACATGTCAAGCTTCAGTGTGAACAAAGTATTTCTTTCTTTCTTTCTTTCTTTCTTTCTTTCTTTCTTTCTTTCTTTCTTTCTTTCTTTCTTTCTTTCTTTCTTTCTTTCTTTCTTTCTTTCTTTCTTTCTTTCTTTCTTTCTTTCTTTCTTTCTTTCTTTCTTTCTTTCTTACTTACTTACTTACTTCCTTCCTTCCTTCCTTACTTACTTCCTTACTTCCTTCCTTCCTTCCTTACTTACCTTCTAATTTTTTCTCTCAAATTTCGAAAAATACAACTATATTCTGCTCCAAGAGCAAAGATCCAAAAATATCCTTAACTCAGCCAGAGGAGTTCATTTTGGACATCTGCCAGATATCAGATACTAGCAGGTATTAGCAACATGTGGCTAATTCTAATGTTTCTGACAACTTGGTAACTTAACCAACAACTTAAAACCAGACATATTATGAGCAGCTGTCCCAATCTGATACCACCATCGGATATCGTGCCGATGTTGATTAAAAACGTGGATCGGATCAGAAGGCATCTAAATTTGACGATCCACGCCATCCATTCCAGCTTTTCTATCAACCACTTCTTCCGGACTGGGTCTTAATTTATTTGAAATTATTAGATTTATTATTATGTTTGTAAGTTTAAAATTCATCCTACTCATTGGTAAATTAAATGGATTAGTTTTTCCTCATACTTAACGTTGTGGACTTTTTTTTTATTAACCTGTGAAGTTTTAGAGGTGAGGTTCAACAAAACATGCACTATATTGCCAAAAGTGTTGGTTCACCTGCCTTGACTCACATATGAGCTTCAGTGACTTCCCATTCTTAATCCATAGGGTTCAATATGACGTTGGTCCACTTTGCAGCTAGAACAGCTGAGTGGAGTGTGTTTATGGGAATTTTTGACCATTCTTCCAGAAGCACATCTTCATGTTGGACCAGAAGGTCTGGCTCTCAGTCTCCACTCTAATTCATCCCAAATGTGTTCTATCAGGTAAAGGTCAGGACTCTGTGAACGTCAGTCCAGTTCCTCCACACCAGACTCTGCCATCCATGTATTTATGGAGCTGCTTTGTGCACTTGTGCACAGTCATGTTGGAAGAGGAAGGGGCCGGCTCCAAACTGTTACCACAAAGTTGGGAGCATGGAATTGACCTATGGCTAAGCCACGCCCCCTCCACTCACTCGGACAAACAACATTCGGTGACAGGCGCTATGTGACATCTCGGGAGATGACAGCTGTCAACACGGACAACAGACGCGTGATCAGACAGAGAGATCATGACGAGATAAATTAAAAAACATAAAAACAATACAAACAAACAAAAAGAAATTGTTCAGAAGTCTTAAACTGGGAGTAGAAATCAGCCTGTGAATCTCTGAATGTGACTCGTGTCGCTCCTTCAGTTTCTTGCACAAACTGCTGCACGGCTGCTGTTGTTGTGCCAAAAAGTGATCATCTGACAAAAACTGATCAAACAGCCACGGAAGCGGAGCAGTCTGGCTGCAGCTTGGAGACCAGAGGCGTGTCGTTATCGACGTTACTACACCACACCTGTACTACACGACAGCGTCTTATGTACCGTTACCACGTACCAAAACTAGCATGTTTAGCTAGCGTTAGCCAACTTAAACTAACGTTAGGGAAGGTAACTTCATATTTCTTTCAAGCAAAGTGACAACATGTTGCCTCGAATACGATGTTGCCTTACCTTAGAACAGATGTAGACATCCTTGTTCATTTTATCCGCGTTCAGTTGATGTTGAGGTCTGCCGCATAACTTTGGCTTGATGTGACTTGGTAAAAGGCAAAAAAATACACCCTGTCACCCAGCCTCTCAGGGTACCTAGTGTCGGAGTTGCATGTACCCCATGCACACGTTTGACCATTTTAAACTAAAAAGAACACATAAAAACGAACGAAAACGGACTAACTTCAATGCATTTCAATGGACGTTTAAGCAGAGAATGTCCGAGTGTATGGGATAGCTGCGCGCACTGTGATTGGCTCATCGCGTTTGGGGGCGTGGTTTAGCCATAGGTCAATTGTCCAAAATGTCTTGGTATGCTGGAGCATTCAGAGTTCCTTTCACTGGAACTAAGGGGCCAAACCCAGCTCCTGAAAACAACCCCACACCATAATGCCCCCTCCACCAAAGGGGTGGAGGGGGGACTCTTCCCATCTCTTCCATCAGATTGCCAGATGGAGAAGCGTGATTTGTCACTCCAGAGAACGCCTCCACTGCTCTAGAGTCCAGTGGCGGCTGCTTTACACCACTGCATCCCACGCTTTGCATTGCACTTGGTGATGTATGGATGGATGCAGCTGCTCCACCATGGAAACCCATTTCATGAAGCTCTCTGTCACTGTTCTTGAGCTGATCTGAAGGCCACATGAAGTTTGGAGGTCTGTAGTGATTTACTCTGCAGAAAGTTTGCGACCTCTTCACACTATGCGCTTCAGCATCCGCTGGTCCTGCTCCATCAGTTTACGTAGCCACTTCGTGGCTGAGTTGCTGTCGTTCCTAAACACTTCCATTTTCTTATAATACAGCTAACAATTGACTGTGGAATATTTAGGAGCGAGGAAATTTCACAACTGGATTTGTTGTAAAGGTGACATCCTATCACAGTTCCACGCTGGAATTCACTGAGCTCCTGAGAGCGACACATTCTTTCATAAATGTTTGTAAAACCAGTCTGCATGCCTAGCTGCTTCATCTCATACACCTGTGGCCATGGAAGTGATTGGAACACCTGATTCCCATCATTTGGATGGGTGAGCGAATACTTTTGGCAATATAGTGTATATAACTTAACCAAGAATATAATAAGTTATTATGTCAATATGCATAATCTTTGATTTAAAACACAGCTGAATATTGATCGAACTCAACCTGTGGTATCGTTTTTTCGCAAGTGAAAAGTGGGATCGGGAAAGCCCGACTCTCAGTTGTGGTTCATGAATATGTTGTTTATAAATTCTGCTACTAGATCATATTGATCATCATGCTACAGTTAGACAGATAATTTATGTTTCCTCTTTTTTTTTAAGACCATTCATGATGATTGGTTGTCAAATAAACACATTAATAGATATGTTGTCTACTTGTTGGAGAGATTCTAAGATGTGTAGATGTGAGTTTATGACCCTGCTGGTCCTTTTCTCTTTGTCCAAGGTGTGTTTTGGAGGTCGCAGCTGTACATTGACCAACCACAGTTCCTGAAATTCAACATCTCTGTCCAAAAAGATGCTCTGGTCGGGGTGTATGGACGCAAAGGGCTGCCACCATCACACACACAGGTTGGTTACCCAAACATGGAGCACGTGGATGCATCGTATGCTGTCACAAAGTTTCCAGACATGCTTTACATTCAGATGTGTGATGCATGACATCTGGGCACATATCAGAGGAGATGCCACAAACAGAAGGTCTTCATGTTGTTGACAGGTCTGATAGAGCAGAATGATGACGATGGTGGAGATGAATTCTGTATCTGGCAGGATACATCAGCAAACTGTAGTTATAAATCTTTTAGCTACAAAAACATTGTCTATGAAAGAAAAAACCTTTTTCTTGACTGGCTTCAGTTCCCTTTTTTCAGTCAAGGACCAATTATGTCTTTTTCCATTTCTGTATCTGTGCTCTTATTTATGAATTAAACTAAAAGAATAATATTGGAAATACACAGTGATGTCACAGTATGACCTAGATACAAGAGAAAAACAGCATGATAGACAGGACTTTGTCAACAACCAACTGTCGGCAACCAAAGTAATGCACACATACAAAGAAATCCTAACATTACATTTATGTCTATAAATGAAGTTATGTGTAGTATAATGAAATGACACAGAATAAGTATTGAACACATGAAGCAAAACTGTCCCAGACCAAATAGAGCACCCTGCTCATGAACAGTGCACCAACATACCTGTCGGCAGGTGCAGACGTCTGATTGGACGTTGCAGAAAACACCTGATTGCAGTGATTACCTCAAAGTGTTGCGCAACAAAATTTTAGCTTCAGAGCCTCATCATGCTTGTTTTATTTTTTGCGTGTTTATATTTCTTTCACACCGCAATTCAAAATCATTGTCATTATTTTCATAGAATTTTTATTTATCACTGACATCACTGACAGCTGATTTTTTTTTTCCATCTTTAATGGGAGGGCATGAATAATTTTGAGGATGACTATATATATATATATATATATGTGTGTATGTATGCACACCCCATACTGCTGACTTTTAAAGTTTTTAATGGGTTGGCTCCATTTTCCTGAACAGATCTTATCACATCCCCTCTCCTGGAAGAGCACTGCGGTCAATCAGCCAGTTTCTCTGATATCTACATAAAAATGCAGAAGTGATTGAATTCTTGCCGATGCTGCTGCAAATCTATGGCACAGTTTATCTTTTCACATAAGCACCACCTGGATTGTAAATATATTCAGATTATTGTTGGAATCGTCTCTCCTCCTTCCATCAGTTCTGTGTGCCTGTTTACTTTTATTCTTATTTACCGTGCAGGTTTTTATAGGTTATTATTTCATATCTCCTGCATCTAACAGCATCTACATGTATATGTGTGTGTGTTGTGACTGATGTCTCCGTTCTTGCTGCTGTGTTTCAGTATGACTTCGTGGAGCTGCTGGATGGTAGTCGTCTCATTTCCAAAGACAAACGAGCACTCAGTGACTCCGACTTGATATATGCACACCTGGCCGGTTTTCCTGATGAAGAGTCCAGTCGAGGAAGTCGACACACGCGCTCGGTCAACGTGCACGAGGCCGGCTTTATCCAGTATCTGGACACAGGCATCTGGCATCTGGCATTTTACAACGATGGACGTAACACAGAACAAGTCTCCTACAACACCATCGTCATCGGTGAGCCGTGCCCGTGCCTGTCTCTTTACCCATCAGCTGGTTGCCTCGTAGTTTCAGGCAGATGCAGAAAAGTCAGTTTTTTATTTTCACTTTAAAGCTGTAATAAATCGGTACTGAGCTAAGACCTACCATGTTAATATGAGGTCTACAAACAGTTTTACAGCCCACAGAAAGTAAAGATTCAAGCAGGAGGTCTGTTGGTGTGTTTCTCTCCTAAGCCTCAGTGGTAGACTACATCCATCCATCCATCTGTCCATCCGTCCATCTGTCCATCCGTCCATCCATCCATCCATCCATCCATCCATCCATCCATCCATCCATCCATCCATCCATCCATCCATCCATCCATCCATCCATCCAATCATCCATCCATCCATCCATCCAATCATCCATCCATCCATCCATCCATCTAACCATCTATCCATCCACCTATCCATCCATCCGTCCACCTGTCCATCAACATCTATCCGTCCATCCATCCATCATTAACCCACTCCTCCTCCCCTCATCCATCCATCCATCCATCCATCCATCCATCCATCCATCCATTATTAACCCACTCCTCCTCATCCATCCACCCATCCATCCATCCATCCATCCATCCATCCATCCATCCATCCATCCATCCATCATTAAACCACTCCTCCTCATCCATCCATCCATCCATCCATCCATCATTAACCCACTCCTCCTCATCCATCCATCCATCCATCATTAACCCACTCCTCATCCATCCATCCATCCATCCATCCATCCATCCATCCATCATTAACCCACTCCCTCATCCATCCATCCATCCATCCATCCATCCATCCATCCATCCATCCATCATTAACCCACTCCCTCCTCATCCATCCATCCATCCATCCATCATTAACCCACTCCCTCCTCATCCATCCATCCATCATTAACCCACTCCTCCTCATCCATCCATCCATCATTAAACCACTCCCCTTCATCCATCCGTCCATCCATTCATCCATCATTAACCCACTCCTCCTCATCCATCCGTCCATCCAACAGGTTTTCTGGATGAAGACTTGTTTTGGACCAGCTGTAACTGTACTACTTTGACTGGACCCTTGCTGATGAGGACACATTAATTGTACTTTCGGGTACTGGAGTAAAGTACGGCTTCAAAGATGAACTGAAATATTTTTTTTCCTGAATCTGCAGTTATGATTGTAGCCTGGATGACGTACATCATTCACATCTCAAGAATCTTTGCAGTCCAGCAGTGTACAGCATGTGTAGGTTCTCTGAAGGGAGTAAAGTACAGATTTATTCATCATAGTACCAGTGGGTTAAATCAGTTGACTCCCAGTTACAGTGTGGGCCATGCTGGGGAATCAGTCAGCTGTGAATGACCTGAGGCCTGGTATCAGGATACAGCTTGACCTGCCTTCATTGGTCTAACTGGGCCTGCATGGAAAGTCAAACTGGAGGAAGTCCAGTCTTTTTCAGCAGCTTTAGGTCTCCTCTGCACCACTGGAACAATAACATCTTTGTGGAGTTTTTAATCATGTTTTTCTGTTTTAAGATCTTGTTTTACCATCAGAGCAGCTCCCTCTAAAATGCAGGAAGGGAGGATTTTACCAAAGCGCCGTTGTAATGATCTATCAGATGCTGTGTGTGATGAATTGTATCGCAGTAGGTAGTTTATGGTGACTTGACATCTGGTAAAATCCCCCGACAGAAACGCAGGCTGCTCCACTTTATTGCTTCATTTTAATATTCAGCAAATCATAGTCAGGCCCCCGGACAACTGCTGGGAGAAATGTGATGTTTCTGTATGCCACAGTGAGATCTATTCTGTGTGCTGCCCTTTATCCGATGTCTGACTGGACCAGCAGCGAGTACTACATGAAGTATTACAGAAAATACAAGGTAGTAATAGAAGAATCCAAACTGGAGTCATGTCTGTAAATACAGTACATGTGTTCAGTTTCACATGTATAGCACCTTACCCTAACCCAGGGCTCTGCAACCTATGACTCTTTGGGCTTTCCACAATTGTCAATAACTTTGACTAAAAACAATTAAGAACCAACTAATATTTTCAAATACTATATATACTATGGCTGCCACAAACAATTATTTCGATAATCAACTAGTCCCGATTATTTTGGCGATTAGTCAACTAAACAGATCATACGGAAATTGTAGCATATTTGCAGTACCAGTCAAAAGTTTGGACACTTTTTCATTGAATCTAAAGGAAAAACATGTCTAAACTTTTGACTGGTAGTGTGTGTTTTAGTTATGTCAATATGCAATTCAAGAAAAGCTGACCCGATAGCTATGACTGTGGTACAGCGGCAATTTTAAGAGGGAAAAAAAGCTTAAAAACAATAAACAATTAGCTGATTAATTGACATGTCAGTGCCAATATATGCATAACATTTGGAGGTTATAGCAGTTAATGTTTTAATGAAATATGTGCTTCGAATTTCCACAACATAATGACTCTAAAAGTATCAGTATTTTTTTTTTTTTTCCTGTTTCTCTTGTCATTAAATTTTGGGCTTTTTCACTCAATTTCTCACAAATCCCTACGTATTTTATTCATGTATTTGTTTCTTTAATGTTTTTTTTTACAATTAATTTCCATTTAAGAAAATCTGATCTGAAAAAATGTTTTTATCCTCATTTTGCCAGTTTTTTTTTTTGTTTTTTTATTAAAAAGTAGAAATAAAACTGTGATTCCTTTAAAATCACAGCAAATTTTCTAGAGTAGAATATTTATCAAAAATAATAAGTTGTGGTTTTTCTAGAACATTTTTGGCTCTAAACAACTTTTTTTTTTTACTGTAGCTGTGTTTAGGTGAAACATTTTTATTTGGATGGTTAAGACTGCAGACGCCTGCCCTAACCATCACAAGCGATTGCCTAAACTTAACCCCAACTCTAACCTAAACCTAACTCTAAAGACAAATCTTGACCAACAAGAAGGGGGTTTTCTTAGGCTTTCTTTGTGAAGACCGGCCAGAATGTCCAAAAATGTCCTCACTTTGTTGGTTAACCACACTGTCCTCACAATGTTGCCCCTACACACACACACACACACACACACACACACACACACACACACACACACACATGCTCCTGAAATAAATAATCACATCGACATGCAGGGGAGTATTTTACCCCTCTATCCTTTGTATCATTTGTGTGTGCGGGGGAGGGGTTGGGGGGGAGCTGCCCTCTCAGATACACTAGAGAGTTAAGATTAATATGTGAGGGGAAAACAGACAGAGATAGAAATAGAGAGAGAGAGGGAGGACGGGGTAATTGGATGTTAAGATGTGCTGATAGGCTGACTGGCAGTAATTGCAGCAACTACAAAGTGTGTGTATGGTTGGTTTGTGTGTGTGTGTGTGTGTGTGTGTGTGCTCAGTATTATCTGTGTCTTTGTGCTGAAGTTATTCAGTCACATTTCCGTTGTATCCAGTTCATTTCAACTCTCTCTCTCTCTCTCTTCCTCTCTTCCTCTTCCTTCTTCTGTCTGGCTGGTAATCAGAGTCAATTATGGAGTGTCCTCAGAATTGTCACGGAAACGGAGACTGCCTCTCAGGAATATGCCACTGTTTCCCAGGATTTTTGGGGCCTGACTGTTCCAGAGGTAAATGCACAAACACAAACACTCTTCCACCCGCAGAGAGCAGGTAATTAAAATCCGATTCATCAATCACGTTTCGGTTCCACCCAAACAAATCTATGCTGAGACCTTAAAGAAACACGGGAGCGTCCTCTTCTCTCAGACGTGCCGCAGAAAGTGACATTAACTGTCTGGAGAGTCTGTTTCCTCGCAGTTTACCGAGTATGAATCCATGTGGAATAAGTTATATGTAGACTGTGACTGAGTGAGAATCTGCTAGCTTCGGGGTAATCTTGTGCTGAGATTTGGTCTATGAAGTGAGTACATGTGAGTGAACTGTCTTCCCGATGTGTGCGATGCAGCTTCGTGCCCAGTGCTGTGCAGTGGGAACGGCCAGTACTCCCGCGGCCGATGCCAGTGCTACAGCGGCTGGAAAGGCACCGAATGCGATGTGCCGTCTAATCAGTGCATCGACATCCACTGCGGAGGCCATGGGATATGCATTATGGGAGCCTGCATCTGTAATACTGGTTACAAAGGGGAAAACTGTGAGGAAGGTAAGAACAATCTCTTATTCTCCCCACGAGTCAGAACTGACCTTGCCGGGATTTAGCAAACATGCACGGTTTGGTGAATTATTGCTTCTCTCTCCACATCTGTCTCCAGTGGACTGCATTGACCCCAGCTGTTCAGCCCACGGGGTGTGCATTCACGGTGAGTGCCACTGTCAGCCAGGATGGGGCGGAGCCAGCTGCGAGATCGCCAAGGCCATGTGTCCGGACCAGTGTACCGGCCACGGGGCCTACAACGCAGAGACCAGCACCTGTACCTGCGACCAGAACTGGACCGGGCCGGACTGCTCTTTAGGTGTGTGTAATCTTCAGTTATCAGAAAAACGAATAATGTCCAGACAGAAGATGACCAGGACATTTTCCCATCCACGAGCTGTCCTCCACAGTAGGGATCAACCGATACAGATTTTCTTAGGGCACATACCGATATTTTCTCACCATCCTCAGCCGATGGCTGATACAACCTGCCGATATTTGAGGCCCTCAAATTCATATAATGAAGGACACAAAGAAAACTAAAGATTAAAAAAAAAGAAACAAAGTGCTTCAAATAGATATATAAAAAAGAAACGGTGTTTGTAACAATATCAAAGGGAAACACTAAACTTTACTGTTGATATTTAGGAGTGAAAACTGATCTCAGACCGCAGAACTCCAGATACGGTACATCTCATCATAACAGCACACCCAACGCACTCATGCTTCGGTTGATTAATAAACTAAACAACCACACGGAGAAGAAGTCGCCATGAAAAGCCTTTGCAAGCTTTTCATCAGTATTTTAGCCTAGCTAGCGTGGCTAACTTGTCTAGCTAACTTTATGAACTGACGTGTAATCTGTACATACAGTAGGCTATGTAAATTTGTGAGTTTTCTTCTCCGTGTCCTGTCGTTCTGCGGGGGTTGCTATTGTTGTTTGATTCAGTTTGCAAATAATAACGTAAAGCTCTCTGGGGAATTTTTTCTGGTCCTTCTTCGGCAGGTCAGCATCTAACGTCCCTCGCTCTGAGGGGCTAAATTCATACCCCCAACCCCTCGTTATGTCCACTACCCCTACATGCAAAGAGGAATTGGGACACCACTCTCTTACGGGAACTTGCAAAGTTTAAAGGAAGCGCTAAAAAGTAGGGCTAGGGGTGTATTGGGACGGACCCTTACTCATGTGCAGTCTTCTCTTCATCTCTTGATCATGAATGTAACTGAGCTCCAGGTGACGTTCAGGGCCTTAGAAATGTTTCTGTATCCTTCCCCAGTCTTATACTTTTCAATAACCTTTTCTCTGATTAGCTTTGAGTGGTCTCTTATCTTCATTCTGCAATGGCAGCCAGAAACACTGACTAGCCACTGAACCTCCCAGACACAGTTGTCTTTATACTAGAATCACTTGAAACAAAGTCACTGCATTCCGGTGATCTTTATTTCAATAATTGTAAGTCTTCTTGCACTAAACTTAGCCATTCACTTTAAAGGGAATGAATATTTGTGCAATAACTTACTTTATGTTATATGATTTTTTTAATTGTCATTATTTTGTAGAAATCAGTAGGGCTGAAGTTTTCCAGCACCGTGCTGGATTTCCGGCGTGCGGCGGCAAGGGGAAAAAAAAAGAAGAAAAAAACTCCACAGTAACAACTTAGGTGTGTGGTAACCAAGTTGCAATAATCCCACATTATAAATGGCCATGTTAGTCTACCGATGGTATACGATCAATGCATTTTGGCGCTCATCAGAGCGCATTTCTACCCAAACACAAGTCAAGCAGGGTGGTTAGATGGTGGTCCAGATCCAGCTGCAGTGGCCGCAGTGAACAGCTGCTTGCAAACGTCAGCTATGGAACATCATATCATGGAGGCTGTTTATGAGGCCGTCTTGACCGATAACTATGGATCGTTTTAGTTTTATCGATACCGATACCAATATCGATACTCCTTATCGATACCGGTATTTATCGATTTTCTTATTGATACTATAACATAATTTAGAGTAAATAATAAAGACATTATAAGATGTTAAAAGATCCAGTGGTGGAGAACATTTGTTCAGATGGTGTTGAAAAATCCTGGACATAAAGGTGGGTGCAGGACAGCTGGGAGAATAAGGGAATTGTGTCTGTCTTATTCCATCACTTTGATTATTTGACTGCGTAATGATAACTCGATGGTTAAGTAGATGTACAAAAAGTATCAATAAGAGTATCGTTTGTCCAGAATCTTAACGGTACCCTGGTATCGTTAAGATTAAGAACCGGTACCAAACGATACCGGTACTCGGTATACATCCCTACCGATAACAGACTTGAAAATAACTAATGCTGGGCGAGGATGGAAGAACTAGTTAGAGACGGCAGTGGAGTAGTTTGTGCAAGAAACCGAGGGAGTGCATACAGGTCATATAAGTGGGACACAGTTTCAGACTCGTGAACGGTGTTTTATTTTTTAAATTTTCTTTAAGAAAACGTATTTATTTTGTCGTGATCTCTGTCTGATCCCGCGCCTGCTGTCCGTGTTGACGTCTTGGATAAGTTAAGAGCGTATTTATAGTCTGAATAAATCTCCATGTTCATCTACAGGTTTTCCTACTATGATTAAGCAAAGAAACTGTCCAAGAGACTAAAATGTTAGTCAGTTAAACTAAAGATCAGTGCTGTTACAAAATGCTGGGAGATTAAAAATTTACATTCCTTGGATATTATAATGCAGTCTTATAAGCAGAGCAGACACTAGGCATGACAGATTACTGACTACAGCTGAAAGAGACTTGCAACGTGGACTTGAGACATGGAGACATGACTTGGACTTGGGGAAAAAAATAAAGAAAAAAAGACATTATGTTTGCGGAAAATGATATACACATCTAGCAGCGAGAAAGTGCTATTATGTCATGATTTAGACACTAGTCACAAAAAATTAGGGATGCACCGATCCGCCTTTTTTGGGCTCCGATCCGATATTTGATGTTTCGGTATCTGCCGATACCGATCCAGAAAAAAGGAGAGAAAAAGCAGCATGGTTCTGTTTGACGGCACACCTCGTTGTGTGAAAACAGACTGGGATCTTTCTTTTGTGCAAGGCAACATCAGACTTGGCTTTAAAATATTTTTTACCTGTTTTTTTTTTTTAAAAAGGAGATAAATGTACTGAATTACTTATTTAACAACTGCACACACACAGCAATCTTAAATAACCTTTAACAATCTTAAAGCAGCTTCACAAGCTTGCTCACATGTGTAAAAATATAACAAAACATCCTGGTTCAGTCAGTGCCAAATTTGGCCAACAATAGCCCTATTTTTGGCCAAATTCTCTAACGTAAATGCGAATAAACTCTTTAAACAACCCTACTCGTCCAAAAAAAGTTCAGGCTCAGGATTTTAATTTGCTTTAAGCCCTGAATCAGTTTTCCACTTGACATTGAAGAGGTTTTTTTTTTTTTTTTTGACATTCACAAAAGCCAAATTATATTGAACACAAGGTTATGATAGTTTTGTATTTTTAATTACTTTCAGTTTTTTTTTATTTAGTGTTGACTTTTTGTTTTTCAATTCAGTTAGTTTTAGTTAGGTTTTTTTTAGCAGGTTTGCTAGTTTTTTGTTAGTTTTTATTTTTTGGAAAATGCTTAGTTTTCGTTTCTCTTTTTTAGTTTCAGTATTAGTTTTACTTTTCTCATAAATTATAGGTATTTGTTTGGTGTTACATTCAAAATTATCAGAAAGTCACTCGGAGTAAAACAGATAGAGCAAATAGATGAAATAGAAATTGATTTCATATCAAAATTAAGCAGATTTACAAAGACTAAAACTAAGGATGTTTTTGCAATAGCTTTAGGTAGTTTTGATTACTATTGTAAAGACACAATACAATTTCAATTAGTTATAGTTTTTTTTTAAAAAAACTGTTATTTTTATTTTATTTCAGTTAATGAAATTTTCTTTTTAATTTTAGTTTTAGTTTTATCATTAGTTTTAGTTAAATATGATATCATTGGTTGAACATGATTGATTTATTAAAGCAATAAAAAGGTAAAACATCCAAGGGGTGAATATTTTTATCGGCCCTGTATAAGCTGATAAATGACTACATGATATGGTCAGCCGCTGCTATTGTTAAAGAATAATTCAGTATTTGTTTCAGATCTTCTGTCATGGTTAAAGAGAAAGCATTTATCACCACAGCATTTCAAGGCAAAGCTCGCTGACTCGTTCACCCATCAGTCACGCCTTCCCACCGGTCTGAGGTGATGAAACAGTCTTCTCCGACTTCACCGACAAACACCAGTTCCATGTTTCATGTCCTCAAGAGGTGACTTGCAAAAACATCAGCTTGTTTTTGGCATTTGAAGACATGACCGCAGAGTTTTCTGTGTTCTGGGGGGGTCTGTCTTTGTTCTGGTGGTGTTGGGAAAGTTGGAGATAAAGGGAGTAGTAGAGTTAAAGTGATAGCACTGATGCAGAAAGGAGGTGAGACTGAAGGAGGAATGCAGATCAGTAACAGATGGCATGTCAGAAGAGCAAACAGAGGAGATAAGTGTGTGTTGTTTCCTTGGATCTTTGCTGCCTTGAGCTGTTCTGCTGAGTGCCTTCATGTCAAAACCATCATCATTATCAGAGTTTAGCAAAGCTGTCATCTGTGTGTTTCTTTCACAGTCACTCTGACACTTAAACTAGCTAAACTAATGCAAACACGCTAGCAGGTTAATGACTCAAACACGCTTAAAAAACAGGTTTTTCCTAAACCACTCTGATCCCACTTCCAGTTAACTGGTTGCAATGCTTCACATCATCACTGCTGATGGATCATAAAAACATTTTTTCATCGCTCTGCAGACAGAGGGGAGTGTGGAGGTGTGAGTGTTAGCATGGACCAGCTTCCATCCTGGAGGGCATCAGCTCAGACCCCCTCCAGCTCTGCACAGGATAAGATGTCTGGATTCACCCTGAACTCCACCTTCTTCGTGCAGAGATGATTTATCCAGACAGCGTAGCGTCAGACCGATGCAGTCGGATGAACCTTTCTGGAACAATCGTGAAAATTTCAGCCAATAATGAACTAAACTGATGCTGATGCTGGGATCAGACGTAGTCGGGATCAGCTGCTGTAGCCTTACTGCCACCAAGATCAAATACAGACATTTTGAAAGTGATCTAAATGGCGTAATTAAAAGCAGAGAACATGTTCTACATACAAAAACACTTCACGTGTTTACAGTTAAACACTGCATGTCAATCAAATCTGAACGGATTATGTTTTAAAAAAACAGAGGAGGTCTGCCTTGGTAAGTTAGGTTCCCTTTCTGTAGATTATCATTTACTGATGTCTTCTTCTAAAGACTCACCAGTGGATAAGTTAGATGCCTGTAGACAGGAAGACATAGATGAGAGGTAAATAAAGGGGAAGTTAATTTTTTTTTTTGCAATCTGGACCTAATTTCTAGCATGAAATATGTTCATTTACTCACCCAGATAGTTTTGGTGCAACTTGAATTCCTTCAGGAGATATTTAGATCCACTCGAGATCAGCGTATGTCCAATATAATGGAAGTGATGGGGCAACTGCACACAGCCTCTAAATAAGGCATTATCTGCCACAAGCTTCTTCATTTCACCAATGTTTTGTTACAAAACATTAGTCGGACCCCCCCCTGTGAGCTCGAAGCAGCTTTTTTGTGGTGATTCATCCTTATTTACAGGCATTTACTTGTTATGGTGTCGCATAATAGTGACGTCATCAAAGCTGCCGCAGTAAAAATGTCTGTAAATAAGGACGAATCACCACAAAAAAGCCGCTTCAAGCTCACCGGGTGGCGTCCCACTAATGTTTTGTAACAAAACATTGGTGAAATGATGGAGTTTGTGGAAGATAATGCCTTATTTAGAGCCTGCACGAAGTTGCCCCATCACTTCCATTATATTGGACATACAATGATCTGAAGTGGATCTAAATATCTCCTGAAGGAATTCAAGCTGCACCAAAACTGTTTGGGTGAGTAAATGAATGTATTTCTTGCTAGAAAATAGGTCCAAGTTGAAAAAAACCCACTTCCCCTTTAAGTTTGTTAATAGGCGCGGATCGAACAATAAACAGGGTTTAAACTGCTCACATAACCTGTCAAACTCCCATCGTATATCCAGTTCTAGTCCAGATATGTGCAGTAAATGTTAATAAGAAAAACTTTCTTCATTGAAAGTCCAAAAATCCAGATGATCAAATCACATCAAACTTAATTTATGCAGCTCTTTTCATTAGGGGGTGGTTATCACCTGGTACCTCGTGATACAATACTATCTCAATATTTTGCCTTCAGTAACAATAATATCACGATACAGCAATTCTACAATAATTGATACATTGCAATAAATTTCTTCACGATGCGCAACATTCTGAATTCATCGACCAAAATGAAATTAATTACAAAATATTGTCAATCAATTTCACCTAATTAGCATCAATTCCTGTGAAATTAGTAAAACAGGAAAACAAAGTGCATGATGGTTCTTTTTTAAAGGAGGATATGAAAACACAAGTTAGTGCATAAAAAAAAAAAAACATTTCAGTTGGTCATTATGATTTTGAACAACAAATAAAATAATAAAAAGCAGAAAAAAGAAACCTCAAAAAAGATCTGGGGCTTTTGAAGAATCATTCCAGGCTTAAGCCCCCTAAGCCCCCCCCCCCCCCCCCCGCTCCGCCAATGTGTCTCATATGTCTCTTTCAAATGAGCAGATAGAATAAATCAGTAAAACTGTCATTTACGCAGCAGAATTCACACAAACACAAAAACAAACTAAAGCTAAGAAGTTTCCTCCACTTTCATTTCTCTTCTCCCTCCAACTCCTGATTCCTCTTGGCTTTAAATCAAAACTGATTTTGTCTGAAAGAGAAATAAACAGTTGGGTTTTATTTACCATCCAGCATGTGCAGGAGAGCGAGCTTTCTATCCAGCGCGCATTAATACGCGTCTGCAGACAGCTTCAGGTTTCAGGAAGCTTTTTCTCCTCAGTATGTGCCGCATGTTTCACGAGCCAAGCTGGAAGCTGTCCCACCGAGCTCATCACACTGTTGTCATTTTGTTTGTTTGTCTGACAGAGGTGTGTGAAGTAGACTGTGGCAGCCATGGGATGTGTTACGGCGGTGCGTGTCGCTGCGAGGATGGCTGGACAGGAACTGTGTGCGACCAGAAGGCCTGCCATCCACTGTGCAGCAAGAATGGAGTGTGTAAGGACGGGAAGTGTGAGTGTGACCAGGGATGGACGGGGGAGCACTGCAACATCGGTGAGTGGACAGCAGACAGATACACAGACACAGCTTCTTCCAAATGTTGGTCGTTGTGCACTCATGCAGAGCAATGATGAAACGTTCTGTCTGTATTGATGTTTGCTCAGGTTGTATCTGAGATTAACCCCTAATCTGACTCCGTGTCATGTTGCTTCATCACACACGCATGTAGAATCGCCACAAACAGCGGTTATTCTACATGTTACTCTGCTGTTTACACGTGACTGTAAACAAAACAAACCTGTCGAGCTGTGAATCATCCAGTTCCAGTCGGAACGTCTGAGTGTCTGTCCGGACTGAAGCATTTCTCTGAAACTTTTGTTTGTTTGTGTGTTTGTTTGTTGCTTCTTTGTGTTCTGTCATTAGAGTCTAGCAGCCATCTCTCTGCTGCTTTCCTACAGCTTCCTCCACATCACTCCAGACCCCATTTCACTAACCAGAAGATCATCTTCTCCATGTCCAGCACGGGGAGATTTTTTTTATTTATTTATTTATTTATTTATCTTCCTCCTTTTTGCTGTTTTCCTCGTCATACACCCCGACTTCTGTTCAGTCTCACTACCAGCAGTTTCACCTGCTTCTGTTAAAACTCGCCTCACACACAATCCTGACCTCAGACCAGCTGACCAGTTAACTGGCTGACCAGTTTACCAGCAGACCGGTTTACTAGTTAACTAGCTCTCCAGTTTACCAGATGATCGGTTAACAAGCAGACCAGTTAAGCGGTTTACTAGTTAACCAGCTTTTCACTTAAGCAGCATACCAGCTGACCTATTAACCAGTTTTCTAGTTAACCAACTGTCCAGTTAACCAGCTAATCATTTGACAAACGGAGTAAGTACCAGCTGTCCAGTTTACCAGCTTTCCAGCAGACCTGTTAGCCAGTTTACTAATTAACCAACTGCCCAGTTTACAAGCATATCAGCTGGCATATTAACCACCAGACCAGTTAACAAGCAGACCAGCTCTAGTTAACTAGCTAGTTAACTAGCTGAATGACTAGTTTAATAGTTAACCAGCAGTCCAGTTTGTCAGCTGACCAGTTAAACAGTTCACTAGTTAACCATCTGTCCACTTTACCAGCATACCAGTTGACCTATTAACCACTGGACCAGTTGCCAAGGACATCAGCTGACCAGTTAACAAGCAGACCAGCTGACCAGTTTACTAGTTAATTGGAGGTCCAGTTTACCAGCTAATCAATTAACAAGCGGACTAGTAACTAGCTGTACAGTTTATCAGCTGACGAGTTAAGCAGTTTACTAGTTAACCAGCTGTTCACTTTAGCAGCATATCAACTGACCTATTAACCAGCAGGCCAGTTAACAAGCAGACCAGCTGATTAGTTAACCAGTTTACTAGTTAACCAACTGTCCAGTTTACCAGCTAATCACTGAACAAGCAAACTAGTAACCAGCTGTCCAGTTTACCAGCATACCAGCTGACCTGTTAACCTGTTTACTAATTGACCAACTGCCCAGTTTACTAACATATCAGCTGACATATTTACCACCAGACCAGTTAACAAGCAGACCAGCTGGCCAGTTAATTAGTTTACTGGTGAACTGGTTAACTAGTTTCCTAGTTAACAGGCAGACCAGTTAACCAGTTCACTAGTTAACCAGCTGTTCACTTTACCACCATACCAGCTGACCAAATAACCACCAGACCAGTTGTCAAGGACATTAGCTGACCTGTTAACAAGAACACCAGCTAACCAATTAACCAGATGACCATTTTACTAGCAGACCAGTGAACCAGTTTACTAGTTAACCAGTTCTTCATTTTACAAGCTGATCAGTTAACAAGCAGACCAGTTAACCAGTCTAAAGCATCTCAGCTGGAAGCCTCCTCATCCTCAGATGTGATGTTCTTCTCTAACATATTGATCAGGATGCTGATAATCAGCGGGATGAACAGGCAGTCATGTCCTGGATGGATCAGGCTCCTCCTGCAGATCAGGATTGTTGGGATGCTTCTAGAAGAGGCAGCAGCTGTCAATCATTCAGAGCTTGTGATGTATCCAGGACGTCCAGGGTTTAGTCCTGGGACTGATGAAAAGATAAAAGATGTGTAATCCACGGATGAGCTGAACCCGTCCCCATCCATCCTCAGCACTCCAACCTGCATCCTGCCTGGATCATCCAGGATGTGTTGGCAGCGAACATAACCAGGCTCTGCTGTTTCTTTTTTTCTTTTTAACTGCTGTCTGTTTTCTGAACTAAATGTTCTCTTTCTTTCTATCCATCTTTTTCTTCCCCTCCTTTATCCTTCCTTTATAAAGCTCACAATCCGGACATTAGAGTTAAAGGTACTGTACTCTTTTCTCCTCTTCACTCCATCACCAGCTGGTTTTCTTCTTGCCTTCATTGGTTGTTTTTCTCTTTCTATAAAAGGAGCTGTGGTTTCTCCACTTTAATTTACTTACTAAGTTTCTATTCTGGATTTTTTTCTTTTTCTTTGATATCATCTTTTGTTTATCATCTCTCTGTAATAATGTCCTCAGTTTACCAAACACTTTTTTCAGCTTTAAATCTAAAACCAGAAAAAGTTTAACTTCTGCTGCTTAGTTTATTTATTTTTTCTTCTTTTCTTTTCTTTTCTTTTTAATTTTTTTTGCATGCTTTACTTTCCAGTGTCTGATTAAAACTAATTTTTTTAATATTTCATGAATATTCACAAGACATAATAACTGTTCAAGATGTTGAAGCTGGGTCAGAAATAAAACAGTTTGTCCCCTTAAAAAAAATAAAAAAAATATATATATAAATATATATATATATATATATATATATATATATATATATATATATTTCTCAACATATATTTGATTATATCAGTTGACAATCTTAGATAAACACATAAACTTTGTTCTACCTGGTCTAGGTCGGGTTTCTGCTTAGACCGCGCAAGGCGGAAGTGACAGGCTTTGAATTCAGAGAGTTTCCTCGGCATATCTCTCGTTGCCTTGCAACTGTGACAGTGCTTAACCAAAGCAAGAATGGAGCTTCAAAATCTTAAGAGTTTTCTCTTTGTTTTGCTGATTTTAGAGCAGGTAAAGCAGCTTTATTGTCGTAAAGTGGCAATATAACACAGGACCCACCATACAACCTCGTTTAGGATCCTTCTTATGATTTCTGACAAAAGTAACATTTAAAAAATGTCCTCGCAAAGCCTAACAACATAACCGCTTAAAGCTTTTCATTTTTGTACCACCTGATTTATTTAGAAAACTTACATTTAAATGTATACCCCTCACTCGCTCCATTTCCCACTTTGTTCGCCGTTGTTTCTGTAGAATGTCGCGTTAGGCCCACTATGCATCTTGGGATAGGATTCGTCATGAAGGATACATCAGACCATCCTTAAAATCTGGGGAAATAAGTCTTGGCCGCATTGCTGTGCTGTAAGCAGTCTTCAAATCCGGCCTTGGAAGGACATAGCCCCAGAATTTGGACACATGCTTTGTTTAGTGGAGGAGCCATGTTCAGTCCTGGCCAATCAATAATCCGGGTTTTATTCTTCTTTTTTCTTGGTCAGCTTCGAGGAATATCTTGTGAGCAGTTGTTGTAACTGCATGATGTTGTCCATGTGGTTTGGTCCGCTTCAGTAGAGTTCAGTGTGAAAACAAACAAAACCAAAGAAAGTGGGACATTTTTTATATTTCCCACCCAATGGAACCAAGTCACCAGACTGTCCTTGTGTGAACACACCTCAGCTCTAACTCTTAGGGTTGGAGTTGAACTAACCCCTTCATTCAAAAACTTTTGAGGTTTATGAAAGGACCCCCAGGACTGCAAGTGACTTATGTTTTTCTTATAGTTGATCGGTTTGTTCCAGGTATATCGGGGAAATCTACAAGAGTTCTCTTGTTTTATTATTTTATTGAATGGGTCAAAGGGAAGTCTGTCAACAGGCCCCAGATTCTCTTATGTGAATAACTAAAAACTCCCCTGTAAAACCTGAAGACATCGTCCTGTCTGGCCCTGGTCCTGGTCTTCAACCTTCTGCCCTGCATGTTTTACATGTTTCCTGCTTTAAAAGGAGATTTCTTCATCAGATTGTCAGCTTTTTGATGACTACATCTTGAAGGATACATGTTGAAGGATGTAGTCAGGGTGGGGTCAGGATCAGGGTGGTCTGGTTCAGGGGGTGGTCAGGGTCTGGGTTTGGGTCAGGGTAAGTGTGCAGTCTGGGTCACGGTGTGACCTTGGGTTTAGGTGTGATCTGGGTCAGGGTGTAGTCAGTGTTTTAGCCAATGTCAAGGTCAGGGTGTGATCTGGGTCGGGTGGGGTCTGGGTCAGGGTGTGGGGTCTGGGTGAGTTCTAAGGAATATAAACACTACCTCTCTAAAACACATGATCAGTTTGGTGGAATGAAGCAGATTTAGATAAACGACTACAGCTGAAGCGGTCTCTGACTCTTGAAGAGGTCTCTGACTACGTTTACATGCAATCAAAATTGGGGTTAAGGTAGGGTTTCCCAACCCTGGTCCTCAGGGACCCCACCCCTGCTGGTTTTCCAGATATTCCTACTTCAACACACCTGACTCAGATGAATGGCTCGTTAGCAGCTTGCAAAGAAGTTGATGAGCAGTTGAGTTGATCTGAATCAGGTGTGGTGGAGTTGGAAACCTGGAATACATGCAGGGCAGGGGTCCCTGAGGACCAGGGTTGGGAAACCCTGGGTTAAGGTCAATATTCCGGTTTCTGAAAGATTAGGAATAACCCGTTTACATGTGTGAGCAGACAGAGTTACTCCTGAAAACATGATAACTGCAATCAACTGGAATATCCCAACCCAAACCGCGATGCACGGAAAACGTCATGACAATGGTGGATAATGAACCATCCGGAGCCACCGCGGTCAAGCCTGCCAAGTTTCAGAATTACAGCCAAAATGATGCTGGTTGGCCTGACCGCAGTCTGGAGCCGACAGGAGTCCTTAGCTGGCGCTGCTGTGCTGGTACTGACCCTCCAGCAGTACTTGACACTATTGCGGGTCATAGAAGAAGAGAACGTGTGGTGGATATGGAGAATGGAGCTGGAACTGTGCGCCATACACATCCATGCTTCTCGTTTCCACCAGAGCCCCCTGGACACTTAGGATGAAGGTGCACATTCAGGACTGGTGGGAACGGTTATAATGATGAAGTTCATTGACTCCAACTGGCGTGACAGTTTTCCTATGTCACGCATTTTACCAAATTTTTCCAGATGAGTGATGGAGCTCTACGAAATACAGTAACTGTTTGCACACCATTTCCTCTGGGGACACGTGTTGCCATGGTGATATATAAACTAGCGAGCTGTGCAGAGTACTGTCTGATCGCTGGTACAAATACTCCCTGTAGTTCACTCAAAAGACCAAGAATCCTTGCAAATAGAGCATGCGCAGAACACAGTTTAATATTTCTTTCAATGGAGATCTTCAGATACGCGTTTACATTACCAAATATTCCGGTTAGAAAAGGAGTAACCCAGGGGTAATATTCGGGTTTTTAAAAAACCTGAATATGAGCATTTTCAGGTTTTTGCAGATGTTTACATGGCTGTGCACAACCAGGTTATTGCTAATATTCCGGTTATGAAAAGGTTATTGGCTGCATGTAAACGCAGTGATTGATTCTTGAAGTGGTCTTTGACTCTTAAAGGGGTCTCTGACTTTTGAAGGGATCTCTGACTCTTGAAGAGGTCTTTCACTCTTGAAGCAGTCGCTCTTGAAGAGGTCTTTGACTCTTGAAGCAGTCTGACTCTTGAAGGGGTCTCTGACTCTTGAAGCAGTCTCTGACTCTTGAAGAGGTCTTTCACTCTTGAAGCAGTCTCTGAGTCTTGAAGGGGTCTCAGGCTCTTGAAGGGGTTTTTGGCTCTTGAAGGGGTCTCTGGCTCTTGAAGGGGTCTTTGGCTCTTGAAGGGGTCTTTGGCTCTTGAAGCAGTCTATGACTCTTGAAGCGGTCTCTGACTCTTGAAGAGATCTTTCACTCTTGAAGGGGTCTCTGGCTCTTGAAGTGGTCTTTGGCTCTTGAAGGGGTCTCTGGCTCTTGAAGAGATCTTTAACTCTTGAAGGGGTCTCTGGCTCTTGAAGTGGTCTTTGGCTCTTGAAGGGGTCTCTGGCTCTTGAAGTGGTCTCTGACTCTTGAAGAGATCTTTAACTCTTGAAGCAGTCCCTGGCTCTTGAAGGGGTTTTGGCTCTTGAAGGGGTCTTTGGCTCTTGAAGGGGTCTCTGGCTCTTGAAGTGGTCTTTGGCTCTTGAAGGGGTCTCTGGCTCTTGAAGTGGTCTCTGACTCTTGAAGAGATCTTTAACTCTTGAAGCGGTCTCTGGCTCTTGAAGGGGTTTTTGGCTCTTGAAGGGGTCTTTGGCTCTTGAAGGGTCTTTGGTTCTTGAAGCAGTCTCTGACTCTTGAAGTGGTCTCTGGCTCTTGAAGGGGTTTTTGGCTCTTGAAGGGGTCTCTGGCTCTTGAAGGGGTCTTTGGCTCTTGAAGGGGTCTTTGGTTCTTGAAGCAGTCTCTGGCTCTTGAAGTGGTCTTTGGCTCTTGAAGGGGTCTTTGGCTCTTGAAGGGGTCTTTGACTCCTGAAGAGATCTTTAACTCTTGAAGCGGTCTCTGGCTCTTGAAGCAGTCTCTGACTTTTGAAGTGGACAAAATGACCTAGCATAAGATATCCCAGTTAACTAAAGCTGTTGGTACAAATCTAAAAGTTCAGGATCTTCAAGGAGCAGTGAGACGAAACTGGCTCTGATTGATTTAGGACCAGTTGCAACTGGTTTGTAACTTCTTATTGATCAAAGTATTGGCTTGATCGTTCATTTAAAAGTTTATAAACTGTTCAGTTTTCCCCGATTTCCTTTTTCTCCTGTTTTGAGACATAAAATGTGAATGAAGACATATTTTACGTCATTTTGCCGCTGTATGTCTTTATAATTTGATTTTCCTGACTTGATCCCAGCTCTTCCTTCCTTTCCTCAGTGTTCCTTTGGCTGCCTTTCTTCATATTTCCATCACAGAGAATATTTGGCAGTGCTGCTTTTGTTTCAATTTCCTTTTTTCCTAATTTTCCTCCCTCTCTCCCTCTTGCCCTCTCCTATTCTCAGGATATAAAGGTAATTCAAGTCAAAGACTTAATAAAGGCCTTACTATCCCAAAATACAACGTCACACTTTGTAAACTTTGACTTCTGCTTCATTCCATTTTATTTCAGTTCCTCTGTCTGTTCCTTTTTTTCTTTCTTCACTTCCTGTGCGCCAGTCTTTCTCTGACGTCTGATTGTGTTATTCTACCTCTGCGGTCTTTCTTTTCGTTTTTCTGGTTCCATCATCCTGTCGAGTCTCACACCAAACACAGCTGATTCTGAGGAAGATGCTCACTACAACACACACAACAAACAAAACTGGAAACGCACGCATACACACATAAAATAAAGGTGTGTGACTCCAGTTTTGTCTTGCATCCACAAGCCTGATTTTATATATACGTACATATTTATATATATGTGTGTGTGCGTGTGTGAGAGAGTGTGTAATCTAGCCAGCTGCTGTCCTATTTTCTATCTGTCCTGTCTTTCCTGTCTCTCTCCTGTCCTCTGTCCATCCAGCTAGTCTTTGCTTGGGTCTGATTCTGACTTTATTTCTCAGTCTGTATAATTTCCAACCTTTCTGTCTCCTCTGTGATGAAGGAATGCTGAACAAAGCAGAAAGTATAGCGTTTGGAGGCATGCAGTCCAAACCACCCTGTCCTCCCTATACTTTGTGCTGTCTACCTGTTTACCTGTGTACTTGTTGTGTTTTCACATGGATTTTTAACCCGAAACATATTACATTTATACCCCCAAGAAAAAAACCTTCCCTATCAAAGAGAAAGTGCCGTTATGTCCACCTCATTGGATGTTAAAATTGACAGAAAAGTGACAGAAAACCTTTAAGAAGCTCAGAGAGATTGTTTCAGATTCCTCCGCTGGTCTTTTTAGCGATGCACACAGCATCCTGCAGCCAGTTTCATGTGAAACTACAACAGAAATGCATTTCACCGAAGGCTGACTGTCTGTCCATCTGACTTCCTGTTTATCAATCTGTCTGTTAAGTGAAGAATGTTTTGTCCCACTGACAGAAATCACCATGACGAGTTCAGAATTTAACCAATATGGAGTCAAGGATTGTTTTTCGTACTGAAGCCGCTGACGGTTTGTTGTTTAAATTAAGAGCCTCTCATCAAAAAACAGATTTCTTAAATTATAATGAATAATAATAATGATAATGTTACAAAATGATTTATAGTGAGTTATTTTTATACAAGTAATCCACATGACCACAGCACTTGCTATTTATGTCAGTAACACTTTGGTGTTTTGTTTCATTCATGTTAATCTTGTACATGTTTACATGGATGTGAATTGTTGCTTTAATGTAAACTGTAATGTAAACAAAGCTGAAGAAAAAGTCTGGGTGTCAGATTTTGCATAGGGAAAACAGGGTGGGAAATATGTTAACGTTCCAGTTTGCGTCTGAGTTCGGATCAGAATAGTCTGCAGAACAATAACAGCCCATCTTGACTTGTTAACAAATTTAACTAGACCAGAAAAAAAAAGCTCCCATTGTTTGTTTTTTCTCAATCATAGTTTAGGTCAGGCCTTCTCAAATGGCAGCCCACGGGCCACATGTGGCCCAGAGTCAACTTCCATGGGTCTGCCAAAATAATAAGCATATCAAAAGAATGAAAATAAAAAGACTTGAGAAATAGCTACATTGATTATGGAATTCCTATCTTACTACGGACCATGAATGCAACACTCACCTGCTGAGCAATTTGAAGCCACAACAGCACGTACAGACCATAGACCGTAAAAAAAGGGGACGAACCCTCCGTTTCGTCACCTGTTGGTTTCTGAAGACCGAAGCTCAAATTTACAGGCTTGTCTGTGGATTTTGCCTACTTTATCAAAACAGCATACCCTGCTCTGACAGAATACAATTAGTAAATAGGTATGCGGTTTTAGTAGGTGGTTTAACGGACACTGACAGCTTGACTGTGCAACTACGCCACATTTGTTCTTGTCCTCAAGGCTGCAAGAGCAACAAGAAAGTTTGTTTTCGTCAAGTCAATACATGTTTCACTAGAAGCTCTGCTACTGGGTGCGCGGGGGTGCCCGCCTCAAAAGAAATAGACACTTTCTTTGTGTGAAAATCTGGCCCTGCTGAATATGTAACCCTTGTTGAGGTCATTGTTTGTGTTTGTATCTTAGTTTAACACCAGAACTGGTTTAGGAGGATTTAGGTACCACCATGGTCTCAGTGAAGGTTCAGAGCTCTTAAACTGGCGTTTTCTCTGCAAGTTTCTCTTTGTTTTTACATTAAATGCTGAAATTTTAACCAATGAAGCCAACAACAACAACTCTCAGCGCTCCAGTACGAAACTTTCATCACTCACTTTGAAAAAAACGTTTGGTTTGAGGCCAGTCTTCACACGTCCCACGTCCCCGTCTCTTGTGGTGACTCAGCACCAGCTGCTCTGACTCCATGTGTGTCCCCTGTCCCCAGAGGGTTGTCCAGGGCTCTGCAACAACAACGGACGCTGCACCCTGGAAGCCAGTGGATGGCACTGCATCTGCCAGTCGGGATGGAGAGGGGCTGGCTGTCATGTTGCCATGGAGACACTTTGTACTGATGGCAAGGACAATGAAGGAGGTAAACTTGTTCACAAACACTGTGAGACTGAAGAAAGAGAACATTTAGATGGATGAGTGAAGACTAATGATGCAGCAGACCTGCTGATCTCCACACAAGTGGAGACTGAGGACTGTTCCTCATGATTAATTCATGTTAGACTGGACACAGTCTGAAGTGACTTTTCCCACAACAGCATGTCATATTAGCAGAACAGGTCATGTTAGTGTGCAGTGTGGAGGCAGGTTTTCCTCTCAATCCTGCAACATCAGACTGAAACGTGATGCTCTGGCTCGGCTGAGGTGACGGATGTTCATAGCTTCTAAGTATTCAGGACTGAGTCTTTCTGGAGTTACATCAGGCTGTTGGGCCATAAACAATGAGTGGAGCTGCTAAATATTCACAGATAATCATACGGAGCAGAAGCTTCTGCTGCAGTTTTCACCCGCTTCAAAAAGTTTCATGGGTTTTTTTTTTTTTGGCTTAGACCAGAGGATTGCAACCACTGGGCCTTCCACAATGGCTCTCAATAACATCAGCGAAAAATGATTAAGAACCAACTTATGTTTTTAGATATAGATATAATAACAAATGCAGGTTTTAGCTGTTTTTAATGGAATAATTGCATTGAATTTCCACAACATAACACTGAAAGTACCAGTGATATATATTTTTTGATCTGTCTTTCTTGTCATCAGCTTGGAAATTATGGACTTTTTTTTTTTTTTTTACATAATTTCCCACAAACATCAGTTGTGCTTGAAAGTTTACATTACAGAAAAGGGTAAATTCAGAATAGTAATTCTATTAACACATCACTGAAAAAAGGAATAATAAATAAAAATGTACTAAATTATAATTTAGCAAAATAAGATATTGATTTTGATTTTTTTTGTTTAAAAAATTATTCAGAAAATAAACAAGTAACTAAAACTGTCGAATTACAGCACTTTGCTGATGAACAGTGGGTCAAAATACCTGTCAACAGGTGCAGACGTCTGATTGGACGTTACAGAAAACACCTGATAGCAGTGATTGCCTTAAAAGTGTCGCTCAACAAAATTTTAGCTCAGGAGCCCCATCATGCTTGTTTTATTTTTTGTTTGTTTTTAATATTTCTGTTGAACCACAATATAAAATCAATGTTGTGATTTTCATAAAATTTCATTTATTGTTACTTTTGTCAGTTTCAACTTATTTAACTGGCAGCTGATTTTTTTTTTTTTTGTCTTTAGGGGAACCGTATGTAAACTTTCAAACACAACTGTACATCCCATAGAATAAAATGCATCTATCCTCTTTTTGTGAAAGTTCAATCTTTTATTTTAAAACGCAAAGGTGATAGGTGCAAGTTTAATTCCTCCCCGCCAGTATGTAGGTGTCGCTCACAAACACAAATATCATTAGCAACGTTACAGCAAATGTTCATCATGCTTCATTTTTTCCCACTTAAGTTTGAGAGATGTAAAGCAAGGAAATGCTTTTTCTACACCGAGCAATCAAGCTAGCAAGGCCTGAGGCAATGCTAGTGGCGCAGAATCCTTTACAGAGAGTGCATAATTATTAGGCAAATGAGTGTTTTGACCACATCATCCTCTTTATGCATGTTGTCTTACTCTAAGCTGTATAGGCCGAAAGCCTATTACCAATTAAGCATATCAGATGATGTGCATCTCTGTAATGAGAAGGGGTGTGGTCTAATGACATCAACACCCTATATCAGGTGTATTAGGCAAACACAATTATTAGGCAACTTCCTTTCCTTTGGCAAAATTGGGTCAGAAGAGGGACTTGACAGGCTCCGAAAAGTCAAAAATAGTGAGATATCTTGCAGAGGGATGCAGCACTATTAAAATTGCCAAGCTTCTGAACCGTGACCATTGAACAATCAAGCGTTTCATTCAAAATAGTCAACAGTGTCGCAAGAAAAGTGTGGAAATACCAAGGTGCAAAATAACTGCCCATGAACTGAGAAAGGTCAAGCGTGCAGCTGCTAAGATGCCACTTGCCAGCAGTTTTGCCATATTTCAGAGCTGCAACATCACTGGAGTGCCAAAAAACACAAGGTGTGCAATACTCAGAGACATGGCCAAGATAAGAAAGGCTGAAAAACCACCACCACTGAACAAGACACAAGCTGAAACGCCAAGACTGGGCCAAGAAATATCTCAAGACTGATTTTTCTAAGGTTTTATGGACTGATGAAATGAGAGTGAGTCCTGATGGGCCAGATGGATGGGCCCGTGGCTGGATCAGTAAAGAGCAGAGAGCTCCTGTCTGACTCAGACGCCAGCAAGGTGGAGGTGGGGTACTGGTATGGGCTGGTATCATCAAAGATGAGCTTGTGGGGCCTTTTCGGGTTGAGGGTGGAGTCAAGCTCAACTCCCAGTCCTACTGCCAGTTTCTGGAAGACACCTTCTTCAAACAGTGGTACAGGAAGAAGTCCGCATCCTTCACGAAAACATAATTTTCATGCAGGACAATGCTCCATCACACACATCCAAGTACTCCACAGCGTGGCTGGCAAGAAAGGGTCAAACGAAGAAAAACTAATGACATGACCTCCTTGTTCACCTGATCTGAACCCCATAGAGAACCTGTGGTCCCTCATCAAATGTGAGATTTACAAGTAGAGAAAAACAGTACACCTCTCTGAACAATGTCTGGGAGGCTGTGGTTGCTGCTGCACAGAATGTTGATGGTGAACAGATCAAAACACTGGCAGGATCCATGGATGGCAGCTTTTGAGTGTCCTTGCAAAGAAAGGTGGCTGTATTGGTCACTGATTTGTTTTTGTTTTGTTTTTGAATGTCAGAAATGTATATTTGTGAATGTTGAGCTGCTATATTGGTTTCCCTGGTGAAAATAAATAATTGAATGGGTATATATTTGTTTTTTGTTAAGTTGCCTAATAATTATGTTTGCCTAATACACCTGATATAGGGTGTTGATGTCATTAGACCACACCCCTTCTCATTACGGAGATACACATCACCTGATATGCTAAATTGGTAGTAGGCTTTGGGCCTATACAGCTTGGAGTAAGACAACATGCATAAAGAGGATGATTTGGTTAAAATACTCATTTGCCTAATAATTCTGCACTCCCTGTAGTGTAAATGTTAGCATGGTAATCAGATGTAAGTATTACGATATTTTGGACCTGTCAAAATTGATAAAACAATTTCTATCGGTTGATATCGGATATTGGATATGGGTAAAAAAAAAAAAATTTTTAAAAGAGCAGATATCGAACATCCCCACTTTTTTCCCAAAAGTCCTGAAATGTTTGTGGCTCTAAACAACTTTTATTTATTTTGATCGAAGTCAAAAATGGCTTCCTGGATTGTAAAGGTTGCAGATCCCTGGTTTAGACGATGTAAACTCATTAGATTATGAGTCCCAGCTGATGATGATGATGATGATGATGATGATGGTCACTGTTAACAATAGAAGAGAGACATTTACTGCAGTGGTGTTAATGTGGAATCAGTTCATCTGCCAGACTGACTGGTGTGGAGCGCTGGTTTGTCTCCACTCTAACCTGGCAACAGGAAATAACAACAGGCTGGGTGATTGATTATTGGCCACAACTCTGACACAAGAGGAAAATTCTTATTTCATAACTCAATATTTTCCCAGAGCAGATATAGAATACCATAAAAAGAATTAAAAACAAAACATATGCAGATACCTAAAACTGATATCAGCTCAACAGAAAATATAACAAGAACATAACATCTAATTTATGAATAGCAATGTCAGCCTTGTTACCTCAACCAATAATCACACATTATAATTCATAGGCACGGTGTCTGAGGCAGAGATCGGATATTCACAGCACCTCAACAGTGATACAATGACAGAAATGTTCAGCACCATCCATCACATTTCATCTAAAACACACGCTTTCATTATGATCTGCTCTGAAAATAAGAAGTTGTTAGAGGAATGTAATAAAATAATGGAAATATTCCACCTTCAGCAAATGCTTTAACTTGGTGAAAAAGAATAGTTGGCTGAACTAAATATAAATATTCTGGGTCAACTTGATGTATTTGGGTTACCGTTAGTTAATTAGTGTGGTTCAGTCCAGTTAGACCTGTAAGAGTAGATATATTAACCAGGACCTGACTGGATTTTCCTCCCCCCTTTAAACTGGTATGATAGGATGATGAGTAACTTGATTCAATAAAGGAGTTACAACTACTTATTATAATATTACAATAACATGGATTAATTGGGCTGATTAAAAAAAAAATCTATTCATGAGAAATACAATTCAGTCATGTTTACTCCCTGCTGGTGTTGATCACTGAGGTGGAAATTATTTCCATCATTTCATTATGTCGGCCTCACAAGTTTTCATTGCAGCATGTTGTGCTGATTTAAAACAGTTCAACTACAAAAAAATAGAATTATTTAATAGAAGCTACATGTTGGATCATGTAACAGACACACACAACGCTGTCTCTGAGTGACGATGACTCCACAAGCTTCTACAACCCCAATTCCAGTGAAGTTGGGATGTTGTGTAAAATGTAAAAATAAGACAGAATACAATGATTTGCAAATCCTCATCGACCTTTATTCAACTGAATAATATGTAAGAGCAGGGGTCTTCAACGTTTTCCAGGCCAAGGACCCCCAAACTAATAGAAAGATGGTGTAAGGACCCCTACTTATGCATAAAATTGTGTGTTATATTAAACTGGTCCTATAGTGCCTTGTAGAAATGTAACTTATTGCGTTCAGTACTAAAATATTCAAATGTTTTTACATGCATTTTCTGAGGCAGAGGCTGTTGTGCCTGTTGTTCTTGTGGTTGCCCAATTTTGTCGTTTTAAAGATCAATCCATTTAAAAAAAAAAAGATTCTAGCTGAAAGCTGCTAGCAGAACCAGAGATGTGTGTCACATATGGCTTGGTGATTGGCACAGCAGCATAAATTGTTCATTTACATCCAGATGGTTGCTCTGTTGTTTTAGAGTGCGCTACAACTATCAGGCAATCTCCCTTAAATAGTTTTTATATTTTTATATACAGCCTAAGAGCCTTTATTTTTTCCCCCTTAATCCCCAAGACCTTAAAGAACAACTGCACAACATTTAAAAAATATCTTCATACTAATTTTCTGTGTTTGAAAAAAATTGTGGAGGGAATATAAAATGACTAAAAAATGGGAATAAAAAATGTCTAATCTATCAAAACTTTTGGGGCCCCCTGCAGTCCCTCTGCGGTCCCCCTATGGGTCGCGGACCCCCTGTTGAAGACCTCTGTGTAAGAGGATAAGGGCCACTGAAGGAAAAAAATTCTGAGAAAAAAAAACTAAAACAGAATTTTGAATTGTAAATCTGTAAATCCCCCCCCCCCCCCCCCCCAGAACATTAAAATAAATTGATAAATAAATCGGGAGAAAAAAATGTCCTGAATTTTTTTTTCAATATTCTGTAGACATTCTGAGATTAATGTCAGAATTCTGCCTTTTTTCTCTGAATTTTGCCGCAGTGGCCATAATCGTCTTCCGAGATTAGACTAAAAATACAAATTATTTCAAACTGATCAACTTTTTTGTTTTTGTGCAAATATTTGCTCATTTTGAAATGGATACCTGCAACACGTTCCACTAAAACTGGGACAGGGGCAGCAAAAGACTGGGGAAGATTGATGAATGCTCAAAGAACACCTGTTTGGATCATTCTACAGGTGAACTTGAAACAGGTGGGTGTCATGACTGGGTATAAAAGGAGCATCCCCAAAAGACTCAGCTGTTCACAAGCAAGCATGGGGCGAGGATCACCACCACACCACACGTTTAAAAACAATGTTTCTCAATGTCCAATTGCAGGAATTTAGGAACTCCATCTTCTACAGTCCATCATATAATCCAAATATTCAGAAAACTGGTTTAGCCCACATGAGCTGCAAATGAAGCCACACAACCTGTCAATCACGTGTCAATGCAGCAACAATTGAAACTGTGTTGCTCCGCTTGGGCTGACAGTAGTTAGCCCACGTTCACAAATGTCTTGTTTTAGTGCAGCTTTGGCTTGATGCAAAGTTTTATAATTTGATTTATTCATTATTTTCCTCATCAGTCCTATTAGTCCAATTATACCAGCCGTTTCTACGTACACGACTTGCATATATCTTTTAGCTGAAAAGGTGCTGCAGCTGATGTACCAAGAGAAAAATAGCAGATGAATATTACTGGAAATGATATTTAAAAGTATATAAATTAAAATAAACAGGCTAGTATCTGGATAGGAGGGCGATGGCCCCTGAAGCCCACCCCTCCATCAGCTCCGATGAGCAACATTGTGTATTCTCAGTCCGTGACTCAGTGTGATGATCTGTTGGTGTTTCAGACGGCCTGGCTGACTGCATGGATCCAGACTGCTGTCTGCAGCCCGCCTGCCAGAACCAGATGTACTGCAAAGGTTCACCCGACCCAAGTGAGGTGCTGAGTCAGTCTCCATCCTCACTGGCCCCTCAGCAGGTAGGAAACTGCAAGAAAAACAATGGCTTTTCGCTTTTCAACCCAGCAGAAGCAACATTTGTCTTGCTTTGTCTTTATCAGGCTGCCAGATCTTTCTATCAGCGCATCCACTTCCTGGTTGGCCCTGAATCCACTCACATCATCGCTGGAGAAAGTCCCTTCAATAAAAGGTAGCGTCTGATCTCTCATCATTTATTCACTCAAATGGGAACTTCACGTCATTGGCTGACGGTGGACATGGTGAAAGCAGTCGTCTTCACACATATGTTTGATACCAAGTGTGCCTGAGAGTGAGGGACCACCTGCTTTGTTGTTGTACACATCAATAATAATCATAATAAAAATATAAAACAGAAGAAGTCCTTAAAATTGACAGTTTTGGTCTTGAAGGGATTTGAGGCAAGATTAAGAAATGAGACTGGCGACTGCCGCGACTGGCGCTGCAGGTAACTGCAGCCACAAGCCAAGCTGTGGGAGCGTGCACAAACTGAAACTATACGTTGTTTATTACGCTGATAACGTCTTTTTCTTCATAGTGACACTTTTAGTGTCTTTTAGTTGATCTGGATCGTTTGCTGACGGCAGAAGAATCCATAACTATCGCTTACAGTGTTTGAATTTACCGCAACCGTCTCCTTCCTGGATGAAAACTGTCGGGGACGCGGATGTAGCGTCATTTGACGTCACATCCGCAGGGCAGCGCGGGGAATTCGGCCACCGAATCGCAGCGCATTTTGCAGCACATAAGTCTGTTCAAGGCAACGGAGAGAGACGTGGGTGGGCTCGTTCTTTTTTGGTTTTTAACGCTTATTCACCCATTAGTATTAAAAAGCTGGACATGCTTGTTAATTCTTTCACAATTCCTGCCTCTAGTCACTTTAAATGTCATATGGTTGGTGTTAAATTATGTGATGCTACAACAGATTTCCGTCATTTATGACAAATTTACAGCAGGAAAGAAAAAGCAAACAGATCCACGTGTTTTTGCTAACCAATAAATCTCGACAAAGTTTGTTTATTAGCCAGCTAAAAAGAGTCACATCTACAAAGTGAAAGTAGTCAACTAGTTTCCTCCTGTTCCAACGCGACCATAACAATGAAATTTAAAAGCAATTTATCGCTGACTTTGCGGGTGAAATGATCGGGGAACATTTCACCCAAAACACCCAGGAAGCTTTTATTTACACGTGACAGAAAGCAACCTTTCAGTGACTTGACAATTCATCGTGCTTGTACAGTATAATTGTTTTATTTTTGTTTGTTTTCAATATTTCTATTGATCCACAATACAAAATCAATGTCATGATTTTCATAAATTACTTCACTCAATTTCTACTTATTTCACTAACAGCTGATTTTTCTGTCTTTGTGGGGTGTATAAACTTTCAAGTACAACTCTAGATGCATCTTCAATTTTAGCTTCTTTATTCAAACAAATAGATTAGAAAATAAAACAAAAACACTATTGTGTGTTATATTGTAACCCCCTCCACAAAAATCTAATAAAATAAAAACAATGGCACGTCTGAAAAGTCACAGACTTGCCCAGACTTGTCCCTTGTTTCAGTCCAGGCAGAGAAAAAAAACATACAAACTATAAAAAAACAGTCATAATATTAAAATCAGATACAAGTTATCACACAAAAGTTTGTCATATAAAACTGAACAACAATTTATGTTCCTCCAACCACAAAACAAGGAGTAAAACTGGAAACTTGCATTCTGGATTTCTTCACTGTTATTTTTAAATAGTTTTTAAATTTGATTATAGTTTTACATGATTTCATTTCACTGCTAACTCCATGGATTGTGGAACAACGAAGCTTCGTGTTTGTTTCTATTTACCATGATATAAGAGGCTGTGGTTTAGCTGTCGTCTCTCTGTGTTCTTTTTAAGGAAAAAGCTCAAATAAGACCGCAATCATAAGGAAAGGAGTCAAAGATCGCCTCTTTTCCTTCCCAAATGTCATTTCTGCTGCATCTGCCTGAAATATGTTATTCATTAAATCTAATAGAATGAGAGCAGCTCCCTGCAAAATGCAGAAAGTGAAAGGGTTTTTGCCACTTACAAGAAGAAACATGATGGCAGCGCTATGCAGCCATTTGACTTTCCTCACTTTTTTATACTATCATGAATGTTTCATGGCAGGGGAAGGCCACAGCCCTGTCATAAAAATGTCCAGTATCACCGTAATGGAAAGAGACCCCAACGTCTTCATAAAAAGGATTTATTGTGTCTGTATTTCTGAAGGAGAGAGAGAGAGGGAGAGCGAGCTTCTGGTTGAAAGTTAAAATGTTAGTTAAAAGGGCGCATACAGTAAAAGACAGATCAGATGTTTTAGATTCCCCCCTTTTTATCTAAAAGTGATAGGAAAATGTCCATGAAATGTCTCCTGACGTTATGGCTGCACCACCCCCTGCTGGACATGTGGAAATGGGGAAACAGAGCACGCGATGTGTTCAGTACATCATACACTGTTCCATAAAGAATCCCATGGACACGTCGTGGGATCTCTTCATAGAAACTCAGCAGGTTCATTTGGAGTTGAAAAGGTAGAAAATACAATCGGTTTTCAGGTGAAATGGTGTTTTAGTAACATCATCCAAGACCCTGATGGAGGGGAGTGTTTTTACACCTGATGTAATGAAGCAAATTTAGCTTGATTTGAGACGTTGTCATGCTGGTGCTTTTTAAATGAGGTGTGTGTTACTATGAGTGTGTTACCGTGCAGTCATTCATACCGCAGATGTTGAAGCTAAATGGAGATTTAATGAAAGCAGACTGATGGTATTTTACATGTCTTTCTGTCTTTGTCCCAGCTTGGTTTCTATTGTTCGAGGCCAGGTGCTGACGTCTGATGGAACGCCTTTGATTGGAGTCAACGTGACATTCGTCCACTACCCCGACCATGGATACACCATAACACGCAAGGATGGCATGTGTGTACTTTTATCATTTACATTTGGCAAATATTTGTGATATTCAGGATAGGGCTGTCCCAGTCCGATACTAACATAGAATATCAGGCCGATATTTGTTAAAAAATATGGATCTGATCAGAATGCATCAAAATTTTCCGATCCAGGCATGCCGACTCGGGACATCCATTCCAGGTTTTCTTTCAAGCAGTTCTTCCTGACCAAGTCTTAATTTATTTGAAATTATTTGATTTATTATTATGGTTTTAAGTTTAAAAATCGTCATATGCATTAGTAAATGTTAAATGGGTCAGTTTTTCCTCGTACAGTTATGAAAATTTACAAAATTATAATTTGATCAAATAAAATATTGCTCTTAAATTGTAGTTAGAAGTAATCATGTACAAACAAAACTGTCCCAGACACATTAGAGCACCTTTCTCATGAACAGTGGACCAAAACACCTGTCAACAGGTGTAGAAATCTTTTTAAACATTAGAGAAAACACCTGAAAAAAAAAAAGAGAAAACACCTGATCGCAGTGATTGCCTCAAAGTGTTGCTCAACAAAATTTTAGCTTCAGAGCCCCATCACTTATATTATTTTTGTGTATTTGCTTTTAATATTTCTTTCTAATCACAATTCAAATCAAAGTCATAATTTTCATTGAATTTTTATTTATTATCACTTTTGTCAATTTCAACTTATTTCACAAACAGGTGGGGTTTTTTTTGTTTTTGTTTTGTTTTTTAATTGGAGGGTATGATTAATTTTGAGGATGACTTTACCTAAAAAACCAAGAATTAAATCAAATATCATATCAATATGCATAACCTTTGTCTTACAACACAGCTAAGTATCAATATCGTGCATTGGCAGATACTCAACTTGTGGTATTGGTTTCGGTATCAAAAATGAAGCAATGGGATCGGGACAGTCCTAATTCAGGATTTCTCTTTTAAAACGGAGTATTAGGGCCACGTTAAGAAAGAAGTTAGTTTTTACAGACTTTCAGACTTTCAGAGTCATAATATTGTGAGAAAAAACACGCAATTTTACGACAAAAGTTTTTTACAAAAAATAAAGTCATAATTTTACAAGAATAAAGTAATTTTATGCGAATGAAGTCATAATTGTACTAGTAAGTGGGCAACAGAAACATGCAAGAGTGCAACACAGGTAAGTTAATGTCATGCATGTACAGCGATTTCCTCTAAGTCCATCTGGTTCTTTCTGCGAAATAGATTCATTTTTAAAGTCCTGACACTGATACATGGTGCAGATGTGCCAAGAGGTTGAGTATCTCCTGGTTTGTGAAACCTATGCTAAAGTACATCATCACAAAATGCTCTACCGCTCTCATTTTTATTAACTTTCGGCCCAGTTCCAATTCCTATTTTCATCCCTACCCCTAACCCTAGCATTTAGAGATTGAATCCAAAATCCTGATGTGACAACAATAGTCATCCGTGGCGCAGTAAACTGACATCAGCGTTGTTTCTGGAAGAGTTCACAATGCCGTCTGCAATAATCTCCCTTTCTTGGGTGATTGCATTATTTTTCCGGCTTTGGGCCGAAAATGGAAAAATGAAAGGAAAAGAAGACGCCTTCGACTCAAGCTCAACATTAACGTTACATCACAGACATGAGCAGATGCACGTAGCGTTACAAAACTAGCGATTTTTTTCACATTTCTAAAAAAACTATCTGTAATACATTAAAGTGACCTTAAAATAGCTATTTTCATATCTTATTTACAAAAAAATACTCTCATTTGTGTGTTTCTTTGGCTGCTGCTGCTTATTTTCTCGCCATTTTGCCCGTAATTTGCATGAAATTGTGGGTAATATCATAGCACTTGTTTTCAAATGGAAAATCTCAGTTTCAAGGGCCAGATAGCCCTACCACTTCCCTCCTCCACCTCGGTCTGAACCAGAATCAGGACACCACTACCCCTTTACAAGAATACGCTAAACAAAGTGTTAGGGCCAAGGGGGAAATTGAATTCACCCTCCCTCTTCTAAATTTTGGATATTGACTTTATTCTTGTAAATTTACGACTTTTTCTCATAAAATAACTTTTTCTCATAATATTACAGATTTTTCTTGAAGTTGGCAAAGATTTTTTTTCCCTTTGTTTACCATTGTACTTTTTGCATTTTTCCTAAATGAAATAACTTGAACACTCCTTTGTCAGAAAGTGTTGTTATGGCTTAAATACTAAATAGATGAGCCTGTGAAATGATAACTCGTGTAGAAATACAGCTCCAGGACCTATCTGCAGGGAGCAGGTTACCTCCAAGCATGCTCACAATAAATACGCACCCCTTGTCCAATAAGCTCCGTAGCTTGTGAGGAGCAATCACTCTTCATGAGCTACAGTCCATCTCATCCTGTGGACATTAGAGGAAAAGCATCACTACATGTATGCCTGAGAAATAAGAATCAGGTTCTAGCTTCACTCTCAGCTTCATCACCTGGAGAGAAATCAATAAACCTGTAGAGGGATGAAGGAGGCCGCACTGCTGAACAAACAACAATATGAAAACATACAAACAACATGTGTTCAATAATGTGACGCTGGCTTTATGAGAAAACAGACGGCAGGTATGTAATATGCTATGCACAAGAGAAATGTGCTTGTTGGTTAAATTTACTGGGATACAAACATTCTTATAACTTATATATGATCCAGTCTCAACCTCAGAGGTGGAGTCAGAATTACTCCCATCCAATACTGAAATCATGTATGGAATTAAAAGGAATACTACACTCTTGCATCTCACCTTTTCAAACACCCTTTGCAACAATGATAGCAGCAGTATATGTTAAAGGATAACTTTCTTTTTTTCAACCTGGACCTTATTTCTTGGAGTTTATATGTGCATTTACTCCCCAGTGAAATTTCATCATCACTTTGGCTCAATCCTGATGTTTCCCCTACTTGCAACCACCCACTACCACTATACCCTCGAATTGAAGCCACAAGGGATAGGGCTTTTTAATCTTCCCTAGGAATTGGGACACCAGTTGCTGCATTTAAGTTCAGGCATGTTAGCGACCGCGTAGTGACGTTTACACAAATGTCTCACCATAACAACACACCCAGCAGTTAACAGTTGCGATCATTCTCTTTTTTTTCATCATTCGTCATGCTTCGGTTGATTATTAAACAAACTAGCCACGTGGAGAAGAAGTCGCCATTGACAATTGTTGTCTTTTGTAAACTGCCGAAAAGCTTTCGCAAGCTTTTCATCAGTATTTTTTTCCTAGCTAGCGTGGCTAGCCTGGCTAACGTTACGAACCAATGTGTAATCTGTACATATGTACATTTGTGAGTTTTCTTCTTTGAGTCCTGTCGTTCTCCTGGGGTTGCCATTGCTGTTTGATTCAGTGTGGAAATGATGACTTAAAGCTCTCTGGGGAATTTTCTCTTGCCCTTCCTCGGCAAGTCAGCATCTGAAATCCCTTGCTCTGAAGGAATGCAAAGAGGAATTAGGACACCACTAGCCTCACGGGAATTCGCAACATTTAGGGGAAGGGCTAAAACGTAGGGCTGGGGGGTGTAATGGGACGGGCCCTTTGACACCTTCGGAAGATATTTCGTTTCGTCTGGCGTACATCCATATAATGAGAGAGATGTGGTAGCCTCTCTATTAGGCATTATCTGCAGCAAAACTCCTCCATTTCACCAATACTTTAAGTAGAATGAACGAACGAACGAGTACTATTGTCCTGTGGGTTCAGAGTATTGTGCATTGCGGTTTGTTGGTGTCTAAGTAGCAAGTTGCTCTTCTCAGCTGTACTGTGGGGCGCACATCAGAGGGTCCGCATGGCCAGCAGATTGTGGAGAAAACCCCCAATAACTAACGGAGAGCTAATTCTGGAACAATGGGACAATAGTACTCGTTCGTTCGTTCAAGTTCTAGCGGCACTCTTTAAAGCAGCTAGCCATCGTATTTACTTCTGACTGTGTTTATGCTTTTCTACGTATAAGCACCTCCTGAGTTCAAGTCAATATTGCCCAACATGCATGTGACAGGTTACCTCGCGTCAACATCAGCGTACATGTGTCTAAATGAACACCAGGAGCATTTGGCAGCCATAATATATACGCAGACGTGTCGCCAACAGCAAGTATAAACTGGCCATACACACTAAAAACTACTGGGTCAAACTTCTGGGTTAAAAAGGGACCAACTAATTTCTGGGTTATTTCAACCCAGACATTTGGGTTATTGGTTGTTGACATAACTTCTGGGTTAAGATAACCCAACATTGTAGACATTATAACCCAAATCCTGGGTCAAATATTTAACCCAAAGTTGGGTAAACCCCCCCCCCCAAAAAAAAATTCTGGGTCAAAGTAACCCAGAAATTAGTTGCTCCCTGTTAACCCAGCAGTTCGACCCAATTTCACTTTTTGGCTTTGGGCCAAAAAATGTAAAAATGACAATTCTAGTTTAGCATTAATTTGCGTTACAGGCATAAGCATATGCATGTAACATTACGAAACTAGCTATTTTTCTCACATTTGCTGTAAAACTGTCTGTAATACATTAATGTGACTTCTTTCATATTTTGTTTACCAAAAAATACTCATATTTGTGCTTTTCTGTGGCTGCCACTGCCGATTTTGTCACCATTTTGCCCGTATTCTCCTAAAATTTTGAATAATGTATCATACCACTCCTTTTATAGAGTGACCCTGGAAAATTTTTCAGGGCCAGATAGCCCGACCACTTCCCCCTCCCCCTGGGTCTGAACCAGAATCGGTACACCACTACCCCTTCACATGAACGCACAAAACAAAGGGTTCGGGCCAAGGGATAGGACTAGGGGGGGATTGGAATTCACCCTTCCTCTTCAAAAACAGAAGTTTTTCGTGCGTAATTGTGCATCTGAGAACCCTTCGTTTGAAGGGGTGTATAGCCCTACCATTCACCCCTACCCCTACACATGAATGTGAAAAACAGAGGGGAAGGGCTAAGGGGGAGGATTGAGATTGGGCCCAAGTGTCTGATGTGAAGTAAAGATGTAAAAGTGAAGAGAACTTCATGATCTTTGCTGGGGAGAGGGCAGATCTTCACCTGCTTTCTTGGTTCCAGGTTCGATCTGCTGGCCAACGGCGGGGCATCCTTGACTCTGAGCTTCGAGCGCGCTCCGTTCCTCACCCAGTACAGAACCGTGTGGGTGCCCTGGAACGCCTTCTATGTGATGGACACGCTGGTCATGAAGAAGGTGAGTGGTATCAGTCCTTACTGGGTCAGAGACTGGTGACTCAGCAGAACCACAGCTTCCTGCAGCACCTCCCAGTGACTCCAGGCAAAGGCAGAATGTAGACGTGGTGACTGCGAAGGAAACTAACTTCATGTCTGCCTCAGGAGGAGAACGACATCCCGAGCTGCGACCTGAGTGGTTTCATCAGACCCAGCCCCGTCATCGTCTCCTCCCCTCTGTCCACCTTTTACAGAGGGACCCTCGAGGACGGACCCATCATACCCGAGACTCAGGTAAAACCAGAGACCATGTTTCAGGGACTTCCTGCAGAAATGTGGGATCTATCTAAACAAATCTACCACTAAACACTGATCAATAGATAAATCAAGGCTCACTTGTTTGTCCGAGCCAGAGAGAGAATGGACGTTGACAAACAGAGCGTCCCATCTGTGGGGGGGGGACCAGGGTTCCTTTATATGGACCAAACAGGGCAAGTGTGAATATGCCCTTAAAAACTAAAAGTAGGGCAGGATTCATGCTGGAAATCTTCTTTTTTATGTTTTATCCCAGTATTTAAGGTTAGTAATTCATTGTTTATAAAATTTTGTCTCCTCAGATTAATAGTGAATGAACTTAAAATGCATTTTAATGCAAAGTGATTATATTTTTATTTGCTTGACGTCCCCGAACCATCAGTTTAACGATCAGACTCAGTCAGTTTTATTACATCAAACCCTTTTAAAGTTGACTGAAGATTTCCAGCTAGCTGTCGGTAAGGTGCTTGTTTTCTTTTTACTCGTTAGTAAATGACTTGCTGATGTTTTGAACCTTGTCCTGTCCAGCATGGCTGCAATAGACCGGCAGAAATCCTGGCTGCCGCCTTGTGCTACACAAATTAACTTTTCCAAGAGGGGCATTTGTAGATAAAGAGGAAATGTGGTTTGTAGATGAACAGCTTTTAACTTCAGTCTTCTTCTTCATGTTACTTATTACTCGTTCATGGTTAGATTTCATATAAACCTGACGAGCAGAGGAGAGGACAAGGAGGGTCTTGGAGTTTCTAATGAATAAGAAGCAGTAAAAATAGTTTAGGATGATTATGGTACTGCACACACACACACTAACCACAGGAGGAAACTGGTGTGTGTGCAAGCTAACACACACACGGCCCTACAGTACTTCCTGCCTGCAGCTGTCTGTCAGACCAATCACCAGTTTTATTGGTAAAAACGTTAAAGCCTGCAGTGATGTCAGCGTCGTCTTTGGTAGCTGTGTGTTTCTCTGTTTGGTGTGTTTCAGTGTAGTTTTCTGTGAAGTTTTATGTGTTTTTTGTCCAATTTGTGTGTTTTTGTTTGTTTCTGTGTGTTCTTTGTGTTCTTTGTGTTGTTTTGTGAGTATTTTTGTCTTTGTTTGTGTGTTTCTGTGTTTTTGTGTGCGTTTTTTGTTTTGTTTTGTGTGCATTCATATGTGTGTATTTTTGTGTGTATTGTGAGTATTTTTGTCTTTGTGTGTTTCTCTGTGTTTTTGTGTGTGTGTTTTGTTTTGTTTTGTGTGCTTTCATATGTGTGTATTTTTGTGTTGCTTTGTGTGGGTTTTTTTTTTTTTTTTTTTTTTTTTTTTTTTTTGCGTTTGTTTTTGTATGATTTTATGTGATTGTGTATTTTCGCGTGTTTGTGAATTTTTGTGTGCTTCTCTTTGTGTTGGTCTGTGTTGCTGTTTTTGTTTTTTGTGGTTACATGCGTCTTTTGCGTGTGTTCATGTGTTTTTGTATGTTTGTGTGTGTTTGTTTGTGTTCCTGTATGTTCTATGTGCATGTGTGTGTTTTTCATGGAATTTTGTCTGTGTGTGTTTTTGTGTCCTTGTGTGTTGCAGTGTGGTTTTCTCTGTTTTGTGCATTTTTTTTGTGCAATTTCTGTGCTTTCTTTGTTTCTGTGTGTGTTGCATTTGTATGTGTTCGTGTCTGTTTTGTGGTTTGCATGTTTTTCTGTGAGCTTTTTGTGTTTGTGTGTATTTGTATGTCTTGTTTTGTGTGTTTCTTTGTGTGTGCTTTTGTGTGCTTTGTGTGCATTTTTGTGTGTGCCCCTGTGCAGTTTGTGTCTGTGTTTTTTGTATTCTTGTGTGTCTCTGTGTGTTTTGTGATTTTTCATTGTTTTGTGTGTGTTTGTGTATTTTTGTGTTTTTTTCTGTTTTGTGTCTGTGTTGTTTTTTGTATTTGTATTTGTGCGTTTTTTTTTCTTTGTATTTTGTGTGTTTTTGTGTGTTATTGTGTGTCCGTGTCCATGTCTGTGTGTGTGTGTGTGTGTCTCTGTATGTGTTTCTGTGTGCTTTTGTGTATATCTGTGTGTCAGAGACAGCCAGTGTGTGTCGCATGTGGACAGAGGACAGATTGAATGAATAAGGCGGTGTGTGTGTGTGTGTGTCTCTCGTCACATTGCATTAACCATCCCCCCTGAGGAAAGGAAACAGATGACAGAATTCTGTGTGTGTTTTTATATTTTCACCACCCTGAACCAGTTCTCCATAATTACTTTTATTGGCCAGGAGTGTGTGTGTGTGCGTCTGCAGTGTGTGTAGTTATGTGCATGAGTGTGCATATCAAAGGCAAAGCAAAATGAGAACAACTCCATGGTTTTTTTGCAAACTGATTCCATAAGAGAGGGAAGGGCAGAGGGAAGGGCAAACCTAAAGGGGATGTAATGGATCCGAAATGAACACTAAACACACAGTTAATGAAAAGAAAAATACCGGAGCAGTTAAATGAACCATTCCCTGTGGAGCTTTTTTCCTTCAACATATATTTCTCTCTTTTTTTTTTTTTTTTTGTCTTGTTCTTTGAACCTTAACCTTGAAGTAAGTCTGACAGTTTGTAATAAAAAGACTTTTTTCCATTTAAAGTGACTTCTGGGATTTGGCTGTGTAGCGCAGTCAGACCGGCTCAGATGTGCAGGAAGTGTGGGGAAAAATGTGAAAAGACAAAACCAAGGAAACATGGAGACAGTTGAGCTAACGATGAAATGATGTGAATTTTCTGCTTCTATTTAAGGACATACAGTCGTCTTCAAAATTATTAATGCCCTCCAGTTAAAGAAAAGGCTATATTGACAACAGTAATTCAAATAACAAGAAACTAATAATAAATACAAATTTGCGAAATTATAGTTTAGTGAAATAAGATGGTGCTTTTGAATTGATGTTGGAAATAATAATTGAAAAAAATGAAATAAACATTAGAGCACCTTTCCCATGAACAGTGGACCAAAATACCTGTCAACAGGTGCAGAAGTCTTTTTGAACATTAGAAAAAACACAATTGCAACGATTGCCTCAGGCTCAACAAAATTTTAGCTTCAGAGCCCCACCATGCTTGTTTACTTGTTTTATTTTCTGCGTGTTTGTTTTTAATATTTCTTTCAAACCACAATTCCAAATCAATGACATGATTTTCTTTCCATCTCATTTCACTGACAGCTGATTTTTTTTTCCTTCTTTAACTTGAGAGTATGAATAATTTTTATGACGACTGTATGTCCAAACATCACACACTATACTAAAGGGAACACAGCACAGATAACTTAATTTAAACTGTCTTTTTGGGTGAATAAATGATTTCCGCTCTGTAAAACGACAGAGACGTGGAAGTTCTCAGGATGATTTTGCTGTTTAGCAGGGATCAGTGTCAGCGGCGAAAATGAAAGACAGTCTCCTCCCGTAGTTGAGATGAGGTCAGAGGTGTGTCGTCGTCTTCTAGGTTTAGTGTCTCTGTTCAGATCTAAATCAGAGCAGTCCTGCTCGTCCTTCACCTGCAGGTGCACCTCATAAGATATGCGCTGAGACGTGTCTTCAAAGAGGCGAGCCATGGGAATTTGACATAAATATGGACCTCCTCTGGAGACTTCATTTGAACGCTCACTTGTTTGAAGCACGGCCAGACTCCATTACTCACTTTTAGCGTCCTGTCACACGGCCGTGGCTGAACCGAGCGGCTGAACCGAGCTATCTGCACCTCTCACTTTGTACTGGGGAAAAGCTAAATTCATCATTTCTGACACGTTCTCTCATATTTATGATGTGAAGCTACTTTTTAGTTTTGAGCTGAAACCAAACACAGTCTAGAAGATGTAAATCTGCAGCAGACACACATTGATCATTTCCTTTTCTTTGCCTGCCAACAGCAGCATGAAGCGTGTCATCGAGGAGTGTGAGGATGATGAAGGTGATGTGTGTGTTGTTCCTTCTACAGGTTTTACAGGAGGAAACTTCGATACCTGGCAGCGATCTAAAGCTGGTCTACCTGAGCTCCAGAGCAGCGGGATATAAACCGGTCCTCAAAGTCTCCATGACGCAGACCTCAATACCGTTCAATCTGATGAAGGTGAGAGAAGATGCTCTCAGCATCAGGCATCTTCATCTCATTAAGCTGAACTGTAGTGACCTTCGTGTCTGGTCCTGTTGATCCAGGTTCACCTGATGGTGGCGGTGGTGGGCCGACTCTTCCAGAAGTGGTTCCCTGCCCAACCAAATCTGTCCTACACCTTCATCTGGGACAAGACCGATGCGTACGGCCAACGTGTCTACGGGCTGTCGGAGGCAGTTGGTGGGTTGAGTTCAAATAGTAAACCTGAATAAAAGCAACAGAAGATCTAAAGCTGTTTCCACCAGCAGGTGGAATGTAGGCCAGGAGCAGAGACAACGTTTGGTACGGACGGGTGGATTTTGTCCGTATCCTGACGTATGAAGCTAACTTAACGGAATGGTCCCAAACAAATAGGAGGGGTTGGGTTGCATATTTAGCCCTGTTTCCACCAACAGGTCCGGGTCAGGTTGGGATGGTCCGCTTTTTTTGCGTTTCCACACGCAAAAACTTGGATGGATACCCATATCCGACCCGCCCGTCCTGCTTTTTTTGTGTTCCTGCCGTTAGGTACCAGACTTACCTATCAGGTCCAATTGAAAGAGTCATCCCTTCCTGTGCAACTCATCACCAAGAACAAAGTGGCAGCAGCGCCATGATTAAATATACAATTGGTTTTTGTAAGTTAAAGCCACATATTAAGAAGAAATAATACAAGCTGCTGGATGTCAGCTGTTCTCATCCTTGGTTTCTGTGTCATATTCTTAGTTATAATTCAAGGCAAGCACCACTATGACATCATGCTAGCGGATGTAGCTATCCCTATCTGACCGATGCGCTGCCTGCTGGGCAGAGGTATGGTTGACTGTGGAAACGCTACAGATATCAGGGCACTTCCGAACTGTAGCGTACCGGACCATACTGCCGAGTGAAAACGGGGCTTCCAAAGAGCTCAGAGAATGTTACATAAAGTTATTTCTGAAAAGACTTTTTTGTTAGTGAGCTTTCTTAAATCTAGTTTGTAGAGGAAAAGATTATTGAGATTAACTCCGATTAATCTGAGGATTACAGTGTACTGTAGGAGATGCTAACAATTACCAATCACAGTGTAACAGTCTGACTAAAATCAGCTTTGTGCCGTGTGTGTCCAACAGTGTCAGTGGGGTTTGAATATGAGTCGTGTCTGGATCTCATCCTCTGGGAAAAGAGAACGGCCGTTCTGCAAGGCTATGAGATGGACGCGTCCAACATGGGAGGATGGACGCTGGATAAACATCACATCCTGGATGTACAGAACGGTAAGGGACAAAGCCAACAAACAATTACACAATCGATGCCGCAGCACATTAATCGTACCCAAGCTCAAACCCTCTGAGCTGCCCTGAGACAGTCCAACAGTGAGTCTCGTCTGGGTTGAGCAAAGTTTTAACTTTACCTGCTGTGAATAAAAATCTTCTTCCTTTGATAGTAGATGAATATGATGCGAGTCTAAATGGACCTGCTTTATCTAAGATAAGGGGATTAATGAACGGTTGGAGATTAAAGCTCACCCGTCAGGGGAGATGAACAAAGAGATGATGGAAACCAAACACACTGTCTTCTGTGTGTGTCTTCAGTTTAGACCTATCAAGGAGCATCTCAGTCGCTATCAACAGTAGACAGGGACATGTCATCAAGCTCATTTAAAACATTTACCGTATTTTCCAGACAGTCGTGCTTTTTTTTCATAGTTTGGCTGCTCCTGCAACTTAGAGTCCAGGGCAGCTTATATATATCAACATATATACAATTCAACATATTTTTAGGTGTTAATTCATATTGACTGACATGAGCCAAGGAGTAAACATTACCATCTAACACCACATGAGGGCACTCTAGGCTTATGACAACTGTATTCTGCTCAGAGAGCAAAGATCCCAAAATAGCCTTATCTCAGCGATAGGAGTTCGTTTGGACATCTTGCTGTACTCTGTGCGATGGAACAAATCCTCAAAAGACATGTTTATCCTGCTTGGTGGGTTCATATCGGGTACTGATGTATTTCAGTCCTAGACCATTCAGAGCTTTATTGACCAGCAACAGGTCTATCCTCTGACAGACCAGCAGCCAGTACAAAGACCTCAAAACTGGACTGATGTGGTCCACTTTTCTGGTCTTAGTGAGAACTTGGGCAGCAGAGTTCTGAATGAGCTGCAGCTGTCTAACTAGTTTTTTAAGTAGACCAGTAAAGACACTGTTACAATAATCAAGCTGGCTGAAGATGAACGCATGGACTAGCTTTTCCAGATTTTGATCACCTCAGTTTTGTTTTTGTTCAGCTGAAGAAAGTTGAGGCACATCCAGACATGAATCTCCTCAATGCAAGAGCTTGTACAGGGCCTCAGTCTCCTGGTGACATTATATATCTGTGTGTCATCTGTGTAGCTATTGTAACTAATATTGTTGTTCTTTTGAACCTGGGCCAGTGGGAGCATGTAGATGTTAAACAGAAGAGGGCCCCAGGATAGACCCCTGGGGAACCCCACAGATCATTCTTGTCTGCTCGGATGTAAATTTACCTACTAACACAAAGTACTTCCTATTCTCCAAATACATTTTGAACTAGTTTAGTACAGAACCAGAGACCCTCCCAGTTCTCCAGTTATTGGAGTAATATAATGTGGTCAGCTGTATCAAATGCAGCACTGAGATCCAGTAAAACCAACACTGACATTTTTCCAGCATCAGTATTCAGACATATGTCATTCATGACTTTGGTCAGATCAGTCTCAGATCTGTCTAAAATCTGACTGTCTTAAAAAAGTCGTCAAGTCGGTTTAACTTTATAATCAGAGTGATTGCCGAAGTTTTAGCAGTTATGAATAGACTCAAGTCACAGTGACGTTACTTCTGTAGCTGGAGGCAAAAACAGAGGAAAGACTTCGACTAGAAGACTAGAAACGGGCATCTCAAGTGTTATTTGGACTTAATAATGTCGTCTTTGTATGTTTGGGTGCCAGAATAGGAGGAACAGTGTTCCTGGCAGTAAATTTGACTTTTTTAGGACACCAGCAGACATGAAAGGCTGCTACATACTTCGCGAGAAGCAAAAACTTTCTTCTTGTTCTCAGGGCCACAAGCACAAAATGACGTCATTTTTTTTCTTGCGGACGTGTTTGAGGACGGCTTGTGACTTGTTCTCGACCCCTCGGCTGAGCAGAACTTTCTGCTCGGGGAGTTCCCAGAAGTATTGTGTGATGGTCAGACATTTGAGGCAAGCGGGGTTTACACAGACGCTTGAAGTAGAGAGTTGTCACTTTCACATTTCCGCACATGTGATGTTGAATGGATAGTTTTATTAAACAGCTGGTGGAGGTGGTGAGAAAGGAAGAAAATGTAAACTACATGTGGCATTTAAACACACGGACACCACTGCGTGCGCAACCCCGTCCTGCCACAGACGAAGTTTATTGTAAATGTATAATCACTGGGTGAACACAGTCGCCCCCCTCTTCCCTCTGCCCGCACCGGGTCGCAGAGCTTCTTGTGGAAAATAAAATGACTTGACAAAAACAAACTTTTTTCTTGTTCTTGCAGCCTCATGGGCAAGAACAAAGTTCTCGCTTCTCATGGAATATGTAACAAGCTTAATGCTCAGAAAGAACGAAGACAATTGTGGTGGAATATAAGACAAAGCAGAAGGTGTGAAAATGTGACAAGCTGCTGATTTGAATTACAGGATAGAAGCAGCAGCTTTAATAAAAACATTTGCTGCATTTTTTTTCCCCTTTTTTGTTGTTTCAATAAAAAATGTTGAAACCAAGAACAAAGACCAAAACATCCTCATCAACCTGCTTTTCTCAAGTTTCCTTCTGACTCCAGTTCTGTCTGTGCTCAGTATTACATCCACTGTCACTCACAGAACGGGAATGAAGAACTATCACTGTGCTATAAGTCATGTTTATTAGTGCTAAACCTAAAAAAGGACAGCTAATTCTGTCTGTCTGCTGTCTGTTTAAAAGTTGTAAGGTTGAATTTTTCTGACTGAAGTCATTATCAAATGGCAGTGAAGCTGACAACAACGAAAGGAAGTTTATTACTAAATAACACATATTGTTAAATTAGCCTTTTTACATTAGTGACATCCCTCTCATCCTTCCTCCCTGTCTTGCTGTCCTCTATCTGTCACACCATCCATAAATTTGCTTTCACTCCACCCTCCCTGCAGTCTTCTTGGGCTTTCAACACATTGTCACCCAATTCATTGTGTGTGTGGGTGTGATTGGAGATGTTCAGTCCACATGCACACTCCCTCATGTGGTGTGATTTTGTGTCTTGAGGGACACCAGCAGCTCATAATGTGTGTTTGTGTGTCTGAGACTAAAACACAGTGTGTGAAGATGTGAATCTGTTGTGTGTGTTTGAAGGAAAGATCAACATCCTCTGCTGCTCTGGCTTCACGCATGATGCATGAGATTTCTTATCTGTGTAACACATGGTCATAATATCAGGCTTGTTGTCTCCATGACCTGCTGTCATTAAATCTGATATCATCAAATTAGGGATTAATACGTCTTCCTCAGTCCGTGAACTGAATCTGTTAAGGATCTCATCAATCTGAGTTGCAGGATCTGGACTAGTTAGCTTGTATGCAGTCCCTGTTGCAGGATCTGAAGCAGTTGGCATGTGTTTTGCATGTTGCAAGACCTGAAGCGGGTAGCATGTGTTGATTCTGTGTTGCAGGACCTGAAGCAGTTAGTGTGTGTTTTGTGTGTTGCAGGACCTGAGGCAGTTAGCATGTGTTGTTTCCGTGTTGCAGGACCTGAGGCAGTTAGCATGTGCTGTTTCCGTGTTGCAGGACCTGAAGCGGTTAGCATGTGCTGTTTCCGTGTTGCAGGACCTGAGGCAGTTAGCATGTATTGATTCCGTGTTGCAGGACCTGAAGCTGTTAGCATGTGTTTTGCATATTGCAGGACCTGAAGCAGTTAGTGTGTGTTTTGTGTGTTGCAGGACCTGAGGCAGTTAGCATGTGTTGTTTCCGTGTTGCAGGACCTGAGGCGGTTAGCATGTGTTGATTCCGTGTTGCAGGACCTGAGGCAGTTAGCATGTGTTGTTTCCGTGTTGCAGGACCTGAGGCAGTTAGCATGTGTAGATTCCGTGTTGCAGGACCTGAAGCTGTTAGCATGTGTTTTGCATATTGCAGGACCTGAAGCAGTTAGCATGTGTTTTGCATATTGCAGGACCTGAAGCAGTTAGCATGTGTTTTGCATATTGCAGGACCTGAAGCAGTTAGTGTGTGTTTTGTGTGTTGCAGAACCTGAGGCAGTTAGCATGTGTTGTTTCCGTGTTGCAGGACCTGAGGCAGCTAGCATGTGTTGATTCCGTGTTGCAGGACCTGAAGCTGTTAGCATGTGTTTTGCATATTGCAGGACCTGAAGCAGTTAGTGTGTGTTTTGTGTGTTGCAGAACCTGAGGCAGTTAGCATGTGTTGTTTCCGTGTTGCAGGACCTGAGGCAGCTAGCATGTGTTGATTCCGTGTTGCAGGACCTGAAGCGGTTAGCATGTGTTTTGCATGTTGCAGGACCTGAAGCAGTTAGCATGTGTTGATTCCGTGTTGCAGGACCTGAGGCAGTTAGCATGTGTTGATTCCGTGTTGCAGGACCTGAGGCAGTTGGCATGTGTTGATTCCGTGTTGCAGGACCTGAGGCAGTTAGCATGTGTTGTTTCCGTGTTGCAGGACCTGAGGCAGTTAGCATGTGTTGTTTCCGTGTTGCAGGACCTGAGGCAGTTAGCATGTGTTGTTTCCGTGTTGCAGGACCTGAGGCAGTTAGCATGTGTTGTTTCCGTGTTGCAGGACCTGAGGCAGTTAGCATGTGTTGTTTCCGTGTTGCAGGACCTGAGGCAGTTAGCATGTGTTGTTTCCGTGTTGCAGGACATGAGGCAGTTAGCATGTGTTGTTTCCGTGTTGCAGGACCTGAGGCAGTTAGCATGTGTTGTTTCCGTGTTGCAGGACCTGAGGCAGTTTGCTGATCCAGTCCAGAAGAGTCTCAGATGTAAGGATGGGCAGGTGTTCATCAATCTGCAACAGAATGTGGAACAGTTTCAGAAACGTGTTCCTCAACATACAACTGCAAAGACTTGGAATTTCTACACTATCATGAAAAGATTGTGAGAAAGTGGAGACCTGCTTCTGCTCCAGAGGCACAGCTGGAAATCAGATCTGGATGCCTCTGATCTTCATGGCCTGAGGCAGCACCGCATTAAAACAGGCATGGTTCAGACATAGGATCAGTTTTTGTTACAGACTCACCCGCTTTGAGGTATTAGCGTTTACTTCTGAACTGACTGTATCCTCAGAGCACCGGGGGATAACGCACTGTAACTGCCAATGGGAAGAGATTTAATTAGCTTGTTTTAATGGATGTGCTCATGTTTAAAAAACCTGCTACGTTTGTTGTAAAGATGGAATACAGAAATTATTTAAGTACGGCAGTTTCTACCTAAATGTGACGTAGATGTGTGTGCAATATCTTCTATGACTATACAAAAACCTCTGAGACATGGAAACTCAAACAGCTGTGTATGGTTCACCCATCACAGTTTCTATGTGCTTCTGTTGGTTTTAGTGTCATCAGTAGTGTTTGTTTACCTTTAACTCGCTGCTGTTTCGACTTCACTGTGCTGTTTTCACTGATGTCTTTCATGCTGAGCCTGATGTGTCTTCATCGTGCAGTCATGTCATGTGTGAAAGTCCAAAGGCAGCATGGGGCGTGGAGGTGGTCCAGTAGGGAGGCAGAAACAAGGCAAGCAGGCATGCTCAGTGTGAGCGTTGGCAGAGCAGTTGGATGTATTCTCCACTTCAGGTGGTCCGCCAGTCTAGTTCTTTAACATCACAGCAGAAGCTGTCTTGATATTTTTTCTTCTGAATCTTCTTTTCTTTCACAATTGTGCTGAAGAGACGTTATAGCTGCGCATTTTTCCTGGTATACAGTTGAAGGATAATTACCAGATGCCTCACATTGGTTGTTCCTGACCACCAGATACAAAAATTTGGCTTCCTGACTGAAATGTGCCGCTGTCAAGTTTTTCACATCCTGACCCTGAAGTTAGTAATAAAAACAAAGATGCACTATTTTCACCGCCATTTTATTCAACAACCACAACTCAGAATACACAGATGGCATGTGAAATACCAGTAAATCAGTAGTCTAGATCAGTAGTGTAGGATAGGGTTGGGCAATATAGCAAAATATGTTGTCTGGAAGATAGAAGACCGACGACAATCACTTTGTACTGTGAGGACGCTCAGGGACGTCTTTCAGCACAACACCTGGTGTAGTGCCGAAAGATATCCCCAAAAGCCGGCATATGTTCTGTTGTCTGGTCGGTGACTGTGTCCGTCTTAGATATCGTCTTACATATATATTTATATACATATATATATGTGTGTGTGTGTATTTATGTATTTTGGTCCACTGTTCATGAGAAAGGTGCTCTAATGTGTCTGGAATAGTTTGTTTGTTTGTTTTAAATGATTCTTTTCAACCACAAATCAAAACCGATAATTTATTTCACTAAATTATAATTTTGTAAATTTCTATTTATTCTTAGTTTCTGTAGTTTCTTGTTATTTGAATTATTATTGTCAATTTAGCCTTTTCTTTAAATGGGGGGAATGAATAATTTTGAGGACGACTGTATATTGTTATCGTGACATAAAATGAGCTACAGTATATCATGATATTAGATTTTGGTCATATCACCCAGCCCCAGTGTTTTATCTTAATAAGAATGGAGTCGTTTAAATGTCATGTGGTGCAAACGAACCTTTTTTTTTTTTTTTTTTTTTTTAGAAAATGTCATTATGGGGAGCCGAAGTCATGCCCATCTACTTTCGACCCATGGGACCTTCAAAATGAAAAAATATGGGCAGAGTGGGACCACAAAATAATTCTTTACTGGCCATTGACTCCCATTCATATTTTTTTCATTTCTAAGGTCCCTTGAGGCTCATTGGGAGGGGCATGACTTGGGCTGCCCATAGGGTGCCGGTTGTAGAGGGTGGGGGAGTGCTAATAAGAGCTAACAAGAGTACCAATAAGTGTGTAAACCAAAAAAAGAAAAACTAAGATAATGTCAGGATCCAACACTGGATCTGACTTCCACAGCAAAAGCAGGACAAAACAGCTCTCTGGACCACTTCCCTCCAGCTCAGATACCACAAATGCACCATGAGAACAATCATGCTTCAGCAAGTTTACATGCCATATCTGGGTTAATTTGGTCTCAGTTCCTCTAAAACAGAATAAGGTCTGATAAATTTGGCCTGAAATGGCGAACCAGCTGTAGGAAGGGGCCAAACACCTGTTTCACAGCATTCTGTCCCACGATCTTCGTGTTTTCATCCTTACTCAGGCAGCTGTTAGTCTTTCAGGCTAATTCACCTGCTACCTAAACCTATTTACATAATCCAGCAGGTCAACAGGCAGGTGCGGCTCTTTCAGGTCACCCTGTAGCACAGCCAGCAGACCCAAACACAAGGTCAGTCAGTCTGAACCCCGTACTCTCCTGAACCACCTCTCTGGCAGACCGTAGAGGCCTTGGCAAACCTTCCTTCCAGTCCTGGCCCAGCTCAACGGAATGAGCCTGCAAAGGTGCTTTAACCTCCGATTGGGCCTTTGAAAAGTCCCCTGGCTCTATGATACACCAATGCGCAATTATGCTGGAAAAAAACATGGAAAAATAGGTGTGAGGAAACATTTATGCCATATTACTCTGCACAGCTAAGGGAATGCCAAAAGAAGCCAGTCAGTGCTTTTACAACAGATTTGGTGGTTATGCTGCAATCAAGATGAAGACAGGGTCATCTCAACCACAATACCAGTTATTTGATATCATTTTTTCATCTGTTGTGTGTCAATAACCTTAACTTTGCCTCATTATTCCATGAAGTACCACATCTAGTGGTTTGAGGGAAATCTGCCTTGGATAAGCATGCCTTCACTGACATTAAAGGAAAAGTTTCTTTTTTTTCAACCTGGACCTTATTTCTAGGAGTATATACGTGCATTTACTCACTGATAAATTTTCTGCATCACTTTGAGTCCTTCGGGAGATATTACGTTGAGTCGCCCTTCAGTGTTTAGAGTTTTGCAAATTGTGTTTTTGTTGTCTGGGTAGCGAGCTGCTCTTCTCAGCTGTACTATGGAAGCGCGCATCGTGAACGCGCAGCCGTGAAAAGTGTGTAGAACACCCTGATAACTAACGAAAAGCTAAATCTGAACTCACGGTACAATAGTACTCGTTCGTTCGTTCATTCTACTTAAAGTATTGGCAAAAATCGAGGAGTTTTGCTGTGGAAAATGTCTCATATAGTGGCTGCCACATCTCTCCCATTTTACTGGAGGAACACCGAAGGGCGACTCAACGTAATATCTTCCGAAGGACTCAAAGTGATGCAGAAACTTTACCGGTGAGTAAATGCTCGTATATACTCCTAGAAATAAGGTCCAGGTTGAAAAAAAAGAAAGTTATCCTTTAATGACATAATTAGCAAGTGTCTGTCACTCCACAAGCCACAAAGTTTGCAGGAGGTGGACTGCCGTCCGCGTGAGACCGGGATCAGCATACATGCTGGCAGCCTTTACCGACACCATTTTACAGAAAGTGGTGGTTGTAAGTAAACACAACACTACGATGCCACTGTGTCATTTCCCGGTTGGATCTTTGCTGAAACATTACAGTATGTGATTGGCTTAGAAATGCAGCCGAATGCTGGACCCTACAAATCCTGCAGACATATCCACTCCCAACCAGTCCACGCAGATGGCCTTCCTTCCTGGTTCTGGTTCCACGAGAGGTTTTCCATCCGGGTTCTAGCTCTGCTAGAGGTTTTACTCCATGGTTCTAGTTCCACTAAAGGTTTTCCTTCCTGGTTCTGGTTCCGCTAGAGGTTTTCCTCCCTCGTTCTAGTTCTTCTAGAGCAGGGATCACCAACTCCGGACCTCTTAGGCCAGTGTTTGAAAGGTTTTCAAAATTTCTGTGCTCCCACTCACCTGACTAAAATTAAATGGGTCCAACAGCCTATGAAGTTCTGCACAATGACTCATTAATTTGGGTCAGGTGTGTTGGCACAGGGTGACATTGAAAACCTTCTAGACACTGGCCCAAGAGGTCCGGAGTTGGTGATCCCTGTTCTAGAGGTTTTCCATCCTGGTTCTAGTTCCACTAAAGGTTTTCCTTCCTGGCCCTGGTTCTGCTAGAGTTTTTCCTTCCTGGTTTTAGTCCTGCCAGAGCTTTTCCATCTTGGTCCTGGCTCTGATGGAGGTTTTCCATCCTGGTCCTGGTTCTGATGGAGGTTTTCAATCCTGGTCCTGGCTCTGATAGAGGTTTTCCATCCTGGTTCTGGCTCTGATGGAGGTTTTCCATCCTGGTCCTGGTTCTGATGGAGGTTTTCCATCCTAGTTCTGGCTCTGATGGAGGTTTTCCATCCTGGTCCTGGTTCTGATAGAGGTTTTCAATCCTGGTTATGGCTCTGATGGACGTTTTTTATCCTGGTTCTGGCTCTGATGGACGTTTTTTATCCTGGTTCTGGCTCTGATGGAGGTTTTTAATCCTGGTTCTGGCTCTGATGGAGGTTTTCAATCCTGGTCCTGGCTCTGATGGAGGTTTTTAATCCTGGTTCTTCTGGCTCTGATGGAGGTTTTACATACTGGTTCTGGTTCTGATGGAGGTTTTCCATCCTGGTTCTGGTTCTGATGGAGGTTTTCCATCCTGGTTCTGGCTCTGATGGAGGTTTTTCATCCTGGTTCTGGCTCCGATGGAGGTTTTCCATCCTGGTCCTGGCTCTGATGGAGGTTTTCCATCCTGGTCCTGGTTCTGATAGAGGTTTTCAATCCTGGTCCTGGCTCTGATGGAGGTTTTTAATCCTGGTTCTGGCTCTGATGGAGGTTTTCCATCCTGGTTCTGGCTCTGATGGAGGCTTTCCTCTTCAGTATCTCCTTGTGCAGCTCAGGTTGGAGGACTGAATAAAGGAGAACACCTGATCCCATCTGCTGGTCCTTAGCTGGTCTTGGACTGATGTGGATCATTTAATGAATTTGTTTTAATTGGATCATAATCAGACTACATTTGTAACAATGTTAATTGGTCCTGTATGAATAAAGCTGAATTGAGTAAATGAGAGAGTATCTGTGCTGAAAGCTGTGTGAGCTGCTTTTTTGGAGACAGGAAGTCTGATTATGGATGCAGATTATTTCTCAGGTGGTGCTGAAATATTGTTCAATGGAGATCATTTTTATTTAAAAATTCCACCTTTCAAATACAAATGTTTAGCGTGGGTGTAGCTTTAATGGAACTGATTAAAATCCACATATAAAACAGAGTTTTCTCACACGCACACACACTCACACACACACTTCGTAAACTGTGAGAAAGCCTCGCTGGCTTCTCTTTCAACACAGTAGGAGAATTCAATGTTCTACCTCTCACTGTCTTTCACTTACTTTCTCATCATCCTCCATCACCACACACACACACAGGCAACCATTTTTTCTAGACAGGCAGCTAGTGGGCTGCCCTTTGCAGACCGCAGCGCAGCATGTGAGGACCCCTGCTGGGTCGACCTCTGTTGATCAATCAACTTGCAGAATGAAGGAAGAGATGAAAGAGGCAGAGGAGGAGAGGATGATGGAGAGAAGGCTGAGGAGAGGAGTGTAGAGATGGTTCATGGGAAGGGAACTTCCTCGTGTGGAATTTGAGGGCCAACATTAATATCTCATGCTGAGTGTGAAAAACGAAGGTATTGACCACCGTCTCCACTCAGTGTGAAGACGCAGCTGTTCTCTAAGCTCTGTGCTGATGTCTCAGCTCCTCATCCTGTCCAGGATCCTCCACAGATCACGTCTGCCTCCATGCACTAACCAGTGCAGCCGTTTGCATGGCGTTAGAGTGAGATTATACTGTAGCAAGTACTGTTAATAGTTAATATGATAAAAGATATAACTAAGAGGTCTTTTTCTGTTTGAAGCAGGGCTTCCTGTTTAGTTGTATTCTGCCAAGATGGATGGATGGATGAATGATAAAAGAGTGGATGGATGGATGGATGGATGGATGGATGGATGGATGGATGGATGGATGGATGGATGGATGGATGGATGATGAGAGAGTGGATAGATGGATGAAAGAGTGGATGGATGGATGGATGGATGGACAGATGGATGGATGAAAGAGTGCATGGATGGGTAGATGGATGGATGAAAGAATGGATGGATGATGAATGGATGAAAGAGTGGATGGATGGATGGATGGATGAATGATGAAAGAGTGTATAGATGGATAAAACTGTGGATGGATGAAAGAGTGGATGGATGGATGGATGGATGGATGGATGAAAGAGTGGATGGATGGATGGATGGATGAATGAAAGAGTGCATGGATGGATGGATGAAAAAATTGGATGGATGAAAGAGTGGACGGATGGATGGATGGATGAATGAAAGAGTGCATGGATGGATGGATGAAAAATTGGATGGATGAAAGAGTGGACGGATGAATGGATGGATGAAAGAGTGGATGGATGGATGGATGATGAGAGAGTGGATAGATGGACAAAAGAGTGGGGAGGATGGATGAAAGAGTGCATAGATGGATGGATGGATGGATGGATGGATGAAAGAGTGCATGGATGGATGGATGGATGGATGGTTGGATGAAAGAGTGGATGGATGGAAGGATGGATGGAAGAGTGCATGGATGGATGGATGGATGGATGGATGAATGGATGGATGGATGGTTGGATGAAAGAATGGATGGGTGGATGGATGGATGGATGGATGGATGGATGGATGGATGGATGATGCATGCAAACATAGGTTGAGCACTGATGCAGGATTGTGAGATGGAGGACGTTTTTCCAAGATGGCAGAGTTTTAATAATTCAGCTCTCAGCAGGAGGTTCGTCTTTGATGTTTTACTTTGAAGAACGACTTCATTCATTTCTTTTCTCCCTACACAGTCCTACACCTTCTTTCCTCCTTTACTTCACATTGTCTGTCCTTTGTCATCATCCATCCTTTCAGTCTTCCTAAATTTCTGCCATACCCTTTTCATATCAAAGATATATTTTCATCTCTTCTTCTTTTCTTCACACACGCTTTTATTAGCACACACACAAGCATTATATGATTATGAGCTCCAGCCATCTCCATAAACTATAAGAATGTTCCTCTAACTTTATATAATAGAGACTCTGAGGTGATGTTACACCATGTTACATCTGATTACCTCCATTCAAGACTGAATCACCTGGTTTTGTGTTTTGTCTATTTATTGTTAGTTTATCCAGTTTCCCGGGTCATTGAACACCTCACCCTGTCCTTTTACACCTTCAGTCCATCCCTGTTCCAACAAAAGTCTGAAAATGAAGCAGTTTAATTAAATGTTTCTGTAGTTAAGCTGATGACTAAAACTTTTATATCCCTTACAGTCATTTTAGTATCCGAACATTTTCCGTCACTGTAACAAAGCAGAGGTGCCATCTGTTGGTACCAAGAAAGAATGATCAGTCCCAGTACTGCAGGGTGGAAAATATTTAACAGAAAATATTTTAATGTCTCAAAGTGATCTCTTCATTTGTCTTTAATAAACTTAATAACAGTTGCCGTGTGTCTACATCTGATCCAGAACACGGCTTCTTCAACCCCCTCTCTACCAGTGAACCATACTGGACCAGTAGTCCGCTACAGCTGGGTCCCTGTTGGTTCATAAAGAGTCTTCATCTCTGTCATGGACCTGACAGAAATCCTGGAACAGGTTTGCTTTCTGTTCCCAGAGTTAAAGCTAAACTTGGAGAAGTTGCTTTCTTTTTTTTTTTAGCACCGTGTGAAACAAATTCTCCAAAGATCAGTAGATCTGCTGCAGTTGTTTCTGGTTTCAAACCAAATCTGAATACTTTCCAGTTCACCTCTGTGTTAGACTGATTTAATTAAACTGAGAACTGAAAGGGATATTTTTGTCTTTGTCTCATTTTTTCAGTTTTTTCTGTATCATTTTAATTAATTATGTTTTCTTTTAAGAATGTTGCATGTGGAATCGTGCTTCCTGAATGAATTTTCCCTCCTTTTGTTCGATCATCAGAGGTCTGATTACTGTCATCTTCATGTCCATCTCCACCAGGTATACTGTACAAGGGCAACGGAGAGAATATCTTCATTTCCCCTGCAGCCTCCCGTCATCAGCAGCATCATGGGTGAGTAGAGATCTGTGAGCGGGACTGAAATAATCCTCAGCCTGTAAACAGATGCTACATGCTACAATGTCATGTGAAAGAACACGGCTGTCACTGAGGCATGATCAGATCCAACTTTGAGCTGCAGAGGGGAGGAAGTAAGAGAGAAATGAGCTGGTGTAGCAGAGCTCACCAGTGTAACCAGTAAATAAATGCTCAGATGACTCCACACCAGAGACCTGGAGAGACCTGATTTGTGGCTCTACCCCCTCTGATTGGCTGGTGTGAGGATTTCTTTTCTTCACCAGAAAATTCATTCAATGTCTAAAAGTGGATTAAACGGACAGCTTTAATGAACAGCTGACTGAGGTGGTGAGAAAGTACGAAAATATATACAACACACATGAAAATACATAGAAACAACCGCACACAGATGTCCCAGTCAAAGGGTTTCTGGCTGCACGCACGTTTGACCATATCAGAGCATCGGCAGTGCGCATGCGTGCTTCACGTAGAGTCTGACCGATACGTCAGCTTCCGAAGTTTGTCAGCATTTCCCTGCTTCAGCACACCTGACTCAAATTTAATGGATTCAACAGCCAATGAAGTTCTGCACAGTGACTCATTCGCTGTGTCTCACGTTTTAGTCTGCACTCTGCAAAGCGCGCAGACTACGTAGGCTACGGAGTTTGCTACAGAGTCCGCGCACTCTGAAGCAGCCTCCTCAGTAGGCTGCTGAAATGGGACATCCTTGCCAACAAGAATTTCCCATAGTGCTCCAGTGCTGTTGCATAGCAACTGCAGACTCCACAGCTGTCTAGTGACGGTATTCATTCCACTTATTCCTTCAGATACGTCGTAAAAACTAAAATGAAACCGGTCGTTTTATTCCTTTTCATTTATCTGTCGTTTCCTGATCGTTACCACCCCCATTAACCCCTCGTTAACACCTGAATAATGTCAAACAAATGCATTTTCTGAGGCAAAAACTCTCTTTTTAAGCTTATCTGCATATGCTCTGTTGTTTCTAATGGGTAAACACTTCATTTAACGCTTAAAAATCCAAGAATATATCCAAATATTACACTCATGGCTCTGCTGCTTATTCCCTCCCATCTTGTGTGCAATGAATTCTGGGATAGGCGAGGCCATGAAGTATACATCGCATGTATCCTTCGTTTCAGGCCAAAGGGAGGATACGGAGTCTCCTTCAGACGTTTTTGAAATGGGACAATACTTGATGTGCCGTTGTGACGTATGCAGCCGACGAATCCGCACTCGTAGTGTGAAGATGCAACATGAGACAGCCATTAATTTGAGTCAGTTTTCACTAACATGGTGAAAACCGTCCGGACACTGGCCCAGAAGGTCCTGATTCTGTGATCCCTGTAGTCTATGCTAATTACCAAAATACACTAAAAGTATATTACACCTGCCCATATATTGGATACTGGCTGGTATCGGCTATATCGGCCAATATTTAATATCAGCCTTTACAGTTGTGCTTGAACGTTTTCATATGCTTCCACTAAAGACAGAAAAAAAAAGTGAAATAAGTTGAAATTGACAAAAATAAATTAATTAAAAAATGTACATCTTGACATTGATTTTAAATTGTGGTTCAGCAGGAATATTAAAAGCAAACACACAAATAAAACAAGTTAACAAACATGATGGGGCTCCTGAGCTAAAATGAGACAATCACTGCAATCAAGTGTTTTCTGTAACGTCCAATCAGACGTCTGCATCTGTTGACAGATATTTTGGTTCACTGTTTATGAGCAAGGTGTTTTAATTGGGACCATTTTTTGTTTGCATGATTTCAATTGCTTTCTGAACAAAAAATTCAAAATCAGTATTTTATTTCACTAAATTATAATTTAGTCATTTTTTATTTATTATTACTTTTTTTCAATTTTCTGTTATTTGAATAACTATGTGAATTTAGCCGTATCTCTTGTAGGAGGGTAAAGTTAACTTTCAAGTACAACTGTATATCAGATATAGTTTTTTTAAGGCCCCCAATATCGGCATCAGGCCCAAAAATCCCATATCAGTCAGGCTCTAGTTTCACCCAAATACTATTGCAATATTTCAGTTTCTCATCATTCCCTAACGTTACCCTACGTGCTGATAACCACTGATAATGTCCATTTAATCAAGTGATAATGACCAAATCGGGTAAATGTGAAGCGAACATCAGTTTATAGCTTGGCTGTGGAACTATGGGTAATCTCTGAAGACAGCTGGGATGACCAACCTGAAGCCATGACCGTGTAGCTGATGCCGTGTGATTATTCCATGTAGCATGCAGACTTGAATCAGAATGTCCTATAAATTCCTTCCACAAGATGAAAGAACTACTGCTTCATATCAGAAACCAACAGTTTCACCAATAAAAGCTGTTTTTCTACCTCGTCTTCCAGGAAACGGTCGTCGCCGCAGCATCTCCTGTCCCAGCTGTAACGGACAGGCGGAGGGCAACAAGCTGCTGGCGCCTCTGGCTCTGGCCTGTGGAGCAGATGGCAGCATCTTCGTCGGAGACTTCAACTACATCAGGAGAATCTTCCCTTCCGGGAATGTGACCAGTGTCATGGAGCTACGGTAAGGGGAGGGCAGGGGTTATAAAAATAAACGTGTCAGCCATAGAGGATGGGATCTATTTTAATCCAGCTCATTCGTATTCTGACCTGTGTGTCATGGAGGTGGGAGAACTGGAGTAAAACCATGTGAGACCTTGACTCGGATATTTAATTAAATGAAAGTGAACAACTGAGCAGACGGAGCTTCTCTGGACATCTTTTCTCTCAACTTTAAATCTGTATTTCTGAAGAAGACATTTTAAGGATGTTAGAGGTTCAGAGGAAGTGATGTCTGGCTGGAAATTTCTCTCTCTGTCAAAAGACTTAAGATGCTTGTTTTAGGGATGAAGTGATTAGAAAGGTTTCCAGTCCAGGATAGACCAATACATCATCCAGCCGATATTTGTGTTTTTTGCTGGTATTTGCATCGGCCGGTTAGAGTTAAATTAAATTAATTAAATTAATTAAATTAAAGTTAATAAAGACAGAACAGAGTTCCTGTGCTGTGGAAGACATCCTGTCTTGTTCCAGTCCCTAAAAAACCACAACCAGCTGAACCAAATGACTACAGACCAGTTGCCCTGACATCTCACATCATGAAAGTCCTGGAGAGACTCTTACTGGCTCACCTCAACAAGCAAGTGAACACCTTTCAGGACCCATTACAGTTCGCATATCGTAATGGGCTTGGGGTTGAAGACGCCATCATCTTCTTGCTTCCAGAGAGCCCCACTCTCATCTGGACCAGTCAGGCAGCACTTTGAGGGTCATGTTCTTTGATTTTTCAAGTGCATTTAATACTATTCAACCTACTTTGCTATGTCAGAAGCTCCATAACTTCCAGGTGGATCCCTCCACAACCTCCTGGATTTACGACTACCTCACAAACAGACCACAGTTTGTGAGACTGAAAGGTTGTGTGTCTGAGATGGTGGTCAGCAGCACTGGAGCACCACAAGGGACTGTACTCTCACCATTCCTCTTTACACTGTACACCTCAGACTTCCAGTATAACTCTGAGTCCTGTCATCTGCAGAAATATTCTGATGACTCTGCTGTTGTGGGGTGTATTAGTGATGGACAAGAAGCCGAATACAGGGAACTTGTCAATCAGTTTGTGAAATGGTGCAGTAACAATCAGCTCATCTTAAATACCAGCAAGACTAAAGAGATGATTGTTGACTTCAGGCGGAGCAAGAATAAGCAGCATAGTCCTGTCTACATCCTGGAAGAGGAGGTGGAGGTGGTAGAGAACTACAAATACCTTGGAGTTCAGCTGGACAACAGACTTGATTGGAAATGCAACTGTGACTACATCTACAAGAAAGGTCTGAGCAGACTCTTCTTCTTAAGGAAGCTAAAATCATTTAATGTCTGCAAAGATGTTGCAGATCTTCTATAAGTCTGTGGTAGAAAATGCAATTAGCTTTGCAGCCATCTGCTGGGGCAGCAGCATCAGAACCAGAGACTTGAAGAAACTAAACAAGCTGATCAAGAAAGCTGGTTCTGTGCTGAGGATAACTCTGGAGCCGCTGGAGCTGATCGTTCAAAAAAGAATGCTGCACAAGCTGATAAAGATGATGGAGGACACTTCCCATCCTCTCCACAACACGGTGAAGAATCAACAGAGTGTGTTCAGTGGGAGGCTGCGTCAAGTTCGCTGTAGGACGGAGAGATACAGGAATTCATTCCTGCCAGCAACCATCACCCTAAAGAACAAGACTAACTGACTTTTTGTTTATTTATTAAAAAAAAAAAAAAAAAAAAAAAGTGAGCTTTTACAATACTGAATTTCCCTTCGGGGATGAATAAAGTATTTTTCATTTCATTTCATTCATTTTCATTTCATTTCATTAGCCGTGTTGGCCGATACCCCCACTCGGCATAAGAAACAGACATTTTTTTAATATATATTTGTTTCAAGTTTAATGTTTCTATTTAATAGTTGTTTACATGTGCACTGTTTCTTTTTTATACAGCTGTGCTTGAAAGTTTACATCCCCTCCCAGTAAAGACAGAAAAAAAATCAGCTGCCATTGAAATAGGTTGGAATTTACAAAAGTAATAATAAGTCAAATTTTTATTAAAATCATGACACTGATTTTGAATTGTGGTACAACAGAAATATGTTCATCTAATTTGTCCGGGATAGTTTTGTTTATATATCTTTTTTTTTAAATATTTTTTTTAAACCGCAGTTCAATAATAACATTTTGTTTGACTAAATTGTAATTTAGTATATTTTTATTTATTGATAGTTTTTTTTTTTTTTTCCAGTTTCTCATTATTTGAATTACTACCGTAAATTTACCGTATTTTCTCGACTATAAGTCACTCCGGAGTATAAGTAGCATCAGTCAAAAAATGTGTCATGAAGAAGGAAAGAACATATAAAAGTCGGACTGAACTGTCGGATTTATTTATGTAAAATAGGGCAATTTTCAGGTTTTTATATCCTATTTGTTACGCTAATAATTCTCCCATCACTTCGATTCCAAAGTTAATGCCTGTAAATGATCATAAGCATCATAATTAAAAAGGATAAGCATGTTTTTGGAGCATTTGTTCCACCACACAGACAGTACAGCTGTCCAAAATGAACTCCTCTCGCTGAGACAAGGCTATTTTGGGATCTTTGCTCTCAAAGCAGAATATAATAATCACAAGTCTAGAGTGCCCTCATATGACATTAGACGGTAATGTTTACTCCTTGGCTCATATCAGTCAATATGAATTAACAATCAAGAAATGTTAATCATATATTTCATCGTATATTTTGTCACACTGGAATAAAAGTCGCTGGAGCAGCCAAACTGAAAAAAAGTGTGACTTATAATCCAGAAAATACGGTAGTCTTTTCTTCAGTGGGAGGGTAAGTAAACTTTCAAGCACAACTGTGTATTTATTTGAAGTGCTTTGTTCTTTTTTTTATATTAGAAGAGTTGTAAAATTCTTTTTCTTTTGTGTCCTTCATTATATTAGTTTGAAAGTCAAAGGCAGTATAGGCCCCAAATATCGGCAGGTTGTATCAGCTGAAGCTGATGAGAAAATATTGGTAGCGCCCTGAAAAATCTATATCGGTCGGTCCCTACTGATATTAAAGGAGTGATGACATAGCAGTTAAAAACTAGTTTATGTTGTTGGCATTACTGCATATGTAAATACTCAAAGAAAAAAACGGCATTTTTTACAGCGGAGTATTGTTTTGAAACGCCAGACCTCACTTCCTCAGTAATACAGTTGGGTCCGGTGATGATATGGAGCTTTACCCGGAGACCACGTTGACTTCATTTTTGATTGGCTACACCTTATTTGGCTATGACCTTATTTGGAGAATCTAGGTCAAGCTGCGGTCGGAGTTTGCTAAAGGCTAACTGCTAGCAACATGGGCACTTCAGACAGTGTGAGCTACGTTTATCAGACAAGACAGCATTTAGAAAATAAATAAACTTACAGGTAATGACAAGGTTGTGGTCGCCTCCCTCAGTGATGCTGCACAAGTTTGCTTTTAAATCCATTTGTTTGAAAACCCAGACCTGACTGCAGAGAAGTTACTACTAGCTCCATACATGCAGCTGAATCAGACAGGGAGGGGAGGGGGGGCGGACGGTGCATAAACCGTTAGGAGAGAGGGGGGGGCGCTGTTTATGGCCTCATCAGTGCACAACAGATCATATTATACCCCAAAACCCCAGAAAAGTGAAATTTGATGTCATGGCACCTTTAACTGAAATGTTAAATTCTCTAAGATCCTGTGAAATCTTTCTCCTGTTGATGTTTTTCTGTGAACCTTTACCCATGATGCACTTTTTACTGTCCATTCGTCATCACTTTCCTCTGCTGACTCTCAGCTGTCTACTAACTCGTGTTTTCTCTGTTTCCTTGCTTTTGCTTGCACTGTACTAAAGAAACAAAGATTTCAGGCATAGGTAAGAGAGGCTAATCCTTTCAAAGCTTTTTGTTTATTCTGCTGTCCCTTCATGTTTACATTTCTGCCCTCAATGATCCCGTTTGACTCATTAAAGTAAAGAAGCGATGGATTTCTGCGCAGGAATATTGCAGGAGGCTTTCAGCAGAGGCAGAGAGCTGCAGCTCTTTGTTGTTACCATCAAAGATCCACACATCTTGCGTTTTGCTGTTTCTTTTTGTCTCCCCCGTCACTCCTCTCTCCCATCTTACCGTGGCAAGTTTTCACAGAAAACCCTGTCTTTGAGTTTGCTGTCAGCTCAGACGAGCAGCACCTCATCTGTCTAGCATGAGCTCATGGCGAGGATGGAACAGCAGCTGATAGGAAGTAAAACACGGTGACCGGTCCGCTGGTTTAGGAGCTGCATCTTTAAACGATGGCAGTCTGAAACAGACATTTACAAACAATAAACAAACATATTTCTGTAACGGTTCTCAGTGGTCGCATTAAACATGATATTCATGTGACATCAGACTGTGGTCAAACGTGCTCCTCATACCCACGTGCTCCAGTTCCAACACCGTCTTTCCTCCGCCCTCATCCACCAGCGTCGTTGGTGGAAGGAAATGAGCTCATTGTTGCTCTACTTCTTCTGCTGTTCCATTTTTTACATCAGCAGTCATGTCTGTGAACACCCCATTTACATCTCAACGGTCACTAAAGTTGTACGTCAGCTTTTTGGTGCTCCTTCTCTGATCACGACAGGAACTTCATAAATAAACAGGATAAAGTGGGTTTTCGTGCATTCAACAAATAATCCACAACAACCCTTCATCATTTCTGGAAACGGGGCACCGGCATTCTAAAAATCTGCTGCTCTGGCTTTAATAGCGCAGAATTCAGGTTTTTAATTTGCGCCAGTAAAAACTTTTTTACTTTTCATTCTGCTTGCTTGCTTACGATGATGGACAGCACAAGTTAAAAAAAAAAAAAAAAAATTTTTTTGGACACTAGATGATAAAAACTTAAATCCAAAGCTTGAAAATGATCAGAAACTATGAATAAAGAGGATAAAGTGGGTTTTGATCAGGTTCATAACGATGAAATACATGTGTGGTTTGTTACGCAGTTGTTGCTTGGAAACCTGAACTATTGCTCTGACTGGGTGGAGCGGCTGAGCAGGAGAAGCTTTGTGATTGGCAACTCGGATTGTGACATATGTAAGCCAGTTTCTCTGAGCTTGCCATTTTGGGGCCTGCCATTGGTTCATAATGATTTGAATGCAGAAATGCAATTTTGAGTTTAGTTTTCTCAAAATATGTCCTCTACCATAAGAAATATGTCACTTGAACTGAGGATTGACCGATACATCGACCAATATTGCATTTTTTGCATGTTTTGACCGATATCCCCCTCAGCATTATTTACAGAAAGGCATCTATACACACAGCAGTTCATACACACACACTTATACATATAAATATATATTTATATATATATATATATATATATATATATATATATATATATATATATATATATATATATAAATAGATGGATAGATATTCCAAATTTAATGTTTGTTTTTGATATTCTTACAAGTTAAATTTTGCTCTTTTAGATATTTATATGAAGTGCTTTGTTTCTTTTTATCTTAAAAGAGGTTTCAAAATCAATTTTCATCATGTCTTTCATAATATTAATTTTGGGATCAAATGCAGTATCGGGATCAAATATCGGCAGATTATATCGGCCATCAGCTGAGGCTGATAAGAGGATATTTGTATGGGCCCTAAAAAACCTGCATCGGTTGATCCCCGACATTAACATCTAAACAACATGAAAAACATGATTTTCATCAGAGGGGTCTTTAATGCGACTCAGCTCTGCATTGTTCCTCATCATCCCTATCAGTTCTTTCTCCTCTCTGTTTTTTCCTCCTTTCATTTTTTTTCCTTTGTCTTTCCCTCCTTTTGTGAATTTCCCATGTAGCCACGTCCTTTAACACACACTGACATGTTTAGATAATGAAGTTGGTTTCCTCCTCAGCCTGCGCGCCTCAGATTCAGGCTTTAAACAGGTTTTATCATCAGAAGGACGGGAACATAAAGCAGGAAGTCTCCTGAATGTTTCCCATCTGAGGAGGGAAGCTGATAAAGTGTCTGGATGTTTGCAGGTGGCAGGATTTATTCTGGTGGAGGTTTAGACTTTAAATAACTTCATTATTAGTTGGATTTTTCTTTTTAGATGATGATGAAAAGAAAACATCTTCATCATGGCTTAGGAGTGAAAACACACCCTGTTTCAGACACATGTAGTGTTTATATTTAGCTGCCTTCATTAACACCTTGGGATCATCTGCTGGTTGTTACCAACCACTGAGACTGCAGGCCAGAGGCCAGCCAGCGTCTTCATGTCCATCCTCACGTCCTCCCGTGTGTGTGTGATGGATTCCACATGACAGCGTGGCAGACATCATGAAGATGGTGTCACAGATAAGTGACAGACCTACTTTAGTATTCATCTCCTCCAGAGCGTCGCGTCTAAGCTGAAATCTCAGAGTAGGCCCGGAAGCGCGGACACGGGAGGACCTCCCTCTCACCTGCTTCGACTCAGTGACTCTCTACTTTCTTCCTCCTTCCTCGTCTTCATGAAGTCTCCCTCTCCTCCGCCCCATCATCGTTTTTATCTGCACCTTGATTACTTTCATGTGGATTATGTTGTGTGACTGTAAAGCTGGGTCTAATCTCTTATCTGTATTTCTTTGTTGCCATAGCAACAACCCCGCTCACCGTTACTATCTGGCCACTGACCCGGTAACGGGGCAGCTGTACGTGTCTGACACTAATTCACGGAGGATCTACCGACCGAAGGTCCTCAGCGGTGCCCGGGACCTCATCAGTAAGCACCCAACCACCCATAGCCCCCCCCCCCCCCCCTCTGTAAAACACTGTTGTAGAATAAAACTGGCTGATCCTCACATTTACACGTGTGTGTGTGTGTGTGTGTGTGTGTGTGTTCAGGTAATGGAGAAGTAGTTGCTGGAACAGGTGAGCAGTGTCCTCCATTCGATGAGGCCAGATGTGGAGATGGAAGAAAAGCCCCCGAGGCCCAGCTGCTGGGACCAAAAGGTAAAAACACACATCTAGAAGCTTCTACACTGTAAAATGCATTTTGGCACTTTTGAAATGAAATAAAATTAAAAATACTTTTCTTTTTTTTTTTAATTAATTTTTTGTTGTTGTCCCAATGCGTTATTTCATGTCAAATTAACAAGCGTCTGGTAAATTGTTGTTATAAATTAAAGTACTTAATCAAACACATCTTAAACACACACAAAAAAACCATTCAAATCAACTAAAAAAATTAAGGCAGCCCTTTAACTCATATTTTTAAGTTAAACGTTTTACATCTGCCATACATATAATACGTATGTTAGTTAAATGAGACCATCTGACATACAGTCGTCCTCAAAATTATTCATACCTACCAATTAAAGAAAAGGCTAAATTCACAATAGTAATTCAAACAACAGTAAACTAAAGAGACTAATTATAAATAAAAAATTACCAAATTATAACTTAGTGTAAGAAATATTGCTTTTGAATTGTGGTTGGAAATAATAACTTAAAAAAAGAAAACGGTACGAGACTTCAACTCTTCTGCTGCTGTAGCCCATCTTCTTCAGGGTTGGACGCGTTGCGTTTAGAGATGCTTCGGTTTTAACTTCAGCAAGTTGTCTTGACCATGCCTACATTGTAAAAGTGTCGAAGTTCTGCCATGTGATTGGCTGATTAGACATTAGTGTTAACAGGAGTTGCACAGGTGGATGGCGAGTGTGAACGATGAGGTGTTCCCTGCTTCTGTCCTCCTGCAGGGATTGCTGTTGATAAGAACGGACTCATCTACTTCGTGGATGGTACGATGATCAGGAAGGTGGATCGGAATGGAATCATCTCCACGGTGCTGGGTAGCAACGACCTGACCTCCGCACGACCTTTAACCTGCGATACCAGCATGCACATAAGACAGGTAACACGCAGCAGGTAACCCGGGCTCAGACCTGCTGCAGGACTGGATGTAAATCTGTTTACAGACAGCAGGAGCCATCAGAGCTGAGACAGTTCAGAATAAAAAACACTGAAGCCAACGTGTTCACCTACCAGCAAGGTCCCAACAATCCTGTTCAGTAAAACTTTTAACCCTTTAACAGGCGCAAACCTCTTTATGCCCTGTTAGTAAACCAGCTGCAGCTGATTATTGCGTGTGCATTCAAGTTAGCGCTCATTTTAGTGCGTGCAAACCTTTCATAAATCAGGGTCTAAATGTTCTTTAAATGGCTTTCGACACTTTTTTGAAGTGTTTGTTTTGCTGCAGTGTATCTGGTATGCGAGTATGTTCAGAAACATCATTCTGACATGTGCATATACAGACGAAAATAATATATCCCAATATATACTGTTACTGCACATACTTCAGATTATACCGCAATATAGGTTTTAGGCTATAACACGCAGCCCTACATATAAGGACACGGACACCACCGCATGTACAACCCCACCCCGAAACAGTCAAAGCACCGTACCGTCTTCTTCCGATTATCCGGGGTGGGGTTGCGGGGGCAGCTGCCTAAGCAGGGAAGTTCAGACTTCCCTTTTCCCGGTGTAACTCACCAGCTCATCCAGGGGATCCCGGGGCGTTCCCAGGCCAGCCGAGAGATGATGTCCCTCCAGCATGTCCAGGGTCTTCCCCAGGGTCTCGTCCCAGAACACCTCACCATCCTGACCAGATGCCCGAACCTCCTCCTCTGGCTCCTCTCAATGCGGAGGAGCAGCAGCTCTACTTTGAGCTCCTCACTCTATCTCCAAGGCAGAGCCCGGCCCTCATTTCGGCTGCTTGTACCTGTGATCTCGTTCTTTCAGTCATGACCCACAGTTCGTGGCCATAGGTGAGGGTAGGAACGTAGATGGACCGGTAAATTGAAAGTTTCGCCTTCTGGCTCAGCTCCTTTTTCACCACGACAGACCGATGCAGAGTCGCACCACTACATCGATCCGTCTGTCAATCTCCTGCTCCATTCTTCCCTCACTCATAAATAAGACCCTAAAATACTTGAATTCCTCCACGAGGGGCAAGACCTCACCCCCGACCCGAAGAGGACACTCCACCTTTTTCTAGGTGAGGACTGTGGCCTTGGATTTGGATTTGAAGGTCAAAGATTTATGTTAAACATGAAATAACTGAGTCACTGACATAAATGAACCCCATCGCAGACGAAGCTTCTCCTGGAGTTCGTAACAAGCCTTACCCTCACCTAGCTTAGATAATCAGGTCATTAACGGGCTCATGCAGAGCCTGAAGACGAGCTGTTGAGGAGATCCTGACCCCCCAGGACTGGATTTGAAGAAAAACATTTGCTGCAACACTGATTTAACATCTAGTGTTTCAGTCTGAATCAGAGCAGAGAGCAACTCATCAGCTCAGATTGGGACAAAACAGAGAGTACAAAAAGTTCAGTGAGCCGGGCAGATATCGCTGACCCCCTCCCTGACTTTATATAAACCGTTAAATTGGAGCCGGAGCTTCATTTCAAGTCTCAGAGTAGCTGAACAGGTAGACAGCAGGTCGGGGGTGTTGTCATCCCCGACACGTCTGACAAGCTGCAAGGATCCATCATGTTTTCACATTAATCACACATCCCTCCTCTTTCTGAGACGGCCGTGTTCGTCAGAGTCTGAGGGTCACGACTGAATAATCACACAGTCACGGTGGTGGAGGCTGAAATCTGCTCCATTCAGTCCTCAGTAGAGTCAGCATTACTGATGGCTTTTCATTTCATTATTTTCACAACCATAGCAACAAATATCAGGTGAAGCTGTGTGAAAGTGTTTCCTAGCTGAGAGCAAGACAGCGTATCCCCAGATGATGAGGAACGGGTCTTTACTCTGAGCCTGATGGAGGTAACTGGTCCAGCATCACAGAAACTGGATCAGTCTCCATCTGAAAGGGACAAACTTCAGCTCCTCTGAGACTCATTACAATAAAAGTGTGCTTTCAACACTTTCATTGACACAGTTGAGTCAAATTTCTGTGGTCAGAAGTTGGAATAACACGTTTTAGCTCGTTTTTTTCACAACAGATTCGGGTACAGTAAATTTAGGAACAGAGATCAGAAAAAATAAGAAAGAAAGCTGAAACCTGATCACCAAACTCTTTCTGTTTGGCAGGTTTTTAATGTGGGGCTGGTGCCAGCTGGCCCGGCTCACTCAGAATCAGGATCTGTGTAATCCCAAACGGGGGTCACTTGCTGTGAGCTCCACACTCTCCCTGTTAAGACTTCAAAAGTCCAGATGAACTCCGTTCACCTCCACGCCCATCCCGCCAGCGTCCTAACTCAGCCACGCTTCCATGCAAAGAGAAACTATTTTAAGATTTCTTCCACTAAAAACAGGCAACACAACGGACGACGAACGTCAGACTTACGCTGCTTCAGGCGTCCCTGCAGAGAGAGACAGACATTCCCCACAGATACCCTCCCTTCCTCTGACAAATCCATCCTCCACTGCTGAAGATGGCAGGTTTTTCCACCATCGTCAGTCTCATGCTGCAGTTTCTGAGGCACTTTGTTTTTTTTCTGACTTTCCAACATCAGTGCAAGAAGGAACCCAGCAGGCTTCCAGGAAATGTCTGCTGAGGCTGACTGCTCTCCTCAGACGAAACTACAAAACAACCAAACCTGCAACCAGAACAGCCAACATTCACTTAATAACACCAAGCTGTTTTTTTTATAGGAACACATATGATATACATAGGAATACACATAATATACACAGAAGTACATATTATATACGTAGGAACAGATATAATATAACTACTGTAGGAATACATGTTATTTACAAAGGAATACATATTATTTGCATAGGAATATAGAAAGAAATACGTATTACTTACATAGGAATACTATATACATAAAAATACATATTATTTACATAGGAATTCATATTATATACACTACTCACAAAAAGTTTATGATATTTGGCTTTTTGTATGATGTCAGAATGAATCTTAAAATCCACTACAACCTTTCCAGGTGAACTGAATTAAACTTTCTCTAAACTTTTCAATGCACATGTACATTGTTCAATGGTTAAATATTTATCCTGCATCATTCTGTTCTCCAAAAACCAAAAGTTGAATATCCGTAACTTTTTGTTAGTAGTGTACATAGAAGTACATATTATATACATAGGAACCAGAGATGGGGGATGTGGAGTCACCAGGTCATCTCCATGTCATGTATTTGTTCCAGTCAGCTGAATGAATTAAATTGTGCTGATTGAACTCACCCAAAGCTAAACGGGGATGTTGGGATATTCCTGCAGGAATGGTGGTGTTTTCATTAAAGTAGATAAAGGAAAGAGAAGAAGCTGCAGAGCTCTGGTCCAGAGGATCACATCGTTAGATTGACTTCATCAGTGCTTATCAATAACATCTCAGTCAGTGGAGTAACCGGCCGTCTCTGCATGCAGGTGCGTTTGGAGTGGCCCACCGACCTGGCCATCAACCCCATGGACAACTCCATCTACGTGCTGGACAACAACGTGGTGCTGCAGATCACTGAGAACAGACAGGTACCGTATTTACTGTCCCGTCCGCATCACCGGGAGGCGGGGCTTCCGCTCCCGTCTCAGCTGTATCCGTGTGTGTGTGTCCAGGTCCGGATCGTAGCGGGTCGTCCCATGCACTGCCAGGTTCCCGGGATAGAGTACGCCCTGGGTAAGAGGGCGGTGCAGACCATGCTGGAGGGGGCTACCGCCATCGCCTTGTCCTACAGCGGCGTCCTCTACATCGCAGAGACGGATGAGAAGAAAATTCACCGCATTCGGCAGGTTGGACGTTTTTCCCTCTGTGCTCATGGCCGGATTATCAGCAGCGGGACTGGAAACGTGTCCGGTGACCACTACTGGTGACCACTACTGGTGACCACTACTGGTGATCACTACTGGTGATGACCACTGGTGACCACTACTGGTGACCACCACTGGTGACCACTACTGGTGACCACCACTGGTGATCACTACTGGTGACCACCACTGGTGATCACCAGTGGTGGTCACTACTGGCTCTGCATCATTTGTTTTATTATAAAGGATTTATTTTCTTGAGGCGGGGCTCTAAGTCAGGCTTTGAAGTGTTTCCATATTGTTTTTCCCTCTCTGTAAACGTCAGGCTGTTGTTTTGTTTTCACATTCATACCCTAGATTTGTCTCCTGTTAGGTGTCCACAGATGGAGAAATTACCCACTTAGCTGGAACACCGTCTGAATGCGACTGCAAGGTAAGCACCTCAGCTGTTGTCTTGGGTCCTTTCTTTCTTTATGATGCTAAACTAACAGCGTTTCTCCTCCCTCTTTGCCTCTCGGCCCTGCAGAATGATGCCAACTGCGACTGCTATCAAACAGGAGACGGCTATGCCAAAGACGCCCGGCTAAACTGTCCGTCCTCGTTGGTGGTGTCTCCGGACGGGACGCTGTATGTGGCAGATCTGGGAAATATCCGGATCCGAGCCATACGACGCAACCAGCCACCCACTGGTTTGTATAATTAAAGCATGCAGACGTTGAAGCAGAGCTGCAGCTCCACACACACGTAAAATCATCTGTTAGTCAAATAAGATGAAATTGACAAAAGTGATAATAACTAAAAATTCTATGAAAGTCATGACATTGATTTTGAATTATGGTGCAAAAGAAATATTAAAAATAAACATACCAAAAATAAAACAAGCATGATGGGGCTCCGAAGCTAAAGTTGACAGGTATTTTGGTCCACTGTTCATGGGAAAGGTGGCCTAATGTGTCTGGGACAGTTTTATTGGTTTGTTTGTTTCAATTATGATTTCCAACCACACTTTAAAAGAAAATGTATGTAATTTCACTGAATTGTAATTTAGTAAATTTTTGTTTATTATTAGTTTCTTAAATTTCTTGTTATTCTTATTGTGAATTTAGCCTTTTCTTTAATTGGACGGTCTGAATGATTTTGAGGACGACTGTAGAGTTAATCAGGAGAAGCTGCAGTGTGAGCTGATGTCCACCAGGTGGCGCACATGACCTGCAGGAAGAAGCTGTTGCAGCTTCCTTTCTGGATGTTGACGTTTACACATGATGAGTTTACTGCAGTTTAGCTATCAAACTGCAAACTTTTCTCCAGATTCATCTTTTCCCATTTTTAAGGCTTCTGTGTATCCAAAAAAAGACCAGTTTCTAGTCACGGCTGGAGGTCCTCGGTGCTCATTTTAAATCTTTTACAGTTGTGCTTGAAAATGAACATCCCCTTCCATTAAAGAAAAGGCTGAATTCACAATAGCAATTAAAAATAACAACAAACTTTAAAAAGTGATAATAAATTAAAATTTACAAGATTACAAATAAGTAAAATCAAATATTGATTTTGTTTATAATTTTAAAATATAATTTAAATTAAAAACTGTCCAAGCCAAATCAGAGCACCTTGCTCTTGCTCTTGCTAGTTCAGTAGCACCATCATGTGTGTTTGCTTGCTTTATTTTTTGTTTGTTTTTAATGTCTCTATTGAACCACAATTCAAAATTAGTCTCATCATTTTTATAAAATTTCAATTTATTATTACTTTTGTCTAGGGATCGACCCATACAGATTTTTGAGGGCCGATACCGATATTTTTTCTCATCAGCTGATGGCTGATGCAACCTGCCGATATTTGGGGCAGATTTGACCCCAAAATGAATATAACGAAGAATATAATGAAAACTCATTTTAAAAACTATTTTACGATAAAAAAGAAACAAAGTCTTCCAAAAAATATATATGAGAAAGAGTGCACTTGTATACAAATACAGTATTAAATAGAAACATGAAACTTGTCATGAATGTATAAAAGAAACAGTGCACTTGTGATAATATCAAAAAGAAACATTAAACATGTAATTTATAAACCTGCTGCCTGTCTGTCAGTTATGCCGAGTGGGGGTATCGGCCAACACACCTGACGTATCGGCTGATGCCAGCAAATAAACGCTGTCTGTCCTTAGTTGTGATGTGTACCTGTGTGTAGTTAACACACACCTGTCGCCTGATGCTAGCTGGGATAGGTGACTCAACGTCGGGAAGACTGAGTCAGTGTCTCATCTGCCCATCTTCAGGATCTTTGGCTTCTGGACCCAGCTCCTTCGAAGTGGCTTCTCCAGTCTCTCAGGAACTCTACGTGTTCGACGCCAACGGGACTCACCAGTTCACCATGTCTCTGGTGACTGGAGACTATAAATATAACTTCAGCTACAGGTCGGTTCTCCCGCCACGTTTTCCTCCGTCTTTAGATTTCCTTTCTCCTAAACTCAGTCTCGTTCCCTCACCTGCAGCAACGAGGAGGACGTCACCGCGGTAACAGACAGCAGTGGAAACACGCTTCGCATCCGCAGAGACACCAACAGGATGCCTGTGCGCGTGGTTGCCCCTGACAACCAGGTGAGACATCAGACTTTCCTCCAGCTCGGTTCTTCAGAAGTGGCTTTTCACTGGTTTCTGAAGTACATCACAGGAAGCAGCTGAAGAACTGCGACGTGTGTGTGGTGTGTGGGCGCGTTTTTGCAACATTGTGGGGACCATGTTCCGGATTTTTACCATCACCATGGGGACGTCTTGCCCTCGCGGGTACAAACCCCGTTTTGAGGGTCAAGATTAGGTTTTAGAGATTAAGTTACAATTAGGTTTTGGTTAAGGTTAGGACAAGGGTTAGATTTAGGCAATCAGTTATGGGCGTTAGGTTTAGAGTAAGGGGCAAGGGAATGCATTATGTCAATGGATATACCCCACAGGGATATAAAAACAAACGTGTGTGTGTGTGTGTGTGTGTGTAGGTGATCTGGCTGACCATCGGCACTAACGGAGGTCTGAAGACCCTCACAGCTCAAGGTCAGGAGTTGGTCCTGTTTACTTACCATGGCAACAGTGGCCTCTTGGCTACGAAGAGCATCCAGATCGGCTGGACCACCTTCTATGAGTAAGCATGATGATGATGATGATGATGATGCTTGAGATGGATGGGAGAACACATTTATGAACCACACCACCAGAATTACTTTAGTATGTTTTAGTATAATGTTTTTTCTTGCTAAATTACTTAGATTGTAATGACTATACTAATTAAATCATTTAGTGAAAACTGGTTTGATCTGGTCTGACTCCTTCCAGAACTTCAGGACATCTATCTAAAAATAGTACAGATTCCTGTATGTGTGTGTGTGTATTTTCTGAATATTGAAGTATTTTCCATGGTTACGTGTGAAAAGCACGACCGTGATGGTAACTGATGCTGCGCTCTGACCGTCCTTGTAGCTACGACAGCGAGGGCCGTCTCACCAACGTGACCTTCCCCACCGGCGTGGTCACAAATCTCCATGGCGACATGTCATCTGGAGCCGTCGCTGTGGACATTGAGACATCGGGGAGGGATGAGGACGTTTCCATAACAACAAACCTGTCATCCATAGACTCCTTCTACACTCTGGTCCAGGGTAAGGTGATGTCACACCACGCACACACTGCAACTTAGAAACTCAGATCCAGAAAGTGGACAATGACACAGCGCCCAGTTTATTTCCTGTTAGAATTCAGTTTTCTTCGTGTTGCTGCAGGAGTGTTGAGTTCCTGAAGCATCTTGATCTGAAACGTTGCATCTTATTCCTAAAAAAATCAGATATTGGGACAGAGAAACCAAAGAAACATGAGAAAAAATAGATTCTTTCATCTGCTTTGGACAATTATATATATATATATATATATATATATATATATATATATATATGTATATGTACTATATACATACATATACACTACCTTTAAAACTACAACCAAGCAGTCGGGAGGCTGCATGTTCTGTTAGACAAGAGTGTACAGCCTGTCCAGCTGAGAACTCAATGTCCTCGGCAAAGAAGACTGAATGATGCCAGCTAAAAGAAGCTTGTGGAGAGAAAATAATATTGGACCCAGAACTGAACCTTGTGGATCCCCACAGGTTAATGAGGCAACATTGGAGGTGAGATAAGTACAAACAGTCTCATGCAGAGCTGGAGAGACCATCTAAAACCTTCAGCCATTAAGGAGATGCTGTGGTCCACAGTAATCAGAATCTGTTCTGAGGTCAAGTGAAATAATTATAGAAAGATTTCCTGCATCTGAGGAGTCTGTAAATACATGTATGTATAAAAGCAGAGCGTGTTGGAGACAAGCCATGACCTGTTTCTGCTGCTGGACAGACGCTCTTATCTCGGCCTCTGAAGCTCTCCTACAGATTTCTAATGTTAACTTCTTTCTGGAATATTTAGTGCTTTAGAAATGAACTGGTCTGGTCTCGCTTGTGATCCCGTACAGATCAGCTTCGTAACAGCTACCAGGTTGGGAACGACCACTCTCTGAGGGTCATCTACGCCAACGGGATGGACACGCACTACCAGACAGAGCCGCATATACTGGCAGGTACGTTTTCTAGCAGACCACCAGTATTGGCCCTAAAACAAATCTGTATCAGCCCATCTTTTACACAAACTTGATGTGGTGAATAATACTGCAGAGTAACTTTATCTTCTTAGAGGAACCAAACACATCTATAATTCTGTTACATACTTGGATGTGTGGAGGCCTGTTTTTGTTTTAATATGCATTTGTTTTTATTATGTTAAGCACTTTGTGCCTTTTAATACCATGAAAAGCACTTTATAAAGAAAGTTTGATATGGTTTGATAAAGCCTCTGAAGGACTTGTGTGTGTGTTCCTGCTCAGTTTTACCAACGTTAGTAACATAGCTGGGCTTCTACTTCCTCTTTGCTTTCCATCTAGGCGCCGCTAATCCCACTGTTGCCCGGCGCAACATGACCTTACCCGGAGAGAATGGTCAGAACTTGGTGGAATGGAGGTTTAGGAAGGAGCAGACGCGAGGAAAAGTTATCGTCTTTGGGAGAAAGCTGAGGGTGAGTTGTGTTCTCCATCTGAAGCTTCCCGAATCAGGAAAATCTTCCACATTACTCCAAATGAGAACATGATACGGGTGATTCTAAGCAGTAAACCAAAAGGAGATGGTGCTCAGATCACCAGGGGAAGAGGAAAGAAAGGAAACTTAAGGAAAAATGGCACCTTTACCAGAAGAAGAAGTCTTTGTTTACAAAAAACAAATCTAGAAAACTAGAAACTGTCCACTAGAAATGTTTTTTTTCTCATCTGCTGCAGAAACTAGAAGCTAAATCTTAAAATTGAACCTTTGTCCTGGAAATCAGTAACTGTAAAGGGTTTTTGTGGCTTCTGATGTGAAGTCAGTACTCCAGCTAAATGGATTACTAAGACTGGGATCACACCCAAGGCGTAAAAAAGCTGGAAAAAAATGCTAAGTGGCCCAGATGCAGAACTGTTGGTCTGTGTGAAGCTAATGTGGGTTCAGGATTACAGTCTTCTGGACACAGATCAATTTTCCACTGCAGCTTTTCTCTGCCCTGAAAGTTAAATCCACATCAGAAGGGTTTCCATTAAACTCAAGCCAGTTAAGGCTGGGTTTCTTTCCAGGATGCAGATTTGTAAGATCATTAGTTCAGCTCGTGTGTTTGTAACAGAGACCTGGCTCAGTGGTGTCACCCCAGACACGACTGCCCCCTTACATCGATGGCTTTATTTTGAAATTCCTCTGACAACATTTTCACAACAAAATCCATGTTTCTAGTTGTGCAGTGGACAGATGTGACACAGGGAGATTGCACTGCAAAGTTTAGTTATTTTAAGAAATATTAACCCTGTTTATTACTTGTAATATTGTTTTATATCGTTTTATATCGATTGGTGGATCCTTAATCAAATCAAATTGAAATCGTATCATGACAGAATTTCCAGTATTGGCAGACATCGAATCGCCTATCCACTGTATCGATATAATATCATATCGTGATCAAATCAGTGATTTACACCCTGGTGTTTTCCCTGCCACTGACTCGATGCCGAGTAGCACCGCCCCGATGAAGAGAGTTGCTGTCACTGATGATGACGAGCCCTGGATGCCTGCACAGATAAAAACCACTGTTCAAAGAAAGACTGCTGCACTGGTGATAAAAACCGTAACAGGAAACGATGATCGTTGCTAATAAAATCAAGAGTGTCAAATGTACGAGGAGGAAGAGTTGCAGCAGTCAAACTCAAAGATGGTTTAAATCCACCAAAGCTCTGGTTTGAACGGGGGAATCTGGGCAGGTGAGCGTCTCTTAGGACTCCAACACTTCACAACTTGAGTGTGACAAGCTGGCAAAGCGTTTTGCTTCAGTGTGGGATCAAGTGTGGAAGCATCACTCCCAACTTGTCTGTGGGGATCATACCACCTCTGCACATTGGACAGATCAAAACCAGACTGCAAAGTCAATGCATCAAAGGTAGCCGGCCGGACGATATTCCTGCTCTCTATGAAGGCTTTCATTCATGCATCTGATAATCATTTTCTCATGTACAAGGAAAAGGGGCTCTGGTTTGAATTGTTCCAAAGACAGCCAAGTCCTTCTCTCTGGTTTCCCCACATATCTGAAGTGGGACCGGTCACTTCTAACTGTCCCTTCAACCAAGAGGAAACTTAGAGGTGACCGTGCCTTTTGTGTAGCTGCACCAAGACTGTGGAACCAGTTACCACCTCGGGTCAAGGAGGCCTCTTCACTTGCGGTTTTTAAGTCTTTACTTAAAACACATTTCTTTTCATTGGCTTTTAACACTGGCTGAGATGTTTTTGTTTGTTTGTCTGTTTTTTATTGTGTGCGTGATTGGCTTTTTATTTGAACTGCTTTTATTAATTGATTATACATATTCTTTATTCTTTAATTTATGTTTTATGTATACCTGCCTGTGAAGCACTTTGGTCAACTGTGTTGTTTTTAAAGTGCTATATAAATAAAGCGGAGTTGGAGTTCTCTCCTGTCAGCTATCATCGGATCCCACTGGTTAGCAGTGCTGGTGTTTGAAGGGATTCTAGAAGAATATTGTCCCGACCCAGCATGGTTTCATGTCCAGACGATCTGATCCGCCTCCTTTAATGCTGGCCTAAAGCTCTCAGCAGCAACCCCAAGATGGATGTTCATGCTGTGTTTGTTGGCTTTGACACAGTAAACACTATCAGCTGCTTCACTCCACGGCTAACATGCATGTCAGACGTCCCCTCCAGCTCAATGTGAGGAGTTATTTAAGTGGCAGAGAGCAAAGGGTGCAGTGGGGGTCCTGCATGTCCTCTCCTTGTCCAGTCTCAGCTGGTGTCCCTCAGGGTGGGATTTTCTCTCTGTTACTCTGTGGTCTATGTTTACAGCCCAGATCCAAATTTTTCCTGCTCCATTTTTCCTTTGAAATACGCTGGTGATCTCTCACTCACTGAGTTACTGATACCTGCCGGACTCAGAAGGCCTTGGACTCTGTCGCTGCATGGAAGCAGGACTTCTCTCTGGCCATAAATGGAGCATGGATGTGGTTATTAGTGCATGAAGGTAGACTTTCTTTGCCTTCCTGCACCATTTCTGGTCATTACATCAGGAGATTCTCCACACTGAAACCATTTAGAGTTCAGAGCTCATCAGGTCTATCTTGGGATGCCCATGTCCACTACATGCTCTCTAAAGCTAGACCCAGGATTCAGCATCTCTGTGTGGCTAAATGAGCCAGTCTTGCATCTGGTGTCTTGATACAGAACTATCTGACCTTTACCCGCGCAGTCTTTGAACTGCATATTCCAGGAATATGCCTGGAATGTCCACTTTGCAGTGGCCTGACAAAAGACCTTTCTGAGGACTTGCAGAAGGTACAGATGGAGGGTTTCAGAATAATGGGGGTCCCACATTCTTTTAAGTAAGAGGTGAGATAAGGCTACATTCTCCAGCATCCTGGGGGACATCTCTCCACCTCTGCACAGCTTCCTGGCTGTTGCACCTCCAGATTTTCATTCTACTGTTGTACTTGGGAGTAAATCCAAAAGACATGAACTCTCTTTTGTGCCCAGCGCTTTTAAACTTTGTTATAAGTAATCTGTTTTTAGTAAAGTGTCGTTGTTTTAGACTTGATTTAGTTTAATGATTTTTGTTTTATTGTATGTCTGCATCAGTTCAAATCCAGGGTTTTAAAGGGATACCTTGTAACTTTTGGCCTAAACATTAGTGTAATGTAAGTAATAATAGTTGGTTTCTGGGGTCAATATACAGCACTTGACGCATGTCGGTGCTCTGAGGGGGCTGCCCTCCTCCAAAACCAGACATTGTAACTTTGCAGGAGCAAATCCGTCTCTCATTGGATCATGTGACCTGGGGAGCTTTGATTTGTGGCTCAGTGACTTCACTATCAGCGACTTGAGTGCGGTGCGTCTAGGCCACGACATTCCCTGACTTTATTTATTTATCACATAAAGCCGAGCCGCTCTCTCTCCTGCATCTGCCATGGTGCAGACAGACCGGTGACAGGAAAAACAAAAAGGAGGGGCTCCTCCCGAGGCGTGTCAAGCGCGCCTTGGCTGGGCATCTCTCGCTGTGCATCAGGGGCGTCAAGACGCTGGAAATCAAGCGTCTGACTTTTTAGTGACCAAGCGTCCAACTTTGGACGTCAGACGCGATTTTGACGCCAAAATCACGTTTGGTGTGGACACAGGGTAACAAGATCTTGTTATGCTGTGTATTCCTGCCAAGACAAACTTTTACAGCAGCACCAACTCTGACCTCAGGGTTTCAGGTTGGGCTTATAGAGGCCAAAATCCGTAGTTACTGTCGGTGCTTATCTGTTAAAAATTGACCTTCAATGTGGATGCATGAGCTCAGAGACCACAAACAGCAGAGATTTTGCTCCATATTGACATGATAGCATCACACAGTTGCTGCAGATATGTCGGCATGATTACAATTTCCCATTCCACCACATCCCAAAGCTGCTCTGTTTGACTGAGTTCTGGTGACTGGAGGACATTGGAGGACAGTGAACTTATTTTTATGTTGGAGATGATGTGAGCTTTGTGACATGGTGCAACATCCCACTGGAAGTAGCCATCAGAGGATGCTACACTGTGGTCATAAAGGGATGGACATGGTCAGCAACAATACTCAGGTAGACCATGGTGGTTAAACTACCACGTTGGTACTAAGGGGCACAAAGTGAGCCAAGAAAATCTCCCCCACACCATTACACCAGCAGCAGCCTGAAGCCAAAATGCCTGTGAATAAATATTTCTAAAAGAGCTCGGGGAAGGATAAAGAAAGAAACTTGCGATTGACACGGCTGGCGCTGCAGGTAACTGCAGCCACCAGCCAACCCGACATGGGAGCACGAGCAAACTGATGCTGTCACACGGTTTACTACGCTGATAAAGTCTTTTTCTTTGTAGTACCACTTTTTAGTGGGCTTTCATTAGATCTGGATCATTGCTGAATGCTGACAGCAGAAGAATCCATAACAATCCCTTACAGTGTTTGAATCCGTCTTCTTCCTGTATCCAGAGGAATTTGTTTGTGGGCTTAAACCCCTTTCACCTGGCAAGCTGGGGGTTTGTAACATTAATGGAGACTCGTCCGGGATATCTTTAACCCGATCCTCGGACATTATAAGGTGAGGATTAGTAGAGTATGTTGTATATTTGTGTTGGGCTTTGCTTGTAGTAGTGTGAAAATGGAACTTTTTTTTAAAATCACCATCACCCCCTTTTTTTTCACTATGTATCTGCAAACATTGGTGCGCCTCACTGGCTGCTGCCTCAAGCGCTCCCAGTTCCTGTGTGTTAATGTTTAAGTATTGTGTCTACTGTCTGTCTAATCTTGGACGGGTTGTACTAAAAACAATAAAGTCTTCTGATTCTGATTGATTCAGACCTTTTAATAGAGCAGCCCTCACTTGATCCAAGACAGAATGGATCCATGCTTTCCTGATGTTTCCACCAGATTCTGAGCCTAGCATCTGAATGTGGATCTGAAATAGAGACTCATCAGAGGTTTACATCTGACGAGTTATGTTTTTCCATCTCCTATTGTCCAGTTTTGGTGAGTCTGTGTGAATTGTAGCCTCAGTTTCCTGTTCTTAGCTGACAGGAGCAGCACCCGGTGTGGTCTTCTGCTGCTGTAGCCCATCTGCTTCAAGGTTGGATGTGTTGTTTGTTCAGAGATGCCATTCTGGATACCTTGTTTGGAACCAGTGCTTATCTGACTCTCCAACCAGTCTGTCCATTCTCCTCCGCCCTCTGACATCAACCAGACATTCTGGTTCAGACAACTGCTGCTCACTGGATATTTTCTCTTCTTCAGACCATTCTCTAAAAACCCTAGAGATAGTCATGCGTGAAAATCCCAGTAGATTTGATAAAGTGAACAATGTCCTCAGATACGAATCGATCAAACATCAACACAATTGTTTTGTCCATTTCTTCACTTTTAGGTAAATGGACGAAACTTGCTGTCTGTGGATTATGACCGTTCGTTGCGAACAGAGAAGATTTATGATGACCACAGGAAGTTCCTGCTCAAGATCATCTATGACACCCAAGGCCATCCAACTCTCTGGGTTCCCAGCAGCAAGCTGCTGTCAGTTAACCTGACATACTCCAGGTAAGTACCATATGTTGTAAACTTCACAGGCCAGCACCATCTCAGTGTCCCCAAAATGTATATCTCAACTTTTTAAAATGAGCTTAAAATTAGAAAAGAGGACCTCATTCATTCATTCATTATAATGTGGTGTGTTTGTTAGCTAAATGCCCCCAGAGGATGATAAAGGTTCTTGACATTGAATTATTGTTAGAGCAAAGAAAATCTCTAGTTGTAGATATGACCTCGTTGGACATGACTATATGTTTATGTGTTTTTGCAGCACAGGTCAGGTGACTGGCTTGCAGAGGGGTCCGACCACAGAGAGGTGGGAGTATGACAGCCAGGGAAGGATCATTTCCAGAGTCTTTGCTGATGGAAAGATATGGAGCTACACTTATCTTGATAAGGTAGAGGATGACACTGCCGCCTTTGTCAAAAATACTCTGCATTGTATTCATCTAAATGTTATTGAACATCACAGTTTCATCTGATGTTCCTCAACTGATGGAAGTCTGACTCTGTCAGACATTCCCCTGTTATTTAATACTCTGCTAAACAAGACAGTCACATCAGTAAGAGGAAATATGTGGAAGCCCATTTCCACAACTGATGGAAAAAAAAAACAAACTTGTATCTCATAATAATGACCTGGCTATCTTGTTCGTTCACCATCTCGTTCATTATCTCATGTATATAAGATACTGTACTATCTCATCTGTACTATCTCATAATTATGAGATAGTATCTCATAATTACAAGATGCTATCTCACTATTATTAAATAGTGAAGTTATAATTATTAAGAAATGGTATCTTATGATTATGACTTAGAAATCTCATAATAATGAGATGCCATCTTATTATTATGAGATGGTATCTCATAGACAGGTACTACCCAAAAAATTTGAATATTGTGAAAAAGTTCATGTATTTCTATAATTCAACGTAAAAGGAGCAATTTACATATCGCATAGACAAATAATATGCAAATCAATATATTTCAAGCTTTTATTTGTTTGAATGTTGCTGATTAGGACCAGGTGATCTGTTCATCATGCTCTGATATAAAATGCCCCCCCTCCCTCTTCTTCAGCTTTTCTGATGGTATTTTGTCCATCTTGGTGTCCTCTGTCCTCTCTCTAACAGTCCATGGTGTTGCTGCTGCACAGTCAGCATCAGTACATCTTCGACTATGACTCGGGGGACCGTCTGTCGGCGGTCACCATGCCCAGCGTGGCTCGACATACCATGCAGACCATCCGATCCGTGGGATACTACAGAAACATATACAACCCCCCAGAAAGCAACGCCTCGGTTACTGTGGACTACTCTGAAGATGGACAGGTGTGTCCACCAGACCCGACTCTTCCTTATGAGTCATCATGAAGAATCTGATGCAGATAGTCTGATGTAATTTTATCATCATTCATGTCTTTTTTCATCTGCAGCTCTTCAGAGTCGCCCATCTCGGTACCGGACGGCGGATACTATACAAATATCGCAGACAGGTATTTGTTTATTTCATTTTAAATAAAACATTTGTAAATCAAAAATGGTTCAAGTTATCAATAAAAGGTGCTATGAATTCATTCCTGCATGAAAATCTAGCTGTGTTGTCTTAGAATGGGTTATTTAAGGTGAGGGACTACAGACAAAACGGGTAAAAATTTTAACCAACTGGTATCACCATGAAACTTTTCCTGGTTTATTCTTCACATTTGGGTTATCATTTTTTGTATTGCAAGCTTTCTGAAATTTTATGTTTAAATATGCAAATTAAGTATTATATAGCCAAAAATGTGGTGATTTGCATACATTTCTAGGAAAAAAAAATCTTAATGCTCGATTAAGCCAGGTTCAGTTTCTTCTGAATTTTTGTTCAGGTATTAAAGTCAAACGTTTTTACAGAGGGGATTTTGGATATCTCTATTTATCACTTCACAATTTAGAACATACTGTCAACCACGTTTGGAGGGATACAGCAAAGATCTGACGCTCGTGTTGATAACTGATGAGCTGCATCAGTGAACGACCTGCAGATATGTCAGTGGAAGTTGAAGCTCTGGCCTAAAGGTTTGTTGTGTTTGTGTCAACAGAACAAGCTGGCGGAGATCCTTTATGACTCAACGCGAGTCAGTTTCACGTACGATGAGACTGCTGGCGTCCTGAAAACCGTCAACTTGCAAAGTGAAGGCTTCATCTGCTCCATCCGTTACCGCCAAATCGGCCCGCTGGTGGACCGGCAGATATTCCGCTTCAGCGAGGACGGGATGGTGAACGCGCGCTTCGACTACACCTACGACAACAGCTTCAGGGTCACCAGCATGCAGGCCGTCATCAACGAGACGCCACTGCCAATCGATCTCTATCAGTTCGACGACATATCTGGGAAAGTGGAGCAGTTTGGGAAGTTTGGAGTCATCTATTATGATATCAATCAGGTGAGGCTTCGATAGTCCAACAGAACCGCTTATATCCTAGATTTTAGGCCAACGCTGACCAGACGAAACCCTCTGAACTGCATTGTTGGTCAAGGCGGCTGATGAAGCTCCATCACGGTTTGATGAAGCAGTTTTTCTGACTGAGTTCCTGCTTGTCTCAGATCATATCCACAGCAGTGATGACCTACACCAAACACTTCGACCAGCACGGTCGCATCAAGGAGATCCAGTATGAGATCTTCAGGTCTCTGATGTACTGGATCACCATCCAGTACGACAACATGGGCCGGGTCACCAAGCGGGAGATCAAGATAGGACCGTTCGCCAACACGACAAAATACGGTTATGAGTACGACGTTGATGGACAGCTGCAGACGGTCTACCTCAACGAGAAGCTGATGTGGAGGTAGGTGGGCTCGTCCGGCCGAGCTGGAAAACGCTCCTTCTGTACGTGACGTTAGAGGTAGACGTGATGGTTTCTGCTCCTCCAGGTATAACTACGACCTGAACGGAAACCTGCACCTGCTGAACCCGGGAAACAGCGGGCGGCTGACGCCGCTACGCTACGATCTGAGGGACAGGATCACCCGTCTGGGAGACGTTCAGTACAGGCTGGACGAGGACGGGTTCCTGAGACAGAGAGGAGCCGAGATATTTGAGTACAACTCCAAAGGTGGGAAGTCGTCTTCACAAATGAAACTGTTTCTGCTTTTTAACCATTTTAAACATGAGCCAAGTCTCCGATCCTCCTTCAGTCTCTTCTTCACATCCCACGTTTCCTTTCAGGCCTTCTGATTCGCGTCTACAGTAAAGCAGCCAGCTGGACCATCCAGTACCGCTATGATGGACTGGGTCGGCGCGTAGCGTCTAGAACCAGTCTAGGCCAGCACCTTCAGTTCTTCTACTCGGACCTGAACTACCCCACCAGGATCACCCACGTCTACAACCACTCCAGCTCTGAGATCACGTCTTTCTACTACGACCTGCAGGTAAAAATGAAGCATCACTCCGCTGTAAACGATGGAGCTGAGGTGATATAGATCTGACATTTGATTTATGATTGGAGCAGCTTCCTCTCTGTTGAAATACACAGGCCTACTGATATTATTGGCCAATATCGTGGACATCTCTATCGATTGGTTAATTATATTGGGGCCAATAACAACCTAAAAACAAACATCTAAACTTGGCCGCCCTGTGGTAGTTTGCGAAGGAATCTGCTCACTGCTGCCCCCTCTGTTCTGGAGGGGAAGTGATTTACAGACTGAAGTTTTAATAGAAATTATTCTAATAAATATGAAGTTGTTGCTGAAACTACACAATAATGGTTAAACTATAAAACATGATTTTATTCAGAAGCTACATTTTTTGACTCAGAGTGATAACAGACCCAGTTTTAATGTTGCACGAAGTCATTCGTACCACCAGCCATCAGGATTGTGAATTATCAATCATTTATTTCCATAAAATCTCCTTTCTTTTATATCTACTGTTTGTTTGCTACAGTGACAAAAGACCAGCTCCTCTTCCTGTTAATGATCAGTACAGCTCATCTTCTGCTCTGCATCAGATGCTTGATCAGTTGAACGTTTGCAGTGGCAGGAAATAATGGTGCACGTGAGCAGTGATGACTCGTCTGTTCTCCATGATGACTGCAGCTGTCATGTCTGCCAACAGGGTCATGTGTTTGCCATGGAGATCAGCAGTGGAGAAGAGTTTTACATCGCGTGCGATAACACCGGGACTCCTCTGGCTGTCTTCAGTAACAACGGGCTGCTGCTGAAGCAGGTACCGTAGTTTCCTCTGGGACTGACGAGAGAGCGTAGAGATGTTCTCCACATCAGGTCACGTCTGTGTGTGGGTTTGTAGGTGCAGTACACGGCGTACGGCGAGGTTTACTTTGACTCCAACCCGGACTTTGTGCTGGTGATCGGTTTCCATGGAGGTCTTTATGATCCACTGACAAAACTGCTGCATTTTGGAGACAGAGACTACGACATCCCTGCAGGGAGGTACGCACGCCATCACCGATTCGCTCTTCTCCAGTCCATCACAACCGTGTTGCTGTTTTCTGACTACCGTTGTTCTGTTTCACTAAAGATGGACGACTCCTGACATCAGCACATGGACACGTGTTGGTAAAGACCCGCAGCCCTTCAACCTGTACATGTTCCGAGGCAACAACCCCATCAGCAAGATCCACCAGGTCAAAGAGTATGTTACAGGTAAACAAGCACACACGGACCGAACCGTGGAACCGCAGAAGGCTCATCAAGTCCTTCATGGTTAAATTCAATTCAGTAATAAAGGATTCACACAGTCTGGGAGCTGAAGAACCAGCTGAGGAACCAGTTATAGATCTAGCTGAAGATCCAGTTGAGGAATCAGTTATAGAACCAGCTGAGGAACCAGTTGTAGAACCGGCTGAGAAACCGGCTGTAGAACCAGTTGTAGAACAAACTGAAGAACTAGCTGAGGAGTCAGTTATAGAACCAGCCGAGGAACCAGTTGTAGAACCGGCTGAGAAACCGGCTGTAGAACCAGTTGTAGAACCAGCTGGTTCATGAAGGTTATCCAGAGAATGATTGGCTGACAGCTGAACCACAGCTGGAGGGAACCCATTTTTCCTCCGTACGTTCCAGAACAGATGTCTTAAAGTCTTAGAGAACCTTAAAGAATGTGTCCTGGTTAAAACATGAGGAAAACACCATGGAGCTCATGAGATGAATGAGGAGGAAACTAGCAGAACTTAATGTTAGCAAAACATTTGATGAGGCACCATTATTATTATTGTCGTCGTTTCACTGTTTTAACTGGGATTAGATGCATGTTGGATTAAATGTTTGTCAGACACCAGTTTTTAGCTTTCGGTTAGCAGTTCAACAGTATTTCCAGCTTCAGATCTTCCTCCATCTCCTCTACAGATGTGAACATCTGGCTGGTCACATTTGGCTTTCATCTCCACAACGCAATCCCGGGATTCCCCATTCCCAAGTTTGACCTGACACAGCCATCGCTGGAGATGAAGAAGAGCCAGCTGTGGGATGACCTGCCTGTATGTACCGTATGCATTTATATCAGACCAGATTTCATACAAGACTTTTTATTTTGGTCCTCCTTCCGCTCACACACCCTCAGACAGGTGACTTACCCTAAAAACTGCCTCTAGATGAGACGAGTTTGATGGATTTGATGAGTTCTTTGTCTCTAAACTGCTTCATCAATCATGTTAGTCATCCCTGATTCCAGGATTTTGACCTGTTTTAGTGTTTCTGGCCACAACAACCTGAACCTACTGAGCTAAATCTGGAACAGGGATCGACCGATACAGATTTTTTAGAGCCAATAACGATAATATTTTTTTCATCAGCCGATGGCCGATACAACTTGCGATATTTGGGGCGGATATTGCGTTTGACTCCCAATTTAATATAATAAAGGACACAATAAAAGTAATTTTATATCTTACTATAAAAATGAACAAAGCACTTCAAATAAATATATAAAAAGGAAACAACAGCGTACTTGTAAACAATATTACATAGAAACATTAAATGTGTAATATATATATTATATATAAACAAAGTTATGCCAAGTGGGGATATCAGTCGATGCTGATATCAGCAGAAAACGCAAATATCGGCTGGCCGATGTATCGGTCTATCCTAATCTGTAATATCTGAAGCCGTGTGAACCTGTCTTTCTAAAAACACGTCTAACTCAAGCCTTTAGATCAGTGGTTCCCAAATTGGGGGTTGCCAGATCGTTGTTAAAAATAAAAGTACAAAGTAACACATTGTTTTTTTTAATTATTTGATACTTAATACTAAGTTATTAAGTCATTTTAAAAATCAAATTTTGCATTATCTCGGCGAGAGAAGCTGATTTTGGGCACGTAGGTGTCTGGTAACGCAGTGAACCGAATCCACCAGAAAACATTGATCCTCCTTATTTATGAAGTTTCTGAGTTTTCAAGCCTTACATGTAGAATTTTAATCATTCAGTGTCCAGAAACAAAATTACAGCTGCTATTCTTTTCCTTTTTAAAAAAAATGTGTTTACTAGCTTTTCAACAAATAAGACAGTAAAAATAAAAATACACAAATGGACAGACCAAAACAAAAAAGAGAGAGAAATAAATAATAAATAATTTAGTGTATAGATAATTAAATATATGAAAAATAAATACAAATGAAGGTGGGCTGAATGGAAATGAAAATTCATCAAATAAAGGACAAAGCAAAATGTTCAAATTAAGACAGAGCATTGTAAGCTATTATACAAGCCCTCTTGTGGAGTGTGGAACCGTTTATATGACAGGAATGGTTCCCATGTCTTACAAAAGCATCCTGTTGCTATGACGTTTACACTTTGCTCAATCCTGCAGCTGGGCCATGATTGCAGGGAAATAAGACTCATATGTATGAAGCGCTGAATCTGGACTTCTTTGTCTCCGCAGTCCATCTCGGGTGTCCAGCAGGAGGTGACCCGTCAGTCGGCAGCGTTCTTGTCCTTTGAGCGGATGCCGGAAATCCAGCTGAACCGGCGGCACTCGGACCACTCCAAGCCCTGGCTGTGGTTCGCCACCGTCCGCTCCCTGATCGGAAAGGGGGTGATGTTCGCTGTGGTCCAAGGCCGGGTGGTGACCAACGCCTTAAACATTGCCAACGAGGACTGCATCAAAGTGGCGGGAGTCCTGAATAACGCCTTCTACCTGGAGGACCTCCATTTCACCGTGGAGGGGCGGGACACCCACTACTTCATCAAGACCAGCCTGCCGGAGAACGACCTGAGCGCGCTGCGGCTGACGTCGGGCAGGAAGTCCCTGGAGAACGGCGTGAACGTGACCGTGTCGCAGTCCACCACCGTGATGAACGGGAGGACGCGGCGCTTCGCCGACGTGGAGCTGCAGTTCGGGGCTCTGGCTCTGCACGTGCGCTACGGGACCACGCTGGATGAGGAGAAGGCCCGGATCCTGGAGCAGGCGAGGCAGAGGGCCCTGGCTAACGCCTGGGCCCGCGAGCAGCAGCGCGTGAGAGACGGGGAGGAGGGGGTCCGGCTGTGGACGGAGGGGGAGAAGCGGCAGCTGCTGAGCAGCGGGAAGGTGCTGGGCTACGACGGCTACTACGTCCTGTCCATAGAGCAGTACCCTGAACTGGCCGACAGCGCCAACAACATCCAGTTCCTCCGGCAGAGCGAGATAGGGAGGAGGTAACACGGCGTGAACGGATCACCCCCCTTCCCCTCCCTCCCCCCGGGCTGTCAAAGACTAAACTGTTCAGTTTAACACAAAAAAGATGTCAAACATTAACCTGGAAAACCACCACGGGCTCCCGCGATCTTACATTTCTGGATTCAGTTGATGTCGAAGAAGACGGACGATCACTGCGACACAACCGACCTGAGCCTAGACCAGCTTTCTGTTAACCGATCCCTTTCTTTTTTTCTTTCTCTTTCTTTCTGTGCATGCCCTTCCACCTCTCCGGTAGCAGGGCGGCCCTGGCTGCCATGTCCGTGTGCTTTCTGTCAAACAGTGGGACTAGATGCCGTAGTCCAGTTCTAGATGGAGCAGATGAGCCTGCATGCTGTAAACCGTCTGTGCAGGTCTGTCCAGGTCCGGGTGTGACCTCTGACTTTTGCCTGGAGCCATTAAATGGACCCGTTGTGGACTCTCTAAGAGAGACGGGCGCAAAAAGGACGACAACTTTCCACGGTCAGGGGGGAAAAAAAGACTGATTTTCTGTTTGCTTTTGTTTTTATATACAAACTTGCATTTGCTTCAGAGTAAAAGGGGATATAAAAATAAGAAAGTGTTTACATACTATTACCTACATGTATACCACTATTAACACCGACTACACTCCCACCACAGAACGGACCATATGAACTAAAACCAAACTGCATCGTCTTTTCTTTTCTTACAATAATCTAAAATCACTCCGCCTCAATCCCCTGTGCTGTAACAAGGTCTATAAACTCATGCAGACGACGGTGTATGGAGACAAGGTTGCCATGGTAACCTCCGTGGGCCTCTTCAGTCCCGGGAAACGCCGGCGTCCTCGAACGCCTCCTGCAGATTGTGATCATAGACCTCGTGCTTTCGTCAGTCAGGTCGTAGTAAACTGCTTGCAATAGAAACGTGTTGTCATGGCAACAGGTTTGTTTTTGCTCACGTAACGGAGCATTGCCATCAGTGACAGTAATGGATCAAAAATTGATGTGGATGTTTTTTTCATTGATTGTGGGTCTCTGTGCTCTTTTTAGAGGAATTTTCTGTGTTCATGTGTTTACAAAGTTTGGAAGGAAACTTCAATCATTTTAAAGGAAAGCGCAGAAATTTTACACTGTTGACATCATATGCGACCAATCGATTCTTTTCCCAGACACTTAACGAGTTGAAGATTTTTCCTGGTTTAGCTTTGGTTTGAAGGGTGACAAATTCCATTTATCCGTACATCGATATTAGTCTCAGAAGAAGTAATTTATGTACAGTGTTTCTACAGTAAAGAATAAAAATCCTTGAAACTAGTCGTTGTTTTTATTGTGTTGTGTTGGATCTGAAGGAAAACAATAGAAAAGTTTGTGTCAGAGGAAAAAGGACAGATTAGTTGGAGACTGGTTCCAACCAAGGTATGCAGAATAGCAACTGAACACACGACACGACCAACCTGGAAGCAGATGGGCTACAGCAGCAGAAGACCACACCCGCCGCCACTTCTGTCAGCTAAGACCGGGAAACTGAGGCTACAATTCACACAGACTCACCAGAACTGGACAATAGAAGACGGAGAAATGTAACCCAGACGTAAACCTCTGATGAGTCTCTGTTTCAGTTCCACATTCAGATGCTAGACATCCTGAAAGCACGGATCAAATAAGGGCTGCCCAATTAAAGCTACGGGTGGCAATGTTGGAAAAACGGTTCGAGCAAGCTACATTTAAAAAAAAACACACCACCTGAAACCACGCCTTCAGAGTGCAGGGACGTGTGCGCCGATGTTTTGGTTGACGATAACAGCAAACAGCTGACAAACCATGTTTCTAAAAGCCTTAATCCACTCACCTCCAACTCCTTCTGCGGTGAAAAAATCCACACTGTCACGTCAACGCCTCCGAGACTTAATCCTTATCTGTCGCTTCGGCTTTATGCTGAACAAAACAACAGTTAGCAGTCCATTAGCTATATTTGTTTACAGTAAGTGGCGCATAGAGCGGGTCATGCGGGGACCAGGTGGGGGACGGGGAGAGGGTGGGGACAGAGATGAGACAAGGCATCGATTCGTTCTTTCTATAAGGTGGGAATGACCAATTCCTGCCTTTCAGTGTGAATGGCAGGAGTTGGTCAGTTTTTACAGAACTGCAGCTCTCACAGAGGTCTGACTTTTTATGAATACATGATGTATTGACTACTGTCAGGATGGAAGGACCATTTTACCCAGTAAAAGTGTTTATGAACAGGATTACCAACTCTAGCTTTAAAAGGTCTGAATCAAACAGTGCCAGTTTCGCACCCCAGATAGCACTACTACAACCAAAACCCAACACAATTACACAAAATACTCTACTAATACTCACCTTATAATATCCCAGGATTGGGTTGAAGATATCCCGGGCGAGGGGTGGTGTTTAGCTCAGTTGGTTGAGCAGCCGCCCCATGAACACAGGCTACAGTTCCTCAGCGCAGTCGGCCCCGGTCCGATTCCCAGTCCAGGTCCCTTTGCTGCATGTCACTCCCCACTCTCTGCCCTTTTCCTGTCACTGTACACTGTCATATAAAGGCCACGAGTGCCCAACAAATCCTTAAAAAAAAAAAAAAAGATATCCCGGACGAGACCCCATTAATGTTACAAATTAATGTTACAAATTTGATTCATTGTGCAGATTGGACTCACCTGGTTCAGTGGCTGGGCAGAACAAATACATGACACGGAAAAGGACTTGTTGACTCCACAATTCCCATCTCTGGGAGGAACTGGAGTCTCATCACGGATGTGGAGTCGACAAATCTGCAGCAACTGTGTGAAGGCCTTTTCAGATAGGACGCGTTTTTCGCTGCGCTCACCGCGGGGTAGGGCGCAGACCCGGCGACAGAGCACAGCGGCAGCGAACACGTCAGGCACGCGTTGCTAGGTGACAGACCAGAAAGTGTTTTCTCCCCGGCACGCTTCGTTGTAAAAGATGTACTTCTCATCGCTGTAGCAAAGAGCTTTTCTCCTGAAGAGGAGGAGAAGGGTGGGGGTCCACCTGATCCTGAAGGCAGGACTTGGGGGAGTTCAGGCTCGTCTGGGAGCTGCATTCTTTCACACAGACCGCTTCCAGGTTTACTTCAGGCTGACCAAGGACCACTTTTTTTTTTCCCCTGAACTGGCCTCTCCTATTGGATGCACTAGGATGTTGTCACAGCGCGCAGCGGTACCGCGGTGGCATGCGCCCACCTCGCGCGCCGCTGAGCTCTGCAGCATGGCGGAACGCGCTGCCGCAGCGGTAACACGTACACAATGAATGGGTTTGCCGCCGCCCGCCTTCGCTTTGTGCGTCCTATCTGAAAAGGCCTTGATGCTATCAGGTCAATATGGAGCAAAATCTCTGAGGAATGTTTCCAACACCTTGTTGGATCTATGACACCAGGAGTTAAAGCAGTTCTAGAAGAGAACTGGGGGAACTAATATTATACATGAAAAATAATTTTCAAAATAATGAAAATCGTGGCCATCATTTATTGAACTTAAACACACAGCTAACATGGTTGACAGAATACAGGAGGACTGAGGACACATCTAGTAGGGATGCACAATATAATAAGGCCCCCTATCGATATTGGCCTTAAAACTGACTATCGGACATCGGCCACCCCATCGATATTTAACCAACCAGCCGGCTGTTTCTAAAGAAAGAAAAAAAAAATTCTTCAAAAACTTCATTTCTGCAGACTTTAAAACTTCTAAAGACAAGGGGTGGGAAAATATATCGATACACTAAAAATTACACAATATTTTCATATGTTGATATACTGATATTGAAAAATGCGGTATCGATCTATTTTACTAACAAAATCTTGCGATATTTTATCGTTCTGTTATGAAATCTTGAGAATTCACGAAATATCGTGAGATTTTGCAAGTAAAATATATTGATACCGTGTTTTTAAATATCGATTTGATATCGGCGTATGAAAATATTGCGATATTGTATCCATATTTTTCCCACCACTATTTTTCAAAGTGTCAGAAACGAATAACAAAACTGCTGTTTGCAATGACTGCTCCTTTTTTTTCAGCTTTAAAAATGGTATTGATATCAGTTATTGGCCATATACATTTTAAAATATTGGATATCGGATATCGCCAAAATTCCAATATCGTGCAGCCCTAACATCCAGAGTAAATAATGAGCTAAAAGAAGGACGTCTCTCTATTTTTCTGTACAAACATGTTTCTGTAAAAACGTCTTGATACCATAATTAAACTCAAATCAACACCTCTGACTGGGATTTACCTGAAAGGAAAAACTGGGCATGAAAATGGCATCAGGAAATATGATACCAAGTTTAAAAATCTTTTTTAAAAATTAAAAAAAAAAAAAAATTGGCACCTAGTCGGAGGGCTAGGAAGTGAAGTCTCTAAAAGGTGTTACAAGCACTCAGCAGCATCTTGGAGTACTCCACACACTCGGTCATGCCCAGACCTTTAAAAAACATTTCTGATTAAAATATCAGACAGTTCATACAGAGTCTTGTACATTCCTGAACCCAAAAGAGAAGAAAACAGAGCTTGTGCTACAGAATGAAGGAGTCTACCTTCTGAAAACTTCCTGCTGACATCAAAGAAAGTATGAGGAAGGATTGCTGAGGTCTTCTCTGGAGAAAACAAGAACAAAAAAGAGGCCTGTTACACCTCACTCTTCTTTTCTTTCCTCATTCCGGTTCATCTTTACTTGTCGGCAGCGTTCATCCTTCCAGAGGTGTTAATGGAGTTAAAATCAATGATGATCTCCGTCCTCTTGGGCTGGAACTGCCTGTGCAGAGAGACGACGACATCAGGACACGCAGAGACGACACCGATAAGGACAAAGGTCCTCTTTTCAACACGATGCAGTATTAGGACCACATTAAGAAAAAAATTCTCAAGTATAATAAGTTGTAATATCACCAGATTGAAGTTGTAAATTTGCAACAATTAAGTCCTAAAATTATAAGAAAAAAAGTCGTAAATTTACGAGAATGAAGTCATAAACTTACAAAAATAAAATCGTAATATTATGAGAATACTGTTGTAATATCACAAGAACAAAGTTGTGAATTTGCAAGAATAAAGTCCTAATATTACGAGAAAAAAAAAAGTCAGAATTTTACAAAAGTCAAATCTATGAGAATGAAGTCATAAATTTACAATATTAAAGTTGTGATATTGAGAAAAAGTTATTTTAAGAGAAAAAGTTAAAAATTTACAAAAAATAAAGTTGTAATATGAGAAAAGTCTGAACTTTACAAGAAAAAGTTTTTTTTATGAAAGGAAAGTCGTAAATTTACAAGAGTAAAGTCTTAGTATGACAAGAAAAAAGTCTGAATTTATGAGAAAAAGTTGAAAATTTACGAAAATAAAGTCAAATTTAGAAGAATAAAGTAAGAATACGAGAAAACAAGTCCAAATTTTACAAGAAAAAGATTTAAAAAAATCCCAAATTTACAAATAAGGTCTTTATATTTTAAATTTAGAAGAGGAAAGTTGGTAAAAATGAGGGTCATGGAGCATTTGGTGAAGATTCATTTCAGCAGACGTTTTACAAACCAGGAGATTCTCAATCTCTACGCACATCAGCACCACATTGTCCCTCGCGTGTTTCCATAGTTGAACCACTTTATTCTTGTAAATTTCTGACTTCGTCCTCATAAAATACATTTTTCACGTAAAATTACAACTTTATTCTCAAAGTCTGCTAAAAAAAATCTTTTTAGTGTGGATTTATTTTATCGGACTGGATAATGTCTGTAAATTATGTCTCCTTCTGGAAAACTCCTCTCTGCTGTCTGGACTTCTGTTTATTTGGAGTTTTTTTTTTTTCAATGATATGGCTGATCTTTAACAAAGCCTCTGGACCAGCTCAGAGCACCATCACCAGCATGTCTGATGATGATGATGATGAAGAGTTACTTCTGCGTGTACCTGAACTGTACGCCTGCCATGCCGAGGAGCCGTCTGGAAGCGGTCATCTCAGGTGTGTCGTGGTATTTGTCTGACAGGTAAACCACCTCCTTCAGACCTGGACAGAGAGCAAGACGACTAGAAACGAGGGTCAAGGCAGCTTTTTTTCTTTCCCTAATTATTTAAGTGAACGAATTGTTCCAACTTTGTGATCAACTGTTCAAACGAACCAGTTTAAAAGGTGAAAGCTCAAAGTTTAATTTCTCCCCACCAGTAGGTGGCGCCCTCACACTTGCTTAATAGCATTAGCAATACTTTTTTTTTTTTTTTTTATGGATAACATAAGGGGAGCATGTGGAAAGGTGGATACACACCAATAAGTCCATCAAATCCAAATTCTGAAGAGGATTTGTGAAAGTTTTGGTATAACTTATTAAGCTTTATATTTATCTGAGTAGAATAACTTGTGGCTGCAACACGTTTGTGTTCCTCTGTTGCTGCAGTCAGATAGCAGCCTGTCCAGATATCAGTCTGTCCAGGTTTGTGAACATCAGCCTAACTACAGTATGAAACACCAAGGCTGATTTTGTAGCCTGTTTAAAACACCTAAATGGATTTATTACTGGGGGGCAGTCCCGTCCAAAAATCGGAGCTTGCGTCAGTGAGAGGTGAAACCAATCAGAACCAGGTTCCGGCGGCGGCGGAGGCAGGTCCAGGTGCTGCAGTTGCTGAGGAGTAACTGCACGCTCCGACTGCAGACGGACGGCTCCCGCGATGTTTGATGATCATGTGGTCTGGTCACGTTTTCCGGTGCAGTTCAGGCGCAGTCTGAAGTCGGACAAAGTTTCTAACCAGCATGCAACATTCCAGGACCACAATCCTTCACTTCCAGCCGAGTTGCGCTGCAGATAGCCAAAGTCGAACGAGCCTAATGTTACATGTTTTACATGTCCAGGAGGAAAGCAGCAACCTCCACGGCCATTTTGGGCCCTTTTGCTACCTTCACCTGCTTTGTTTGTTCGTTGCATGAATTTGAGAAATGTTAAGCAGGAAGACGATATTCCAACACAGAGCAACTGAGCTAGCTACTCTGGAGCTAATGCTAATGGTGCAGAATCCTTCAGTGTAGATGTTGGCATGGTAATCACATGTAAATATTTATACAGTCGTCCTCAAAATTATTCATACCCTCAAATTAAAGAAGAAAAAAAATCATCTGTCATTGAAATAAGATGAATTTGACTAAAAGTGATAATAAATAAAATTCTATGAAAATCATGACATTGATTTTGAATTATGGTTCAACAGAAATATTAAATACAAACACAAAATAAAACAAGCATGATGAAGCTTGTTCTTGTTCTTTAGGGTGATGCTGCTGGCAGGAATTTATTTCTGCCAGCAGCATTCATTTCTGTATCTCTCCGTCCTACAGCGAACCTGACGCAGCCTCCCACTGAACACACTGTTGATTAATTGATTAATTAATTGGAGGGTATGAATAATTTTGAGGGTGACAATACATTTTGGACCTGTGATAAAAATTATTCCTATGCTATAAAAAATTTCATCATCCTTCCAGATGTTCTGTGAATGTATTTGTTTTTTGAAAAATTAAAGGTTGAATATGGAATACGGACAGAACAGCGACATCACGTGTGTCTAGGTTGTAGTTGCAATGGCAGAAAAACAACTCCAGTCGCTGGGATGCCAGGCTCGCTGCCGATACGCAAGTGACCAACAGTCTGGAGCATGTCCAACAAGTAACGCAGAGGAGTTTATAACCGACAGCTAACGTTAGCCACGTTAGCAAACAAGCTAGCTTACCAATCCAGGAGGAAAGTCGCCATTTCAGTGTTTTGACTCCGTGGAAAACGTTTATGTGGGTCCATTTAGTGAAGTCTTCACCTAAATTTACTCCAGGTTTTGCTCTTCTCAGGTCACTCCTCCTCAGAAACAGATAACAATATCTCCAGGGCTCTGAAGCAGCTGCTTCACTCGTCATCTCTACGGTTTTCCCCTGCACAGGCCTGACTATGACTGAAATATTGTTTCCACACAGAGATCGTATTTGGCAACCTGCAATGGCGGCGTGTATTGGCTTATAGACGTAAATAAAATGCCATTATCGAACCCGTCAAAATTTATTTTATAATTATTTTTAGGCTAAATATAATTTTTCTGGGGAAATGTTGTACTTTCATTCTGTACACCCCCCAAACGACCTGTGGAGGTAATATTTTTTTTTAAAATATAGCTTTTAATAAAAATGTTCCATATTCAACCTTTAAGTGTTTTGATTAAAAGGTTGTAGCTATCACCTTTAACTCATTGACTGCCAGACCTTTTCAGAGCAGAGTGCTCCATATTGCCAAGATTTTTAAGCATTTTCACTGATTTTGGAGAGGCACAGAATATTGTGTACTATGCCTATGCGAACACCAAATGTACCACAGGAAACACCCGCCTCACTGCTTGACCTACTTTCACTTTCAGCTGCCGCACTTCATGTCTTCATCATGTCTTCGTTCGATCGTGTCACTGATCGGTTTTTCCACAAACTTTCCTCTGTCATCCACCTCCTAAACTGCTTCGATTATGAGCGGTCGTCATGTCCCCCCCCCCCCCAACCGAATCGAGCACACTTCCTCTGCTGACTTGTGCTGAATACACAGACACCATAGAAGAACACCACTTTTCTAAAGCATGTCTGACTCTGCCATCTGCTGGATCGGATGAAAATGACCGAAATAAAGACGATCGGCACTTGGTTCTCTCTGACAAGCTCCGCCAGAGATTAAAACAGCTCCCCCAATTAAAACCCGTAATTAACGTGTTTACACGTGAATGGCAACCAGTGAGTTAAGAACCAAATTCAAGTAGTTAAAACAGGGGTGCCCAAGTCCAGCCTTCAAGAGCTATTCTCCTGGTGGTTGCAACCCTCTCCAACACACCTGAATGAAGTAAACGGCTCGTTACCAGCCTCTGCAGAGCTGAATGACATGCACATGACGGAATTAAGCTATCTGATTCAGGTGTGTTGGAGAAGGTATGCTCTAAAAGTTACAGGATAGTAGCTCTTGACCGGACTTGGGCACCCCGAGTAAGAATTATCATTAGCTGAAGTCAATATTAGCAATATAAAGCAGTGATTCCCCACCCTGGTCCTCAAGGCACACTTTCCTGAAGACTTTCCTATTTGCCCTGCTAGGACACAGCTGATCCAAATCAAATGCATCTCTGATGAGCTCTGCACCCGTCTGCTACTGACCCATTAATGTGAGTCAGCTGTGTTTCAACAGGGGAACATGGAAAGTCCTCAGGATAGTGTGCCTGAGGACCAGGGTTGGGAATCACTGATATAAAATATTATAATTAATAAATCAAGAATTTAACTTCCTGTAAAGTGAATGTGTTGGATCACTCGCCTGCCTGGATGATGAGCTTGGCACACTCGTTGCATGGAAACAAGGCCACGTACATGGTGCATCCCTTCACGTCGGAGCTGTTCTTGTTCATGATGGCATTCAGCTCAGCGTGGCACACTGTGGACACAACATGGAGACACAAACGTCTTTTTGTTCTGGTTATCAGCTGCAAACAAACCCCGAAGATCATAGACTGAGCAGCTAAAGGAGGTGTGGTAAAAGGAGGAAGTTTGCTTTGCAGTGTGAATCATCTGATCGTGACCACGTCTGGAAATGATGATTTATCTGAACGTAGCTGATAAAACTCCCGTCAGCATCAATAACCTGAATGAATCCATTTCTTTATGATGTAGTCAGTCTCGTTATTTTTATTCATTACTTTTCTTTTCTTTTTTTAAACCTAAAATCATCCCTTCTCCGGGTCCTTCTGCTTTTTTTTTTTATCCTGGTTAGGGGTGGGGGTGTTCCTGACAACATCCAGTTTAGACAAAGTAAAGCTAGTTTCGTACCGTAAGGGTATTTGGTGTCGAGCCGGTCCTCAGCAGACCGGGACCAGGGTAGCAGGTCATCATCGCAGCCGTTGGGCATGCCGTTGTAGCCGATGCCCACGATCTTATTCTCTTGATTTACTATGCAGGCGCCCACCTGGAAAGGAAGGGGGTCCACATGATGATGTCATTCAACAACAAACATGTCACAAACACAAAAACAGTTTTTATTTGGTTCATTTCTGCTCCCGGGTCAGACAGATGCAGATATCCTTCTAACCAGTATGTCACCCTGACGCAGGCTGGGAGACGCCTTACTGGTCCACCTGGTACACGGTACCTGGTGCCCATTCCTGGCAAAGACAGCCTTTGTTTTGTTATTATGATTATTCCGCCAAAAAACTAACAATGTGGAAAAGTTACATGGAGGGCTTAGGCATCTACTGTCCATGTAGAGACTATGAGCCGGATCTACTAAGATCAAAATTTGTGTGTATTAATTTGCATGTGCAATGTAGAATTTTGCACGAGGGGCTGAACCACAGTTTGCAAATGATTTACAAAGAATGATTGCGCAAATGACAGCAGGTGCAAATGTGCTGGAAACGCCCTATGTAAGTTAGGTTTTGCGTGTTTCGAGGTTTCCAGTGTGAAGAGTTGAAAGAGACAATAGCGTAACAGGAAATACGACCCACAAAGAGATCTTAGTGGAGGAGGGAGATGAAAATATAATCAGAATGCCTTTATTGTCATTGTAACCAGCGTACCAGTACGAGATGACTTTCAGCACAACCCGTCCGAGAGTCCATTCACGAAACTTCCTCGGGGATTTTTTTGAGAGCCCGTGTCCCCAAACAGACAGTTCGAGGGCTCAGATTAGAGAGCAGAAGATGTTTTGAGGCAGGTTGGTACGTGGTGTCTACCTGGAGTCCTCAGCAGGTCTCCATGGCAGCATCAATCAGCCAAATCAGGGGTCAATTTTCCGGGACGCCGTGCCAACTTCTCCACAGATGTACCCACTTCACGGACGAGGTTCAGAACCGCAGCCAGCGTGCCAAGCTGGGCCTGAATGGCATCTAGCTCTAGCGATGGAGCTCGTGCAACGCCAGAGTCTGAGTGTTGATAGTACGACTCATCCCCACACAAATACCAGGCAGCGTGCCAGTAGCTGCAGACAGCTCTCACACTTTGCGTTGATCAGGAAAATGCCCGCACCGATCAGCAGGAACCCAGATATCACAAATCCAAATAGGTCTGATGATGAGCCATCTTTATGAGTACCGTGTTTGTTGTCGTAGCGTTTACCCATGATGCTTAACGTTTTACCCACAACGCCAATGCAGTTTGTAGACCACTTCCTGTATTTGGTTCACTTGAAAAAGGACCGAGACCTGTGTTTGCAGGTGGACCGAGTCCGCTTGTTTGTTCCGGGTCAGAGTCCGTTTGCGCATTCACAACTCCCCCAAATGAAACGGACTTTCCGAGCAAACGGAATCTGATTTGAATCAAAAAAGCTTTGTGAATGCGCCCTAAGGGGCCGTTCACATGAGGACGACTGCAGGTAAAAATGACAAAATATTTCATCTGAAGTGTCTTTCTGGGTTATTCTGGGTTGAACATGCAAAAATCTGAAGACTCATTCCAAAGTGGAATTCCTGAAGACGCGACGCTGTTGCGTTCTCGTCTGCACGGCCAAAAACACAAAAATGATGGTGGACCTGCGTCGCATGCGCGTTGACATCACACACAAACAGGAAAAACAATGTCGGACTACGTAAACCCAGCAAATCTAAGGTAGATTTTACGCATGCACGCGGACACGGTGGAGTTCTATCGCAGCACCACATAACTGCCTGGCATGCATATCCAATCAAAGTCCACACACTCATTCGTCCTCGTATGCATGCAGATGCACGCTCGTGTCAACGCGGATAAAAAGATGAAGACGAGACGCCAGTTTTGCGTCTTCTCTTCTGATCGTCGCTGTGTGAGCGCAGCCTTACACGCCTTTAAGGATTTGACTGGTTTGGTCCTCACACCTGTGAGTTTGGGTCTTTGCTCCTTTGGGCTGACAGAAAGGCAACAGCCATGAAGTACTCCGGCCATTCCAGGTAATCGTCTCTCTTCTGGGTTGTTCCACTACAGAAGAACACAGGAAAAGAAGAAGTAGTAATCTATCAGTTTTAATCAATGAAAGTCTGAATTATTCTGAACCATTTCAAACCATAGTTTTTATTATTATACACATGTACAGGATGTTTACATGTCAAAGTATTCATGACGTCTACTTGTGGATGTGTACGTGATAAGAAGTTCAAGAGAGGTTTTTAAAAAGAATCTGATTTTTTTTAAAGTCATGAAGTTATTCCTTTTAGACAGCTTTCTAGTGTTGGATTTACCAAAAACAAACATGTAACACATAATATTGTGAAAACTGAAGATCAAATGGAGAAAAAAACAAAACAAAAAACAAAACAGTTCAACTCTTTTGTTGCCTAAATTCCTCTCACAAATTCAAATTCCTTGAAACCATTACCACTATTGTTTTTTTTTGTTTTTTTTTACAAAATACTCCCATTTAAAAAGGTATTATCAAATCAAATATAACTTTATTTATATTGCACTTTTCATGCATAAAAACAATATTAAGTGCTTCACATGATAAAACAATTTACATCAAAATACTGTGGATAAAAAAACAAAACATACTCACGCATACACATCCATCATTATCTCACACCCACCTGTGACCCTACAACTGCCCCCACTGTGTTGAGCCGGCTCTAGGAACAGAGTCTTTGTAGTGAACGAAAGAGGAAATTCCTGTGGTGTTGTGGGAATTTTGATTGGCAATGTGGCACACCATGTGGCCAATCACATGCAAGTACAGACTAGTTATCATGAGGAAGCCTGTCAGAATAAGTGTATGTACAGACCATGTACTCAGAGAGGGACAGGGAGCCAGATTTAAATTACAAGTGTGTCAGGCTAAAGTGGAGAAATTCAACTTAAAGTGTCACAATGTTCAGAATTTGGCCTTTATTCGTTTCATTTCCTTGGTGGTGTTCAGCATTTAGCTGTTCTTTTACAGTTTTGATGAAAATATAACAGTGTTTTTCAATCCTGGTCTTCAGGGACCCCTGCCCTGCTGGTTTTCAAGATATTCCTACTTCAACACACCTGACTCAGATGAATGGCTGATTAGCAGGCTTGCAAAGCACTTGATGAGCAGTTGAGTTGATCTGAATCAGCTGTGGTGGAGTTGGAATACATGCAGGGCAGGGGTCCCCGAGGACCAGGATTGAGAAACCCTGGATTAAAACATTAAATATTACTATATCTTGAAGGGGGAAAGCACCAAAATAAGGCTTTTGAATAAAAAAAAAGAAAGAAAGAATTGCTTACCAACATACACACCATTTGAAATTGCTATTTCAGACTAAAATAGAAATGCTGTGTGATACTAACTGAAGAACCATTTGGGAGCAGAGTCTGAAAAGCTGAATCTTTGAAAAAAGCCGAACTTCCCATTAAAAGTTTCAATTTGTAAACAAATGAATAAATGTTCTCACTACTACGCTGCTTTCGTCTCCTGCCACCCCCCGGTTGCGTTGTACACACGCAGTCCCCAGTTTACCAGATCTACATCGGCCGTTCCGGCTGCCCTGCGCATGCGTACTACATGCTCAGTTTAGGCGTGATGAAAGCGGGAGTTATCAATAGTTTTCCTTCAAATTTCTCCTCCGCTGCTGAATGTGAACAGCTTCAGATTAACGTTTACTTACTGGTTCTTCTACGGCTCATAAAGTTGAAAACTGGTGCACAACGGAACCGTGAACGGGAACATTTGACTTCGGAGCAGTCAAAAAAGAAACTTCTGACAGTTTCTTGAAAAACGTTGGTGTGTAAAAGTATGAATCAGACTTTACCCAATTCCAGGACACGGAGGCTGCATGTCTCCCATGGTACACCAAATCCTGGAGATATGCCTTTCAGTCCTAGAACCCACTACAGCTCTGTCACAGCCCACAGCGCGTGCAGGGAAAAATCTCCCGCGCCAGGGTTTCTGTGTGGAAAAAAAGCCCTGAGCGTAGTCTCACAGGACCATAGCCAACATCCTTACTCTAACCGAAGGTGTCCTCTCACAGACTTCAGGGTTGAATGTTGGTAAATGAAAACCACCACCTGGTTCAGCAGCACTTCCAAAACAAAATTCTCGCGGCCTTCTTAAATGTGAAGAGCCCCGGTAGGTCTGTGTTGCCTGACAGGCGTGCTCAGGGGCAAAATAACCCTCAAAGCTACATGGAAGCATTGGTCATTGTCCTGCAGGTTTGGACATGTTAACCTGTTGCAATGCACCTGAGTCAAATTATTAATGGCTCATTATGAGGCTTGTGCAGCATTTAACTACAATCTGTCATGTGTGTTACAGCAGAAGACATTTATAACCTGCAGGACAGCTGCAGCACATTCAGACAAAAAAAAATGTTATGAACTGCATAGTTAAGAAAAATTCTCTGTTGGTCCAGATGGATTTTTGCTCTAACTCTTAGATAAGTTAGAGCAGATTTACTACAGTAGCCTGAATAAACGTCCATGTTGATCTACAGGTTTTCTTAATTCTTTTCTTTTTATTTATTGATTTATTTAACCTTTATTTAACCAGGCAATGACATTAAGAACAAGATTCTTATTTACAATGCCGGCCTGGCAGGTGCCATAGACACCTGTAGGGCAAGTGGGGGAGGGGAACACAAATAAAAAACAAATAAAATCAGTAAACATTAAAACAATTTAAGACATCACAAGAGGAGTCAAAGTGTAACAAAACATTTACAGTTTTCATTAAAAATCACCTTTAAATTGCGTTTAAAAACAGAGACAAAGTAAAAGCATCAAGTTTCAGAGATTTTTGTAATGTGTTCCAATCATTTGAAGCTGCAAAAGAAAATGACATTTGTCCAAAGCGAGAGTTGGTTTTTGGGATTTGTAGCAGGATTCTATGGGAGGACCATGTGTTGTATTTGGCTGGAGAGACACTGTGCAGGAGCTGACATAAATATGGAGGTGAAAGGCCGAGGAGAGTTTTGTAGATGAGAGTAAGCCAGTGAGAATTGCGGCGAGTTTGTAATGATGGCCATTTAACCTGACTGTAGAGCAGACAATGATGAGTTCTGTAAGGAGTATTGGTGACAAGTCGAATCGCGGAGTCCAGTTTTTGAAGAGTTCCTTTGCAGGCATGTCTGTAGATAGTGTCGCCGTAGTCAAATAAGGGAAGGATGGTCCTTTCAACAATCAAGCGTTTGGCTGCAGACGTGAGTGAGGAGCGATTTCTATAAAGAAAACCAACTCTCGCTTTGACCTTTGATTGTAACATGTTTATATGATGTGAGAAAGAAAATGCACTATCAAGTTTACTATATCTGTAAACTGTAACCTGTTCAATGATGGTCCCAGCTATTGTAGTAATGTGAGTCGTGGATGGGGTAGCCCTGCCTTTTAGGCCAAACCACATCATTTTAGTTTTATTAGCATTTAGGGACAGATTAAGCTTGATAAATGCACATTGAATCTCATAAAAACTTTAAGAGATTTAAGAACATCATCAGCAGAAGGGCCATAAGCGTATAGATTTGTATCATCAGCATATAAGTGAATAGAGGCTTTGCTAATAGCTTGAGGGATGTCATTGATAAATATAGAAAAAAGTGTTGGACCAAGAGTTGAGCCCTGAGGCACACCTGATGGCATATACAGACACATATGCAGGCATATGTTGGGTTCTGTTGAAATAACTGAAAGCGAACCCTGTATGTCGCTGGTCATTACTGTGTTGCCCACAATATTTGGTTTAATGTGGCACTTTATCTGAGACAGAATTTCACGTTTCATCTTGTACTTTTGAGATCATCTTTGTGTAGGTTACAATAGCTAACCATTTCCACTGGAAATCTTTTTTATTTAAAGCACATGTTATTGCTGTAAATTATGCAGTGCTGAAATTAAATTCACTTTTTTTGTTTTGCTCATAAAAGGCCTAACAAGCTGTTTTTTGTTTGTTTTTTTGTGTTTTTGTTTTTTAATGTGAATAATCTGAGGAAACCTTGTGGGTTAATACATGTCCTTGCAATTCACATTTGCAATTCCTGGTCTTTACTTTGGAAGAATAAGTCAGGATTGACTTTTTTTTAAATAAGTACAGGTTTCAGGTTTTTAGGGTGTTATTTTAAGAAGCTTGTATTAAGGTACAGACTAATATTTTGTTCTAAAAATAAGAACAATAGACTTAAAAGACTTTTCCTGTTGCTCCTTCATCTTAATGAATGGCAGTTAAGAATGTAAAACATCTTGAAAAGAGGATTATTTGCTTATAAAAGGTATATTGCACTTGTTATTGGCTAAATAACATCAGATTTTAAGCAATTTTATCTAAAAATGAACTTTTTCAGCGTCTTTTTTTTCCTTTTTCTTTTTTTACCCTATTCAATACTTTTGTGGAATTGCTTATTTCAAGATTTTAAAGTCTTATTTTAGGATTTCTTGTATAATAAAATTTACTTACTGCTTGGACAGATAATTTTCACAATTTCACACTCAAGTGAAGTAATTATGTCTTATTTTTTGGCTACCTTATTTTTCCGTGTAGCTAATGTTGTCCATTTTTAATGCAGTTTTCTCTGTGCAGCTTTTGTTTATTCTTTCCTAAGATTGCTTTATTCATTCCTAAGATTACTTTATTCATTCCTAAGATTACTTTATTCATTCCTATTCTTTTTCATTCCTAGGATTACTTTATTCATTCCTAAGATTGCTTTATTCATTCCTAAGATTACTTTATTCATTCCTAAGATTACGTTATTCATTCCTGGGATTACTTTATTCATTCCTAAGATTACTTTATTCATTCCTAAGATTACCCAGTTTTTTTCCTATTACTTTATTCATTCCTGGGATTACTTTATTCATTCCTAAGATTGCTTTATTCATTCCTGGGATTACTTTATCCATCTCTTGAAGTTGTGCTGAATAGGTGTTCAGCATGTGTGTTTGCACAGACTATGTTCATGCGTTGTGGGTCTTGGTGGGGCATTAAAACATACGTTTTAGCACAACCAGTGATGCGGCTAGCATCCCTGCAGCACCTGCATAAAACATAGGCTGGCGCCACCACTGCTTTGGCTCCGTCTCCAAGTCGTTTATCTCCTCTTCCAGTTGTTTATTCTCCTGTTCTGAAATATTTTTGTCCTCTAAATCTTTATTTTTGTCCAACTGGAACTCATTTTTCTCCTGGTTGGGCTGATTAATACTGGTTTCCATTTCAGTTTGTTCTCTCTCTCTCTCCATCTGCAAGTCTTTTCTCTCCCGGTCGAGCTGATGAAGGCTGGTTTCAATTTCAGTTCGTGCTGTGTCTATCACCATCTCAAAGTCTTTTTCTTCTCTTCCAGGTATTTCCTCTCCTCCTCTAAAAGATTTTTGTCCTTTAAAACTTCATTTTTCTCCAACTGGAAGTCTTTTTTCTCCTGGTCGAGCAGATAAAGGCCGGTCTCAATTTCAGTTTGTGCTGTGTCCATCACCATCTGAAAGTGTTTTTTCTCCTCTTCCAGTTGCTTCCTCCTCTCTCCTCTAAGAAACTTTCATCTTCTAAAACTTTATTTTTTTCCAACTGCAAGTGTTTTTTCTCCTCTTCCAGTTGCTTCTTCTCCTCCTTCAAAAGACTTTCATCCTCTAAAACTTTATTTTTTCTCCAACTGGAAGTGTTTTTTCTCCTCTTCCAGTTGCTTCTTCTTCTCCTTTAAAAGACTTTCATCCTCTAAAACTTTATTTTTTTCCAACTGGAAGTGTTTTTTCTCCTCTTCCAGTTGCTTCCTCTCCTCCTTTAAAAGACTTTCATCCTCTAAAACTTTATTTTTCTCCAACTGGAAGTGTTTTTTCTCCTCTTCCAGTTGCTTCCTCTCCTCCTCTAAAAGATGTTTGTCTTCTAAAATTGTATTTTTCTCCAACTGGATCTCTGTTTTCTTCTCTTCCAGTTGCTTCTTCTCCTCCTTTAAAAGACTTTCATCCTCTAAAACTTTATTTTTCTCCAACTGGAAGTCTTTTTTCTCCTGGTTGAGTTGATTGATACTGGTTTCCATTTCAGTTTGTACTCTCTGTCTCTCCATCTCCAAGTCTTTTCTCTCCTTTTCCAGTTGTTTCTTCTTCTCCTCGAGTAAATTTTGGTCCCGTTCAATGCTTATTTTATATTCAAGTTCAAATTTTCTCCTTTCATGTGGAAGTTTGTCATTGTTTTCTGTCTCTGGGTTTAGATGTTTTGTCTCAGAAATGGCATTTTCCTCCAACCCGGGCCTCTTTCCCAGTCTAGAATGGGCTTTTAAAATGTTTCTTCCAGCCTGAGGGGGCTTGTCTGTCTCCTTTTCTAGCTTTTGTTGGGCCCAAAATTTGAAAACATTTTCAGGACTGCTAATTTTTTCCTGTGAGGTTATCCTTTCATCTTTATCACCAGAAATGTTTCTGTTTTCTGGTGTGGCTTGTTCATTTTGCTCCAACTGTGTCGTTTTGTCCAATCTATGACGGGCTTTTAAAATCATTCTTCCGGCTTGAGGAAATTTATCTTCCTCATTTTCTGGCTTTTGTTGGGTGCAAATGCTGCAATCATTAACAGGACTGCTTTCTTTTTCTTGTGAGAGTTTCTTTTCACTTTCATAGCAAGACGTATCTCTGTTTTCTGGTGTCGCTTGTTCATTTTGCGCCAACTGGGTCTTTTTCTCCAATCTGCGACGGGCTTTTAAAATCTTTCTTCCAGCCAGAGGGAATTTATCTTCCTCATTTTCTGGCTTTTGTTGGGCGCAAAAGCTGAAATCATTAACAGAAGTATTGTCTTCTTTCTGTGAGATTGTCCTCTCACCTTCATAAGAGCGGTTTATTTTTTCTGATGACATTGTAACAGAAATTTAACAGGATCACTAAACTGTACCTTTGTAAACTCGTGCGTTAAATAGAATGACTGTCTCCACAGACTGTAAATTTCTCCCAAACTCGATCAGAGATGTGAAAGAAGTGATTTAGTTTAGAAATTTCAGCAAATATACTTTTTCTGACTGTATTACATCAGCAGTGATGTCATCAACGATGAAAGGACTCTAGAATTCATCACGTTTCCATGGTGATCAAGCTCCTTTCATCAAGGCTGAAACAGCTCATTTACATAAATAGGCTCCGCCCACCTGTCTGCCCAACTGTTCGCAGCCCTATTTAAATAAAGTTTTATTCAGGAGTCAAAATCTGCACAAAAAAAAAAAAAAATTGCTCAACGTTTTTTATGTGATTTGATGCTTTTTTTTTTCTCCTGCTTTTTATGGTTCTTTCCTTCTGCATCCACTCAAATGTTTTTAATGTTTTATGCAAAGCATTTTGAATTGTTGTATGTTAAACTTGCCTTGCCTGTTCCAACAATTTTTTTTTTACTTGTTCTGTCCAGCATGGTTGCAGCAGAATGATGTCTTGGCTGCTTTGTTGTGTTGAACAGATTTGCTTTGCCAAAGAGAGCTTTATAAATATACGGAAGAGGATTTGAGCCACTGAAGGAAAAAAAAGATCTGAGATCAAAGTCAGAATTCTGACTTTTTTTTTTCTCAGAATTCTGAGATTAAAGTCAGAATTCTGACTCTTTCAGAAATTTAAAAAAAAAAATCTCCTGGAATTTTTTTTTCAAATGTTCTGGAAAAGTCAGAATTCTGACTTTTTTCTCAGAATTTTTTTCTTCTTCAGTGGCCCTAATCCTCTTCAATACAAATATAATGCTCCTCTTGATATTATGAATTTATTCATTTTATTTAATTTTATTCAGTTGAATGCTTGTTTATAACTGCATTTTACATAATTCTGCTGAGCCTGATGGGAGGAAAGAAAAGGTTAAAGCCACTCTACTTCTTTGTGTTGCTGTTTTTGTAAGTTTGCCTAGTATATACTTGTAGCATACTGTTTATATTCTTGAAATATAGCAAAGTACTCTAAGTTAACTGATACTGTACATACACTAGACTGCAATGCATTCATAAAATCAGAAGACAAAATCTTAGCAAGTTGGATTTCTAGGATCCAGATAATCCACCTCGTATGCAGATGTTCTACCAAGCGTTCATACATTCCATCCAGGAATTTTTTATTTTTTTTTAAACTGAAGTTTCAGATATTTCATCCGGGATCAAATGAAATCTCTGGATCATCAGCAGGTGAAACAAAGGAACATCTTAAATGTTGGAGCGTCAGCGTCTGCTGTGTGTACAGTGTTGGTTTCTTCCAGCCGACCTGCTGCTGCTTTCTACTCTGTGGTTTTGTGGATGAGCACAGATAAATGCAAGACTCGTGTTACCATTAGGAACCTTGTCTGCTATGCTGTAAATAAAACAATGATTTTAAGTTGATGCTTCTCACATCAAAGGCTGCCTCCCGCAGGTCCGGACAGCCGCTCTCCGTTACGTTTCCAACCATGAGGGAACCTCTCCAGCCTCCTGCTGCGATGTGCTCGTGTTAACAGCAACTGCAGGAAAACACGGCACCAAACTGTCCTTTTTCCAAAACTCTCAGGTGTCCACGAGTGAGAACAGCTCATGTTTCCTCTGCTCTGAGTTTCAGAAGCATTTACAGCTCAGCTCTGAAACGACATTAAGTGTTTACAGAACCTGCAGGATGGACCTGAAGCTGGATGGATCACACAATAAATGAACACAGAACATCAACAGGGCTTCAATAAACATCCTTATCTCTGGCTACTGGGATACAGGTTTTGGTTTGGTGCTAAACTATCCCTCAGATTTTTGAGTTTCCAGCATGTTGCAGTGTACTTGTAAACACAAACTAAACACACACGAGTCATTAAATATGAATTTATACAACTATTTAACTTTTGCTGGACAGTAAAATATGGAGGAAAAAATCTGACAAAACATCCACACAAGCACCATCAGTTTTAAAAATAAAGCAACTTTGGGTCAGGTAAAGTGCACATCGTCTCCTCTGTTATTTTGTGGTGATTGGCTTCAACAGGTTGCCTACATGTGAAGTTTTGCTTTTGTTTACAAAGTGACAGCAAACTGAAGGACACTCGGTGTTACATAACACTTAACTGAAGATATGATCATTTATCATGATTTGCTGGATGTGTCGCAGGACTCGCTGTTCTTCAGGAGGTCAGAAGTGCTTCTCAGCCTGCACACACACAAACAAAAGTCACTGAACTTCACAACATTATAATAAACAGAAAAATAAACAAGTCTGTCAGAACAACAATGTTAAATTGGTTTAAGGCGCGACTATCCTTCCTCCTAACATTGTGTCTTACAATCAGATCCAATGAAGCTGGGACATTGTGCTTTTTTGGATGTTTGCCATTATTGACTCATTGAGAATGTGTGGATGAAGCAGTAAATATGGGACCTCTGTGTTACATCACCTTCCTGTTAACCAACTACTGAAGTTTTGTCGAACTTCTTTCTCGTTCTTCCTTCATGTCCCACGTCCTTTCCTCAACAGTCTGGGTCTGGACGATATGAGCAGGTCAGTCTAGAACCCTCATGCTGATGTAAGCAGGATAATCATGAAAGACATGATGTCTGGATGGCAGGAGATGTTGTTCCTTAAACTCTGACACCAACACGACCCCCAACTACTGCAGAAGCTTTACAAAAATCTGGACGGAAAAGGAAAAATGTGACCAGTCTGGAGGAGGAAATGTGGACTTGTCAGACCACAGCAGATATTTTCACTTTGGTTCCATGTCAGATGATCTCTGGTCCGGAATAACTGGTGGGGTGGTGGTGATTCCCTCCCGTCCTCCTTCCAAGATGCTCCTTTCATCCAATCATGACCCTCACCTGTTTCCAGTTAACCCAGGGGTGCCCAAGTCCAGTCCTCGAGAGCTACTATCCTGCACAATTTTGTTGCATCCCTTCTCCAACACATCTGAATCAAATGATTGACTTGTTATCAGCCTCTGCAGAGATGAATGACGTGCATGAAGGAATTGGCCATTTGATTCAGGTGTATTAGAGAGGGCATGTTCGAAAAATTGCAGAATAGTAGCTCTTGAGGACCGGACTTGGGCACCCCCGAGTTAACCTGTTAACCTTTGAAAAATCCAAACTGGTGTTTCTAGAGCAGGGTTACGCAGGTCAGTCCTACAAGAGCCACAATCCTGCAGGTTCCCAGTGTATCCCCAGTCCAACACACCTGACTCAAATCAGATGGATCCAACAGTCTATGAAATTCTGCTCTGTGACTCATTATTTTGAGTCAGGTATGCTGGAGCAGGGACGCTTTGAAAACCTGCAGTAGTTCAGCTTTCATAGCACCAACTTGACTAACCCTGCTGTCAACGTTAACTTAACGTTTCCAGTCTTTGTAGACCAGGGTGATTCAATTCTGTCCTGCGAAGGCCGCAATCCTGCAGGTTTTCAATGTCTCCCTGCTCCAACACACCTGATTCAAATCAAATAGATCCAATAGCCCAGGGGTGTCCAAAGTCTGTCCTTGAGAGCTGCTATCCTGCAGGTTTTTTAGTGTTTCCCTGCACCAGACACAGCTGACTCAGATTAAATGGATCCAACAGCCTATGAAATTCTGCACAATGACTCAGTGATTTGAGTCAGCTATGTTGGGACAGGGACACAGAAAACCTGCTGGATTGTGGCCCTCAAGGACTGGAGCTGGACACCCCTGCAATAGCCTATCCAGCTCTGCACAATGACTTTTTAACTTGAGTCAGGTGTGTTGGAGCAGAGAGACGTAGAAAACTTGTTTGATTGTGGCCCTTGTAGGACCAAATTGAGAAGTCCTGTTGTAGACATTGTCCAAGTTTTATTAGACCATGTTCGAGTGAGTCATTAGATTGAAAATGAGTCAATATTTCTAAAAGTTTTATCAGTTTGAACACTGAACAGTTGTGAGTTCAAGTGAATATGGATGGAAAATGATTTAAAAATCATTGTTTTCTGCTTTTATTCAATTTTTACACAGTGTCCCAGTTTCAACAGAATTTGGGTTTGTAACCAGGAAGTTCAAATGAAAGTCCAACACCAACTTGGACAAGAGAAAAGTCAAGCTAAAATATTCCTGAGATCAGAAGAGAGGGGAGATGAAGGCGTAGCTAATGGAAACTGTCCCATAATGAACAACTATAGGAAGATCTCACATGCTGGTGATCCTCTGCAGTTGGCCTGTCAGGGCTTCCTGGACCAAGACAAAGAGAAGACAGGAAACCAGATGGGAATGTTAACACTGTGCAGTCATGACTGCAGCTTTTTAACTTCTTATTCATACACTCATGAAGTATTCCCAGTTTTCTGTGTAATACCCTAAATAACTTAATAAAAACTGTTTTACATAAATAAAACCGTCCATCTGCTTTCTATCAGATATGCTGATGGCCAGAAACAGAGCAGAGGTCTTTACTGCTCCCTGGTGGCTGCTGCTAGTGCTACTCTGAACCTCCCTGCTGCTCCCTCATGTCGGACACCTGGGGTCTGTTGCACGAAGCAGGTTTAATGAAAACCCTGAGTTGTTTAACCCTTAAATTAGGGAATCTCTGAGAAAGGAGCCTAACTTTAGCCTGTTTCACAAAGAGGGGTAATTTAAACCCTCAGTCAGTTACCATGGCAACAGACTCTTTGAAACTAACCTGGTTGGGAGCAGGTTAATGTGGCCAAACCTTGAGTTTCTCGCCGTCTCCCCCCACTCTCAGCCACACTCGCCGTTTCATTTCCTCATTCATTCAGTCATTGGTGAGTTTTAGCTGCTGCCGTCTCAAATAAAACATGTTAAAAATAAATCGAAGTCAGTAGGTTACAGATGAGTCCTTTCGATAAGATTTCATGGATGAAGATGCAGCATCACTGTGTGGAGAGTTAAACATTTGGAGATCGTTATCAGACCACGGATAGAAGTTTCATTTCCCGACAGTTGTCATTTCTGGCGTTACAGTTTCACATCACAGTCAATTATCTACAAACACAAGCTGATCCGTGTGTACGTCTGTGATATCAGCCGTACAGTTGGAGGTCCTGTCTCTGTTTTTGAGAGATGGTTTTGCCCTGATTATTTGACTTTACAGCTGTCTTTGGTCAAGGTGCATGTCTGTCTTGCGGCAAGCTGGGGTTCAATCCCAGGTGGGACTTTGTTCATGTTGCCATACGCTTTCCCCTCAAAGCAGATCGGCTATTGTTTATTACCCTGCGTTTTTCGCAAATAGATTTTTTTTTCTTTCATTGGAGATGCAGGGCATTTGAGAAATGCGACGGTTATATTTCCTCTTAATGCTGCCGACAAGAGCGCTTCTCCCCCACGGGATCGCAACCAAGTTGGATAAATAAAAAGGCTGCCATGAAAGTACAGAGTTGGATTAGAACATCAGCCTCCGAGGTGGGGGGCAGGTGCACAAACCATTCGATCAAACAGGTCGAATATGCACAAAGCCACCTAGAATCATACTGACAGGATCCTGGACTGTCGCGTTACCGTTAACCAGTTCTAACGGTTGGGGCGGCTGTGGCTCAGGTGGTAGAGCAGGTCGGCCAATGAAGGATCGGCGGTTCGAATCCCTGTCGTTGTGTCCTTGGGCAAGACACTTAACCTTCCTTGCCTCCACTGGGGGGGCACCAGCGGTGTGTGAATGTTCCAGTGGTGGTCGGAGGGGTCGTAGGTGCGAAATGCAAGAGTATCTATCTGCGGCTTGCAACCCAGTGGGCGTGTCCTATAGTGGGCGTGTCCTATAGTGGGCGTGTCGCATTGTGGATGGGTCTGGTTAGGTTTAGGGGAAGCGTCAGGGGTAGGGCTAGATTTTACCGTGCTCTCATTGGCCTGGTGGGCGTGTCGTCGAGTAACGTCACACTACGACACGCCCACTCTATGACACGCCCCTGTCTTGCGAGCCGCAGATAGACCCTTCTCGCGAAATGGCTGCCACGCTTTCGTCAGTCTGTCCAAGGGCAGCTGTGGCTACATACATAGCTTACCATCACCAAGTATGAATGAGGAGTAAAAGAAAAATGGATCTAATGTGAGGCCTTTGAGTGCCTTGAAAAGCGTGACATAAATCTAATCCATTATTATTATTACCCTCTAGCATCATTGTGGTTGTAAAGGACAGCATTTAAACATAAATCTTCTCCCACACAGTCTCTTTTTTCTTTTTTTTTGCAGTTCACAACTGCAGCCATATGAGGCTTTAAGAAGTTATAGTTCCATTCAATGGCGAACGCAGCCCCGCCCTCGCGTCTAGGTTGCCACGGTGACTCGTTGAATCGGTGCTCAATTGATGCTGGCTTTTTTTATCATGGTAGCGCATGTGTAAAACCCCTGGTTGAACTACCCTGAGTTGACTAAACCAACTTAAATCAGCTGTTCTGGGACTGAAAACTCCGAGTTTCGTACCTCTGAGTAGATCAACTCAGAGTTCAGGGTTACACTCAGAGCTTGTTGAACCTGCTTTGTGTAACAGACCCCTGAAAGCCTCAGTCTGGCTGTGTGATTATCACGTTATTTATGTTTCACAACAACAAACAACACAAAACAAGTTAGAGTCAGAGGAGCATTTGGTGCAAAAGGATAAAGCTGTAAAAAAATAGATCTGTAAATGTAGAATAATGGTTTATTTATGAGAATGTGGCTAAATCTACCGCTGGTATGATGAGTTAACAGTATATGTCATCATTACATTTTTACTGTAAAAAATAAAATGTTTCCCAACGAAATCCCATCTGCTTTACAGCCCTATCAATCAACTAACCAATCAATTTTATGGATTAGTTTTAGAAGTACTTTATAGATTACAATCTCACCTGTGAAGGATCAGAAATGGAAGGAGTGGAGGAGGTGGAGGTCTGGGCCGGGAATGAGGCGAACTGAAATGGGAAGAAAGAAAAAAATGATAAGATTCTGCAACGATGAAAACATTCGATAAGTATCAGCAGCTGCGTTTAAATGGAGCCAAATAAAGCTACCGATTCCTTTCGGTTTTAAGGGTTAAAAGTCTTAAAATGATTACAAATTTGGTAGTTTTGAGCTGGTCTGAAGGTTTTCGATCGATTTATGAAAGACTAGAAAAGCACTCGGAGAGCGCAGACCACCGCCGAGCAGCTCTCACAATAATAAAGAATCGTTCAAAAACTTCCTGGATCCAGACGGTGATCCAGATCACTACCAAAATCTAATGGGTTCGTCTTTGGGCTGAGGCACAGGGCTGGTGAAAACTTCAGGTCAATCCGTCCAGAACTTTTTCCATAAAGTTGCTGACTGACAGACAGACAGAAAACCAACAATGAAAACAATCCCCCTTGGCGGAGGTAAAAAGTAGAAAAAAAAAAAACGCATGTATGATAATTTCATAGCAGCTTTTGTGTGTGTGAACACTTTTGGGAATGAGGGTCACCAGAGAGTTTCTGACACTACAAATGTAATCAATTCAATTTTGTTACTATTCTTTAGCATTTGTTAGACTCTAATCACCACCAAAAACCCATCCCTACATTCATTATCTGGAAAATAATTTAGTTTTTGCTGTTTTGCTTGTTTTCTTTTATCATCAATGAGTGTTATCAAATGATAGTTTTTAGTAGGACAGAAGTTGTTTACATTATTTATAAAAAAAAAAGTGGAAAAAAATTAATGTTGGATGATTTCAAAGCAGCTTTTGTTTTACGTGGACGCTTTCATCCATGAGGGTCTTTTTTTTTCTCCCCTTTTTGTAGATATTAGTTTTTTATTGGCTAAAAAAGTGATCTTTGTGTTATCTTGGGAAAATGTGGTTAGACCAGGTGCAAGTAAATGGAGTTTGGAATTATCTACAACTCTGCCCTTAGAAAAAAAATGACATATTCTCTCAGGGGTAAACAATCCCTCCTTGGTAACATCTGGGGTCCCTTTTTAAACTACGTAGAAAGGACAGCTCAAACAACTCTAAGGGAAACATCTGGGGATATACAAGTGGCTCTCTGCGGTTCCCAAGGTTCTCAAAGTTTTTATTTTTCTTTTCTTCCTCCTTTGTTTTTTCTTTTTTCCATCTACAGCTATTAAATATTAATTCAACATATGAAAGACTGGAATGTAATAATTTAGTGAACCTCAAACAAATGATGCAAGTGTGTAGAGATGCATGTGTAAAGAGTGTGTGTGTGTGTGTGTGGGTGTGTGTGTGTGTGTGTGGAGGGGGGGGGGGGGGGGGGTATTGTTCTTGTTATTGCTGTTATCCATTTCCCAGTATATACCAGTACCACATCTTCAGCGGAGTGAAATGTGGAATTTTGTCATTAGTTTGTTGTTAAAAAATAATGTTGGAAACAAAAAAAGTGATTATTCTTTTAAATATAGCTTTAATGTAAACTTAAATCAATTAAATCAGATCATATTCTAATGACAACAGGGACTTTTAAAATACAACAGGAGATGTAATAACTTACAAATAAAAAGCAAAAATAAATACGCTGTGATTGTTTTCCAGGCTGACAGTTTCTGCCCGTTTGTGTTATTTAGTCTTGCCATGAGGATTTCCTCATGTTCTGCATTTAATTCTGTGAGTTATCTTATTTCTCCGTCTGTAAAATTTTTCTTCCCTTTCTTTTGAGTATTGTAAGGCCTAGCCATACTTCTGTGCGTTGGATAAAACTGTGCTGCATGGTTTGGGTTTGTTCGCGTGGACGCACATCATAAGACCAGGCGCAGCTACGACCGTTGTCAGTCAGGTTTGGTGCAACTTCCAGTCACGACGTCGGACTTAGTTAAGTCTGACGTAAGAGCTATGACCCCTTTTTTTTCACCCAGCTGGTGCACACGGCTCCTGTTGACAGGTATGTTGGTCCACTGTTCATGGGAAAGGTGCCCTAATGTGTCTGGGACAGTTGTGTTTGTTTTTTTTTATATATATATATTGTTGTCAACCACAATTCAAAAGCAATATTCTTTTTACTTTTTAACTATATGATAATTTTATAATTTTTTATTTATTATTAGCTTCTTTAGTTTCATGTTATTTGAATTACTATTGTGAATGTTTTTGTTTTTTTTTAAATTGGACGGTATGAATAATTTTGAGGACGACTGTATATATGTACCTGTTTTTGGTGCCAACTAAGAATGATATTTAGTTTGTGTATTTACATTTCTTCTAGTACTTTTGAATTGTAATTTTGTATTTGCTTTTATTATTTATTGGCTGGTGTTACTTACTGCTGCCTCTTGGCCAAGTCATCATTGTAAATGAGAACTGGTTCTCAGCTGACTTACCTGATGACCACTACTACTACTACTACTACTACTAATAAACACAGAGTAATTAAAACTAATTTCTCCAAAAAGATCTTGGCAACACTGTGAATCAGCTGACCTCTGCTAATGTTAAACTTTCTAAACTTGAGTAGGATTTCTGTAGACCTCATCTCTAGAAAACAACCTCCAAGTTCCCCAACAGATTACAGGGGAAAAGACCAAATACTTTAAAAGGAAACATCGTGTCAGACTTTTCCACTTGGTTCCTACCCCTGTGCTGCTGAGTTCAAGTTTAGTTTCTAGTAGGAGGACTCTGCTCATCAGGTTTTCCCAGCTCTCTCTGGATATGACGACAACTTGTCCATCATTCTGGGATAGAAGATGATAAAAACTGTCAGTTTATGCTTTAGTACCATTTTTCTGCCATAAAACGGTAGAGAGTATTTCCCGAACCTTCTCGGTTTTTCTACATATCTCCAGTTCCTCGACACGTTTCTCAAGATCATTCAGCCTCCTGAACTCTGACTGAAGACTCTGGATCTGAGCCTCCAACGCCGAGAGTCTGCCTTCCACCTCCGATGCCTAAAACACAGACAACATATCAAAATTAGGGGTGGGACTCAATTAAGAAATTTTAATTTAAATAATTGGGGGCTTTGTAATTAATTAACCTAGATTGATCACATTACAAAAATTGCCCCCAAAATAAAGATTTTCTTCATTTAAATAGATTTTCAGGGAAAACTGAATCAAAAAATGTACATTATCATCATCATTATCATTATAGTAACAATAAGATCAAAATATTGATCTCAAACTCTGTTTTTGTCTGACCGAATGCATTTAATTGCTTTTCAACTTAAAAAAAAAAAAAAAAAAAGCAGAAAGAGAAATAAAAATTATCCCTGGCCAAACCTGAACAGGCCTAAAGTTAAAGCAGCCTTCACAATTTTAAGTAGTTTAATTATTGAAGTGGCTGTTCTCTTATTAATAGTCTGTACTGTCTATACTGTACAGTACTTTTCAAATGTTTCTGACCTCATTAAGAGGCATATGTGACGTTCAATGCATTGAGCAGCTTTGAGTTTTATTTACTGGTTCATGGAGCAGAGGTGAATATCTACTGTCTGTAGCTGATGCTTCCTTCAGCCTTTACTGTGTTTGAAACGGGGGGGGGGGGGGGGGGGGGGGGCTGGGGTCGCGCCCCTTGCTAACAGAAGCAAGTAAACGATACATTCTCTTTAAGTCTGTTTCTAAAAGTCTCCAATAACACCAGAAAATCTTGCTAGACTTTTTTTCTAGCTGCTTGGTACAAAAAAGTTATCAGAGTCGTCTGAAAAATTGCTGAATATACTAACGAAGTCGCAGAGTTCTGCCGTGTACGTCAGCTTAATTAGTTGTACCAGAAAATTGGCCTTGACAAAAGTTCCACTTTGCTTCTAATGCAAACTGCGATTATGTGTTAAAAATTTTTAACACGTTAATTTTCTCGTAATTAATTAATGTGTTAAAGTCTCACCCCTAATTAAAATGCCAGCATGTTCAACCTGCCAAGCAGACCTGAGTGGATCACATGGATCCTCAGATATTCTCTAAAGTCTCAGTGTGACATTAAACCAAGTTTCTCCAGCCCCCAGTGGTGGTCCCAGCATGAGGAGGACTGGAATAACGATGGTGGTTATGATCAATGCGCAGGAAGAGGATGAACTGCTGGAAACTGCTTTTACTCTATTAATGAACTAATATCTTTCCCAGAGATTTGGTAAATAATTACCCAGAAGTTTTCCTCCTCAGGCTCTTCTTCTTCTAGCAGCTGTTTGGTCTCATGTCCACAAACATCCTCATATGAGTGGAACTGCACATCAGACTCACAGGGTCCGTGGGGGTGGGAAGATGCTTCTGTGTGGGACGGATTTATGGTAAAAGTGGACCAGTTCTTCTTCTTGGACACCTAAATGCCACAGAAACACGTTAGAATTTAGCTAAAAATTATCTATAGGAGACTAGTTCAGTACAGATGGATAATGAGAATACAGTATATGTTACATCATCTCAGCTAAATAAATTAAACCCCAATAACCCTGACACATGCTGCAAATGTGGTAGACAATGACACTATACCAGTGTTTATGGGACACTCCACAGATGCAGGCCTTTTGGAAGGAGGTGAATATGATTTTACAGGTTACAGGTATAAAACTAATAAAAGACCCCAAACTATGTATCCTTGGTATTTTCCCACAAATCATACCCTTAACAAGGTAAATTAATCTGATTATTTTCTGGGTGCTATGAGCCAAATAAACTACAGCCAAATCATGGAAATCCGCAACTAAACCAAGTATTAGTGTCTGGCTTGCAGGACTATCGGATTCACTGGCAGATTCGCTTTTTTTCATTTGTTTTCTGCTCTTTTTGTTTTTCAAATGCTTTTCTTTGAGGAGTTGATGGATTATTTACATTCTGGACTGTGCAAATTAAAGCTGGATTTATACTTGTGCAACTTCTGTATAACCGACGTAGGCTCTGTGAATGTACGCTGAGCCCTGATGCACACCTATCCGGACCAGATGTGTATTCCGGCCACGTGAATGCAGAGACACGCAAGTCCTCCCTTGTGATTGGTCCGTGTGATTACCTGTCTCTAGATGTTTAGGTTTTATGTATGAATGTATGTATGCATGAACGTATGAATGACAGCCGCTATTGTTGCTCTAAAAGAGGAAATACTTGCTGGAGCTGAAGGGAACCATAAGGGTAAAAAACTCCGCCCTGTGGAGTTTCCTGGTCAGTAACATCCCTACTGCCGCCTGCAGATCTGCAGCACGACACCGTAACCCTACACTTGAGTAAAAACATACACTGCCTCTGCGTCACGGGCCCGATGGGAGTATAAATCCAGCTTTACACATGCTACTGCCTCTGATTGAAGATGCGTAAATTAGCCTTGGCTAAAAACACCATGATGCTGCATACATCAGATGACATTTTCAAGTCTATCCATGTTCTTCTATCCATCCCTATTCAAATAAACAAACAATTCAATTGATTCAATCATTATAATCATTTAGTTTTGCACCTGATTATATTTTGTTGTTGTGTGATTGTCTATTCTGAAAATTAATAAACACTTGTTGAAAAAAATTATTTAAATCCTTGTTTTTAGTAATAAGCCTGATTCATCAACTAAATCCTCTAAAACTGTGGTTCTCAAACTGGACGTCGCATGATAATTTCAGGGGGTCACCAGATCATTGTGAAAAAAAATTAGAGGATACATTTGACAAATAGATTTGGGATTTTGGGGGGCTATTAAAATTAACACATTATTTACACAGAGATTAATCTGTGAAATTAACACATTTATTTCTTAACTAATGCAAAAATAACTAAGTTATTTTACTAATTATGTTAAAAATCTGAATTTGGCATTATCTCAGCAAGAGAAGCTGATTTTGGATACGTACAGCAGAGAACTGCCAGAAAACAATTATCTAGACACAAAGTTATTACAGCTGATATCTTAAACAGAATCATGTTATTTTGGGGGTTGTGACTTAAAAAGTTTGAAAACCTTTGCTCTCAGACCTCCGCCAGGACGACTGAGCAGGTCGCTTTCAGGTGTTTTCAAGGTGAACATGTTCTCTGAAACACTGACAAATATTTACTAATGGATCAGAACTGCGCCATGAACTTACAATCTCTGCATCAGTCTGGGATGGATGAACATCCACTCTGACGTCTCTGTTTGAGGTGGGGTATCGGACTCTAGGCTACAAAACACACACAAATGCAGGGATCTTTATTAGGACAGGTTAGCGTGCATGTAGCATCACATGGCAATATAGCTCATTAACAGAGTCTGAAGCTGAAGCTCCTTCTCGACAAAGCTGGAAGATCAGAAGACGACTTACTTTGTTGAGTTTTCTTTGTTGGTGCAGGACCATGTTGATGACATCACAAAGAAAGGACAGTTTCCTTCCAGAGAAACCAGTCTGAAGGAACTGCTGTTTGGTCAGGACAGGCTTATAGTGAAAAAAATCTCGCAGCACCTGGACAGAAAACACACTCATAAGGAGACATTTACCCATTTTATTACTGAATAATTATGGGTTTAAAGAAAAACCACTGTGCACTTTGTTTTACTGTTTTGCTAATTTCACATGAATTGATGTCAATTATGTGCAATTGATTGAAAATATTTTGTCATTTGTTTCAAATGGATTCACTTTCAATGGAGTCAATAAATTCATGTCTTCAGTGACACATATTGTGGTGCATCGTGGATTAAATTCATTGTAATATATCGATTATTGCAGAATCGCAGTACTGTGATATTATCGTTGTAGGCAAAATATCGTGACAGTATCGTATCACGAGGTACCAAGTGATTCTCAGCCCTACCTTATAAAGAGTGTCTGTGAATCGTAGGTCAGTTTTGCCGCTCACTTCCAGCCCAGCTGCAATAAGTTGCTCCGCAAAGGGTGGAGAGAAGGAGGTGAGGGTGAAACTCATTATAGGCAGGAAAGCTGAGGGGTCTCCTTTGGAAAGCCTGATGACAGTAAAACCAGATCAGTCAGAGTTTTTATTCAGATATGACCGACAAACATTTACAGAAAAAGACCAGAAATCCACCACTGAGTACAAAAACTCTCAAAAGCTTTGACATTTAAGCCCCTTTCAGACTTGCACTGGAAAGCGGTAATATTGCAGACTCTGTCCTTTATAACGTTTGCATTCAGACATGCGTTCCTGTCTTTTACCTCGGACAAGTACCGGCTGGTCTCCATGTCATCAGAGCGGAAATGTTGCGGCACGTCGTTTTGGCTGAACGCACAAGAAAATGTTCCGGTCAGAGTTGAAGGGAGAGCGGGGCTGTGCTGACTTTTCCACAACATTTCCTGATGTCTGAAAGCGCCCAGGACGCAATAAGTCCGCAAGGAAGCGGCATGTTTGAAAAGAAGAGCCCGTTTAAAGAGCGGATGGACTTTACCGCTGATGTTCCACAATGCAAGTCTGAAAGCGGCTTAACAGTGTTTTCCCTACATTGACCCATTCTTGGCGATCCTCAATGGCTTTTGTCAGCATCACACCATCAAAATGCTGGGGGAATGAAGTTGTTTTACATGAACAACGTCAAAATTTCTTCATTGAAGCTGCATAACCATCTCCAGAAGCAGCAGCAGGATACTCTGCTGTCAGACATCTGCTCTGCATGTGAACACAGCATGCAGAGGTGCAGGGCCTAATTAACCCTTTGCTAAACATCAGAAATGCTTCCCAGTGAAGCTGATGTGCCATGGAGGTCGGAACGAAAAACGAGACTTGATGTCAATCGGCCATAAGGCTTTGAAGATATCATAAACCTCTTAAAAAAGGAGGATCAAGTGTTTTTAAATTGTATTCGGACCACCATTTAATCAAACCAACTACACACCCAAAATTAGCCTCTCTTGACAAGATAATGCCAAATTTATGTGTCAACGTTCACAACAGAGGGCCCGGGATTCGATTCCCAGGCTCCCGGGTGAGAGACATGCGCGCCAACCATTCAGCCAAAGGGACATCTCTGTGGCCGAACAGCCAAAATGTGCGATCACTCGGAGGCAGTGACGGAACCGTCAACTGCCACATTTGGATTTTTATTATCTGGCACGAGTAATAATTTAGTTGTTGAGAAAATTAACACGTCAATTTCACAGATTTATCTCCCTGTATAAGCACATTCATTTTGACAAGACTAATTTATCATTCATTTAACTAGTTTTACAATGATCTGGCATTTCCCTGAAACTATTATGGGACCCCAAGTTTTGGAAAGGCTGGCTGAGGCTATCATACACTGTGCACTGAATACAATTAGATACACTACTCATAAAAAGTTAGGGATATTCAACTTTCAGTTATAATTTAAGGAAAATATAATGTTATCTCACCTCACTGATATCATGAATGTTGGACAATTAACTGGAATTATGAAGTGGTAATTCCTCCATCTCACACAATTTATTGGAAAAAAAAAAGAAGCTAAAAACAATGTTGAGTGTCCCACAACATAAAAATGACAATTTCTCAATAACTTGTCATGTGTTTGATGTCATCTTAGTCTGATGATGTTTAAATGTGAACAGGATGATGACTGTTTAGAAACAACATTAAGAGGTCAAGCCACAGTTTAGACACTACTTTTAATCATCTTTTTGGAGAACAGCATGATGTGCAATAAATATTTAACCATTAAACAATGTACATATGCACTGAAAATAGGGATTGGCTGAAAAAAGATTTTTTAGGGTCAGTACCGATATTTTTTCATCAGTCCGAGCCGATGTAACGTGCTGATATTTGAGGCAGATACTGCATACCACATCTCTGAGATCTACTGCTGTATGAACAAAGTACAGCTGAATGAGGAGAGAAATCTAAAGGAGTGATGTGGAAAAGGAAAAACATGAAGGAAAAAAAGAAACGTTGTTTCAGGGATGTGACCACACAAACTGAGACCTCGTTAAGTCATCTGCCCGAAGAAAAGGCTAAATTCACAATAGTAATTCAAACAACAAGAAACTAATGATAAATAAAAATTAGCAAAATTATAATTTAGTGAAATAAAATTGAACTTTGGTTGGAAATAATTTCTAAAAAATAATCAAAAATGTCCCAGACACACAACACATTTCCCATGAACAGTGGACCAAAATACGTGTCAACAGGTGCAGAAGTCGTTTTGAACATTACAGAAAACACCTGATTGCAGTGACTGCCTCAAAGTGTTGCTTTGCTTCGAAGCCCCATCAGGCTTGTTTATTTGTTTTATCTTTTTGTTTGTTTGTTCTTAACCACAATTCAAAATCAATGCCATGACTTTCATAGAATTTTTTTTATTTGTTATTACTTTTGTCAATTTCATCTTATTTCACTGACAGCTGATGTTTTTCCTTCTTTAAGGAGGGTATAAATAATTTTGACGACTGTTTATATGATAGTTCTGTTGAAGCGTAGTTGAAAAGCAATGTCTGACTTTCATTTGTCAATTTTCATAAAATTTTCATTTATTATTTCTTTTGTCAGATTCAAGTTATTTCTGTGACCACTGAGTTTTTCTATCATTAACTGAGGGGTGCCTAGAGTTTTGTCCATGACTGTATGGGTTTTATTCACGTTGAAAATGACATCACCAGAATGAAAAATAAACAAGTCATTAGCTACTAATGCATCAAGTACTCGCACAATGTCCACATATTTTAAGGCAATTTGGGGATTTTTCTCAATGTTTTGGTAAAACCTCCCTGATTACTTTCATTCCAAAGTTGATACTAGTAAATAATCATAAACATAATCACAGATGGCAGAATATCATTAACACTCTACACACTTTTAATTGCAAAAGATTGCAGGGTATCATTACCTCCGCTCACTATTGACAACTAAACTAGAAAAGCACTAGGACAGAGCAGACTAGTGATGTGCAGGCCGACCCCGCTCAGCTCCTGCACTCTCCAAGCTGTTTATAACTGTGGTTATAAATTCATTCAAAGCAGCAGCTCTACTTAAATCAACCTGCAACAGTTACACATTGCTTGGGTTTCAGTTTAAAGAGCTAAAAGAATGGCTTACCCATCATAGCTGACATTTCCAGAGTACTTGATCGCTCGCAGAAGAGCCTCCACTTTACGAAGACAACTTTGGACATCTCCAGCAGAAAACATCTGAAACTATTAGGGGAAAGAGAAGAACCAGTAAAGTTCATTGCCTGATTTCACTGGTAACAGCAACAATATATCTGAGAATTAAGTTCAACACAGTATTGCTGGAGATTATCGATGCAACATTCAATATTCCCTCCATCACAACATGGTGTTGCACAAATTAATGAAATGGACAAAAAAAGTCACAAAAATAATACTTAGAAATGCTGAAAATCATGCATTTATGGTCACAATTCATCCCTGGTATGGAAACACTAATGACTGTTACCTTACAATTACACAGTTTGTCATATTAAATCAGGAAACTATTATAATTTTCTTAGATAAATAAGCCATAGTGTTAAATACAGTGTTTCTCTACCATGGTCCAGGTGGACCACTGCCCTGCATGAGTTTGAGGTGTCCATACTTTAGCACACCTGACAACGTCAATGGCTCAGCTTGCAAATGAGTTGTTCAGTTAATTTGCATCAGGTGTGCTGGAATTGCTTGGAACCAAAACGTGCAGGGCAGTGATACCCGTGGACCAGGATTTAGAAACACTGCAATAATACATTTGGTGAGATAAGTGATGAATTTCATGAAATATTTCAACAACACGGGTTGTTTTGAAAGTTTCGTTTGAAAAAAAAAAACCAACAACAAAAAAAAACAAAACTTTTTTGTGGCGTCGAGGAAAAGACGTTTACCTATAAAATAACAAATATAAATACATTATTCAAACATTTCATTAAAAACACTATCAGAAAGTACTACTACACATAATGAAGAAGTTAAAATATATTCAAAAATATGAGTGAGATATTCCCAAACTGTCACTTTAAGATTGTTTTTTCTTTTCTGTAAACGTTCAGCTATTCAATGAACAGTTATACTCTCGATATCCTGGATAACCTTTAAATAGATATATCCATATGTTACACGCGGTTAAAAGTGACTGAATTGATTGTTTTAAAGGTGAAATTCGGATTTGCAACGATCATTTGTTTGTACGTGATTATGTTGTGTGTCTAACGATTAGCTTCTCTAAACAGACCTGGAAAAACTGTCATAAGTGTGTGGTTATAAATCGGTACTTACATCAGACGGTACCTCTAATAAAACTTTTAAAGTAAAGTTTAGGATAAATGGTGTTTGAATGCTTTTGTTTCTACCGGGTTGAGAACAACACTGCTAAGGATTGGCTGCTCAACGGCTCTCTTCTTCTTCTTCGGTTTAATGGTGGGTAGTACTTTATACTCGGGGTGCAACGGCGCCACCAAAAGGCCAAAATGTACACTGCTATATAAAATAAATACAATATGTAAGCCAAAATCTTTCCAAAACTTGCACACTTTCAGTGCTAAACACTTCTTTAAACTTTAGTTCAGGGGTGTCAAAAGTCCTGCAGGTTCTCTATTTTTCTCTGCTTCAACACACCTGACTTAAATCAAATGGACCCAACAGCCTTTGAAGTTCTGCACAAAGACTCATTAATTTGGATAAAATATTGATAATGTCAATAATAGTATCTATTGATGCTAGTTTATAGTAATCTATACTGTAGTGTATGGCTTGAAATCTGTCCAAAAGTAAGAAGGATAAAATGGTTTCTGGTGTATTTGAGACAAGGTGCCAAAAAGCCCCAAATCAGCATCTCTCAGGGAGATAATGGCAGTTTTTAGTGTGTGAGCAATTCAATACAACTTTATATAGCACTTTAAAACATCCACAGCTAACACAAAGTGCTGAGTGTGGCAAGACCAAAAAATGCAAACATCAGATAACAATTAAAAAGAACTGAAACATAGCAACTTCTTATGCTGGGTAAAAGCAGGTTTGATCACTTTTAAAACCAATAAAGAACAAATTAAAACAACAAAAAAAAAGAGGATATCGTCATTTTGAGTTAAAAGCTAGGCTATAAAAGTGGGTTTTGAGATTTGTTTTAAGCAAGCAGAACTTTCGTAGAGAAAAGTGAAGCTGATGCAGAAGTGTTGAAAAATTGTAGTTCACCCTTCATCCTCTGGGGGCTGGTTGCAAAACTGTCTCTCCCAAAGACTCCCGTGTTAAAAAGGCCAGCTTCACAGCAGAAATAAACATGTTACAGACTGGTTCAAAAAATCATTTTAGGTTTAATAGGTCAAGTTTACCTTCATGTCAACAGTTAGGTTATAAAACAATTCACCCCCCTATCGGTTAAAATGTTATTTCATGAAATTACACCTTATTAGAGGTGTATCTATTTAATTGACAAGAAGGCCACAGCCTGTAGCAGAGTAGCACAAGCCGGTTGTAAATGGTAAATGGACTGTACTTATATAGCGCTTTTCCAGTCATACTAACCGCTCAAAGCGCTTTACACTACATATCACATTCACCCAGTCACACACACATTCATACCCTGATAGGCACCTCGGGAGGCCACTAAGGGTTCATTGTCTTGCCTAGGGACACTTTGGCATGTAGTCTGGGGAAGTCTGGAATCGATCAACCACAACCCTCCGACTGAAAGACGACTGCTCTATCCACCTGAGCTACAGCCGTTATTGCTAGCTCTCCAGTTTAGCTGAGTTAGCATTTAGCTCATTGTATGTTGGCTGTTAATAATTTGCCCAGACGTTCACAGTGACCCTCTCTTTGCCCATTTTTGTATTTTCCAGGGCTGTGCCCGTATATCCTCCCTACTCCCTAAGGCTCAGCATACTGTGCGATTTCAAAAAGGCGACAATGTCGTGCGTGGATGAGGAATTAGCTGACCAGACGTGGGCTGTGCGCTCTGTCGGTTCTACAATCAGAACTCTGTCCAAATGACAAGCCGGGTCACCATGCTGCCTCTGATTTACATCTGTTTTTGTTTCGCGCATGCGAAATGTGAAAATCTCTGAGGAAATAGTTCTCAGTCTGGTTGTGGCACCGCTTCAACATGCGATTCACTCAGGAGCGACGACCAAAATATCAAACAGGTTTGATTTCTGATCGGGAGCTCGTCGTGAGGTGCCAGTCGCCTTTCGTGACCCCTTTGTATACTGCACAAATCACGACACACGATTTGACCAAGAGTTGGCCCGATGTCCAGTTGCACAACTAGAAAATTGGCTCAAAAATGGCCAAATCATTACAGCGTTTTTTTTTTTTTTATAAGTGTTGTCGTCTTCTTCTCCATGTTCTTCCTCTTCTACTGCTGTACTATCCTACCTCTATTTGTTGCGTTGCATTTTGGAATTGTTCAAGACCCCAACCTGTCTTTGAAAACATGTGAGTAGTCAGATCGCATCCGAGTGTCGGTTCGTACAGTGTGAGGACATACATCGTAAGCTATGAACTTTTGAACTCTGCGATTGATTCACACAATTTGAGCGGGGCTGCGAGCAACGATTGCAAATATCGCACAGTGTATCTTAACCCCTCATTCACTACATAGCACACTATACTGCCCTCATTCTGCTGCCGATTCAGACACGAAGCTGCCTCGCCGCAGATCATGTGATTACCAACTGTTACCGTGGTAACCATAGCGGCAACCACAATGCTCGAAAAGCTGCCATTCCAAATCAAATCCAGAATTTTTGGTAAATATATTTTATTTAGGCTGCACAGTGGTGTGGTGGTTAGCACTGCAGCCTCACAGTGATAAGGTTGCTAGTTTGATTCCCAGCTGGGGAGGGGTTCGAACAACTCCAACAGCAGCCTTCCTGTGTGGAGTTTGCATGTTCTCCCCGTGTATGCGTGGGTTCTCTCCGGGTACTTCAGCTACCTCCCACCATCTAAAGACACGCATGTTAGGTTAATTGGTTACTCTAAATTGTCCCTATTCTGAATGTGAGCGTGCATGGTTGTCTGTCTCTCTGTGTTCGCCCTGCAACACTGGCTCCTGCTCACAATGCATTGTGGTCCATTGATCTGGTTAGGGACCTTCAAAGCTCACTAGTTTTCAAGATCATTTTGAGTGCACTTTTTTCTTTCAGAGACTAATGGGTGAAGTGAGCAGTACTCCACCCATATGGTCTGTGTGTGCAAGTAAGAACTTTGTTTGTGCATTTAAAAATTAATTCCACAGATTAATCTTTTTGCCTTTATTTTGACAACCTTTACTTGGTATCAGGTCGATACCAGATCTTGCAGTATCGCTTACCCTGTTGTTCAGCGTAAATGACAAATTTTACTGTTTTTCTCGTCCACAGTCACAAAACCAAGATTCCTCTTGGTTTTGTGACTGTGGACGAGAAAAACAGTAAAAATTTGTTTTATTCAAAATTAAAATGAGACACCAGTTTTGCTTTCCATGTTTTTCTCAGCCCTCCAAACTTTTTTTTTTTTTTTTTTTTTAGATTATTTGAGCAGGCACCTCATCTACCATCTAAAGACAGCAGTTGGACTTATGTTGTTGCGTTTTTTTTTTTTTTAAAAAAAGAAGATATCATCTTATATTAACTTCTTATTTTATTTTACTTTAATTTTATGTTTGACACCAGATCAGCGGTAGTCCAGCCCTACGACGCTGATGTGGGACTATGTCGTCACGGTGTGATGACTAAAGAGGAATTACAGCAGGTACAGGAGGACGTCAGTGTTGTTGCGCCGATAAATCACCGTCGATATGTGGCAAGGGTCAAACTAACCCATAAAGTAATCTATTTTTATCAGGACTTTGTCGGAAAATGACATCGGTATAGTTCTGATTGGAGGATTTCTGCTTCTTCAGCTGTACGAGTGTCCAGGTCAGGTTTTCAGAGGAGTTCCCGTACTCAGGTGAGTCGGTCGTGTTACAATGCCGTGACGTAGCATTGTGAATATTTGCACTATGCTTGTAAAGTAACCAAGACATGCATCCTTTAATATTACATCAAAATAGAATAAACGAGCTTTGTTTTGGCAACTTAAACTAGCCTAGTAGCTAACTGGGGGGGATTTGTGACATTCTTGGAATGAAGGTCACTTCAACCAATAGCGTTCCAATATGATCGCTGTTGTGGTTTATGTAGCCAATGGTATAGAAGATAGGCGGGGCTACGCGTCAAACAAGCTTGCTGGCTGAAAGTTCCATCGTTGATGTTTACAACATCGGAGTGGACTTGTTTATGCGACACAGGAGGCGTTGGACAGTCTGACACTGAAAGGACACCGACAATGCTTTAAATTCCTCACTGTCACTGCCTTGGCTACAGGTGACGTGTTCTAGGTCGATTTTCGATCGGAACTAATTCATTCACACGCAGGAAATACGAGGGAAAGGACGCGGAATTCAATATCTGCCGAGGGTCATTTGTTTACCAAATAAACCAACAAGAATAAGTTATTTTATGAGTATATTTAACTTATTTAATGACGTGCAACAATTCACCAGGTATGAAAGCAACACACATCTCACACACTTCGATTTCCCCTGTTTTACTGCACAGTTTCTGAGTAATACCAGCTCAGACATCCCCAGAAGACTAACTGTATTTTATCAACATAATTGTTTTACTGAAAAATAATTCAGATTATTAGGCAGCTAACAAGTACCTCTAATAATTCAGCACTAATTCTGAGCAGGGTTTGTGATGTGATGACAGTGTATTGGGTCATTTTACATCTTTACTTGACTTGCTTACTCTGAGCTGGATACTGTGTCTGCAGATGGGTCAAGCACTGTGGAGGTTACCTCCTCGACAACAGCAGCAGCTTCAGGAAGAGCTAGTGGACCAACTGTCTGACCAAGGAGGAGGAGGAAAACAAGAACCAGGTTATTCTGCCTTCTTATCACTTTTTATCAATATCATTTGACTTTCAGTGTAGCTTCTTTTTTTTTTTTTTTTTTGTTAAGGATAGACCGATGCATCGGTTGGCCGATATTTTAGGGCGATATTTGCATTTTTTGCTCGTATCGGACAATATGTCAGGTGCGTCAGCGATATCCCCACTACGCATTATTTACAGACTTATATGTAAATATATGTGTGTATACATACATACATATATATACATTTATTTGAAGTGCCTTGTTTCTTTTTTTTTTTTTCTTAAGAGTTGTCAGTATAAGATTTCGTTGTGTCCTTCATTGAATTAATTTAGGGGTCAAATGCAGTTTAGGCCCCAAATATCGGCATTTTGTGTCAGCCTTTGGCTGAGGCTGATGAGAAAATATCGGTATCAGTGTCGGCCCTAAAAAATCTGCATTGGTCGATCCCTACTTTTTGCATAGATATTTTGACAAATAAATTCTTGTCAAGGGGATTAGAAGGAAAACTTTGTTTCATGAAGCTTATTTAATAATCTGGAGCCAAAGATGATTAAAAGAAAGTGGTCTTCATGTATTTATGTAAAAGTGGTTTCTATAACTTCCCCTTGTTCGTGTTTAGTTACAGTGTATTCTTGGATTGCCCTCTGCTTCCCTGCCTGATTTTTTTTTTTTTTCCCATTGCAGGGAAAGATGGAGGTTCCCAGAGAAGAGCTCCACAGCACTGCTACGGTCCCGACATCTATCATCTACTGAGAACACGTAGGGGAGGTATGAACACATCATGATACTTATTCTGTACCTCCACAGATATATGCTGACACTCTCTGGCTGAGTATGTAGTTTACTGAGAAATGATGGGCTTTGGTTTGTTCTTGCAGTAGAATTAATGAATACTAATGATTCATGAGCATGAGCCAGAACGTCAGCAGAGATGGAGCTGTGCTGTCATCCAGCTTTAATTTTGAGTGTTTGCAACCTCCATTTTGACTTTGTTGTGTTTAACTGCATTTCATATTAGTCCAAGTCATATTTCAAGTCCAGGTTTGGTTCATATATAAGATTAGATTGACAGGAAGCTTCACACAGCGTAGCAGCCATGGCCTGCCACGTGTTTTTTGCCAGTTTGTTCACAGTTTATAAGACAATTTCATAACATCAGAAACAAAAATGGATTAAATTAACTTTTACACCACTATTTCTCCAGTAACCCCTCCAGCCCTGAATTGGACAAGTGGTACAGAGAATGAATGAATGATGAGTTTTCACTCACAGAAGGACATCACCTGTGTTTTTTAACATGTCAAGATTGTTTTTATGTAAAGCAGTCTCTGCTACTTTATGTGTAAAAATGCTTTATAAATGAAATTTGATTTGATTTGATAAAGGATGAAGAGATTCACTGATTTGAATTAGCGGTCTGAGCCACATGCTTGCGATGCGCTACCCATAGTTTCAGTGTGTATCAGATACAACTGCCAGCTTGATGCACAATATATCTTTCTTAGTGTGTCTGCACCGGTAAAACCGGTGGTAACATCAGATTGCTTATTTCCTCTGTGGTACACAAGTTCAAGGTTTTTTTTTTTTTTTTTTTTGGTCTCTATCCCCTCTGTGGTAGTCCGGTCTCTATCCCCTCTGTGGTTGTGTCCGGTCTCCATCCCCTCTGTGGTTGTCCGGTCTCCATCCCCTCTGTGGTAGTCCGGTCTCTCTCCATCCCCTCTGTGGTAGTCCGGTCTCTTTGTGGTAGTCCGGTCTCTATCCCCTCTGTGGTAGTCCGGTCTCTATCCCCTCTGTGGTTGTCCGGTCTCCATCCCCTCTGTGGTAGTCCGGTCTCTATCCCCTCTGTGGCTGTCCGGTCTCCATCCCCTCTGTGGTAGTCCGGTCTCATCCCCTCTGTGGTAGTCCGGTCTCCATCCCCTCTGTGGTAGTCCGGTCTCTATCCCCTCTGTGGTAGTCCGGTCTCTATCCCCTCTGTGGTAGTCCGGTCTCTATCCCCTCTCTGGTAGTCCGGTCTCTGTGGTAGTCCGGTCTCTATCCCCTCTGTGGTAGTCCGGTCTCTGTGGTAGTCCGGTCTCCATCCCCTCTGTGGTAGTCCGGTCTCCATCCCCTCTGTGGTAGTCCGGTCTCTATCCCCTCTGTGGTTGTCCGGTCTCTATCCCCTCTGTGGTTGTCCGGTCTCCATCCCCTCTGTGGTTGTCCGGTCTCTATCCCCTCTGTGGTTGTCCGGTCTCTATCCCCTCTGTGGTTGTCCGGTCTCCATCCCCTCTGTGGTTGTCCGGTCTCTATCCCCTCTGTGGTTGTCCGGTCTCTATCCCCTCTGTGGTAGTCCGGTCTCTATCCCCTCTGTGGTTGTCCGGTCTCTATCCCCTCTGTGGTTGTCCGGTCTCCATCCCCTCTGTGGTAGTCCGGTCTCCCCCCCCTCTGTGGTAGTCCGGTCTCTGTGGTAGTCCGGTCTCTATCCCCTCTGTGGTAGTCCGGTCTCTGTAGTAGTCCGGTCTCTATCCCCTCTGTGGTAGTCCGGTCTCTATCCCCTCTGTGGTAGTCCGGTCTCTCCCTGTGGTAGTCCGGTCTCCATCCCCTCTGTGGTAGTCCGGTCTCTATCCCCTCTGTAGTAGTCCGGTCTCTATCCCCTCTGTGGTTGTCCGGTCTCCATCCCCTCTGTGGTAGTCCGGTCTATCCCCTCCATCTGGCCATGTGTATTCAGGATAGGTGCTGAACCCAGTGCTGTCCTTCAAACTGCTCATAGATTTTACTTTTGTGAAAATGTGCTGGAAGCCCTCAAGCATTTTATGTACCTTTGTCTTAGAAAATGTGTTTAGCACAGAGTTCACCACCTCTACTTTTACATATAATAATCTAAGCCACAGGGAAGGAGTAAATTAAATGTTAACCTTCTTTGTGCCATGTATTTATGTGTGTTTCTAGGTAAAGAACAGCATGGCTTCATAGATCTGGAGATGCTGCCGCCTGAATTGGGTATTACCATACTGTCTTACCTGAATGCCACTGATCTCTGCCTGGCTGGCTGTGTGTGGCAGGATTTGGGAAATGATGAATATCTCTGGCAGGGGTATGGAGGCTCACCTCTTTTTTTCTGCTATCAATTTTTGGTGGTTAAAGTGCTTTTCTTTAACCAGTGTCTGTTGATCCATCAGGCTGTGCAAGTCCACATGGGGGCACTGCTCCATTTACAACAAAAAACTACCTGCTGGTTTCTCCTACAGAAGACTGTACCTACAGCTAGACGAAGGCAGCCTGACATTCAATGCTAACCCACAAGAGGTAAAACATGCGTGAGCATCCACGTCTGTAGCCCCCTAGATTCAGTCATCCTCAGAATTATTCATGCCCTCCAATTAAAGAAAAAGCTAAATTCACAATAGTAATTCAAATAACAAGAAACTAATAATAAATACAAATTTATGAAATTGTAATTTAGTGAAATAAAATATTGCTTTTCATTGTGGTTGAAAATAGTAATTTAAAACAAACAAAACTGTCACAGACATATTAGAGCACCTTTGCATTGAACAGTGGAACAAAATACCTGTCAACAGGTGCAGACATCTTTTTGAACATTACAGAAAACACCTGATTGCAGCGATTGCAGTGATTTGTTGTGCAGTGTTGCACAACAAAATTTTAGCTTCGGAGCCCCATAATGCTTGTTTGTTTTATTTTTTGTGTGTTTCTTATAATATTACTGTTGAAACACAATTAAAAATCAATGTCATTATTTTCACAGAATTATTTTCTATTACTTTTGTCAGTTTCAGCTTATTTTGCTGACAGCTGATTTTTTCATCTATATGTGTTTGTGTGTGTGTGTGTGTCTGTAATGTATATATATATATATGTGTGTGTGTGTGTGTATATATATATATATATATATATATGGATGGATGGATGTACGTGTATGTGCAGTCGTCCTCAAAATTATTCATATCCTCTAATTAAAGAAGGAAAAAAATAATATTGACAAAAGTAATAATAAAATAAAGTAAGTAAATAAAAATTTTATGAAAATAATGACATTATGTTGAGCTACAATTCAAAATCAAATATTAAAAACAAACTCACAAAAAATTAAACAAGTAAACAAGCATGATGGGGGTCTGAACTAAAATGTTGTTGAGCAACACTTTGAGGCAATCACTGGAATCAGGTGTTTTCTCTAATGTTTATAAAGACTTCTGCACCTGTTGACAGGTAATTTGGTCCACTGTTCATGGGAAAGGTGCTCTTATGTGTCTGGGACAGTTTTGTTTGTTTGTTTGTTTTTTTGAAATTATAGTTTGCAACCACAACTCAAAAGCAATATTTTATTTCAGTAATATATAATTTTGTAATTTCTTTAATCATTAGTTTCTTTAGGTTCTTGTTATTTGAATTACACTGATGTATTTAGCCTTTTCTTTAATTGGGGGGTATGAATAATTTTGAGGACGACTGTGTATCTATACATGTGTGTATATTTTATTCAAAAAGGTATATACAGTAATGATTTTTATTCACCTTTATTGTTTTCCTCTGCTTTTGTCTGTGTTTTGCCTGTAGGGTATCAGTTATTTCATGTCTAAAGGTATTCTAATAGATCATCCGACAGAGCTGGCTAAGTTCATTTTCTACACCAGACGGCTCAACTGGAAGATGCTGAGGATTTATCTCGATGAGAGGTTAAATACAAACACACAGTTCACAAATCCCCCTTTTGTTATGATTAAATGTCTACAGATTTCTCTATACTAGGAGTTTAAGTCATGAATTTATTAACAGATATTAAATATGTTTGTAGCTTTTTTTTTTATTAGTCAAGTTGACTTTAAAGGAGGTGACGTCTTGTGTTTGTCTTAATTTGGTGTGGAGGAATTTTCTTCATGGCAGCATTGCTTCCCTCTCTTCATTTTTCAGACGTTCATGATTTAGATTCTGCTTTGTTGCATGAGTCAGATAATTCCTGTTCCTGGTCAGAGCTTCTCAGCTGAACTTCTGATCTTTATGTGTTTAAGACAAGAAGTCAAGTCCAAATACTGAGCAGCTGACTCCAGTAACTATCTGCTCTATGTGGTTATGCCCTTCTATGACAACGCGCTATATCAGGATCTGTCTTTGTCTGTTTAGGCGGGATGTCCTGGATGAGTTGGTGACCCTTCATAACTTCAGTAACCAGTTCCTCCCCAACGCTCTACGGGATTTTTTTAGACATATCCACGCACCTGAGGAGAGAGGGGAGTATCTGGAAACCCTCATTACCAAATTCAGCCACAGGTTTTGTACCTGTAATCCTGGTCTGGTGCGTGACCTTGGCCTTAGTCCTGGTAAGTACTTGTACTCACATGAAATCGCTATCACTTTTATAACAGGACTAACACTGCTCAAGGTTTTTTTTTTTTCTTTATTAAACATATACATACAGACACAAACTCAACAAACACAGAGGAGATGTATGTAACTGTCACTACTATTGTAATAATAAAAAAAAGGAAAAGAAAGGAGTTTACTGAAGTCAGGTGGTGCCTGCATTATTAATTACCATTTATCATCAAACAAGTTAGTTTTCATCTGTAGTCTTGCTGTGGTTTTCTCCACGATAAACATATTTTGTACCCTATCCCTCCATTGTGTTATTCTTGGAGGTTGTGGCTTCAACCAGGAGGCTGTAATTGTTTTTTTTGCTATCAACAGCAGGATTCTCAGAAAATATTTACAGTTCTTATCTGTCATATTGCAGGGGATTATGCCCAAAATGTAAAGTGTTAGACTCAGGGACTCAATACCCAAAATCAGTTTAATCTGCTTTTGAATATTTCTCCAGAAACCCTGTATTTTGGGGCAATCCCAGAATATATGGGTGGAGTCACCCACCACTCCAAACTTCCTAGGTTTTATAAGGTTTATTTCTCCACGAGGGAGTGGAGGAGACCAGATGGACTGGGATAAAGACTGTAGAAAGCTGTCATCAAGGCAGCAGGTTATCAGATCTAAAATATGAAATCTGTTTTCATTTACTACCTGATGCCGCCCATGTTGTTCCATAGTTTGGTTATTGCATAAAATGTGTAAACAGTTTCTTATTTGACCTGAAGATGGCGCCAGAGGAAAGCTTATGGAATGAAGGATGGAGGCTTTATTGATAACAGGAATGTATTCAGTAAATTTAAGGGCACTGTGTTAACATTTATGATGCTGAAATGCAATAATTAATCACTACAGCTGATTACTTGTTTCATTTTTAACTGTGTAGCTGCTGTGATAAACCAAACCTTGAGGACACCTCTGCTTCAGTCACATGTTTACGCATCAATGATGTTTTTATCCGAGTTGTTTGTTGTCATTGCAGATGCTGTGTACGTGCTGTGCTACAGCCTGATCTTGCTGTCCATCGACCTCACCAGCCCGCACGTAAAAAACAAAATGTCAAAGAGAGAGTTTATCAGGAACACTCGCCGAGCAGCACATAATGTTTCGGACGACTTCGTAGGTCATCTCTACGACAACATATACCTTATTGGTCACGTGGCTGCATAGCTCTACATTAGAGTTTCCACACTGCACTGAAGGATGGGGGTTGGGTTTCTGCCTGGGAAGTAGAGAACTTCTAACAATCTGTAACAAGTCTGCGAAGAAAGACACAAAATGATCCACTTCACCTTGAGACAGACTCTTACCAAATATTAACAACCTCACTGCCCCGTTAATTAAAGGTGAAGTGAAATATTTAATTTAGAAATGGGAATGAAAACGATGAAGTAAGTGAGTGAGTTCTGATACTGCACTGAAGAAGAAGAAGAAGAAGGAAGAAAACTTCCCTCTATCACAAATACCAGGACAGTTCTGCAGATTTCCTGTTGACTATGGGCAGCTTCCAGCTCGTCATCCTGATAACGCCTCTGGCTCCTTGTTCCAATGAGGCCTTTGACTAGTCATCCTCCTCCGGGACGTCGTCCCAGTGAGGCTTCCGGCACGTCGTCCCACTGAGGCTTCCAGCACGTCGTCCCACTGAGGCCTACTGCTTGTCATCCTGAAGAGGCCTCAGTGGCTGAATGAGGCCTCCAGGTCGTCATCCTGAAGAGGCCTAGTCCTTCTCTAATACCTTCATGACATTTGAACAAACTCATTCCTTTGGTCTTTTTGCTGAGATTGAACTTAAACACCGCTCGTTAGATCTTATGCAAGAATCTTCTGAGATTTTCCAACCCCCCTCCTCTTTAAACTGCACTGTCTGTAACCGTTGTCGACAAAAACTGCATTTGGAAGATCGGGTGATTGTGTGAAACCCTCAAACTGTCACTCGTATCCGTTTCAGTTTGCAGAGTTTGCAGCTAGAGTTGATGAATTAAGAAGTTGCACATAGTCTTGAAAGAGGAAGTGGTTATCTAGAAGAAGTTTTTGCTTTACTTGCAGGAGATGGCAGTCAGGAGTTCTGATTCAGGAGCTAAGCAAAAGACTCTGATCAGCTGTGAGTGAAAGTTCTGGTCTCATCTCAGAACCAGGACGGAAAAAACAAGTGAAAACCTTGAAGTGAGTACCAACTTTTAAACCCATGGAGAAATGTTGCAGAGCATGGGGACTTTAGAGGACAGAGTTGTAGATGACGTTGCTGAAGCTCCTCTGGTTTCTTTCTGACTGCCATCTACTGCATGTAAGTACTTCACCAAACCCCAGAATCCCTCAAAGTCCTGCTGCTGCTGATAGAGGGCAGCATGCAGTAGTAGAATAAATCTAGCAGGGTCAGGATGTTTGCTTTTCCTGTTTAGTACAACAGACGATGATGTGGGACCTGCATCACAGCTCCTACACAGTCCCCAAGTTCTGGTTCCTGACTGGTTGGAAGACTGCCTTTAGGAAGTAAAACCAGTTCGTTATTGGTAGAAAAGTCCCATTGATACTGTTTGTACACTACAAGACTTACTGGTTCAGTACTGGGCCGGATCCGGTCCAGACCCAGTCTAACCTGTCCAGATCTGGTCCCGAGCCATCTCAACTAGTCCAGACTGGGTCAAAATCTGGTCCAACCGGTTCTTAATCCAGTCTGACTGGTCCATTTCAGGTGAATACTTGGCCCAGATCCAGTTCGGATCTGGTCTAGATCCGCTCTGACTGGTCCATACCCAGTCCAGATCTGGTCCCTGCCTGGTTCAGATCCGGTCTGAATGGTTCAGATCTGATCCGGTCTGACTGAACCAGAGCTGGTCCAGATCTGGTCTGAAAGGTCCAAATCTGGTGCAGACCCAGTCCAGATCTGATCCCCGCCTGGTCGAGATCCAGTCTGACTAGTCAAGACTTGGTCCAGATCCAACTCCACCAGTCCAGACTGGGTCCAGATTTGGTCGAAGTGGTCTTTTATCTGACCTGACTGGTCCAGACCTGATCCAGATCTGATTTGACTGGTGCAGACCTGGTGAATACTTGGACCAGATCCAGTCGGACTGGTCCAGATCTGGTCTGATAAGTCGAGAATTGGTCCAGACCTGGCCTAGGTCCGCTTTGACTGTTCCATACCCAGTGCCGATCTGGTCCAGATCCGGTCTGACTGGTCAAGTTCTGGAACAGATCTGGTCTGAATGGTCCAGACCTGGTCCTGATCCGGTCCAGACCAGCTGTGAAAATGACAGAAACTCTCCATGATTTTCTTTTACAACCAAACTGTGTTTGGGATAAATCCTCAGAAGTCCGGGTCTAACTGAATCAGGATTTATTTCAGGGTGCCGCTGGTTTGATGCCGAGTTTAGTTTTTGAAATGTAGGATGTGAATGTGTTTTAATGACCTGACTATGATTTCATCATTTTTAGCAAGAAAATGGTTTAATGATTGAGAAGTATGCTTTGCTTGGACAGAAATTCCTGTGTTTTACTACTAAGACCATATTTTTACACAATGTGTTATATGTATTTACTCGTTACTACAAGTTTAGTTTTAGTTCTCGTGGTAATCGGCTTTCTCTTCATCCCGCAGCTATTTCTGCCGTGACTTTGAAGTATTTTCCATCATTCTAAATTAAAGATGTTTTTGTAGCCAACACTACAACCACTTCAGCTGCCATTATGTTGAAGGTCATGAATGTCCAGAAATGAATGAGAGAGGATGAGATGGAAAGTTTAACTTAGCTTTATTTATAACGACAGGGGGCAGTCACAGATATATATCTGGTACATTCATAAGCTGTGTGGTTACGTATAGAATACAAAAAAATGATGGATAACACTTGTCAGTTTTTGAGTTTTATTTTAATGAAAATATTTTTTAACTCTGAAAGTATGTTGGCCGACATCTGAAGGAAACAGAAGATGAAGCTTCTGAAGACAAATAATGCATATGGCATAATTTTAGGCTTTCCAGTACTAGAAGACAATAAATAGAAATAAATGTGTCTACAAATGAAATAAATCTGGAAATATGGATGATTGCACACGTTCAGATCCATGAAATATTTCCAGCTGTTTCTTTTTTAAAGTAAATCAATGTAACCCAGTGGAAGTCACCCTGTGGTTGTAGCTTCTGCCAGCCGCCATATGTAGCCACATCAACTCTGACTTTAACCACAGCAACAAACAGGATGAGAAAGTCCAGCACTTTTCCATCTGAAGCTCTTTGTTTTAATGAAGCGGTGAAACAGATGATGTCTGCAAAGGAAGTCGTGATTAATCAATAAAAATCCCGGAGAATAACAAAACTAAGTGGCTTCAAACTGTGTCTGCTTCTTTTTCTGTTGTGATGGAGCCCTCAGAGCTGATCTGACGCATGGAGGTTCTTCAGCAGGAGGCTTCAGGTGATTGGTTCATCAGATTAGTCAGCCAATGTCAAAGTTTTCAACATTCTCAATCATTTTTGACTCTTAAAATGGTATAAAAGAGACCAGCTCTGATCATATGTTAGATGGATAACAGAGGATGAGCTAGACTTTGGGGGTGAGAAAGGAAATGATCGTGTTTTCGTAACATACAGAGGTGCAGAGGTGTCACCCAAATTTTAAAAAAAGATTGGAACTTCCTTGTATGTAATCGTTTTTATTGTGGAAACAGTTGTAATAATACATTTTATCATTCAGGTCATCCAAGGACACTGAACAATAATAAAAGAGACCAAAGAACAAACAACAATAAAAAGTCACTGAAAAAAAAAACAAACAGAATAGCACAACAATGTAATTACAGAGAGTAGGCTATCTTGTAGTGGGTTTTGAGCTTGGATTTGAGCAGAGGGAGGAGGCCAATGTTACGAATATCTGCTGGGAGGGTATTCCAGAGGGAGGGAGGGGGTGGGTGGACAGTCAGGTGAATAGTGGAGGAAGTCCTAAGGAAACGTCGTGAAGAAGGTGTCTTCCAGAAACTGGCAGTAAGACTGGGAGTTGAGCTTGACTCCATCCTCAACCCGAAAAGGCCCCACAAGCTCATCTTTGATGATACCAGCCCATACCAGTACCCCACCTCCACCTTGCTTGCATCTGAGTCAGACTGGAGCTCTCTGCCCTTTACCGATCCAGCCACGGGCCCATCCATCTGGCCCATCAAGACTCACTCTCATTTCATCAGTCCATAAAACCTTAGAAAAATCAGTCTTGAGATATTTCTTGGCCCAGTCTTGACGTTTCAGCTTGTGTGTTTTGTTCAGTGGTGGTCGTTTTTCAGCCCTTCTTATCTTGGCCATGTCTCTGAGTATTGCACACCTTATGCTTTTGGGCACTCCAGTGATGTTGCAGCTCTGAAATATGGCAAAACTGCTGGCAAGTGGCATCTTGGCAGCTGCACGCTTGACCTTTCTCAGTTCATGGGCAGTTATTTTGCACCTTGGTCTTTCCACACTTTTCTTGCGACACTGTTGACTATTTTGAATGAAACGCTTGATTGTTCAATGGTCACGGTTCAGAAGCTTGGCAATTTTAAGAGTGCTGCATCCCTCTGCAAGATATCTCACTATTTTTGACTTTTCGGAGCCTGTCAAGTCCCTCTTCTGACCCATTTTGCCAAAGGAAAGGAAGTTGCCTAATAATTCCGTTTGCCTAATTCACCTGACATAGGGTGTAGATGTCATTAGACCACACCCCTTCTCATTACAGAGATGCACATCATCTGATATGCTTAAGTGGTTGTAGGCTTTCGGCCTATACAGCTTGGAGTAAGACAACATGCATAAAGAGGATGATGTGGTCAAAATACTCATTTGCCTAATAATTCTGCACTCCCTGTATATAATTGTTCATAATAACTCCAGTTTTAGGTGAGCAAGCTAAGTCGTGGTAAGAAAATATTTGATAGATTAATTATCATTGAAAAAAAATATTTGTATCATAAAAAGTTTTAATGTGTGAAAAATTAATACATATAGACCCCAGATACTTATAAACTAACAGTAATCAGATAAAATGTTTAAAGTGGATTTTTATACAGATGCTTTAAAACATGAAATCTGTCATAAGGCTCAAAGTACTCTATCAATGTAGAAATACTGTAAATATTGTTTATTCTTCCAATAAAAATTACAGATAAACAGCAAAAACACAAGGACCAGAAATCCTGTCGATAACAACCGAGTCTCATGACTTTATGACTGATGTCTGCATCATTTCCTGTAATGAATAATACGTCTGTTTTCCAGGAGGTGAGGAAGAGATTGTTCTCTGTAAAATCGTTACTGGTTTTGTTTATCATTTTAGCTTATTTATATATATTTTTTAGAAGTATTTTTAATCTAAGTCTACTAAATACCTGACACGTCTCAGAAATCACATCAGTTCTTGCATTTCTTAAAAAAAAAACATTTAAATTACAGTGAGATGGAGCTAATTGGGGAGAAAAGTACCACAATGAATAAATATAAGACTGATTGATTGAATAAATATGTGATCAATTTATTTGAACTGAAAATAATAAATACATTATATTTAATCTAATTAGAATAGAATATAATTTAACATTAGAAACATATATATTGATTTCAGCATTCAGTCAGTTACCCAATAGCCTCCATCCTGCAGAGCATCATGAATTAGCTTCATCCATCAAACTTGGTGGGCGGGGCTAATGATAAGATCACTATCATGGATTTGATTTCTTTGGTCGGAATTTATAGCTGCTGCTGAAATCTCACTCCTCTTATATAACAGGCATACCCGTCAAACATCTGAATCCTGCCACCTTAAGTGTCGGAGTATTTCTGGCTCTGCAGGAATCTTTGATTTTGGATCAGTTTATACGACTAGCAGATCTAGATGTCATGATCTCGCCTCAACATGCAAAGATAGTTTAAGTTGATTCATGATGCAGTGCAGGAAAAATTAAATAGTTATATATGCTTTTATATCGATCTAATCTAATAACAGAAAAACATTTAATTATTTTTAAATTTGATACATTATTCATAAAAGTATTTCCTTTTTGAAAAATAAATGACATATCTAAGTAATTATTTCATTTCATACATTATATGCATGTGTGTGTGTGTGTATATATATATATATGTATATATTAAGTACACATGAAGAAGTTATTGACTGATGTATTTATTCATTTAATGTTTTTATTTTCAATTTTAATGAATTTATAACGCATTGATTGGATTATTCAATGCTGTATGTATTTTATTGTGGCACTCTTCTTCTTGCGTATCAACCACCAATTATTTCTGAAATCTTTTTTTGTTGTTTTTTTGGGTGATTTATGCATTAACACAAATCAGATATAGATTTACCATAATTAAACTTTCTGCTGATATTCAGTAAATTCACTTCAACCTTTGTCATGAACATTAAAAACAAACCCAGACTGAGGGTCTGGACCTCTGTGAGGTTGTGGAGAAAGTAACACGTTAGATGAGGAAATGATTAATTTGTTTTATTCCTTTCATGCAGTTTGCAGATTCATTTATGGTATCTGTCAGAGTCAGAGGTGTTCATGTGTTGGGAGGGTGGGTGAGTGTTAAACTTGGTTCTTGTTGGGATTTACACTTCACAATCTAAAATGGCTCTCTATTATTATTATCATTATTATTATTGTAATTACTTAACTCCTGCAATGCTTGTACAGTTTAGTCACTTTCACCATTTACTACACTTTTAACTCTTGAACACTGCAAATACTTTGAACTTATATTCTTTTTATTTGAAGTATCCTCACCCTTACCTGATTTTTTTCATATAAAGACATGAAATTCTCACACTTGTACTTGCAGAGTCTGGAAGTGCCTCAGCTTACATTTTACGACATATTGTACATGTATAATATAGCATATAAATTACCATTTTGAATCTTATATCTAATATCAAATATATGTACTTTCATATAATCTACTGTAAGTGAAACCTGAGAGACAGCTGAGCCAGTAAACAGAAGACACGCCTGAACGTCCAACTTTAAACTGTTTGTGTTTCGAGCTCCAGCTTCTTTGTTTACAGTAAATAACTGTAAAAACTCATGTTGATGGAGTGATTTCCATCCCAGAATTTAAAGCTAAGCTTTTCATAACGTGATCATGTTAACAGTGAAACTAAGACTTTCATTTCTCAGCCTCTGAAGATACCAGACCTTTGGTTTGTTTCGTAAATTTTGCAATTAAAGTTCCCTTATTAAATTTGAGATTTTTTTTTAAACTTGCTGTATTTAAGACCACCACATTTCTCCCTGTTAAAGATTTTATGCATGTTTCCTGTTGAGTTTGGTCCTCTCACCAGCTAGTTTTAAACTTAATGAAGAATAAATATTCATGTTCAACAGTTAATGATCATCATACGGTGGTCTGTCTCTGTTTATGATAAGCAACAAGGTTTTTTATAGGTTATTTTTCAAGTAAAAATCTTTTGTTGAAGTGAGGACAAAATTGTGAGAAGGTCATGTGTGGATAAAGATTATGAATCATGTTGTGGTTCATATCTAAAGTTGATAAATTTGTTATAAATCGTCTAGAAACAGGAATGTGTGTGTGTTTCAGTGGTGTGGGGGTAAGAAGAACCAGGGAACCCAAAGAAAGTCAAGAAAACGTGAATGAAATCACTCACAAACCTGAAGTGTGTACTTGCGATCAAACAAGTTGAGTAAATCCTATCCAGACACAACGTGACCCTCCGACCCTTGACCTGTGTGATTGTATGTATATGTGTGAGAAAGGCTTTTTCCTGGGAGGTGTTTGGGTTGTTTTATGTACAGCAAATGATATGAGAAAAGAGGGCAGAGACCTGTCTTTATCCAGGTATACACACTGTGACCATGTACAGGCCCAACAAAACGAACATCTGTAAAGAAGCTCTGGATGTGTCTTCAGCAGCATCTGATTATTTAGCTTCATCAAAGACTCTGTAGTTTTATGTAAGTATTTTATGGACAATAATACTGAAACATTTGTTTAAAAAGTTTGGTATAAAATTTCTCAGATTCACATACGCTTACTACGACAAATAATATTGCTACAAATTCACAGGAACGCAAGCAAAGACACTGTGCACCACAGGTTTGTATGGGCCATGTGACTGTGAAAGTTTTCTCAGCTATCTGTCATGATGCGGCTGCAAAGGCATCATTAAATTTCAGGGTATTTTTCAGGATGTAGAATAACAGCTAAACAATGATTACAGCACACAGCAGCTGAGACGTTAAGAGTTAATAGATAAATATGTAGCGTTACATTACTGAGAACTGAACGGAGCTGCCACGTAACCCGCCAGCTCTCCCTACTGCTACTGATGATGTTGACCCAAAATTAGTCTCAGGAGGAGGATGATAATGATGATGATGAAGGGGCTGGTGTTTGTTTAGTCCGACTCAGACTGGTGGGCCCGGGTTGTCGTAGTCTGGTGGCGTTCCATTCCATAGAGCCTCTCTTCAGCCTGATGGAGATGATGGATGGCTCCTTAAGCCCCGGACCCTCTGCACTTCATCAGCATGAGCAGTCCCCTTCTCTGACACTGCAACACACACCTACAGCCCCGCTCCTCCTCCAGACCCAGTACTGATACTAGTCTTTCTACCAGTACTACCAGTCTAGTATCACTGCAACACACACCTACAGCCCCGCTCCTCCTCCTCCAGACCCGGTACTGATACTAGTCTTTCTACCAGGACTACCAGTCTAGTATCACTGCAACACACACCTACAGCCCCGCTCCTCCTCCTCCAGACCCGGTACTGATACTAGTCTTTCTACCAGGACTACCAGTCTAGTATCACTGCAACACACATCTACAGCCCCGCTCCTCCTCCTCCAGACTCGGTACTGATACTAGTCTTTCTACCAGTACTACCAGTCTAGTATCACTGCAACACACACTTACAGCACCAGTCTTCCTCCACCAGACCCGGCCCTGATACTACAGAAGTACAACTAGTTTTACTACCAATACCACATGTTTCCTATCAATTCAGTTGTTCTAGATAAGAATTGTGGCCAAGGACCATATTGTCATCCAAGGACAGTGTTCTCCCCCAAGGACGATGTCCACCATGCACTGCGGCATCCACTAAGGACCGTGTCGTCCACCATTGTCCGTGTCGTCAAACATGGTCAGTGTTGTTCACCTTGAACAGAGTCACCCACCATGGACTGTTTATCTACTATGGACCAAGCTGTCCATCATGGACCTTTCATCTACTATGGACCATGCTGTCCATTATGGACCGTACTGTCCACCGCTGACCTTTCATCTACCATAAACCGGACTTCCCACCATGGACCGTGTTGTCCTCCAAGGACTGTTTCATCCACCATTATCCATGTCATCCATGAAAGACCTTGAACAGGGTCACCCACCATGGACTATTAATCTACCATGATGGACTATGTTGTCCACTGAGGACTGTGTCATCCACCATTGTCCATGTCATGAACCAAGATCTATGTTTTCCACCATGGACTGACAGTGTTGTTTACCTCGGACTGTGTTGTCCATAATGGTCCGAGTTGTTCACCATGGTCCCTGTTGGCCACTAAGGACTGTGGTGTCCAACATTAATGTCTCGAGCTCTTTCTAGTAAATCTAAACATTCCTTTTTCCCATCTATGCAAGAATGACAGTCATGCTTCAAAAAGAGAGCGTGCTATAGCACATTTTAGGTGCTTTGATTGATGCTTGATTTTAAAAAAGAAAGCAAACCTTATATATCAGTAAACTCTCTTTTATTCTACAATCCATGCAGTAAAATCACCCTAAAACTGTGGATTATCCAACAACTGATGGAGTTAAAAACTCCAGACAAACAGTGCTTTATGTTTTCATGCTTCTGATTTAGGTCGCTGCTCCATCAAGTCGTATACATCTGACACTTAAAGCACAAAAAGGTGCAGAATAAACAAACAACAACAACAAAATCAGAGCAAAAATCTGGAAATGCTTGAATGAGAAAACCTCTAAAATAGAAGTTTAGCCTTAGAAGTACAATGGGTTTTAGTTTAAGTTTACACACCCTCCCATTAAACAAGGAAAAAATATCAGCTGTCAGTGAAATAAGTTGAAACTTGTTATAAATATATCAGTGATAATAAATATATATTTAAAAATCTATATAAGTCATGACATTGATTTTGAATTGTGGTTCAACAGAAACATCAAAAACAAACAAACAAAAAATAAAAAGATTAAAAAAGCATGATGGGGATCCTGAACTAAAATTTTGTTGAGCAACACTTTAAGGCAATCACTGCAATCAGGTTTTTTCTTTAACGTCCAATCAGACTTCTGCACCTGTTGACAGGCAGTTTGGTCCATTGTTCATCATCAAGTGCTCTAATGTGTCAGGGACAGTTTTGTTTGGTTGTTGTCTTTTTTTGAATGATTAATTATAAAGCAATATCTTTTTTCACTACAATATATATATATATATATATATATATATATATATATATGTTATTTCTCTTTATTATTTTTTTGTTTGTTTCTTATTGCCATTGTGAATTTAGCCTTTTCTTTATATAATATATATTTTCTAATTATTATTTTCAACCACAATTCAAAATCAATGTTTTATTTTACAAATTTATAATTTAGTAAATGTATTATTATTATTTACTATTACTTTATTTTTATATACACACACATATATATATATCTTTATATATATATATAAAGATATATATATATATATATATATATATACTGTATATATGTATATGAAGAGAATATGAAGAAAAGGAGCGATTGGTTGGTTAATCTACTCCCCACACCCCAAAAAAGAAAATGTGGTATAAACTTCATTTGAAATGAAAGACACAGAAAATACTTCTTCCCTTATTTTAGAACATGTTTATTGTTGACCAACTTAATAAAAAAAGGAAAAAAAAAAACAACATAATTTTGGGTGGATGTGTTTAGAATATTGCGTAAACCAGAGCAGACCAGTCTGAACCCACAGAAAACAAAATAAAATGGGACCAAAACAATAAAGTCATCAGACAACAGAAATCATCCAGATGTTCAAGTCATTTTCGCTCTTAAAGTGAACAATTAACAGAAAGAAGATAAACGGTTAAACACAAATTTTAGTTTTAACAGAATCCTCACAAGCCATTTTACATGGATTTATTACATCATGTGGTAATTACGGCTGGTCTAAACTTTTTACAAACTAAAGTCATAAACTGAGGAAGAGGCAGAAATTAATAAGATAAATAAGTGATTACCACAGGATCTGTTTTATGTTCTGAAGTTACGTATAGGTCTAAAAAAACGGGCAAAGTCGGATGATATAAGAGTATAATAAAATGTATGTAGCGTTCGCCTGCTTCGGACTGAGCCGAAATATTTATCGACATTAACCAACCAATTATTACACTTATATTTAGTCACTCTACACCTGTACAATCATAAATGCATTCAGCACTCAGGAGACAAAGAGTTTTACAGAGCCAAATATTTCACATATAAAGAAGGTAAAACAGAAATTCAAAGTCTGGATAAAATTAAATCAAAGCAGAGTTCAAAGAGAAGGAAGACACTATTTTCAACAAACCGCTGCCTCTTTATGTCTTTCATAATTCGTTCAGGTAGACTACGCAATTAAAAGATAATTTTAAGATATCTGTAGATGTGTCACTGACTGAGGGACGGATATTTGATAAAAACTTTTTACAATGAAGCTGAACACGGTGCAACACAAACTGCTTTCTGGAAAATATCATTAGTCGAATCTCATCAGACACGTTGAAAATGTAAATGTGACACCTTTCTGGGATAAAATGTATTTTAATGTTGTTTTGCAACTCAAACCTCGAAGGATCGTTGATAAAACCTGAACAATATCTGAAATAAACAACCAGTTTCAGTGCAGGAGAAGAAGAGTCAATGCATGTGAAGGAGGTCAAACCTTGCTTGCAGGTATTTAAACCTCCTTCCAGAACCTGCTTCATGTTTAGAAACCAGTCTGTTGAATGACATTTTCAGGATTTTCCAGTTGGCCCTCATGGTGATGTTAAAAACTGACACAAAGGACCCGGAACGAGACGGATCGGTGAGGTGTTGAAAAACCACAAGTACATGTTAACAAGGTTTAAATCTTGATTTCTAAGAAGGCAGAGGTGGTCTTTAAACACACACCATGTGGAAAAAGTTTAATGATGCCTCACACACCCCCCAAAACTCACATTGTTGTGTGATTTATGAAAATAAACAGAAAGAAGAGATTGAAGCAGCAAAGCTTGAGAGCAGACGGTGAGTTTTTCTGTTTCAGACCTTTCTGAGGAGCTTTTGTCCGCAGGCTGAAGACTACGCCGTCTGCAGCAGGCTTTGTCAGATGTTGTCCGACACTCTGCAGCAGCTGCCATCCAGCTCCAGAGATGCTCTCAGAGATGATTCATTAGTTCAGAAGGGAAAAAAAGGACACGAGCACTGTTAGATCCCGTTCTGTGTCTGCCTTCATGTGTCGGCCCGCCGGTAGATTTACTGCTGCGAGTGCAGCTTGAAGACAACACCGAGCTGCTCGCCATGTTTTCATCACAGACAGGAAGGAAGCAGGAAATTGAATGAGGTGAGTACTAAGCATTCTGTGAATGAAAACAAGGCCTTGGACATTGTAAGGAGGGAGGTATGAGCTGTTCGTATGTGATCAGAGATTCTCTTTCAAATTTGTTTTCCATTTTACATGTTTAAACTCTGCAAGCAACGATGACACATCAGATTTAACAAGTCAGAATATAAAAGGGTTGTTTTGACGAAAATATGCTGCAAATTCATAACTTGTTGAAGTGATAAATGATGCAAACTGAATACGCAAACTGGAGTCTTCCTCTCCACTTGAGTCTAACTGTGATTGGAGCATCCGAAGAATAAATCAACCAAAACACAATGTCGCTGCTGTACAGCACAGGCTACTGAAGCATAGTAACACGTAAGAAAAATGTGCTGCTTATTTGTGGCTCAATCTCATCTCTTAGATCAGTTTAAGCTTCTCATAATGGAATCATTCTGTAATCATTTGTTTCTGAATTACTTCTCCTAAGGGTTTCTCAGGAGCACAAGGTGGGTTAAAACTGAGACAAAGAAGGTTGAGTTGAGATAAGTATTTGAGCCATACTGGAGAACTGGGATAAACAGAAGAAATCTCATAAATGTTTGCCCCTGATCTCAATCATGTCATAACTGAGAACCACAATTGAGCAGAACATTTTTCCTATGGGCACACAGAGCTGGGAGGGAGTCAGTTTGATGACATTCTATCTTCTATAATGTACAGTACATATATCAAAAAATGTCATGTCAACCGAGATTAGATAAATAATATAAATAAATCTGCTATAAGGGAAACTGTGGAGTTAGATATGAATGTGACGATAAAAGCATGGTGATGCAGGTTGATCCTGGATGAGTCAACAGATTCAGGTGCTGGGTTATTTTATTGACCCACTGCTAGATTATGAAATGTTTCACTCGATTTGGGTTATTATTGATTTATTTTCTACAGTTTAACACAATTTCATGCCCACATTTGTAAAAGATCAGCAAAACACTATCTGGGAAAGTCTGTGACTAATTATCAAGAGAGAGGCTGTGATAGAAGCTGATTTTTTCAGCGTATTGCTGGCCCGTTCCAACGGTGAACCAGATACACCGAAACCCACTTTTTTCTCCTTATTTAATAAGTACGGACCATTTTCAAGCCTTAGATTTAAGTTTTTATCATCCAGCATCCAGAAACAAAGTTTTTACAGCTGCTATTTACACATTCAGCTTTAACTGGATGAGAGAAGCTTATTTGGGCATGCAGGTGTTGTGTCTAAGCGGTGAATCCGATCCATCACTAAGCCGTTTATCCTCCTTATTTATGGATGTTCTGACATTTATCCAAACTTACATTTAGAATATTTATAATAGAAATTATGATAAAAATAATAGTTACAAAAAAAATGATAGCTCTTAACTATTTTGTTCCAGAATTTAACTTTCCTTTTTTTTTTTTTTTAAATGATGTTTTACTTTGTTGTCTCTTTCTCTGTTACCCCTGCTGTAAAGCACTTTGTGTGTCCATTGGGTACTATAAAAGAATATATAAATACACTTGATTTGATTTTTAATGTTTATTTTCATTGTTCATTTTCCCTTACCTTTTGAGATTTATAAAAGGACAAGAAAAAAAAAAGTAAAAATAAATGAATGAATAAAAATAAAATAGGGAATTATCTAGGAATTTAGCAGACCAGGAGCTCTGAGATGCACAAAGAGGACAGAGACAGAGCATTAAGGGCTTCATGAGAATTTTAAACTGGATTCTAAAACCCACTGGTAGCCAGTGAAGCTCAGCCAAAATAGGAGTGATGTGCTCACACTTGCCCTGCCGGTTAGCATACGGGCAGCGGCATTCTGAGCTATTTGAAGACGATGTATTGACTGTTTAATGAGGCCTTGGTAGAGTGGGTTACAATAGTCCAGGCATGACATGATGAAAAGATGAACCACCCTCTCCATGTCATGCCTGGGCATATATGGCTTCACCCTGGCAGTCTCAGATGGTGATATATATATATATATGTTTATATATACATACATACATATATATATATGTTAGAGGGTGCAACAATACATGTATTCGTATCCAACCTTTCAATACTGGTATGTATCAAACTTTGACCACCATACCATGTATCGAATATTGAACAATACAGAATTTTTGATTTATTTTCTCAATTTGTCTTCTGATGATGAGCTCTGTGTTGAAAAACTCAGTAGATCTGCGTTCGATTACATTCACATCTGGCATTTGGAACTACTTTGTTCTTCATGTAGGTATTACCCTGATGATCAGCTGTTGTGGACAAAAGCACATTGGGTTAAAAAGGCATGAAAAGTTTTTGTTTGTATCAAAAAAGTATTGAGCCGTGACTCTTAAGTATCGAACCGAATCGAAACGTGAATTTTTTGTATTGTTGCACCCCTAACACACACACACACACACATATATATATACAGTACATTTTTTAATATAAACATAATGAACTAACTACATCTGGCATCTGACTTAAATGCGGGCTCAGAGACAGCTTTTTCCACCATGCAGTGTGGATGCTAAACTCCCTCCCTGCCCCCACTCGTCCCACTTGCCACCGTACTGTTCATTGCTAAAAACCTGCTGTACATGTTACAGTTACATCGTTTACATTGACTATTTGCACTGTTGTCCATCAGGACCACTGCAATGTTACATTGTAAAACTTTACCGTTATTTCCCATCTGTACATTTGTAATCTTCTATTTAAACTTAGTTTCGTGTTTAGATTTCTAGTTATCCGAGCGGATTCCTATGTTTTATATTTTATATTTTTTATCTTATAGTTTATTATATTTTATTATGCACCGTGGTTTTGAGTGGACTGTAATTTCATCTGTGTTGTTTGTCTACCACGTAGCACATTTGACAATAAAGTTGAGTTAAGTTGAAATGTGTAACCCATCTAGTGGGGTTAAAATGCACAACCTATTTTGTTGGGTCAAATGAACTACTGCTGGGTTGGTCCAGTACTGTAGTTACCCAGGCTTTGGGTTAAAAACAACCAAAGTTGGCTTGTTTTTGAGGGGGATGAAGATGTGACATTATTTCCAGGAAATAACCAGTTTTACAATAAAAAAATATATAAAGGTTTTGAAGAGTTTTAAAGATCTGTCTTGAAGAGTTTTCAAGTTAAACGTGAGAGGATCTTCTAAGTCAGCTAATTCAATCACACACATCATCATCATCATCATCCTCACTGGTAATTATTATTATTTACTGCCAGACTCTCCACGAACATCTTGTATGGACATTGAGGTTTCTGATTTCACTCTCACTGGTTCTTCCCTCTGAGTCCCTGCCGCTCAACATGATCACATTCCTGATGTTGTCCTTTACCGGTGGTTCCCTACCGGGGGTCCCCAGAGAGCAGGGGGTCCCCAAAGCTTTGATTGTGCAGAGCCTGCCAGATTGTTATAATAAAGTCCATGTTTACACACAGATGAGTTGAGCTGTATCTGATTCAGTTTTTAAACATTTTGTCCACATTGGAGCCTGAAAACTTTGGAAACTAGGTCCCGGTGTAAATAAATCGTAATCTGCCAGACAGCAATATGTTTAACATATTTTTAGTCAGACATAACAAATCTACTTATTGGGCCACATCTTGAGCATCCAGTCAGTTCTGGTCCAGATCCACTGGGTTAGTGGAGAAGTTCATGTTTATCCTGGTAACCTGGATTTCTCCTGCAGCATTCCATTGATGAAACATGTCTGAGAAACACCACAGTGAAGGTGATTCATCCCTAAAAAACCCTGTAAGATAATGGTACCTTAGCTCTGGTTTGATCAAATGGCAGGACTCAGCGTGCATCACTTCTGGTGAGAAGCAGCAGATGAAAACATGAAGCTCTGTTTCAGTGGCTGTTTGGTTCATGCATGAGGGAAAACAGGTCGGGGACCACTGGTTTAATGACTGAGATGCTCCAGACTGACGGTTTTATTCGGGTTTGTTACGATGAAGCTGTTCACAGTGTTTTCCTCATTCACATGAAGCCAACATGTGGCGAGATGTTTGCTCCAATCAGAGGGAAGCAGGCATGTTTCTGGACGTGGATGAGGAATGGTCATGTGCGTGTGTGAGTTTTGCTTTTTTCCTGCAGCCATCTGTTGACCAGCTGTGGAATGAAGCCTCACTCGTCTGTGTTGCTCTCTCTCTCTCTCTCTCTGTGACCCCTCACCTGACGGAGGGAGGCCTGCTAAGTGGTGCGGAGATGCTTTATGGCCAACACACTCGCAGGTTAAACTGATAACGCTGCCTTCTAATCGCTGCTCTGAAGAGGAACTCTGGATTATTAAAGTTTACAAATGTTTCAGATTGCCGTATTTTAATATGTGCTGGAACACTGGGGAGTGGATGTGACCTGAGATGGATGTTTTTAACTTAAAGGTGACCTCCAGTCACAATGACAGCCCCAAACATCATTTAAATCTCTGCTTCTTTGTAGCCTAAAGATGAGTTTTCGCCAGGTTGAGGTGGTGGAGCGATGTGTTCTCTCAGCATGGGGCTCGTGTTTTTAAACCTTTTTTGTTTCCTGTTCCCAAACATCCAGCGCCCGTCTGCTTACGACTTTCCAGTTACAGGATGTCCACTCCCACTAATACACAGGTGTATGAGAGGAAGAAGAAATAAAATGGAACGTGCTTTGTGCAACCTTCCTGATGTAGGTTAGGCAGAAGTGAAGCCGGGAAAGACAAATATGCTCAACATGACTCATATGGACCAGTATGCAGCAGGAGAAACCAGTAAAGAATAAGCCGGGAGATTATGTTTGAGACAAACAGTAAAACAGCAGCTGGACGTCAGTTTGAGTCCCTGCAACATGGAGAGAAATTGCTGCGGCGCATGTTGTTGAATTGTTTAGATCCCTGGCTTGATGGTGCAACTGGAAGAAGACCAGTTATGATAAAGTTCCATAAAATATATGCACACTGGGACAACAAGGGGAGAGGTTTGTGGGAAGGCCGATCAAAGTCAAACTGTACTGAGAAGGTAAAAACTGGACTGATGAGCCTGCAGGGGATCAGTGAAAAAGGAGGATTGTAATTTACTTTTGAGGCAACTGTGGAAAAATTAAAAATGGAGCTTTTGGAAATGTAGATATTAACATGAAGAGCGTTTGATCCCAACCTGTGATCCTGTTTGTTGAGCAGACAGGGGACGGAAAACAAATAAAACAGCAACTAAAGTCAATCTGACAATGTGTTCAACAGAACAGAGAGCAGCATCCTGGATCACAGAGTTATCATCAACACACGTTTTCCACCTTCAGCTCAGACGTAAGGCAACGCAGGCTCGAAGGTATCCACCCGATAAACGCATGAATACATGAAGGTGCCATGTTCCTCCTCATATCACCTGGATCAGAGACGCAGAACCAGGACTGAACATTCCTGAACATCAGGTCCAGCTTTCTACAAGCAGGAAGACAGAATGAGACAACCGTCTCTCTCACTGGAGGAAATTTGCATTAAAAAGTTATTCAACTAAATAACCAACTAACTAACTAACTAAATTAATTAGGATAATTATAATAAATAGATAGCAATATTATATGGCTAATTAATCATCTCAAATATCTAAAACATTTTTTATTGAGCTAAAACTAGAGAATTAATTCATTAATAAATTGGTAGATTTTTTTATTTATTAACAGTGTTAGCTCAATAAAGGATGTTTAAGTGTTTTGACATGATTGTATATATATATATATATATATATATATATATATATATATATATATATATATATATATATATAAAAAATAAAGTATGTATATCATCCTCAAAATTATTCATACCCTCCCATTAAAGAAAAGGCTAAATTCACAACAGTAATTCAAATAACAAGAAAGTAAAGAAACTAATACTAAAGAAAAATTTACAAAATTATAATTTATTGAAATAATATCTAGCTTTTGAATTGTGGTTGAAAATTATGGTTTAAAAAAAAAACCAACCATCAAAACTGTCCTGGACACATTAGAGCACCTTTTCTGTGAACAGTGGACCAAAATACCTGTCAACAGGTGTAGACGTCCTTTTGAGCGTTACAGAAAACACCTGGTTGCAGAGATTGCCTCAAAGTGTTGCTCAACAAAATTTTAACTGTAGCTTCAGAGCTACATCATGCTCGTGTACTTGTTTCATTTTTTGTGTGTTTGTTTTTAATAATTCTTTTGAACCACAATTCAATATCAATGTCATGATTTTTCAAAGAATTTTCATTTATTATTACTTTTGACAATTTCAACTTATTTCACTGACAACTGATTTTTTTTTCCCTTCTGCAATTGGAGGGTATGAATAATTATATATATATATACATATACTGTATGTATATATTTCAAATTCTTTTAATAATTCCAATTATTTTCATATTTACTCTGATGTAGATACAAGCCTTCTACCTGTCATGATGTCTGCTTTACTGACTTTGGACCTGTAAGTGTACCGGATCCGTCCTGGACTATCTGATCTATAGAGTTGTTGTAGTCTACCTGTTGCTCCTCGGGCTTCTTTCATTCCCTGCGGAAAGATTTTTTTTGAAGATTTTCCTTGTGACTTAAACAGTAGTTCTCAAACTTTTTCAGCAGGGGCCCTTTTCATCCCCTCACGCTACCACCACTACCACCGTACTGCACTGAGGAAATAGGGCGTGAAATAGTATTGATTGGAGGAGAAATAGTCTTAATGTATTGGTTGCTGCTTCAGTAATTATAGTTCAACCCGTGTCGGTGGTGGAGGGACTCTTCTGCTATGTTTTTTTAGGAATCGGTGCACGCTACTTCTACTTTATATAAGATGATTTGACTATTTAAAACAACTCTGCTATTACAACAGTTAAGCAATTTTTATCTGACATCATCTACCGGCTTTTCTTTGTGTTCAGGATGAGAAGTCTCCAAATAAATACTGTCAGATGCTAATAGTTTACATACGACACACTGGTCCCCCTTTATTACCTACTATATTACTACCTGGTCAAGACCAGGGCGAGATATATGTCTGTTGTTGAATTACACGAGCAAAGCACCAAAACTGATACCAGCATCGGGTATTGGTCCGATACTGTGTGTGTGTGCTCATATATTCACAAGTGTTCCAATACTAGAGAAGTAAAATCAATGTGAAAAAGCAGGTCTGTTAAATATGTTAACATTAATCTGTAGAATTAACACATTAATTTGTTAATGCATTATAGCCTGGCACACCAGCCTGACCAAGTCAGTCTGGGTTCCCTCCACTGGAAAGTGATGCTGGTGTACCAGCCTAGTATTATGCATGTTAATGCATAACAACAGTTAATGCTTATGTCATATTAAAAATAAAAACAAAATTAAAAAAAATCCAAATTTGGCATTATCTCGCTAAGCAGATCTTATTTTTTGCATATAAGAACTTTGTCACAAAAAAAAAAAAAAAATCACTTTTTCATCCTTATTTATGGAGTTTCTCATATCACTGTTAGAATTTTTAACATTAACTGTCCAGGAATAAAGTTACTGCTACTTTACCCCCCCCATCCACTGGGAAACACTGGACTAAAATAACGTGCAATGTCTTTTGCCTATTTCAGAGTTATTTAACATGTTTGCTTCTGAAAGTTTCTCAGCATTCATTTGACATTTTAAGCTCCACATTCAGCAGCTTAAAGACGCTAAACTTTCATTATAGTTTCCTTTCATGTCCCTCATTTTTAAACCAGAAATAAGATTACATCCATCTGTCTTTTTGGTGCAAACGTTGACTGGATGCTGAATTTTAAGGAGCTCCAATTTCTGCTATTCATGGTTGCATATTGGATTATTTTCATCCATAATATTACTTCTGGGTTAGAAGACTTTAATAAAACCAACAATGCTCAGAATTAGGTCAAAAATAATTTGCGCTGAAATATGACTCAGACTTCTGTGAACAGTTTAGAGCAGTAGTTCCTAAACTGGGCTATCAAAATTAACGCATTATTGCAAAGAGATTAATCTGTCAAATTAACACTTTGATTTTTTTAAAAATTATGGCATAATTAAATCATGTTAATAAACCAGCTTTAGCCTTATCTCAGTGAGAGAGGCAGATTTTGGGCTTGTAGGTGTCGAGTCACAGCAGTGACCCGAATCCACCTGAAAACATTTATCCTCCATGAAGTTTCTAATGGTTTTCAAGCCTTGCATGTAGAATTTGTCATCATCGGGCATTCAGAAACAAAGTTATTAAAGGTGTTATATAAAAAAAATCCCAATTTGTCCCAATCCCAATTTTTTGCATTAGGTGCTTTTTTCACAGCTCTTAACATAATCCACCAAAATCTACTTAACCCTCCTTATTTATGAAGATTCTCAAAATTTCCAAGCCTCACATTGAGAGGATGGCCACATTTGACATACATTTCATTATGTGAACACAAATGCAAAAATGTAAAAATACCTTGGGGGTCGTGGCTCAAAATGTTTGGGAACTACCGGTTAAGGTACTGAGTTTAAGAAAGCTCTGAATGGGCTGATGGAAATTTCCTTCCTAATTAGAATCCATTGAAATTGTTCTCGGGAGACACAGTGTCATGACAGATTGTAATATATATATATATATATATATATATACATATATAAGTATTTAACATTTAATATACATTTAGAAAATATAATTTAACAATGAAATATCAATCATATTTTGCTTCCTCAGTCCTACTTCTACAGATAAAACAAGCAGCTTCCAGCAGAGAGAAAAAAAAGTAAACTAAACCAGTACGGCTATACGTCTCCACAGTGCAGCGGTGGTTTTCTGCTCTCTGAGCCTGCAATGCAAAGAACACAGTTGTGTACGTGACCTATTTTAGTGTTTTCTGGGTTCTGAATTGTCTTGATAAGCAGAAATTCCTCATTTAAATATCTTCTGCAGGGAAACCCTCTCCCTGAAAGTCACTCAGTCATGTGCACATGCACATACACACAAGGTCAAGCACTTAACCCTCTTTAATCACCAGCATCATTAACACAGTATGATGAGAAAATCTGCACAGCGACAAAAACTTTCCATCACTTCATACTTGCAAGTAACCTGCACCTCGTCAAATCAACAAGTTAGGATAATAGAAATTTAAATCTCAGTCTTTGTTTTTCAAACACATTTATCAGCTTCATTCTGACTTCAAATTTATAAAATTAGCACACTGTTGCCTCAAAATTTACTGTTAAATTAAAAATGTGTAACAGCATGGCTGTAAAGTATTCATCTAAAGGTTGGTGGTTTGTTCCACTCTTGTTCTTGGCTAAAACACTCAGTTCAACATGGCTCTGCATGTTCATCAGTGCGTGAAAGAAAAATGCTGCATACGTATAAAAGCCTGTAGTGATGAATGAATAAGACTGAGAGATTGGAAAAGTGCTTTATAGGACTTCATCAAGGAGGTAAAAATATGTTTAGGGTTGTGCTCATACTGTAGGTTTACATACCCTGGAAAAATGTTTGGCGTAGCTTTTGGCATTTATCAGAGAACATGAATGAAACTTCTGTTTCTCTAATGATTATTAGTTGCGTGAAGCTGTTTATTATTAAAAATATATATATATCTTATCATTCAGGTTTTCTGACAAAAAAGAGAGAAAAATAATCCCAATCTGCCAGAGTAAACTTCTCAACTGAAAATCATCTATCTATCTATCTATCTATCTATCTATCTATCTATCTATCTATCTATCTATCTATCTATCTATCTATCTATCTATCTATCTATCTATCTATCTATATATATATATATATATATATATATATATATATACACACACAAAAGTAAGAGACCACCCTTGTTTTCTCAAATTTCTTGGTCATTTTAATGCCTGGTACTACTAAAAGTACATTTGTCTGGATAGCTCACAAAAATAGCTCGCAGGAGTTTAATTGAACTGATATTTAGCCATTTTCCATGCTTTTCTTGATAAGTGGTTTTGGTTAATAAGTTCTTACATCAATAGCTATGGCATTGATCTGCCAAAAACAGCTTTTAGGCATTCTATATTTTCTTTTCTGTCTCTTTTAGTCACATGATTCTCACCACAGTTGGAAATCGATTACATAACCACTATTTTTTATGATAAGAGTGTTCTCTTAATTTTATTTATATATTAATATATATATATATTTAATATATATGGAGGGTATGTAAATTCAACGAGTCTCGACGTAAATGCAGTGATAAATGTAGACGTTTTTACATATTTTTGACGTCATCACCTCCGCTTGGAACTGTTTCCTCTTTGCGTGACAGTAGCTGTTAACAGGATCGATTAACTGTGCTCATTAAATACACAGATAATGTCACGAGCCTTTGGATGATCCATAAATATCCGCTTGTTCTGAGCTCGCGCGCAGTTCGCGAGCCCTGCTTCGCGTCCTGCAGCAGAACCCGTGTTCAATCGTGAGCGGGTTTAAACCTTTAATAGGAGCTATTTAGTTATTAAGGCCCGTTTAGCAGTTAATCATTACGCACGCTCACAGTCACTCCACCCCCCTCTGAGAAATAATAGAGCTGAAATGAATGAATACAAACATAATATCATTTTAGACTTCGATTTTTAGACAACATGAACGCACGAGGCACGGAGAAATAACGTGATATCAATCGATTAAACAGAGATCAGATCCTGATCTAGTAAATTTGCAGGCAGGATTTGGATGACGGTGTATTTTTTCTGCGTTGGTTTATTTGCAGATAAATTATATATAATTTCTGAGTGCATACAATAAGTTAGTCTATTAAAATCAGCCTTTTAAGCACAGTGTCCATGTCCCTCTAGGCTAGACCACCGGGCTATGACCGGCTTTTCTGCTGGACTAATATGCGGCTGGTTCAGACCTACCTTCAGTCCTGCCCTGGTTGTGGGAGCGGCGCAGAATGGCGCAGAACAGCGCTGCGCAGAGCAGACTGACAGAGGCCAGAGAAACGCTGAACATTTGAGGAACTCCACACAGACACCAGGACGCTTTCCACGGCAGATAAATCAGGGCTCAGAGCAGGCCTCCACAAATATGCAGCAGTCATGTTTAACGTCCACAGTCAGCTGTTCAGCTCCGGGAAAACATCCATTTCTACTGGTTTTCAGATCCAATACTCATGTCTAAATAATTTCCCATTTCTGCTCCTTTCCACAGAATTCCGGACCCGATATGAATCCAACAAAAACAAGAGAAATTTTCTGTTTTCTAAACAAATGTTCTCAACTTTGTTTCTGACATGGATTTCTGTAAATCTGATCCAACAACTTTCCCCTGAACGGAAAGCTGAAACGATGGATCGGGTTTCCTGCCTTTGATTCCAATTTATTCCCTTTTCCCGGAAATTTCACAATATTTTCAGACAGAAAATTATGTATGCTATGACGATAACGAATCCATTAAAAAAAAAAAAAAAAATTGTTTTCCTCATAAATACTCAGATTAGCCGCCAACAAGCACATCGTATTAAATTGTTCATATTTTAAATACAGTTTTATAGTAACAACATGAAAAATCTAACATACAATGCAAGAAAGGATGGAGTAAGGATAATTAGATGATCTTCTTTGACGGGACGTCTGATCTGTTTCTGACAAATAAAAGGTACGACATCACACACCTACACACACACACACACACACACACACACACACACACATATATATATATATATATATATATATATATATATATATATATATATATATATATATTAAAATTTCAGAGAGAGATGGAGAGAGAAAGATCGTAGCTAGGCTAACTAAATCCTTTGTTGAAACATACAAACAAACAAACAAAAAAAGAAAACAGAAAGTCTCCCACGCATGACATCAGCACTTTGTCGAGTTTTTGGTGCAAATTCTGCTGATTTATTTCTTACAGTCTGTCTGTCTGTCTGTTCTAGAACAGCTGGGTGTAAATCTCATCATTTGTAAATGATTCTTATTTCTGCAGATTTAAAGTTTGGATCTGTCATTTTGATCTTATTTACACAGCATGTGAATTATTCCTCTGCTGCATGCACTCCTTTCTCTCCCCTCTCATTTTTCCTCAGTGTGTGTGTGTGTGAAAGGGATATCCTCTCAGCCTTGGAAAAAAAATCAGCGTGGGGCAGAATGACAAAAAACAGACTGCAGTGTAGAGCTTCCTCTCAACTAATGAATTCCTGATCACACACGGGCGCGCGACACACACACACACACACAAGCACACACACACACATAAAAGGCCTTTTAGCAGCTAACCGACTAACCTCGTAGCCAAGAGGAGTTTCTTTAAATTGCAAGTTGAAGGTCACACAGAAAAAATGTTAATCTGAAACTCAAATAAAACACAGATAAATGTTTTCATGTAGATTTTATTCAGAGAAACGTTTTCAGATCATTTCAGATCTCTTCAGAGAGATGATTTCAGTGATAGATGATTTCTTGTAGCCTAAAGAATTAAATATATGGATAATTTCAGAAAGATGATTTCATATAGACAAGTTCAGACATATCTGCAGAGATAGAGGTTCGCAAATGATGTTTACAGATTCTATTTTTCCACATTTTTAGAACGCAGATGTCACATTTTCAGATAGATGATTTGGTGTTTTCCATATTTCTTTCTTTTCAGTTCTTTTCAGATTCAGACATTCAGTTCCAACAAGGGCTCTCTCTCTCTCTCTCTCTCTCTCTCTTTTTGGGGTGTATTTTTTTTCACTATTCTTATTTTGTCCAATTCACGCACTCTCTGACAGGCTATTTCCAAATGTGTTTTTGTGTGCTGTTGATTATTTTGTGTTTTTATGCACATGTACTTTTTATGGCTTTATTGTAAAGCACTTTGAGGACCCCTTTTGGTTAATGTAAAGAACTATACAAGTAAAATTTGATTTGACATAAATTTCATGTCTCTCATATGACATATTATTTCATTTCTCTTGGATGACTTCAGTTACATCTTCCTCTAACAGCAAACTATATATATTACTGTTTATTTGAAAAATAAAGATAATAGAAAGCCATAAAACCAGTTATTCTGAAATTATGAAATGCCAAATATGACAAATTACTATTTAATGTTGAACTTCAGGGAATAGAATGAATCATAAAGCAGATTTAAGGAGGGAAGGGAGACATAGAGGGACGAGTAAGCCTAATCCTTCAGTCTGGTCAAAGATGAGGCCACCAGACCAGTTAGGCCAGCATGCAGTATTCTGTTTGACCAACAGGGGGCAGAGTGAGAAAACAGTGCTTCCTCCTGAACCTGGTTTCAACAGTTGGCTCATTTTTTGGTTGATTATGTATTCGACAGAACAACTCATGGTCAAATCTCCCCGGAGACCCTCTCCCTCACCCCCCCCCTTATTTAAACCACATTTTTTTTTTTATTTTTTTTTTTTTTTTTAATTTTACCTTCTACCAAGAACTTTTCTTTCCATTTTTTTATTCCTTCTTGTTTTTTTCTTTTTTTGTTTTTTTCTCTCTTTTTTTTTATTTCTCTTTTTTTCTCTTTTTTCCCCTCCTTCCCCAAATAAATTTTTTCAAATCTTTTCCTTCTCTTCCATTTTTTTCTCTCTTTTTTCCCTTCTTCTCTCCTTTTCTATATTATTTTTTCTTCCCTACATATTTTTCTCTTCCCTCCCCCGTCTTGTTTTTATTGTATTTAATATATAAAATTATATTACAAAACAATAAATTTTTTTTTTATTTTTTTTTCTTTTATATATTTTTTTTTTTTAAATTTTGTTCTTTTTTTCTTTTCTCCCCCAAATACCTTAGGTATTTTTTTTAAAAAATGTGGCTAAAATTCATTAGTAACGCTTTAATGCTAGCAATTTTAACATCAATACAGTTCATTTTACAATATAATAATCATCTGTAACAGTTTAATATGCTGAGTTCAGTCGGTTACAATATTGCACACCTCCAGCAGTACTCTGAGCAGTTTGCAATTAATTTCATTAGGTTTTGATTGGATTTTTAAAATCAGATGCGAGCAATAAATAATCCAGAGCACACAGCAAAAATATCATTATTTTTGTAAAAATTCACTGAAAATATTTCAGCTATTTTGCAAACCACAGGTGGTTTAAATATTGAGAAAATGGCTTATGAAAATGACTCAGGAATGGAAATAATTGACTAAAAAAACAAACAAAAAACAAAAGAAAACAAAAAAAAAAAGAATGGAGAAAATGTTAAAAACACATTTCAACAATTGTAATTAATTAATTAATTAATTAATAATAAATTCTTATTTTTTTTGTTGAAATGTTTTGTTTTTTTTTAGTCAATTATTTCCATTCCTCATTTTCATCACAAATTGATGGATGGACTTTTATGGAGAGGTCTGCCTTTAACACAAATAATAATGATAATAATAATATTATAATAATTATTTTTATTATAAAAAAAAAAAGTAATAAAAATAATTATTATAATTATTATTACAATAATAATAAACTACTCTCACAAAGCCCAGACCTCTCCATCAAAGTCCATCCATCCATCCAAAATCATCTATATTTTGTTCAAACCCAAACAATGTGTCCAGATCACACACAGCAATCAAAAACATAAAACATATTCATCTCAGATTATTCTTCCACACAGCATGATATAATTTAGGACAGGACTCAAAACGTGTATTTTAACAGGAAATCGTTGCAGTGTTTCCTGTTTGCTTTTAAGTAGCAGTCAAAATGTGGCACTCATGGTCAAAGTGACACATCACCGGCAAAAAGCTCCAGCTGTGCCAAATTATGTAGAATAATAAGCAAAAGCTAGTTTTGATATGAGCTCTTCCAGCCATTCATGATACAATGAATAGAAAACACAAAACACAGCAGTCAGTTTTAGTTATCATGCCATTTGTTATTTTTCTCCATCTGCTGTGTCAAATTTTCCTTCTTGCAAATTCTGATCCAGAATCAGAAATGTTTTGATGCAAATTTAATTGATTTCATCACATTTTTTAAAAACTGTCTGAAATCAGAAATACTGTAAATATTAGGAAAAAAAATTAAATCCAAATAAAATCTATCTGAGCATCAAAATGAAAAAAAAAAAAGACCAAAAACTATCCTCCATTGATGCTGGTAAAGAATAATGTGGCACCTTGTTTTGCTTGCAGATGAGGATTTTGGTAAAGAAGTGTCAAACAGGTGCTTCAGGTCGTTTCTAATGGTTACGGATAGCTGATTTCTCTTTGGCCAGCACAGCTACAACAGTGGAGTTGAATAACGTCCCTGTTAACTGTTTTATAAAAGGGGGGAGAAAATGCGTCAGTCCAGTGAGAAAGGGATAATATATTTGCAAGAAGTGTCTTCTGCTCTGCTGAGATGGTGATGATGAAACTGAGCGGATAAAACATGTGATCGCTTGTGAAAATATCTACATATTCACATAGAAGATGTTAAAGTTAGGCCCCCACTGGTCTCGGCCCGCCCTGTGGCCATGGGGGGCTCTGGCTGGTTGCTTCCTCTGCTGCCTTCGGGGTGGATGCGTGTCCGATTCTGGGGAGTGGTGGCTGGGGTCCGTGCCCTGGGATGGCTGCTGGTAGCCTGGGTCTCGGGGGTTGTGGTCTTCCTCCAGCCTCTGTGGAGACGGAGTTGCATTTGCACCATCGCACTTCATTTTTATTCCCTCATATTCTGCATGTTGACGCCGTCACTGTGCTTTCCATCAGGTGTGTACTCATAATTACTTATAGTTTTTTTGTGTGTGTGAGTGTGTGATCTTTCCGTGCTTTGGCAGTTCTCAGCCTGTTTGTCTCCATAGGTGCTCCCAATGATTACCAGCTTTGACTGTGGGATGTTCTCTGTTATGTGCAGGTGCGGCAGTTAGCTGTTTTGGTGTATCTTTGTCTTTTCTTTCCTCTTTCTACTCTTTTTTTTATTTTTTATTTTCTTTATTTTCTTTTACCCCTCATCAGGTCCAGAAATATTAGATAAAATTCAGTCACAAACAAGCTTTCAATAAATAAAATGAATGAATTAAATTCAGATTATCAAGAGGAGGCTTATATTCATAAAGCTCCCCTTCAACACAACAAAGCAGCCAGATCATCATTCTGCTGCTACCATGCTGGACAGGAAAAGGTTAAAAAAAAAAAAAAAAAAAAGTTAGGTTACAAGTTTAAACTGGGGTGTTTTCTTGTGAGGATTGCTCTTTTACTTCCAGTCACTGCCATTGTCTCCTGGTTCATGCTTCTGCTCTTCAGCTTTTAACAAGGCAAGTTTATTTGTATTCAGCGCATTTCATGATAAAGACAATTCAAAGCGCTTTACATAAAACATTAAAAGCATTATAGTGAGATGCAGAAGAAGCATCAATAAGTATTTTAGGAATATAATTTTAAAAGAAATGGAAAAACGTTTGGTAAAGACAGAAAAAGCTAAATAGCCAAATCTGGTGGAGGGAGAAGAAACCAGGACTGACTGAATCCCACTGCCCAATGCAGCCTTCAAAGCCAGTTCTGATCAACAACTAGATGCAGACGGAGCTGGAGGTGAGCAAATTAATGTTTTTTTAAACGTGGTTCATCAGCTGTTTACTAGCAAGTCAATAAGCTATCCACTCGGCTGCTATCGGTTATCTTTGCCAACCAGCGTGTAAACCATCAGCGCACACATTCCTGCGTTCTGGAGGTGTGATTTTGGTTGGGTGTCTTTGCTTGCTCAAACCATTTTTCCAAGATTGCCAACACTAGTTTTAATCAGTTATGATTAATTAAACATTATTTCCCTTATACTTCAATAGACAATTTTTATAATTTATGCATAGGCCTATGTCACTGTGCAAGCTTGTAACTGCACACAGTCTCTGCAGTTTGGGTGTCCATGCAAACAGCAAGGACGCCCTCAAGGGGTGGCCAGTGCCCCCTGGACAAAAAGCTGGCCACCCCAGCAAAATTATTTGTTTTTCATTTATATACATTTTTATGTACTATTAACATGGTGCAGCATGCTTTGCTTATATTTGAATGTCAGAATCTTTATAAGCTAATGAAAATGATATAAATAGAAATATTACACTCAACCTACCATTTTCTCCATTGCTTTTTTGCTGTAGTTCCCCGTAGGTCTGTCACGCCAAATTAACTTGCTGTTTCTTATGCAAATTCATCCAGGAAGGTGCCACCCAGAACTGCCCCAACCAGTTTCTAATGCCCCTTTCACATCAGCACCCACTTAGCCCAGCCCTCACTGGGCAGACACCACACTACCCCAGTTTAGTTTGTTCACACTGCAACTGAGTGCAACTGAGGCCGTCTTCAGCTCTGGTGTTCAGTGTGAGTGAGGTCGTCATAGTGAAGTTTTGTGTGGTCATTTGTTTGCGACACAAATGATTTGCGGCACAAACTCTGAACTGCTTATTACATGAAAAAAAATCTTGGCCACTCTTGAAATAAGTAAAAAAAGATTTATTTATTTTTTGCTTTTAATAAACAAAAAAAATTCTGCCAATGGAACAAGTGATATCCTCTTACAAGATTTCTAGAACTAAGATGCTTTGTCTTAAAACAAGTTTGGATATCTCACTGAAGTGTTTCTCTTTAGGTGATTATGTCTTATTTTGAGTGTGATGAGATATTTTGATTAGAAATGAGAAAAATATACTTGGTAAGATTTGAGTTTTTGCAGCGTATTGTTGAAATTAAGGAAGTTTGCTGCAGATAATGCCTTAGAGGCCCATTCATTCTGTTCCTTCACTGCCATTATATGGATATACGCAGATGTGCGATTAATCTAAATAGTGTCCAAAGGAGTGATGCAGAAATGTTACTGATGAGTAAATGCACGTCTAAATTCCAGAAGGTTCAGGTTGAAAAAAACAAAAGTTATTCTTTAATAACCCTTCGCTACCCTGCTGTTTTCTCTGGCTACACTGTGGCCACCCCTAAAAAACATCTCTATGGGCGTCCCTCTGAAACAGACCTAGTGAGTTTCGTTACTGAGTGAATTTAAAGGAGCCCTATCATGAAAAATGGACTTTAAAGGTAGGATGGATGATGGTTTCCAGGGGCATTTTTTACTATATTGCTTAAAGTCTTCTTCACTCACCGACTGCAGCCAATTAATTAAATGTTCTGACACACAAAAAAAAAAAAAAAAATCACCTCTGGAACGTTTTGAGCGGCCTGTTCTGATTGATTGAATGATTTTTATGTCCATCAAACTCGACTGCTGTCTGTTGTGCACCAACCGTCCTCACGCGCTCACAACTCGCCGTGACCATCTCAGAGCAGACGAACCGAGAAAACATGGCTGCTCGCTGCTCCTCTCTATGCCGCTGTTTGCTCTTAAAAAGATAAAACGGATGTGGATGAAGTCATGGAGGTGTTGGTGTTTGCAGTGAGGATGTTTTATGCCGCAGAAGAAGTTGGAGGTGAGATAATTATCACTTTTAGGAAACGTGGTTCCTCTGCTGTTTACTTGGAAGCTAACAAACTAGCCACTCGGCTGTTCTCGGTTATCTTCGTCGATAAGAGCGCACGTGACCGTTCCTGTGCACTGAAGGCGTGGTTTCGGGGCGTGTATTATTTTTCAAATGTAGCTTATTCAAACTGTTCTTCCAAGATCCCCTACTCTGCCTTTAATGAACTTTCAACCAATTTAGTGTGAAATTTCTTCATAAAACTTCAGTTATTTTAAACTATTTTTCTTCATTCATGCATATTTGAGTAATCTATATGAATCTATATGAATATTCAATCAAAATTCTAGCTTCCTCCCAACGGCTTCCTTAGAAATATCTACGTAGAAATCATTTCACCATGAAATCCCAAATGCGCTGTCTCTCGTGCTCCCCCTCCCGTTGGGGGGGCAAAATAAAAAACCCCTTGTCGGAAGTACATTTCCACCGGGTATTTATATTACATCTCGTATTTTAAAACTTATTAGCTTGTGTCTCTGTGCTTTACTTAAAGCATGATGACGAGATGGGAGCACACAAAAAAACAGAGATCAGACGAGGTGAAATATCGTTGCCTCTTCCCTCCTCCATTACAGATTGGGAAGATGAGGTAAAGAAGTGGCTGAGGATAATCTATGCTAACATCTTTAGCTACACAATAAACGCCATGGATTGTGATGGTGAGGCTATGCAAAGCATGAAGACCCCTGAAGCGCACCAGTAGGCTCGCTGGGATTGACGGCGTCTGTCTACATCTGACTTCATCATCAGCCGAGAGCTGCGTGAGTCGTCAGGGGCGGACCATAAATGCAGCAGCTCACCCTCATTATTGAGGGTTTGGGTGGTCGTGGATAACATGAGGGAGGAGTGCAAAGGTGGCATGAGGAAAGGTATGGGTACTCACACACAGTCCAGTGTCTGAATAAAACAAATCCAAATTATGAACAGGATTTGTGAAATTTTTGCCTGTGTGTTGGCATAACCTACAGTTATGCTTCATATTTATCTGAGTAGAAAACTTGTGGCTACAACACATTTGTGTTGCTTCATAGCAGCAGTCAAATATCAGCTCATCCAGGTTTTGTGAACATCAGTTTATTGCTGTATGCAACACTGGTTGTTTAAAATAATCTTGTAGCCTGTTAAAAACACCAAAATGGATTTGATACTGGGAGCATCACATGGAAGTCCCGTCAAAAATTGGAGCTCGCGTCAGTGAAAAGTGAAACTATCAGAACCAGGTTCTGTCAACGGTGGATGCAGGACTCCAGGACCACAATCCATTTCTTCCAGCTGGGTTGCTGCAGAGAGCCAAAATAAAACGAACCCAGAACCTCCACAGCGATACAGTAGGGCCTGTAATGACTGTGGGAGAAGACCTGGTGTACCCCTGTGTAGACCTGTGTTCCCCTACAGAGCTCACTGATGAGAACCAATGCCAACTACGTCACATGCATACGATAGAAAAATAAAATCGATAATGGACTTCATGATCAGAATGTACAACCACAGACACACGATGTCCCTGAACTCCGGAACATCTCGCTTCTTTATCCTTTCGCTTTATCCAGACGCAAACATAAACACCATTCCCCACGACCACCTCGAGCCTTTACCCGTCTAAACTTCTACTTCTGGTGTGCACCGGAAGTTTTGCACATAACTGTTGATAATGGCGCCCCATAGCAACCGCCTCAGGAAAATTGTGGATAAGCCTGTAGTTGACTTTTGGAACGTTTGAAAAGCAGGATACAGCGTCTTTAAATGATGCTGGACACTTGTTGCGTTTTTTATTATTTCAGTTAACAACGGCAGAACTTCAGTAAAGTGGAATCAGTTTTCTCTAGTTTCCCATGAAGAAACATCAAGGATCAGCCTGGATTTGTCCGGCTGTGTCAGAGAACAAAAAATAACAAGGAACGTAAAATGATCAAAATAAAAACATAAGATAAAACAGTTAGGGGAGACCTGAGTAGACTTTAAATAATTAGAACAAAGCAAAGAATACACTTGACCTGAATACTGAACATGGAACTTTACAAAGAGACTGTTTTGAATCATGAAATGGATCAAAATTAAGTACAAAGCACTTTGAACAGTTTTACCTGGGCACATTTTGTGCCTAAAATTGCAGAAAGGTAATCATTTGCAGACTAAGCGTCTCAATTATTCATAAATATGTATTGAACATTTGACAGTTTGCATGTGCTCCTGTCTTCCAGACTCCATTTAGCCTCTCTGGGCTTGATTAATGATCAGCTGCCCATGTAAGAGAAAGCTGTGAGCAGCAGGAAGTAAATATTTCATGGTTTTGGTGAAAGAGTAAATGTGTTCTTTGTGTAATCAATGCAGTGCTGCACGATGGAAAGCTAAGAGTTAAATAGTCTGTTTCACTCACCTGTCTTTAGTGTTTCATTTCCAGAATGTTTGAGAAAATGCTTCCCAAGGTTTAAATATTTTTGGATGGGGGTAAAATGTTTCGGGTTCTTCACAGTGATGCTGGTGAGTGAATATGCTCCACAACATCTTTAGATAAATAGAAGAAACACTTCTTTTGCACCATATTCTTCATTTTTCATTCTCATCCCTGTTATCCAGGACCAAGCAAGGGTGGGGCCAAAGGAGGGGCCTGGGCAGAACAAGCAACCCTAGAAACAAAACTTAGAGAGGCTTTAGGCAAGATTAAGACATGAGACTCAAGACAGGCACGACTCATTTACTGCAGCCATGAGCCAAGTCGTCACAGCAGCGTGCACAAACTGAAGCTATAATGTTTTTTTACTACGCTTTTCTTCATAGTTCCACTTTTTAGTGTCTTTCAGTTGATCTGGATTGTTTGCTGACGGCAGAATAATCCATAACTATCCCTTACAGTGTTTGAATTTACCGCGATCGTCTCCTTCCTGGATCAAAACTGTCGGGGACGCGGATGCAGCGTCATTTGACGTCACACCCGCAGGACAGCTCGGGAAACCCGGCCACTGAATTGCAGCGCATTATACAGCACACAGCCTGTTCAAGGCAACGGAGAGAGACGTGGGTGGGCTCGTTCTTTTTGGTTTTTAATGCTTCATCACCCATTAGTCTAAAAAAACTGCTCGTTTATTTTTTCACAATTCCTGCCTCTAGTCCCTTTAGCGGGACTTGAGGCAGGAAATTAAAAAAAACAAATATGAATGTTCCTTTTTTTCATACTAATGGGTGATGAAGCGTTAAATACCAAAAATAACGTTTCCACCCATGTTTCTCTCCGTTGCCTTGAACAGGCTGTGTGCTTCAAAATGCGCTGCAATTCTGTGTCCGAATTTCCTGCGCTGCCCTGCGGGCGTGACGTCAAATGACGCTACATCTGCAGATTTGATGCAGGGAAAAGACTGTCGCGTTAAATTCAAACACATTAAGAGATAGTTATGGATTATTCTGCTGTCAGCAAACGATCCAGATCAACTGAAAGACACAAAAAGTGTAACTACGGAGAAAAAGCGTAGTAAAAAACATTATAGCTTGAGTTTGTGCACGCTCCTGTGACGGCTTGGCTTGTTCCTGCAGTTACCTGAAGCGGCAGTCGCGAGTTTCGTTTCTTAATCTTGCTTCAAGTCCCTTTAAGGATGAGCTTGCAGCTGCAGTTGCGGGGGCGTCAAAGATTTCACAAACACACCTTGGACAGAGCGCTCACTTTGACAAATTTTTACACCTATATTGACCTCGTCAGTCCAGCATTTATATTTCTATCCTAATTTATTTAGGCTAATTTTTCTTTTTCCGTGTTTTTTCGTGATCTACATCAGTTTCAGAGGATTTTATTAATCTGAATCTTTTTCTTTACACCATTTGTTTGGGATTGCCAAAGATTTTAAACTTAAGCTAGGTACAGGATCCCTGAGACCTTCATAGATGTAGAGACCACACACTTAAAGATTACAAAAGACAAATCACACAAGATTTGCCTCTTCTGATCAGTTAGTGTGGGGTACACATGACGGAGAACACCCCACACTAACTGATCCGTCAGCAGGGAAGCGGCTCCTTCACTGTCAACATCTCAAATCTCACGATATCAAATAAGACTTCGTGACGAGACTTCGCAGCAAGACTTCAGTGACGAGACTTCAGTGATGAGACTTTGGCATAAACAAACGTAGCGGACTTTTCAGCCTCTTACATTGTGGAAAAAAACACGCATACATAGAAAAAAACATTGTGGAAAATGTCATAGAGAGTAATAAGAATGTGGCTGTATGACTGCGAGTTGGAGGTGAATAAAAATGGCCACAAACATTAGATAGCTTGGAGAGCAGGGCTGTAAGCTAATGGCTATGTGCTCTTTGTTTTTGTTTACTTCCTTTTCTGTCAGTCAGCTGTTCGCTCTTGCGTTTTGATTGGCTGTTGTTCCGGGAGCCTCCACGTGATTTCCCAATGGGAGCAGCGTTTTTGATTTTGCACATCTGTGAACACTGAGCGTGTTCGGGTCGTCTCGGAACACCACACACACACACCAGGATTTCTAGTCGCAAATATTAAACATTTTCATCATCTACGATCTCTCCTTCTGAGGCCATCCGAGGGGATCGGATCGGACAAAATTGCTCGTAATTCACATCAAACCATGAGAAGATCAGATGCAATGTTTTTTGCAAACATCCGACAATCGGACCTTTGCTGGCCTTGATCGTAAGGGGAAGATCGGGACATAAATCGGGCTTTTCCTGTTGTGTGTGCCTGCCTTAAGCTGACTCTTTTTAGGATAATAGTTTTTTTTGACGCTGTAATGTCATTGTTGTATGCTTGTTTCCTTATAGAAAACTGGGCCACAAAGGGAATTGATAAAGAACCAAATTGATATTGAATTGAAATTGACAAGATCTTATCAATTTATGTAGGAGGTGAGAACATAGAAAAATAACTAGCTATTCCTATTAACTCCCTCTGGCTGAAAAATGGCTAAATACATTTTTCCTCTGCAACTTGCTGACCATAATTCATACTGTGAGTTATAGCAAATTATTAGGATAGTCTAAGCATCTCTGATGTTTACTTTATGTTTGACTTTTAGTGAACATGTAAGCCAAATGCATCAATAATCTGATTGATGAATCTATAATCTGATTGTAGCTTAAAACTCATATTTATGCTTATTTATTTTAAATAAATACCGCCTTTTTTCTTCTTTTTGGTCATGCACCTCATGCCTTGGCATGTATAGGGGCCCACTGACTTTGAGAGTGTACAGGGCCCAAAATTTGGTGCTCCGCCCCTGTCCACAGTAAACTATAAAATACACGGTACAAATCATTGCTTGTTTTACTGCTTACACATAACTAGTTTAGTTATAATAATCTGTTCATTATTTCCCCAAATCTCATTTACACATGTCCCCTTTTCCAGGTCTGTGCCCTTCCTGTTCCCCACCAAAAACTTTGATAGACCTGTTAATTGTTTAATAGACTAAAAACACAAAGAAAAACACATTTTAACTTGAGCAAGAAAACAGAAATGATTAAAAAAATTATTGCTACTTCCCAAAACATTTATATTAGTTAAACTGTTTACAGAATGTTAACCAAACTAAAATAAAAATAAAAAAATTAAACATATTTGTTATCCTTAAAAGAGGCTCATTGATTAAAACCTGCACCCTTCACTCAGTTTGGTGGTCCATAATGTCTGGTATTTTCTCATTGAAAGTATTTATCCCAGAACAAGAATAAAACAAACCTAACTGGAATGCCAGACTTTTGTGTGTGTGTTCTCAGTAAATCAGTTAAACCTAGGATAATTTTGATTTTTGAGCCCAGACCAAATCAGATCAAACAAGTTTTATGTGTCTCTCTGAATTTTTCTGAAGGTCTGCATTAATGGAAATACTTACAACAAAACTTAAGTTTAAATGCATCATAAAAAAAGAGAAAAAAAGAAAGATATTTGAAAGTACTGGGATTATGTGTCTGTTTGAAGTTTCCTTCCACAGACCACACAAGCAAAAACACATGACTGAGGCCACCACAGCGAGGCCACCAGTGGCTTTATTATGTGGCTTATTACACTTACACACAGGAGAGAGGTTAGTAGCTAGCTTAATGGCCTATTTGCCTGACCCCGTCACACAATAAATCCTCAACAACAAATGGGATCTCATTTTAAACTGGAAAGGCTAAAACCAGCAGAACTCCAGATTCATGTCAGTAAATCTGCTCTGAGATGATGTAAACCTCAGCAGATCAAGTCTTCTGTCCAAACCCATCATGACCCCAACATATGCATGGTCAGAGGTGTCTTACAAGTTTTCAGCATCATTAGATTTCATAAACGTGTATCTTGTGTTTGACAGTTTTAAAATCCTATTGTGTTCACTACATGGCTCATCTTAGACGGGGGAGACATTAACATCACACTATGGTACACATAGCCCCTGGTTACAAGTCTGTCATGATATTACATGTTGGAAACATCTTAAAAGTGCCAATATTTAATATTTACCTCATTTAACAGTAATTGTAGTTTTCTTAGCATTAACCGTTTATTTTTCTTTAGCAGGTTTTTCAATGTTTGTGTTACCAATGTGCAGAGTTTATTCTTCTAACACTTGGAAGATCACATTGTGATTCTTGCTTAAGTCTCATTTAATATTCAGTTTTTGTCAAATCTATTCCTGATTTTTTTCCCTAAAATTCCCGTATGTCAGAAAGGAGATTAAGCATCAGGGATCACACCGAGTTAACATGTATATTGTAGGTGTTGCTGAGCTTATTTCAGTCTTATTTATGGCTCCTTTTGAAAGGAAAATGAGTAATAGTAGTTAATGTGGAGTTCCACATGAGACAGACCTTTTGTTGACCCGGACATCTGCTTGCAATTCACACTGACAACCACACAACTTGGAACTGAATCCAGTCCTAACACACAAAAGTCAAAGCTAGAAGCCACTCAGGCACGTCTCCTGACGTAGGAAACGGTTGTTTTGTTCAGCGTTTGTTGCGCTGCCGAGCCAGATATGTCTTTTAAAAAGTCACCATGGGAATTTATGCATAAGCTGCTCTGATTATTACAACGATGTTCTTTAAACATCCAGGTAACTCAGGTGATTTCTGAAAGATGAGACTGTTCAAGTCAAATGAACAGTAGGAAAATCAAAATTATTCTAGATTTAATTGATTTACTGAGAATACACAATACAAACAAGTCTGGCATTCCCATTAGGTTTGTTTTATTCATGTTCTGGGATACACCCCCCCCCCCCCCCCTTCCCCCCTCAAAAAAGTTCTACAAACTTAAACCATTCTAGTTAAATCTACTTAATCACTACTACTGAATTCTTAATTTTCTTAAGGCAGCAAGTTTGTGTAATTTTTTTTAAAGTAAACCCAACTAGTTCAAATTTACAGCGTACCGGTGAGTAAATGCACATATAAATTCTTAGAAATAAGGTCCAGGTTGAAAAAAGAAAGTTATCCTTTAAGCAGAATATGCACCAGTGCCTAGAATCCAATTTCTTGTAGGGGGAAGATGAACCTCATGTGCTGAGTTCTGTGACAAGTTATCATACCAAAATATCTTCTATGGACATGTACTGTTACGACCCAGATGTCTAGGGGTTACAGGACTGTCAACATCATACAAAGGAAACAGAGGACTAAAAACAAAGCCATTTATTTTACAACAAAACCCAAAACTTCACAAATAAATCAAGTTTAAGTTTATCAACCCAGCCCCCAACATACCATACAAAAACATAACACAAAGAAAACAAAAGCGCTGCTTGACCATAACTAAAGGACTAAATTTCCAACTAAACCAAAAGGAGAACAAACACAAAAGAGCAGCAGATCAGCCAGGAAGGCTGATCGGGGGAACCACTGCTCACGCAGCCTGCTCTTGTCTCCCCGGGGTGGAAATGTCCGGAGTGGGGCTACATACACACTGCAGGTGAGGGTGGTGACCAGATGAATGACAGGTTCAGGAGCCAACCAGAGATGGGGGAGGGAACTGTTGTCCAATCAGAAGGGAAAGATGAGTAGATGGCAGGTAATGGGTAACAGGTGCAGATGGTTGGATGGTGATGAGCTGGTGATTGGCTGAACACTGGAATAAACGGTCAGTTGAATGTCCAGGCCACAGCTTGGGACGTAACATGTACCTTTTCAAAAATGTTTACTAGATTTTGTCATCTTGAGTTGTACCAATAAGTGAAACTTTGGACTTTGGTCCGTGGCCTACCAGGACCCTGCTTACCCCTCTCACAGAACTACAAACTGTTTGACCTTTAATCATCAGGTGGACATTTCTGCAGCATCAGGACCTGCACTGCAAGGTTCTGCAACACCACCATCAGGACATTGTCTTTATTTTCTGTGTGCAACTGTACTGGACTAATGGTCATTTAATTATTTATGTCAGCAAACTTGCATACATCCTGTGAAAGCGTTTTTGTATGTTGTTTTTCACTTTCACTGGATAATTGAACACCAATCCCTGCCCTGTCCATGCACCTTGGTCACTGTGGTTGTAGAAACTACATGTTTCTCTTTGTAAATCCTGTGTATGGAGAAGAAAAAGTGGAGTTTAGTTGTCTGTATCTCCACAAATAAAACCAGACTTGTGACAGCTGTTGTGTAATACTGCTGTTTACCAGGTGGTCTTTATAAAGAATTACTATTCAAGTAAAGTTTTGTAGTTTTTTCAGACTTTATTTTTCTTGTTGTATAGCCACTGGGCTACTACAGTGGATGAAACTGGGAAACAAAGACGGAGACAGTCAGACCTCAAACATCTGTCAGACTGCACATCCACTCATACACGAACACATACAGAGAGAGGATACATCAATTACATCCTAACCAAATTCAGTTAACCTTTGTCTCTAAGGCCAGAGACACAGCAGCAGTGCCAGGGGCCAACCATCACACAACAAACACACACGGATATAATGACAAAAACATACACACAACAAAAGCCTGTGGTTCACAGTAAATGGATTAGCAGTGGTCCAGAACCTGGTCTGGACATCATCACCGAAGCATCTGGTCAGCACTGCTTGGCTTTGCTGATGTCTCTCTACGTCTCTGTCCTATTTGTCCATTGTTTACCCACGCAGGGCTTCATTCTCCAGATAAGAACATTAACCCATCATAATGAAAGTTACAAATTTCAAACAAGCACCAAAAGCTCCAACTAGAACATGCATCTGAGATGATATCATGTTTCACTGAATAACAAAGCTGCTTATGACTAAATCACACCTGCTCTGATATCTGAGTTTTACTGACACCTTTCCAGGCTAGTGCAAAATAAAAATGAGCTGGTCCTCACCAGGTCTACAAATAAGGCAAATGCAATTTTAGATAAACAACACATGACAGATGACACTGTAATGATTTATTTGACAAAAAAAACAAAACTTTTTTTTTCATTTCCAATTGTCATGATGATTTCTTGCCCCCCTTCCATAAGTGATGAAGTGTAAATAATTGTTGCTTTGCAGCTGCAAGTTGGTGTGGATGTGGTTTTTATCAAAAATAATGTCAAACTACTGACCTTTCTGTTATGCTGCAGCCGTTGCTTGAATACTTGTGTGGTAAGACATGGAACGAGGGCCCAGGCGGGATTCACTCCCACAGACTCCCAGCCCCAGGTGAGATTCAAGTGCACTTACCAGTCAGCCAAAGGGATATCCTTGTGGCCAAGTAGCCAGGGTGCCTGATCAATTGAGAGGGACCCAACTGCAGTCACGAGACGTCGCCATATATCCAATCCACGCCTGAAGTCCTAATCGGAAGTTTGTTCTTAATGTAACTTACTAAAATTCAACCCTACCCCTGACCCTTCTCCTAACCCTAACCACCCGACTACACCAAATGCATCTGTTTGCAAGCCGCAGATAGATACTCTTAGCAGTGTTCAGCTAACTTCCATTTGAGACTTCCTGTATGGATTGGATATATGGCGGCGTCCTTATCAGCTATTGTAACTGCAGTTAGGTACTCTCGGATCAATTGGAGGCATAGAGACAGGACCCCACACTGTCACACTTGGTTTTAAACACAAGGATGAGCAGTAACTGGAGAAGTCACATTCAACTCCCAGCATTAATTATAAATCCTTCATCGTTATCATCATTCAAACAGGTAAACTGTATTTTATGTCTAGAACATGTTGTCTATACAATGAAATGATGGTGAAAGATGGATTATTGCTAATATGAGATCATAGCATGTCTTCCTGTCTGTTTAGCTGAGAACTAGTTCCCTCACATGAGGTTTAGAGGTAAAGATCTTGGAAACATGAGATTACTTTTTTTTTTACAGTTTAGTTTGGATAACCAGAAAATTGATGTGACAGATTTTCTCTCTTTTTTAACCATACACCCATACATTTTCTTGCCGCTTATCTGCAGGTCGGGTCAGGGAGGCAGCAGCCTAAGAAGGGAACCCCAGACTTCCCTCTCCCTGGCTACATTTTCCAGCTCATCCGGGAGGATCCTGAGGTGTTCTCAGGCCAGCCAGGAGATGTAGTCCCTCCAGCTCATCTTGGGTCTTTCAGGGTCTCTTCCTGGTTGGACAGGCCTGGTACTTCACCAGGGAGGCATCCCAACCAGATGCCTGATCCACCTCATCTGGCAGCTCTGGATGTGGTTTAACAGTGACTCTACTCTGATTTCCCCCCTGATAACCAAGCTTCTTACTCTATTTCTAGAAGGTAGTCCAGACACCATGTGGAGGAAACTCATTTTGGCTACTTGTATTGATGATCTTGTTCTTCCAGCTTCCATCCACAGTTGGTGACCATAAGTGAGGGTAGGAACATAGATTGACCTCTAAATTGTGAGTTTTGCTTTTTGGCTCAGCTCATTCTTTACCATGACAGACCGTCCACGTCCACATCACTGCAGATGTTCCATAGATCCACCTGTCAATCTCCCGCTCCATCCTTCCCTCACTCATGAACAAGACTCTGAGATCATTGACCACCTCCACCTGTGGCAGGACCTCATTCCCAACCCCAGGAGGACACTCTACCCTTTTCCAGCTGAGGACCATAGTCTTGGATTTAGATGTGCTAATTCTCATCTCACTTCACACTTGGCTGGGAATCATTCCAGTGAGAGCTAAAGATCAAAAGAAGCCAACAGAACCACATCATCTGCTAAAGCAGAGATCTAATCCTGAGGCCATCAAACCTGATCCCCTCAATACCTCAACCTAGAGATTCTGTGAACAAGTTCTGATTAGATTTAGTGACAAAGGGAAGCCTTGGCAGAGTCCAACCCTGGATGGAAAATAATCCTCCTTACTGCCAACAGATCAAGCTCTGGCACCGATCGTACAGAGAGCGGACAGCTTGCACAAAAGCGTCTGGTACTCCATACTCCCAAAGCACCCCCAACAACAGGGGAAGATCACCTTATGTCCAATATAATGGAAGTGATGGGGCAAACTTGCGCAGCCTCTAAATAGGGCATTATCTGCCACAAACTCCTTCATTTCATCCTTATTTACAGACATTTACCTGTTACTGTGTCGAATAATAGTGATGTCATCAAAGCCGCCACAATAAAAATGTTTCTGTTGTGGGTTTGTTTCAATGCCAATATTTTTTCTCCTGAAAGCCAAGACTTGAGAGAATGATATGCAGATGAGAAAAGGCTTGGTCACTGTTGATCTGCGTGTTATTTCTACAATGTTTGTTCGTAACAAATTCTGTTTTCTGGTTCTGGTTGGCCTTTACGCTGCTATATCTATTGATACATAAATTTTACATAATTTTAGCGTCATAACCTGACAACTGAGACTGAACTGGAACATGATGTCTGAATGGAGACTGGGATTAAAAAGGGATCTACATGCACTTTAACATATGTGGCAAGGTCCGCAACAGAGGGCCCAGGCAGGTTTTGAACCCCAGACTCCCAGGTGAAAGTCATGCATGCTGACCATTCAGCCAAAGGGACATCCCTGTTGCCAAGTAGCCAGGGCACATGATCAGTCGGAGGCATAGTGACAGGACCGCACTGTCACATCTCTCCCCCTCTTTTCACAAGCACATCCTCGTGCTCCGCGCAGGCTGCCACCAATTATGAATCCATGGACCGTTTACCGGCATTGCACTTGGATCCTGCTGACAACGCCAGAATGTGGCAAGGTACGCAACAGAAGCCTCTATACCTCCTGCTAATCAGCAACTCGCTGCCGGTGTGTTACCGGAAGGAGCTGGAAGGTGGCGGTTGGGACACAGTGACCCCCTTTCTGTTTTTATTGTTTTAAATAAAGCCTAGTGACCCACTCAATTTTGTTATACCACTTCCTTTTATAATAAACCAAAAGCAAGAATTTATTTCTTGGCTTTTCTTATAAATCCTCACGTCTCTGACCCCATTTTGTGAAACTTACTTGTGCGGGCGTACAAATTAACTGGAGTGGTCTCTGGATGGAACATCTAGAGTGGCGTTGTCGATTTTACTTTTGTTTTTATCATTTCTAATTTCAGCCAAGACATTATCTGGTTACACATATAAACAAAAAAAAAAGGCTTTGCGTTTTAAGGGTCAACAATCACACAAGCACACAGTCAAAGCCTTGCTGTGCTCTTTTAAGGACCCATTGGGAGGGTGGGGGGTGGTCAGGGACCCCAGGTTGGGAACCACTGCTGTAGAGGATAAAAGTTGCTATCTAGACTTACTCTTTCCACTATGAGGTCACTGAAACTCAGGATCTGAACTGACACACACAGACCAGTCTGGTTCCCACAGTGTGTTTGTGAGAGAGAGAAACTTTGTCAGGACCTGTAGCAGTTGTAGAAGCAAGACTAGGTCTCAATGAGGCGGAATGTAATTTCTGAGGTTTTGGTGTGATGTGACTAAAGTTAGATGAAGTTCAGTGTTAGACATAAACCTTTAAAACAAAAAGTTAAACCATGAGAAAGGAGAAGCTGTAGAGGCTTGTATGTGTGTGTGTGTTCAGTAGAGCGGGAAGCTGTGCAGGCTCCCGTGTGTGTGTGTTTAATAGAGAGGTGCCAGTGTTATCAGGACAGCAGGAGGAAGGTTACGCTACAATAACAGGAATGTCTCTCATTGACCTGACAAAGTCCAGCTGCCTCTACTTTCCCTCTCCTCTGTCACACACTGAAAGAGTGTCAAAATAAAACAAGAATAAATGGACATCATAATCAAATATGTGAATTAAAAACATGTTTCAGATCATTCAAACATCTAAAATGTGTATACTTTGAATTCAGATGAACATTAACTGACCAAATAAACAGAGCAAACAGCAAAAAACAGGACATGAATTGTTTTTTCAATGTAAAACTGTTTCAGAGATGGATCATTAGATGGGTGAAAGGAGTGCAATAGCTTTTCTAATTGACCTGTACTAATTCGTGTTGTCCTGGTTTTACAAAAACAAAGAGCCAGTAATTGATGCGAATGATGAAAGTAAAACATTAGATATTTGTAGGAAGATGCTCCGTACCAACAGCCTGAGAGGAAAATTCAGGCTGTTTTCAGAGGAAGTTCCTATTGACCTATACCAGCATGAGCATCGGGGACCACCGGCAACAAGAATATGAGATGAAATAAGATGAAACTGTCTCCAGTGGGACCCTGACTCACTCGAAAATGAGGCTCAATGTCAAAAATCCTGAACTACCCCTTTAAACAATGCAGGTTCATCGGACAGGGCGTTGATGACCCCCTATCCTCCACCCTTATCATGTTTGCGGTCAGAGATTCTGGGTGAGATGGATCCCAGGACGAGATGAAGGCGAGGTCGGCTCAGTTTTAAATTTCAGGTGATAGCTGCACTCAGCTGTTCATCTTCACCTCCTTCTGGAGACTCAGACAGCCAGCAGCTCTGTCGGGGTTGAAGCCACACGTTGTCTGCTGGTTGGAGTGTATGTGTGTGTGTGCACGTGTTTGCATGTGCGGCATCGGGGTGAAGCTTCGCTGTGTGCAGGACAGACATTGTGTTGACAGAAATGAGGAGTTGTGGTGTAAACCAGATAAATTGGCAACAGGTTGCATCTTGTAGTTGGTCAGTGAAGCCGTTCATATCTCAGCTTTGCATTCTTGTGTTAAACAAAAGAGCCGCTCATATATAGGCCTACGTATGTTATCACCTCATAATTCTTCATCTGATATAGAAAATGTATGGAAAAATGAATAGAATTTTTTTTCCTCATATTGTTCAGGCTGAGACTTGACAGCAACCCGCTTGTTTGACAGCATCCCATTAATATGTGCAAACTAAAAAGCTGGTGGAATACAGAGCAAATGAACTGAGGCACATGTAATGAATCTTAACTGGTATTCTTGTTTTCACCGAGTTGTCCTTGTTAGTAGCGTAAGAGTGTCACTGGTCATGACCTGAAGTATATTTATATGTTTAGGCTGCAAACCTCGCTCAGGAGCAATTGGCTGACTGCTGGCAGCCAACATCTTCAATGAGATCCTCCTATCATCATCAGGTTTGGTGTATGGTCCTGGGGATGATCGGGAGGTTTGCATGATGAGTGGTTGGTACAGGAAGGGGTGTAAGGGTGAAGCAAGTCTTTTAGGTACGTGGGGGCCTAGTTTTGGAGTGCTTTGTGGGTAAGCAGATGGATTTTTGATTTAATGTGGTAAATGACAGGGAGCCAGTGAAGATTATGGAGGATAGGAGTGATGTAATCTCTGGAATGGGTGTGGGTGAGGAGACGAGCAGTGGAGTTTTGAATATACTGGAGTCTATTAAGGAGATTGGTGGAAGGGTTTGTATGGTGCCAGTTAAATCTTTCCTCCACTGGATATGAATATCAAGATAAAGTTGCATACAGCATACGTGAGTCATAGTAATCAATGTAACAGTATTTTATGTGTGATTGGACATAAGATGACCATTAAAGAAGTAAGATAAGATGAGAAAAACCTGTATTTGTCCCACAATGGGGAAATTTGCAATTCTGCAACAGCACACGTACAGCGGACCAGTCTGGCCAAAGTAGACTGCACAGGAGTTTAAAAACACAACAATGAATAAGTGTAGTAATTTTGCAGACAAGTGGGTGTGTACTATATATGAATATTCATAAATAAATAAATAACAGACTGGTGTGTATTGTAATTTGCAGCATAAAGAAATTATTGCACATAGTAGTTCTAAAGTATTGCACATGATCCGGAAGTGATAGTGACAGATACAAAGGCTGCACAGGTGAAGCTGTGTCTTTAGATGTGCTGATTGGGAGGAAAGACCTGCAGTATCTCTCCTTCACGCAGCGAGGTGGATCAGTTTGGCACTGAAGCTGCTCTCCAGACCGGACAGGATGTCCTGCAGGGGGTGGGACTTATGGTCCAGCATGGATATCAGTTTTTCTAGGACCCGTCTGTCTCCGACCGCCTGCACTGAGTCCAGAGGACAGCCCAGGACAGAGCTGGACTTCCTGATGACTTTGTCCAGCTTCCTCCTCTCCCTCTCTGTGATGCTGCTGCTCCTGCAGACCACTCCGTACAGGACGGCTGATGCCACCACAGAGTCAGAGAAGGTCCTCAGGAGGACCCCCTTCACTCCAAAAGACCACAGTCTCCTCAGGAGGTAGAGCTGGCTCTGGCCCTTCCTGTACAGGGCGTCTGTGTTGTGAGTCCAGTCCAGTTTATTGTTCAGGTGAACACCCAGGTACTTGTAAGAGTCCACTCTCTCAATGTCCGTTCCCTGGATATTCACCAGTGGGGGGCAGACAGACCGGTGTCTGCGAAAGTCCACCACCATCTTCTTGATTTACAGTACAAGGGTGATAATACAGACAAGATGCTGCCCTCTATCTACCGACCCAGATGGTAGATAAAGGGCCTGCTTGAATGTGGGCGATCATCATAGGACAAGGGCAGCATGCACTGAGCCAGGTTTGCCAATGTACACATTCAGGAAGGCTTCCTTGACATCACACACACCCTGCATTATGATGGAGGGTGTGTTTATGTTTCTGTTTATGTAGGCTATGAAGCTTCTCTTTTGTGGCTCTGCAGGAGGACGAGTTCAGATGTGACATCCATCTATGGCACCAAAAGCATGGTTGAACCCCTATGGCAGGCAAAGCATACAAATCCTGCACCCACCCCCACAAGCTCTGCCTGTGAAAGATGAATCACTCAGTGGAGGACGGTTATTGTTTTCTCCACACCGCTGTGGATAATCTTGCAGACAGTGGCAGTCGCCACTGCAAAAATGTCAGCAGTTGCCCTGTGGGAGTCCCCGCATGCAAGTGGGAGATGGTGACCAGGACCTCAATCTCACGGCTCTATCCATGACATTTTTTGCGGCGCAACATTTGCACCAACATAACAATGCTATTCCTATCTCAAAGCAGGTTTTAGGTCAGCTCCAGGGAGAAAAAACGAGCCCAGGACTGGGACACTGGCATTCAGACGGCAGTATCTTTGTATTTCTGTGGGAGACTTAGAACAAAACTTCTTTTTTTTTCTCTCAAATCCTAGAAATATTTTAATATTATGTATTAACTAGAACATTTCTGAAGAAATTTTGAAAGCTGCCAATGCAGCTACTAGAGAGCAGCAGCTATGCTGTAAAGACGGCGCACCTTTGCTAATTATAGACTGTATACATACGTGACAAACTTTCCGCTCACATGACCTGTTGGTTTCTGAAGAGCTGAAGACAAGCTCATTGGACAGTTTCCACCGTCACCATATTGGCCACGTTGTGTGTGTCGTCACTTCTGGAAAATTGAAAAATGGGCAAAGACTAACATTGTTAGACGGCTAAAATATGCCATTGTGCTAATCTGCTACTAGCTTAAGTTTTGCTGGGAGCAAGCAGGATGCTAACTACTAGCCACCAGCGCTAGCACCGGCAGCTGTTCTGCCGCCTGTCAATCAAAAGGACATGCCCCTTATGTGTAATTTCAGGATTAAATAACATCTAGATGAAGTACTTCTTTTCCTAAAAGTTACTCAAATAAATGTAACTCATTCCTACTCACCTGTATAAAGAGTTTTGAGTTGCTAAGATGTATCAGCAGAAGATGGGGTCTTAGTTTGGGGGGATTTTTGGCAGCTTTTATTTTTTTTCAAGATAGGTGGTGATGCTGATATTGTAGTAGAGGGTACATAATTGTTAGCCGCCAATTTTTTAATTCATACTGTGCGTTTGTCAGAAAGTTACTGTTGACTTTCACCTCCAAAGACTGGAACTTTCCATCTTGCTTATCATGCTTTCTGGGCTTGGGTGGGTGTCAGGGCTCCAAATAGTCTAGTCTTGTCCCCATACTGTCTGAAACCATGGTAACCATGACATTAACTTGGACTTTGTCTAGGCTGTAATAAAAAATAATGTTTCTGAAATTCTCTTATCTTTTTCTTCACTGTTTGGCTTTATGGTGTCAGGATGCTTCCTTATAAAGTACTCAGCTGAATAAACAAGACAAGTGTTAGAGATTTCAGTCTGACTTTATTCAGATTGTAATTTACTGTAAGAGGAGGTGAAAACAGGAGCAATGAGACATTTCCCAGTCCAACAGAGCTTGATTTAACCTGGAGGTGAAAAGGAATTGGCTGAGCAGAATGAACTGACATGCTCAGACTTCTGTTTTTTACTTAAATTACCATATCACTGAAAAGGACCAGAATAGATCTCTATGGAAGATACTTGACTACATACAGTCATCCTCAAAATCATTCATACGCTCCAATAAAAGAAGGACTCCAGCGGCCCCCCCTGGCGTCTTCCCCCCTACTCCCCCCCCCCCCCCCCCGCTTCTCTCTTTTTCCTTTTTTTTTTTTTTTTTTTTTTTCTTTTTTGTCTATTTCTTGAGCAGCCTTCCATCGCTTTTGTTTTTTCTTGGTATTTTCTTGTTTTTTTTTCGGGGTGGAGGATATTATTGTTTTATTTCTGATAGATAGATATATTGGCTGGTTGCTTATCTTCCCCATTTACGATTATTCTTTTTCCAGATTATTATGTTATGGGGGCTTGTTTGGGTGTGTAAAATGATTTTTTTTTTTATTTTGGTGTTTGTTTGTTTTAATTGTGAGCTGAGCCCTCGGTAGATTAGCGTATCTTTCTCTAAAATAATTAGTTGAAATAAGTTGAATTTGACCAAAATAAATAATAAATACAATTTTTTTTAAAAAGAAATAATAAATTACATATTCTATGAAAATCCTGACATTGATTTTGAATTGTGGTTCAACCTAAATATTAAAAGCAAACACACAAAAAATAAAACAAGTAAAGAAGAATGATGTGGCTCTGAAGCTAAAAATTTTTTGAGCAGCACTTTGAGTCAGTCACTGTAATCAGGTGTTTTCTGTAATGTTCAATATAACTTCTACACCTGTTGACAGGTACATGTATTTCAACCCACTGTTCATGGTAAAAGTACCCTCATGCGTCTGGGACAGTTGTTAGGTTTTTTTTTAGATTAATATTTTTAACCACATTTCAAAAGCAATATTCAATTTCACTTAATTATAATTTTGTATTTTTTTTTATTTATTATATTAGTCTTTCTTTTAGTGTCCAATTATTTGAATTACCAATGCGAATTAGCCTTTTCTTTAATTGGAGGGTCTGAATGATTTTGAGGAGGACTGTACAGTATCTGAATTTGGCCCATTTCTGGTGTATATTGGGACACGTGGCATATCTTGGGATACAGAAGATACTTCATGAAGGCATATACTGTGTCCTGATACAAGTTGTCTTATTTTTGTCATATGTGAGCTCAGAATAGGACCTGAAATCATGTCTGGAAATATCTGAGGCCAATTTACTCAAAGGGCCAGAATCCTGAAACATCTGTATGATATTTCTTTACCGGCAAGTCTTAGAATGATTGGGACCATTTCTGGTGAATATCCGGAGTTTGGTTGATACCGAGAGGCAAACTCCTCTGGAGAAAAGTGAAACCCGGAAGTAAAGTTAAAAAATTGTAGTTCTTTCTTCATCCACTAGGGGCTGGCTCCATAACAGAAAATCCTCATAGACTCCCATGTTAAAAAGGTCAACTTCTCAGCAGAAATAATCATGTTTACAGCCTGGTTCAAAACATCATTTTAGGTTTAATAGGATCACCCGGGCCTCTGCGGGAGCGGTGCTTTTTCTTGACTGATACGTTGGTTTGAATCCTTCTCACTCTTTACTCTCTTCCCTTTATTTTTATTTGATCAGTCGTATATATATTACTCCCTATACGAAAAACTAAATCGCCTCTCAATAATGTGTAGCAATCTCTCCTTCCCCCTAATCCCTCTACTCCCTACATCCCTCCCTTTTCATTGTTTTTTTTCATCCCTGTTTATCGTTTCTTTTTTTTTTTATAATTTAACCCTCTTTTTTTTAAATATATGAATTTTTTCATTTTTTAATACTTTCCTTTCTTTATTATATTATATAATTTACTCCTCATATTATTATTTATGTCTGATTATGTTATTAATTTATATGCTTCCTTTCCTTTCTTTTTTTTTTTTTTTTATTTATATTTATTGATATAGTAGATGAATGTAGTTATTCGTAATCATTAAGGCTGAAAGCCGGAGGGGGACCTGTGCTTCTCTCTTTTATTGTTTTTTATTCTTTTCAAACAAAAAAAGTATAAAATAAAAAGATAAAATATAAGTTTTTTATCTTTCCTAAGTCATCAAACATATTGTTAGATGTTTCCTTGATTTCCAGCTTGAACCGTCAGCATTTATGGGTTTATAACAGCTTTACACCGCATGATGTTTTTGATTTTTATTTTTGTTTTTTGGTGATGTAAGAAACATTATCTTTTCTTTTTTTTATATATGTTTTTATAAAGCTACTCACCGCGACCACTTCTATTTTTATTTGAAATTAAAAAAAAGAAAGATTAATTATTAATAAAGAAAATTATTTATCACCCCCTCCAACCAAAGAAATGTTTTTCCCTTTTTCCAACCCAGAATGTGGAATTTTGCGAAAATTCCCCGATTTTTGAGGGTTATTCATAGGTCAAGTTTACCTTCATGTCAACTGTGAGGGGGTGAATTTTTTTCATAATTAATCCATCTAGATGGTATTTAATCTTGAAATTACATATAATAAGGGGCATGTCCTTTTAATTGACAGACGGCAGACTGGGTGTTGATTTCAGCCATGGAGGCTAATAGTTTGCTCCGTGCTTGCTCCCTGGAAGGCCTCAGCCTGTGGCAGGGTTGCACAACGGTGGTTTTTAGCTGGTTATCAGTAAGTCTGAATGTGGCTTTCCTTAGCCCATCTTCGTTTGTTCATGTTCACTTTGGATTAGCTTGGTTAGCATTAGTTTTGCTGTCAACCATTTGCCCTTATATTCCAAGCACTGTTGTGAATGTATGGTGGCCGTTAGTGGCCAAAATTCTCTAAGACATAAGATATTTTCTTTTGTGAGTGGATCCAGTGGTCTCAGGTGTAGCAGAGAGACTGTACTATGAGTAACTACTTATTATGTCATTTAAGGCATTACTTACCCCAAACAGTGCTCTAACTCCCATTAAATCAATCTGGTACAGCAGTTTTAAAGTTCAGAGGGTTCTCACTTCACACAAATTGTTTTGTCCACTCAGGGACATTGTAATAAAAATGGTGAAACAATTTATATACATGAGCGCGAAAACATGGAGGCAGCCTCCATGTATGCACACCCGCAGCAAGTAGATATAAATGACTCATTCTGATTCTAAGAAAATAAACACACATCAGTTATTCTCGTGCAGCGATTACACATCAATTGAAACACAGTTTTAAATTATATATCACATTTTTCTGCCATTGACCTTTGATTCTTTACACACTGTACCTTTAAGTTCTAATATATATATTCATACCTCAGTGTTACTTCAGCAGGGAAAGTCAGGAATCAATCCACCGACCTTCCAGATGACTGCTCCTCCTCCTCGAGCTGCAGCCACCCTGATGTTGAAGTGATGGTCTTGATGGTGTGGATGCTCCAGGGTGAACTTTTCCTTTTCTCATTTTGTGATAGGATGAATGGTCAATAACTTTTCCTTTTTTCATTTCTGTAGGTCTGTAAATTGTTTTTTTTTCCCCTCTTCAAAGTCTCACAGTTGCTAAGTATTTAGTTGTTCTAACCTGTTGTGTTCGGGACCACATCACATCTCTTCCCATCTGCCAGTAAAGCAGTGATGTTTGGGTCTCTGCTGAGAGATGTCAGTCCTTCCTTTGCTGGTAACTATGGAGAAATGGCAGAGAGTGGACCTTTGGCCTAGACGTTTTCTGGTTGGGTGAGACTCCTATCTGATAAGTGATCGTGGTCAGAACTGTTCTTATCTTTACACACATTCCTGGTGTTAGAACAAGTACACAGATGTTTTTATGTACTAAATATTCACAGATAAATGAGGACCCTGCTTCTCCAGAGGTTATAAAAATAGATGTTTAATCTGATTAGATAACTAAAAACGCATCAAGAAAGTCACAAACACTCTAAAAACATATCGTATCATAACATGCATTACTGGAAAAGTGGTCAGAAAGTCTGCTAAACACACAGAGTGTGCTGGACATGACCCAGATGCTGCACTGAAATACATTTCTGTGAATGTTGTTGCCTTTGGAATGAAAAAAGAACGACCCTTGATTTCATGTTAACAGCTCAACACTGTTTTCTGTGAGACTGAGCTGCAGAATATATTGCAATATTCTCAGGATGTTTGGTGTACATGTGCATGTATGTGTGCATGTGCATGTGCATGTGTGTGCTGGCCGGGTGGTAGCGGTGGCACACTTGTTTTAGATCCATGAAGATGATGGCATCCATCAAACCAAACAGGAAACTGATTTGGCTTAACAGCGTAATCAGTGGCGCCAGACATGAACCAAGGGCATGTGTGTGCACGTGTGTGCAGGTGTGTGTTTGCACGCGTGTATGTGTGTGTGACTTCCAGCCATCAACACTAAGCATGCATAAACTAGAATCTATATATTTTTCAATTACATGAATAAGCATCGTTTCAGGAGCAGCTGCTGAATGTTAGCATGTTAGCGGAGGGTCAACCATCCGCTGAAGCTTCAGATTAAATGCATCCTTTGTGGGAGAAAGAAAAGAAATGAAAACATTCCCTGATAGTGACGGCTCTGCACATTTCCGTGGCTTTCCATTTTTACGGTGCAGCTCTGACACACACATCTCATGCTTATGTTCTTTTAAGAGTTTTAAAGCACCATTACCATGTTGGTAGCCAGTCATGTGACCAGTTGTCATCCATTATCTGGTAATTGGCCAGTTAAGATGCTTGTTTAGACTAAAGAGACAAAAAGGCTGGAAGATAGAGGCTGCATGAGCTGCTCTCGTTCTCCCTGTGCTTGTAAGTGCCTTTGATAATTTGCTGTGGCTCCAGTCTGACACCTTTAAATGGTTGTCATCTGAAACCATATGTTGCACACACATGTGCACGCGCTCACACACAGCAGTGTTTAGCCTCTTAGCAGTAATCTGTCTCCACCCACGTCCTCTTTGCCGGGGAGCCCCACCAGCCAGGAACGACCAGTTTATCAGTCGTTTTCCTTCTCGAACAGAAATAAAAGGTTAATCTGCAAAAGTTAAATGACCTTGAAGGTCACGCAGTTTTTGCATTTAAAGACTTTTACATGTGAATTTGTTTAGTTAAATAATACTCTAACTACAGTATTAAGTATTCTCTCTTCTGAGGGATTATTATTATTATTAGGTCTTGTATAAAGACTCCTCTGTGACAGTTCATTAAATTTTCTAAACATCTAAATCCTCATGCTATAAAATGAATTAAATAAAAAATACGTTTGGTTAATTTCCCATCTAACCACTCCCACGTGTCTCAATTTTTGGATATTTTCAGGAGGGAATTCATACTTTTTGATTAGTTATTTTCTTGCTCCTTCTCAACCTGGAAGCTTTACAGCATAATTGGGCAGAAACATGAACATGACTGCTTATTTGATTTTTGCAGAGACAGTAACTTTGTGTGCTTCCCCTTTGTCAAGTAGTTTTAGATTAAACCGTGTGCTGTATTCTGGGCTTGACATTTACTTTTTTGCTCACCCACCACTGTGGCTAGTGGTTTTCCAAAGTTACTAGCCACTCAGCAGTTTCACTACCCACAATTTTGTTGATAGAAATTATTTTTAATATGATTAAAACTGACTATGACATGCTAAAGTTTACTGGAACTACTGTGCAGTCTTTTTCAATGTAAATGACTCTTGTACACATTCATACTGTATCAAGACTACATAAAATGTTTAACACTACGGCTCAATAATAAGAAGTTGCTATTGGCTGGCCTTAAAGTCACCAGAAGTCACTAAATGACATCACTGCATCAGATAATCAATATCGCGTATGCACATTAACATTTAATAACCACCCATGAATTAAGTGTTTGAACTACTACAATGCTAATTTACAAGGGTACTGAAGGGGTGAAATACACATTTGAGTCATGGTGCAAAGAATACCCAGTTGTGCCACAGGGCTGCATGGGAAATAATCTGGATGAGAAGGCGTGATCACCTCACCGCCTGCAAAGGCATACCGTGAACATTGAGTGAGTGCCGGGAAACAGGGAGGGAGGAGCCGACGGCAGCAGCAGATGGAGCGATATAAACTTCATGTGTCTCCATGAACATCAGAAAAAGTTGTGAGATTTGTTGCTAAGTGCTTTTTTGAAAATAAGTCACTGTCTGACAAGTTGCTAACTATAGCAACAAAGTTGCTAAGTTGGCAACAATGGGCGCACATCGGGGGAACGCGGCGGCCTGTAGAGTGCAGAGAAACCCCACGACAACAGAGTTAAAGGAGTGACGACATAGCAGTAAAAACTAGTTCATGTAGTCGACATTTTTCACCAGCCGTGTGCCTCAGCCCAAGGACGAACCCATTAAATTTTGGTGGCGATCCGGATCACCTTCTGGATCCAAGATTTTTTTGAAGGATAGCAGCGAGAGCTATCCTAGTTCTACATGCAATAGAAGCGGTGGAAAACATGAAAGATGCTCCAGAACAGCTAGTTTGGAACTGGTTTGTGTGCTGGGATCATCAGCCAGTTCAGATAAGTGTGATGATGCTGAGGAATATGGCGGCATCAGACCTTACAGGTTAGAACCGGACTTAGAACTGTAAGTCAGCTGCCTACAGTTTCAAGACCTCCCAGCCCCCAGTCAACCCGGTTCAGCTCCAGCCTGCAAGACTGGCACCGAGCCCAGAACTGTAAGGATCGGACCCAGAACAGCACTGAGCGGGCCAGGACCTGCAGTGTGTCCAACGCAGAGTAAGAAGTTACAGTGGAGACACAACATGATCACTGCAGCAGCCACGGCTAACAGCTAGCACGTGGCTAGCTCACAGCAAAGTAATTAGCCTTTAATAATGAGAAGATAACTCACATGGTTCCAGCTGAGCTTCAACACCAGTCCTTCCAACTCCTAAATTTTTTCAATTCCCCTACTACAGTATATCTACCATCTGCCGAACATTTTCGTACTTATTTCCCGTGGATCTTTCACGCCTCGTAACTCGCCTTGAAAATGCGTTCAGGAAAGCGTCACCCAGCGTCACCCATTCTTAATTGGCATGTAATCGTCTCGACTCGTAATTATCCTGCACTTTTCAGATGAGATGTAGAGAAGGAGTTGTAATAAATGTCAGCATCGTCAGATCTCTACACCGGATATGTCACACAGCAGCCGAGTTGCAAGTCAGCGACTCGTGATGGTACTCCTCTCCTACTTGGTCAAAACAACTCAGAGGAAAGTTGGTCCCTGTTTTAATAGCCTCTAGCTATTAAAACACAACACTGATTACTGATTACAGACAGTTAGAAAGGCAGACAATGAATATCTTACAGAGATTTTATTTTTTTTTTTTTGCTGTTTTGTTTTACAAACTGTGGCACCAGAGCTGTGCCAAGCTCTCAGCTGCTTCTTCAGATCTAAAGCAGTTCTGACCAACTTATTGTCAGCAAGGCTCAACATGCATTTTTTTTTTGCCCTTAAGTCTAAAACAATCTATGAATGTCCTCGAGGTTCACATGATCCTTTCTGCTGTTACTGAATGTGCATCTGAACTCCTGCTGTGGAGCACCAAGTGCATGCTGGACTTTCTCGCTCTCTTTTCAGTTTGTACCTATGTAACTTGTTACTGTTTGGTAGTAAACAACAGAAATAACAGGCAGTAAATAGGTCAAGAGCAAATGCATGATGGGAAGTGAGCCACAACCTTTATAGGCCACAGACTCATGTTATTATTGTGCAACTTTATCAGAGGAATTAAAATGGCTGAGTTATACAGGAAGCAGACATTTACAATAAAATCTCCCTGCACTGTTAAAAGAAAATGTGAAATAAGATGATTACCTCAACCAGGGTTATGTTTTCGCCAGCATTGATTTATCTGTTTGTCTGTTTTCAAAAAAGCTACACACGGATTTTGCTTAAATTTCAGAGAAGGTGGTTATTATGACAGATAACAAATGATTACATTTTGGTGCTGATCCGGATCATCGTCTGGAAAGGATTCTTTATCTTTGCTAGACAGGCCCACTGACCTCATCCATGTCTTCATACTCGTCTGTGGTTCTATCACATACAGTTGGGTGAAGGGTGCACGCCGCGGTGCATACTGTACATGCATTGTTATATTTCCGTACTTTGTTACCACTTCCATTAGCTATTAATTACATTATCTGCTCGATCTCGCATTAGGTGGTGATTTGCATCAGCTCCTGCATCAGGAATTTTGTAAAGGGGGAAATGGGCTGCCTGGCGGAGGTCTGCACTTTCAGAGTGCTTGTCGAGTTGGTTAGGGATTATATAGTATAACATAAGCATCATATACGATACACTCTCAAAAAAAGAGGTATGAGACAGGAACATTTCCATTCAAGTGCAAACTGGTACCTCTATTTTTGATTGTGTATTGAGCTCATTCTGCATGTAACCAGGAAGAATGTAAAATAATGATATTCCATTGTGAATGCTACAATTATAAGCTGTGTTTCCATTACACTTTTTTGAACGATATAAATAACTGGTGGCCAGTCATTACTAATTCTTATCCAAGAACTTAACCAGGGGTTCTGAACCTTTGTCATGATGGGGCCCAATTATTCAGTACAAACTGGTCCAGGGCCCATTCACATTTTAACACTGTTGGCATATTAGTGTAATTGATCTAATTTTTTTGGTTTATTTATTTAGCTGCACTATGTGTGTGCAGCTAAATAACTCACAATCACTATATGCAGACCTCTCAGCTCTGTTTTATTACCTCCACTTACTAATCTGTATTTAATTAATTGGATTGAATTTTTGCCTTTAAGGGTCAGTTAGGGACCATTTTTTTCTTCATTATTTCATTTTAATACTTTTTTACAACGTTTGCTACAGGCTAGCAGCTAGCTGAGTGTCTTCTTCAGCTTGTTTGTTGAACTCTGACAAATTACTGCCACCAGGTGGGGCGAAGCTACATTGCAACTAATCCAGTCATAAATACCAGTGAAAATTTGAGAGGGACCCAACTGCAGTCACAGTATGTCGCCATATATCCAATCCACGCCGGAAGTCCCAATCGGAAGTTTCTTTTTCATGTAACTTACTAAAATCTAACCCTAACCCTGACCCTTCTCCTAACCCTAACCACCCGACTACACTACGCATCTGTTTGCAACCTGCAGATAGTTATTCCTGGCGGTATTTAACTAACTTCCGCATGAGACTTCCTGTATGGATTGGATGTATGGCAATCGGTCGGCTCGCCTTGTTGGTCATGGTAACTGCAGTTGGGTACTCTTGGAAAATTTAAGGACCTATGACCCTCGCGGCCCTCTAGGTGGCGCTCGAGGCCCATGCTTGGGCCTCTGCCCTATGGTTAAGAATCACTGACTCAAATCATATCCGCATGATGTCCAGAATTGATCTCTGTTTGCTAAATTCTAGAAATTTTCTGATTTTTCACATCGGCCTATATATGACTGGTAAAAATTCCCCCATCACTCCGATTCCAAAATTACTACTCATAAATGATCAGAAACATTATAATCAAGAAGGAATAAATTGTTTTTACCCCTCTACTCTATATCATGAAAATAAATGCAAAAAAAAAGAATTGTTTCCATTGTTTCAATTGTTTAATCAAGGCATCTGAGAAACCATTTCACGAGAGTGTAAAAACTTTTTTACGATATTGGAGTTTTTTTTCTAAATTTAGGTGCTTCCATTCCATTAGTTTTTTTTGTGAAATTCCAGGTGTAATGGAAACTTATTGTCTAGTAGATATCACTGGTATCTAAAATTGATTTTTAGCTTCCTTCTGTACATGGAGGTAGATCAGTGTGGGTGGAGAGGATCCTGCGGGACAAAGGTGGACCTCAGCTGTGGTTGGCTGCAAAACATATATCTGTTAACAGTTGTAAAGAAAAAAATCTTGTACTTTAAAAATGGCTTTAATTCAACTCAGCGTTATCTGCTTATTTGTATGACCTGTGTATAAAAATGTGCCACTTGCAGCATTTCTGTAAATGTGACACTTTTCAGGTGTAAATTTAAAATGGATGGATTTATGGATTTTTCAGACCTTTTTATTCCAATAACACTTGAAGATGAAGTGGTTGGTTTGGAACTTCAGGTATTGGCTGTGTGTGTGTGTTTACAGACGTGAGTGTGTGTGTTGAGAGGGTCAAAGAGGTCATTTAATGTCTGTGTGTTAAAGCAGGCAGACAGAGAGTTTGGGACCTTTGACCCTGGCTTGTGCCTAGGTCAAAAAGTGTAGATCCTTCCGTCCAACACACACATAAACACACGCTATACACTCCCACAAACCCACACCTCCAGTCTTAATGGTTGTGTTGTGTGGTCTATTTCTGGTTTATGTCTCCGGTATAAATAGATTCACCTTTGGCCCACGACACGGAAAATCAAAGGAACTATTCAACAAATGGCGCACACATACATACAGACTAATGACAGCCAGAATGATGAATATATATTGTTTACCTCACTGCATTTTATCAACATACATTATAAGATTGGCCATTTTTGGCTTTTTGTTTGGTTTTTGTTTTCTTATATTTTTTACTTTTATATTTTAAGTTTATTAAAACCCAGTTGTAAACATACATGTCTAAAACAGAATTTGTGCGAGCTGTAAAATTACAAATTGAGTAAAAAGATGGTAAAAATCTACTAGTGACGATGTGCCAGCAGTCTTGGATGCTTTCCACTGGTGAATAATGCAGAATGATGAAGAGAGTTGGAAAGCAGAAATTTCCTCTGAGTTTATTCCTGATGTCTTTCTGTCTCGGTATTGTGTTCACAGGTCCCTGACAGACCACCAACATGCCAAAACCTCCTGTTAGCTTGTTACAGGCAGTAACACTTGAGGTGATCAGGTAATCAATCACATTTGACTGCAAGTACATGTCTGCTACTTCATGTTTTCATTTATATAAAAAGCAGTTCTCTGGATTTTTCTCACAAACTGTTACGGCTTCATTTAAGCTTCATTTTTATTCAGTAAATGAGAACATGATCTATTATATTATCATTTATTGAACATATTTGTTGTTCATCATAAGTTGTATTTTCAACACCTGGTAAGAAGCAGGATTTTTTTTTCTTAAATATGGTGTTGTGAAAATTCTTCATAAAACCATTGGTAGGAATTAAATCCATGAAGCTCCAGCTCGTTTATGTCAATAAAATAAATTCAACAGAATGCAAGAATCTGAAAAAGCATTTTTACTCTACCCAGGGGCCCACGCTCTCAGCCAATCCCTGCAAGTGCAGAGTGTGTGCATGCATGAAATCAGCTTTTAGTCTAAACTAATTCTCCCCTGAATAAGACTGCAGTTGGAGTCATACTGATCTTAGATTAAATGAAACTTCACAGTTGCTAACACAACTGTGAAGTTTACAGCCGTCCTCAAAATTACTCATACCTTACAATTAAACAAAGGGCTAAATCTACAATAGTAATTCAAATAACAAGAAACTAAAGAAATTATAATAAATAAAAAGTTACAAAATTATAATTTAGTGAAATTAGATATTACTTTTGAATTATGGTTGGAAATAATAATTTAAGAAAAAAAAAAAAACAAAACAAAACATTTCCGGAAACATTAGAGCACATTTCCCATGAAAATTAGACTAAAATACCTGTCAACAGGTGTAGAAGTCTTTTTGAACATTACAGAAAACACCTCATTGCAGTGATTGGCTCAAAGTGTTGCTCAACACAATTTTAGCTTCGGAGGTCCATCATGCTTGTTCGTTTGTTTTATTTTTTATGTGTGTTTATTTTTAATATTTCAAACCACGATTTAAAATCAATCTTAAAATTTTAATAATTTTTTAAATTTATTATTACTTTTGTCAATTTCAACTTATTTAACTGACAGCTGATTTTTTTCCCTTCTTTAATTGGAAGGTATGAATATATATGAGGACAACTGTAGATGTACAGTATATGAATATAGATGTATATGGAAAATGATCATAATGTAAATTTCCCTAACGTCATGTGGAAATCTTTTTTCCAACCAGCTGTATGCCTGAGAATAATTTTGGTGTAAAAATGTAAAATTTATACTCTATCCATATATGTATAAATACTACTATTTTCCAGTTCTTTGTGGAAAGACAGATGGGGTTGTATGTAATCACGCAAAGTTGGGGGACTTCTGGGAAATGGTAGCACCACTTTTCAAGGCTTGATCAACTTCTGTTGTTGCAGAACAGATTGAAGTTTTGCTGCCTGAAAAAGGCCTTATGCATTATTCTGAAATGTACATTATTTTTCAGTGCAGGGAGACATCATCCTTATTTTAACCTCTGACAGCTCATCATTTATCTTTGTATTATTATTGGGCTGAACTGCTTGAATTACAACAACAAACTGGATTTGCAACCTGGGTTTGAGTCCCCAGTGTGGCACGAAGGTTAAACCACTGTGGGCCCTTGACCAAGGTCCTTAACCCCCAACAACTGCTCCCCAGGCACCAAGACATGTCAGCCCACTGCCCTCTGGTCTATGTAGAGATGGGAAAAATTCAGACACTGATTTTCCCAATTGGCATTAGTGCAGTATAATAAAATAAATAGATAAAAAAATTAAAATAAAACAAATAGGGTGTTCTGGAACTTTAAACCAGTAGTTTGTGTACAGTATTTCCATGCATGGATGGATGGATGTTTAAAATCCCTCCATCATATCCTGGGTCTCAAAAAATTTCCAAGTGGAGTTTACAGAGTCATTATAATCATATGTAATATTACTTTATGTCATTGTAGTTTAATTGGTTTGTTTCCTAATTTTTATATAGTCGCTGGACTAGACCAGAAGAACACAGGACAAACAGAGGAAAGAGAGGAAGAGTAAAGAGAGAAAAAAGGAGAGCGAGAAACCAAAGGTAGAAAACAACCACAACTGTGCAATCAAACCCAAACATAAAACCAGAAAACCAGCTGCTCCACCTGTAAGGAAACAGAAAGCATCCTAAGGCCTCTAAGAAAAACGCAGCTCTGTGTGTGTGGATGTGTATGCATGTACGTGCGTGCATGTACAAAATATTAGGAGTAAGTAGTGTTCAAGGTTGACTATGGAACATTTTTATTACCCACCCCAATTTTTCTGACAGTCCATCTTTTCATTGCTCTCAGTCTAACCTTAATGGGACATTATTGTAAAGCAAGTCATCAATATAGTATATTGTGTAATTCAGAAATCTGATCAAAAATGGGGGAATCATGAGGAGAAAAAGAAAAAGAGAACAAGAGAAAGATGATGGGGTGAAAAAGAGTGCATTAGCAGATGGGAGGATGTCTGTACGAACAGCTGACTGAGATAACATCAACTGCAGCTTGATGTAAAGAAAAAGAAAAGAGCAGATAAGGAGACAGAAGGTTGTCTCTGTATATGGACAGCTGTCTCTGAGATTGCATCAGCTTCATTAGTCCAGACATCACCTACACAACCCTGAGGCATACACACACAACGCATTCACTCTAAATCCCCAACACACTCACAGATCATTATCTCACTCCTTTCTGTCTTTTTCTCTTTCTTTCTTTCTTTCTTTCTTTCTTTCTTTCTTTCTTTCTCTTTCTTTCTTTCTTTCTTTCTCTCTCTCTTTCTTTCTTCAGACACCCTAAAATAAAGCAATAAGCCCCGAGAAGCCGTGGGTTACAGCGGTTTTACAACAGCCGGGCACAACGCAAAGCGGAGTATATACAGTATATACAGTATATATATATACATATATATATGAACCATAGAAACGCAGTAGATGCATAAGTATGAAAACGGTGACGCAGGGCTACACATGAAACGGGAGCATAAATGGGCATTTATACAGCATTACAGAGAAACAAGTTCATGTACCAGTGTCTCCACATGCAAGAGTTGTGTCTTGTGTGACTTTCATCTTTATTTGTTTGGACTAACATGATGTTATTTTTAGACATGACTAGTCGACATGAATAAATCATATCATGGCACATTGTAAAATGTGCCAAGTCAGGGTGATCAATGACTTTAGTATCAGACTTCCACTGAGAGTACAATGTTTGTATAAGCTCTGAATCAGTCATGATTATTCAGAGACTGCTTGGTCTTTCACCAGTCAGCCAGTAAAAACCGTGCACATACTTCTGTTCATGAATAATTCACGTACTTGTAACTTTTGCACTACATCACAAATTATTTTCAAGATGTCTTTAACAACTCTCTGGAAGAGCCCTTAAAACAATGATTGACAGATAATAATTCTTCCATGGTGACTTCTGTGTATCCTGTCTGGACAAATCATAACGCTTTCCCACTGGCCAAAAAACCTGTTTAAACCTGCGAAAAATTGGCTATTAGTGGCAGTGGGAAATGTTCACATACCCACGTCAAATGACTCTACAAGCGACACGGGTTAAAATCGCCTTCAAATGACTTGGCTCCGATCGGCATGCAGTGGGAACGCCAGCTGGGAATTTGCGTGATGACGTTGGGTGGAATGTGCCCATGTCATGACATCGCGCATTGTGCTTCGGCCACAAATTTACTTCGCCTATGTTCCATCTGCAATGGAAAATCCCCCACTGATTTTCAGCCATTTTGAGGATGGACAAAGGTGCAACAAGAAAGCACATTGACTACAGCCTGACTTGCCATTGTTTTCTCTCCTGATTTCTTTTGCACAGATGACATCATCGACGCAAACCCAGCATGATGGCGTCACCAGACATGCAGTGGTGAGGACAGAGGCCATGCAGCTTGCCAGGGGGAGATCAGACCTGGCCGTGTCTGCCAATGGGAAAGAAGTGTAGTGCTGATTGTAAAGATGGTAAACCTAAGTTTGAAAAGCTTGGCCCTGAAAAGAGTAAAGAACTCCCTGATAACTAACGGAAAGTTAAAACTGGAGTCACAGGACAACAGTACTTGTTTGTTTGCTCGTTCATTCAACTTAAAGCTTTGGCGAATATCAAGGAGTTTTGCTGCAGATAATGTCTTTTATAGTGGCTGCTCCATCTCCGCCATGATGCTGGACGACTCAGTGTAATATCTTCCCAAGGAGTCAAAGTGATGCAGAAACTTTACCGGTGGAGTAAATGCACGTATATACTCCAAGAAATAAGGTCCAGGTTGGCAAAAGAAACTTATCCTTTAAGTCTAGTCATAAATTTCACATGGTTACTGCCCCACAGTTGAGCAGTGTACTGTGGTGTACACTGTACATACTGTAACCAATAGGAGCCATCCGGACAGATGGCCGGATTGGTTAACGTAGCTGTTTGTCTCTCTTCTCTCTACTCTCATTAAATCCCATGCTCAAGCTGACACTTCCCTGACACATGCAGGGACACACTGCATGTGGAAGCGTGATAAAGCACAACACACCGATTTTCTCGTTGACACCGCCTCACTTTCCGTCCACATTGGACACGCACAGTCAGCAGGCAGTCCTGCTTCTCTGCTGTACTTCTACAGCGGATAATTCCAGTGGATAAAGCAGAACATCTCCTGTTCTGCTTTCATACTATATGTGAATTTGTGAATTTCTCCTATGGGAGATTAATAATCTATCTATCTATCTATCTATCTATCTATCTATCTATCTATCTATCTATCTATCTAGCTAGCTAGCTAGCTATCTATCTATCTAGCTAGCTAGCTACAAGCAGAAGGCTGACATTTCTGTGTGAATCCTTCCACTTGCATTTTCAATAAAGATGAAGACAGGATTGACATACAGTATAGTTAGATCTATTAAAAAAGAGATCGGGTTTTAAAACTTATCTGGGTGTTTTACTTTGAAAGTGGTTTTATTCTGATAGATTTCTCTCGTGTTCCTGCCTAACTTCCTGCCAGGCTAGACAAATTTGGCCGCAGCTTGCTCAGAAAATAGAACAGAAGCTGAAACAAACGCTCCATGATGTGCGTCGCGTCTCACCTGATATCGTCGACTGCTGCGCCTCCGCGCGCTTCCATGTCCAGTGTGTCCCTATGGGGGCTCCCCGTGCTCTGCGTTAATAAAATCAGTCTTTGTCAGATGAATCATAGCTTACATAATGCATCGATGTCTGACTAATATGACAGAATAACTTTGAGGCGTCCAGATGACAGCTCTGTAGACCACTGTCTGACGTTTTCAGTCCAGATATCTGTGCTGGTGTCCATGTTGGCGGTAGGAGATAACTGGGACTGGTCACTGCAATAATGGTGGCGCCATGTGTTGCGAGATGTTGCAAAACATAAAATGGCTGTTGTACTAGTCTATAACGGTAATCCAGACGGCTGTATTTCCTCTGAAGCTGGGGTTATAGAGATTCATGCTCTCCAGTACATCAGACAACAAAGCATTTCAGTCCGAGGCTCCTCGTCGATTTCCGAGGCGGCTGGAGCTGGGCGGGGCCCTGAAAAGCTGGCCTAAACAAGGGTGGGGTTGAAGACCCGCAGGTGGAGTTTGGTTCTTTGATGTGACACAACTTAAGTGCTGAAGTCTCGTCTGTTTGACCAAAAACTTAATTTTAAACTCAGGTAGATCCTAAAGAAGAGGAGGTTTTATTTATAGCAGTTTTTGGTCTGTTCGTGACTTAAAAACCTACATAGAGACATTCCCAAGCACTTAGAAAAGTGATTTTTGGACAGTTTGTCCCCTAACATAAGTCACTCAGACGTCTCCCAGCCTGATGACCATGTGTAACCGTCAAGTTGCCATCTTGTATTAAAACTTACTTTTTACCAGAACTGTTGCATTCTGTATTTGTTTACAAGTACATATCGTCTTTTTGGCATTAAAGTTGATGAGCTGTTTCTTCATAACTCTAAAACACAGAATCTAGCAAAAAGAACAAAGTTTTCATCTGAAAACGTAGAGATGTTGAGTGTAACTGAAATAACAGCTGAGAAACTAAACAGTTTAATATTTGTATTCTTCAGCAGGACTGTGGGAGCAGCTGGCTTTCTGATGTTTCAGCAGCCAATAAAACTGCTTTCCTCTCTACGAAATATGCCTTTTACTTGATGCGTGGGTATAAATCACTGCTTGAATCTGTATGCAAAGTTGTCAGACTCCTATATGACAAAGACTTCCTGCTACTAAACCTGCTGATTGACTCCCTGTCTGTCTACACACACATGTACCTTAATTCCCATTTAGACCTCCATATGGCCAGAGACGTTTCAGTGCACCCCCACACTACACACTCAATCAAACATGTACCAATACAGGTATGCACACACTCAACTCGCTGCAAATGTGTAATATACATGGAGCTCATAGACACAAACACACACATACACACTTGAAGCAATAAAGAAAGTCACATTTAGATGAAAGCGGTGCAAAGTAGTGATTTTATCTCCTACCTCAGTGGGAGGGGGTTAGCTAGCAGCTTATACACACATGCTCTCACAGTGAAGTTGATGAGTTGTGTGGCAGATATATAGGTTGGAATGTGACCATAAAAAATAGTGCAGAATCACCCTGAGCTTTTCCACGAACAGAAACCAGCCTTGGCTTGAGGGTGGGAGGGTGGGGTGGGCTTAATGGGGTGAACAGAAATGGTGGGAGAGGTGGTGTTGAGGAGCTGTTAGGGTGGTCTGTGTGTATCTGTTGAAGCTAAACAAGTTTTTGTAACTGAAGCTCAACATGGAGATATGATAAACAGTTTTTGTTGTTGATCCAGCGATTTCAGAGGTTTGTTGTGCAACAATTTAAAGGGACTTGAGGCAAGATTAAGGAACGAGACTCGCGACTGCCACGACTGGCGCTGCGAGTAACTGCAGCCACGAGCTAAGTCGCCACGGGAGCGCGCACAAACTGAAGCTATAACGTTGTTTACTACGCTGATAAAGTCTTTTTCTTTGTAGTGACACTTTTTAGTGTCTTTCGGTTGATTTGGATCGTTTACTGACGACAGAAGAATCCATAACTATCCCTTACAGTGTTTGAATTTACCGCGATCTCTCTCTCTCTTGTTAATCCTCCTCCCTCTCGGGTTCTGGGTTCCGGCTGTTGCCCTGTTTTTGGTGCGCGGTTGGGGGGTGTTGGGTGTTGTGTGGGGGGGGTTCTGGCGGCCCGCCTCCTTTGGGCCCCGGGCCCTCCCCTCCCCGGCCGGAGCAGGAGGAAGGGGGAGGTGGGATGGGAGAGAGAGGGATGGGAATGTGGGATGGGAGGGTGGGGGGGGGGGAGAGGGGGGGGGGGGGGGGGGGGGTGGGGGTGGAGGGGTGGGGGGAAGTGGGGGGGGGGGGGGGGGGTGGAGGGGGGGTGGGGGTGAGGGGCGGGAGGGTGGAGGGGCGGGGGGCGGGAGGGGGGGGAGGGGGGGGCGGGGGGGGGATGGGGGGGGGGGGTGGGGGGGGGGGGGGATGTAGGGGGGGGTGGGTGTGTGGGGGGGTGGGGGGGGGTGGGTGGGGGGGGGGGGGGGTGGGGGGGGTTGTGTGGGGGGGTGTGGAGTTGTGGGGGGAGGGTGTGGGTGGGTGGGGGGGGGGGGTGGGGAGGGGGGAGGGGTGGGAGTTTGGGGGGGGGAGGTGGGGGGGGGGGTGGGGGGGGAGGTTTGGGTGTGGGGTGGGTGGGCGGGTGTGGGTGTGGGGTGGGTGGGGGGGGTCGTTGGTGGTTTTGGTCGGGTTGGCGTGGGTTCGGTCGTTCTCTTGGCTTTCGTTGGTTTTGTTGGGGTGCTTGTGGCGTTGTGGTTGGGGTTTGGCTTGTGGGTGTGGTTTGTTTGTGGGTGTGGGTTTTTGTTTTTTTCGGTTTTTTTGTTCGGTCGGTCTTGCGTGTTTTTTTTCTTTGGTTCTGTTTCTCTTTGGTGTCTGGTGTTTCTGTTGCCCCCGTCCGGTGTTGGGTTGTGTTTGTTTGTTGTTGTTGTGGGTGGTAGTGGGGGGGGGGTTGGTGGGGGCCTGGTTTCGGTTTGTGGGGGTTTGGCGTGGGGTTTGCTTTCGGTTGCGTGGGGGGGGCCCCCTCCTGGTTTTTCTTGGGGCCCCCCCTCCTGGTGGGCGGCCGCTCCCGGGTCCCGGCGCCCTGGGCCCCCGCCCCCCCCCCCCCCGCCCCGGCCCCTCGGCCCCCGCCTTCCCTTTCCCCCCCCTCCCCCCCCCGGCCCCCTTTTCCCCTTCCGCCCTCTCTTTTGGTTTTTGTGCGCGCGCCCTCCCCCCCTCGCCCCCCCTTTTTTTTCTCTCCTCTCCCCTCTTCTTTCTCCCTTCTTTTTTTTTTGATTCCCCCGTTTTTTTCGTTTTTTTTGCGATGTTGTCCCCCCCCCCCCCCCCCCAAAAAAAAAATTTTAAAATTTTTCTTCCAAAAAAAAAAAAAAAAAAAAAAAAAAAAAAAAAAAAAAATTTTATCTCCTTCTTGTATTAAAACTGTCATGGATGCAGATGCAGCATCATTTGACGTCACAACAGCAGGAAAACGCGGGAAATTCAGCCACCGAATTGCAGCACATTAAGCAGCACACAGCCTGTTCAAGGCAACGGAGAGAAACGTGGGTGGCCTCATTCTTTTTGTTTTTTAACGCTTCATCACCCATTAGCATTAAAAAAATGGAGCTACTTGTTTATTTACTCACAATTCCTGCCACTAGTCCCTTTAAGATTTTAAGATTTTTAATTTCACCACCTTAAAAACAGTTTAGGAAGACCACCACCACCCACCCAAAAGAGGCTGAAGAACAGATTATGAGGGCTTGACTTTCAGACTCAGGTTTCCTGATGATACTGTACATGTATGTAGAGTTTCCGTACAGTAGGATAGAAGGCAGAGCCTTCAGTTATTGAATCCCCTTCTGTGGAAGTGGCTCCCAGTTTGTGCTCAGAAGACTGACTGACTTTTAGATTAGACTTCAGGCTTTCCCACTTTGTACATCTGTCCTTATCGCGCTCTGTTAACTCTTCATGTTTCGTTACTATTGTGCTTTAATTTCTTTCTCCCTTTTTTCCACAGCTGGTGTTTCTGACCTGGGGCCTGGACAATGAGGCAGGATCAACATGTCCTGTGCCCGATGTTTTCAAGTGATCTAATTTGCCCTATAGAGAACTTGCAGTGCTACAATGCAGGTTATCGACTTAGTTAATACTCTTTTCTGATTCTGGATATGTATCCAATCATTTAAAATGTGTGGAGCTGATTGCAGATAATCAATAATAATCATTTAATCCTGTCAGGCTGAACATCAACACAGCTGCTTCAGTGGAAGTAGGATGGAAAGATGAGAAAAAGTATAGACTGGGTGTAAATCAATAAGCCGATCAGTATCACCGCCATTGGGAAATGGTTTATTATTGTACAATTTATTAAATGAGTGTGTTCCAGGTGTATTTTGAGGTATAAGAAAGATTAATTATTCTTAATTCTGTCAGATGTGACTCTGGCTGCTTGAAATCAACTGCACCAAATGAAGAACAAACATGTGAATCAAAAGAGTGGATTTATTGTAAATGTCCAAATTCATTTTCTGTCATCAAACCTTAAAAGGTTAATTAAAACATGTTTGTGTCACATTAGATGACAGGAAATCTTTCATTCTATTATTCAGTGATCCTGAAAACTAAACAGTATTAATGTTCTGCAGGAGCAGATTTTAATCAGTCCATTTGTCAGCGTTCCTCCGCATCCGTGGAGAAGACGAAGATCGGTACAAGTCAAACAACAATTTCTATGTATTATTTTTTATTCCATGAATGGGTCAGGGGGTATTTGTTGATCTTATCTCAGAGCCTAACCTGCTCCAGAGCTTTGAAAAGCTGCAAATAACAAACTCCAGCAAGCTGAAGCAATGTTGGGAGGAAAAGTGGGCCAAAAATCCTCCACAATGAGAAGGTTATGAGAAAATTATTATTTCTGCCACAGCTGCTGGATCATTGTGTGTTTTCTTTCACCAAATAATTTAATTATGTCTTAAGCATTTAGTAGTCGTTTTTATGATGATTTACCGGTATAGTATTTATCTTATTATTTGATCTTTGTCTTTTTCTTTTACCTTTTTTTCTCTCATGCTGTTTTTATCCTCAGTCTGTCCCTAATCCAACCAGCTGAGTCAGATAACAGCCTACTGGTTAAACTGGTGTTTTTTAAGATGGAGAAACATATCCTGGAACCAGTTTTGTAGAGTAAGATATAAGAAGGAGGAGAAAGGGAGATATTTCTGACTTCTTATGAAAGAGGAAGGACCCAGATCAGGTGACAGACCCCAGCCCCAGCATCAGCAGCCTGACAGCTCCCAACGTGAAGCTAGCCACACAAGGATCTAGTTCACCACCAGACAGAGAAACACCATCATTTCCTTCTTTGGAAATTGATTCTGACATCACCTGTCAATCACTGTCATCCTGACAACACCAACAATGGAGACATGATTGAAGGTAGTAGAAATCCAACTGAAAAGATTAAATTTAAGGATCACTTTCTTTTTCTTCCAACCTGGGCCTTAGGAGTTTATACGTGCATTTATTCACCGATAAAATTTCTGTATCACTTTGACTGCTTTGGAAAATATTTCGAGTTGCCCTTTGGCATACATCCATATAATGGAAGAGATGAGGCAGCCTATAAACGGCATTCTCTGCAACAAAACTGCTTCATTTCACCAATACTTTAAGTAGAAAGAACGAACAAATGAGTGCTGTCCCGTGAGTCCTGATATAGCTCTCCATTAGATATTCGGGGCTTTTTCTAACACTCTATAGGCCACGCGCACCCCCGATGCGCACTTCCCCAGTACAGCTTACAAATCCAGCTCGCTCTTTTTTTTTTTTTTAACCAAGTACCCCCTTCACAAGGGGTACTTGGTTAAAAAAGAACTCCAAGGGGGTCCCGAAAAGCTTTCACTGCTTAGAGAGATTAATTGTGAGATATTATTCAAACAGAGATGAGAAGGTGGATCAGCTTATGTTTTATTTTTTATTATTTTGCTTTGGCTACATTGTGGTTTTATCAAAGGACAGGACAAGAATCTTCCATAATTTATAATTTGTGGTGAGAACCTAGCTAATGACAGTTTAAAACCAGTCATGTTCCAGCAATGGGTGGCAAAGGGGGTCAACGGCTTTCTTGGTAGTTGCATAAAGGGGGTCCTCAGGGAAAATAGGTTGTGAACCGCTGCTGTAGATATCTGAAGGTTTACAGACGACTCCCCTGACTCTGTGGAGCTGAAGCGTCAGCTCACCACTGGGAGGACATTTCTGGCAATAACACTTGTTAAAGTTGAACGGTTTAGTCCTTTATAAAAGCCTTCTGAGTGATGGACTGTTACTGAGGTATACAAATCAGAAAACTCATCCATAAATCCTTTGATCAGACATTGTGACATCTGTCTCTTGGTTTACATGACAAGTCGGCCAAACTGAGATGAACTCGTTCTCCCAGCAGATACAGTCTTGTACAGAAAACGCTTGTATGTCTTTTTGTGTCTGCAGGCAACATGTTAATGGTGAACACTAATGAAGAGAAATGACCGCCTTAGCTTCAAGCACTCTGTAAGGCCTACACAAAGACATACACACTTCACATCAAGCTTGTCAGGCTGAATAGCTTCTCAGTGACATTTGAGGTTTTTTTTTTTTTTCCTGTGTGTGTCAAAGACACTAATCACTGCAGTGATGCTGCCACACAGTACAATAGGCTGTAGTGTGTGTGTGATGGTGGTCTGGTAATTCTTTCATGAACTAATGAGGTAAGCAACAACATGCCTCCAGCCATGCTGGAGACAGGGAGGATAGAGAGCTAAAGATAGTTGCTATTTGAGTTGTCAAACTTCAGTGAATCAGGGTCAAACAGAGTTAAACTCTGACTCTGGCTGGTGAGCTACTGATCAGTTATATTGTTTTTCGCTTCTTTCATTCATTATTTGCTTCATGACACACCGATCAATAACTACCACAGTTCCACCAAACTCAAAGACTTCATAAAGTCAGACTTTTTGTTGTAGTAGACACCCAAACTCTATGGTGATGCAGCATAAAGATGAACATGAAGCTGCATTTGAAGATTGAGTGGTGTTTGATGCTAATGAAAGATTTAAACCCAGCATTAAACAATTTTCATTTGTAAAGTAGCCTTGTTGTACACTACAAATACTCCTTTGGACACTATTTAGATTAATCATCTGCATATATCCATATAAAGGCAGTAAAGGGGGCAGAATGAATAGGCCTCTATATGAGGTACTATCTGCAGCAAACTTCCTTAATTTCAACAATACAGTGCAAAAACTCAAATCTTACCAAGTATATTTTTCTAATTTCTAATCAAAACATCTAATCACACTCAAAATAAGACAAAATTACCTAAAGAGAAACCATTCAGTGAGATAAAGGAACTTATAGGACAATGCATCTTATTTCAAGAAATATCTTCAAGAAAATGTTGCTTGTTCCATTAGCAGAATTTTTTTTGCTTATTACTAGCAAAAAAATAAATAAATGAATATATATATATATATATATATGTGTGTGTGTGTAATTTTTTTTGCTTGTAATAAGCAAAAAAACAAAAAAATCTGCCAATGGAACAAGCAAAATTTTAGAAATCAGAAAAATGTACTTGGTAAAATTTGAGGTTTTTGCAGTGTACATTTGTGTGCTTAGTTATGTTTAGGTAAAGAAAGGGATGGTAATGTCTGGACAGTAATGTTTGAGATGGTCAAACTTTTATTTTGGTTAGCATTTGTATCTTTTTGTGCATTGCTATTACCCCCTTGGCAAACTATACAGCATTAAGCTGCCCACTGTGGTGTCTTTATCGCGCTTGTCTAAGCAGTCTGCTATTTGTTTTCTAATTCCACTCACAATTAACATAGTGAGATCCCAAGGTATTTGCAACCCAAGGCTCTGTCAAGCAGGAGGCCCCCAGATCAGATGCCCAGCCAGCTCTCGGGCACAAAAGGGCAGAAACTCTCCTCTAAATTCTTTCCATATGTCTGACATCCTTACACTGCCAAGTCAAAGCCAAACACTTCTCTCTCTTTGTGCCTTGAAAATCTGTCCCAGCATCGTGTTTTTGTAATGTTTTGATCTAGTTAATTTTTTTTTTTTTAGCTTATCTTTATTATTATTTTCCATTGCATGTTTACATGTACACAATTATATCAGCTGGCCTGTCTGATGATTTATCAGATTTAAGCAATAAAGGCATTAGTAATAATTGAACAAATTTTTGTAACACTTTCCAGCTCTCTCTGGAGAACCTGTGGTGTTCCCAAGCCAGGATACTTGGAGATTTCTTCCAACTCATCATAGGTCTTTCCCAGGGTCTTGTTTGAGCTTTTAGTGTTTTGTAAAGCCTCAATTGGGAGATGAGCAGGAGGCATATTAACCAGATATCTCTCAGTGTGCCACTAGATGCTTGAGCTTCCCATTGGCTGTCCCTAAAGCTGAGCCCTGCCTTCCTCAGAAAGAAACTTCTTTCAGCTGCTTCTATCCTCATCCTTATTTTGTTGGTAAACACCCAAACATCAAGACCATAGGTGAAGGCTGGAGTGAAGATGGACTATTAAATTAAAGATTTGCTTTTCGACTCAGCCCTTCTTCTGGTGCTAATGTCCTCACAATTTCTGACAAAGCAACAATCATTCTGTTCATCTCTTGCTTCAGTGTACCATCACTTGTGAACAAGACCCAGAGACATTCCACTTGAGGTATGCACTTTATCCCTGAACTGGGGAAAAGACTTCACCCCTTTTTCATTAGAGATCAACTTCTTCAGATTTCAATGAGCTGATTTTCATCATGTAAACTGATCCAATGCCAGCTAAATCTCAAGGCCTAAAGAGGCCAACAGAACTATATCACGCACAAAAAGCAGAAACTTGAAGGCCTCCAAGCCAGACAAACCTCTCTGTGACAGCACCTTGAGAGCCCTGGTTTGGTCCAATACGCACCACAAATCAGCTTGTTGCACCAAGGATGCATTAGTTTTGGTTATACAGGGATCTAATAACTCTGCATTGATACCCCATACCCACATAGCATCCTCCTCAAAATCCCTCAGAAGACACAATCACAAACCTCCTTACAATCCACAAAATACAGATAGACTGGATGGTCAAACTTTCCTGACTCATATTAATGCCACTTTTTAAAAATGGGGACGACCACCCCAGTGTGTGATTCCATGGGCATTGTCCCAGACCTCCATGCAACATTCAAGAAACGTGTCAGCCAGACGGCTCCACAATGCCCAGCACATTCTTCATCTTGGGGTGAATCCAAGGATGGCTGGTAAAAGTGAGCTTGTAGGGCTAAGCTCTTCCTAGCTTTTTCAATAAAGATAAGGAAAATAAAGAATAAATTAACTGATAAAAGCTTTGAGCAAATTTATTTTGTAATTACTGAGCTACAGAGCCAAACCTGCACGAAAAACAAAATCTGTGAACATGGGCTACTGTAGTTATTTTCAGCCCAAGCAGAGCAACACAGTTTCACTTTACTTCGTGTTGACACAGGAGTGACAGGTAGTGTGGCACAAACCCTTCATTTGCAGCTCATGTGAGCTAAATCTGTGTCGTCTAACATCGGCAGATTTGGGTCAGTGACAGCCAATTTGACTTGGGAACGAGTTGTGTGTGTGTGTGAAACCAAACTTGTGTTGAAGACTGGCTAATGTCTAGCCTAGCTAAAAGATGGCTTTTAAACTCCATGAAGAGAAGAAATAAAGGACAGGAAAGAATGAACGCACTACTTTCTATTGAGCTGAACATAGTTCAGAAATCTCCTGACGTCAATGAGATGATGATCAACCCGTTTGTATCCCAGTAAATCAATTTGGTCCTATTCAGATTAGGTACATTGTGTCTATATTTTTCTCAAAACATACACATGTTTTGTTTCTCTTGCTTAACATCCATTATTTTTCATTGAGCCACTATTTTAAATTTGCCCTGATGTTTGGCTCAATGTGTTAAAAAGCAAGTTAGCAAAAGTCTGAGTTGACCCCATTTTTAAAAAATCTTTTTACTACCCTGTATGGTTGCAAGGATGTGTGTGTGTATGTTTATAAAGGGAATGGTATTTTCCATCAGTTCACCCTTCTGAACAATAGTGTTTTGTTAAAAAGGTCCTAATGCTAGTGTGATATTGAGTTCATATCTAGTATTTTACAATGGGATACTTTTTATGTTGAAATTTACTCAGTTGGTCTCTATAATGTATGTTAGTCCACCCACTCAACGTCACCACAAGCTGCCACTGGGTGAATCTCATCCATCCCTAATGCCCTGCCACCAGGATGCAATTTCATAACCGTTGGTATTCTGCCATGGTGTTTTCCCCTGATTCCTAAAGACTGTGTATTCAGGACGAACATCACCTATTGGTTTCTGAAGAGCTATAAGTGAAGCCACTTGGGCGGTTCTCACCATCACCATCATAGCCGGATCGCGTGGGTCGTCACTCCCAGAAAATACAACAATGGGCATAGAGAAGCAAATGATTGACAGCCTACGTCAAAAAATATGTACTATAAATGTACAAATCAAAGAACAAATTTGAATTGTACAAATTTTCTAGTGGATGCTTTTTGCATTCAGGTGCATTCAATAGTCTAAAAAAGAATGGTAAACCTAAAATAGTTTTTCAAACCAGGTACATGTTTATTTTCTGCAACATGTTTATTTTCTGGTGAACCCCCAGAGGCACCCGTCCACCCCATGCCGAGTGGGGGAGAGAGGGACAGGCAGAAGAGCAGTGGAAGAGCCAGAGCCCAAGGCCAACCATCCCCAGGCTGGACCAGCAGATCCCCCCAAGCGGCATGCAACAACCCCACACTCGTTTTCTCAATGAAGTTGGCCTTTTATACATGAGAGTCTATGGGGTTGACTCCCATTTGCTGCCAGCCCCTAGTGGATGAGGGGTGAACTGCAATTTTTCAGACTTCCAGGTTGGATACACTTTTCTCTCCAGAGGTATCTGCTTGTTGATTCTTTGCAGAATGATCTGTAGGCCGGATCATTAAAGCGCTCTTCCACCGGCCAACAATGTTCCCCCTTTGGATGAGCTGGCTTTACTGAATTCTTCCACAACCACAGTCATTTTTTCACCACCAAGCCAACTGATCTGGTCAGGCGTCCTTCTATAGCTTTACAGTTGCCCTCACTGTTGGCATCACCAATAGGTCCTCCATGTTCCTAAACCAGTTGGGGGGGGGGGGGGGGGGGGTCAGGATGGTAGCAGAATGAAGACTGACCCAACAGATTGACATTTTAACAAAGCAGCCCTGAATTGGAATAAGTTAGTAAAGACATGGTTGATGGTCGATTAACTGTGAGCCAGTTTAGAACTTTATTTGTTTAGAACAATTCAACAAAAGGGCATTTCAAAGTGATTTACACAGAACTCAATATATTAAAATAACATCTGCAGAAAAAAAAAGTTTACAAGAAGTGAAACAGAGTGAGAGAAAGTCATTCATTTAGGTCAGCTGAAGCAGTTTTATCAGTGAAATGGTAAACAGCAAGGAATATATATATATATACTGTATGCTTCCTATATCTATCTAACTATGTATATATATGTATATATATATATATATATATATATATATATATATATATAAAAACAGGATGTGTCCATTGGTGCACTACAGCAGGTTGTAGACCCTCATGAAATGAACTCTTGAGTAAACATGCTGTTATTGTTCTGCTTATGTGTCTTCTTCATAACCTTTCCAAAGCTGAGAGAAAACCATTCTGATGGACGCTATGAGAGCTGTTCTAGTCAACCACACATACACAAAGACATGGAACTGTGAGGCTATTAAGGGTCATTAGCATTTCTGGCAATGCCCAGTGCCATAAGGTCAGACTGCTAATTGTATTGGCCTAAAGATGAGACATTACAACACAGAGAGCCATACAGTAGCCTTATACACAGGGACAGAATGGATAATGTGATTGTGCTAATGGCTGGACATCAAACATAAAACATCACTGGAAAGTTGGGACCACCAAGCAAGAGACAGAAATTCAGAAAAAGAAAGGGGGAAAAAAAAGAAAGAAATACTCGGACACACAACAAAAAGTTGATAGAATTGCCAACTGATTGTCTGTCAGTGTCCAGCTTTCTAATAATTTCTGAAGATAACCTGCATTCATCCTTTGAAAAGCCATAAAGAAATGTAAAATTAGACTTATTCCCATTAACTAGGTCAGAGTGTCACCAGGCAGTGGCAATCTACATTACTTGGACTGTCAGTGTAATCCAGTAGGAGTAGTTGTCCTAACTGATAATCGGCCTGGAGATGGATGCAAATATCCACATCCACAAATGAAAGATGAATAGAGCTTTTCTTTAGAAATTACTTTAATCTCTAGGAATATCTGGGATTTATATAACATCTGTGAAGATGCTGGTCAGTCCCATGATCATTATTCTGTGGCAGCTCAGACTGGAAACATCTGGTGAGTCATGTCATTTTCATTTTTGTTGGGTCAGACATAACTAACAAAGTTGTCTCCGTTTCGCCACGCACATCAAATCTCCTGTGTAAAAGGCAAAACTCTCCCAAGGTAAACATATTTTGGTGCATCTTTTTAAACATTTCTGTAATCACAGACAGCAATGGAAACCAGTAACTGAATATCTCAGTCAACTGAGCTCTAACTGGAAACAGGAGAGAGGCCACAAGCTCAATGGGCCACCAGATACACCAGAGTTTAACACAAATCACTGTTCTCCTGCTTTGTTTGCACCAAGTCAGCAACTTTCTCTTCATCATGTTATTTAGTTAGGGATATTCAAATTTCGGTTATAATTTCAGGAAAATGTCAAATATTCACACCTTATTGATATTATATCATGAATGTTGGGCATTTAACTGAAATTAATTCCTCCATCTCAAACAAGTTATTGAGAGAAAAGCTAACAACAATGGTGGGTATACCACAACATAAAAATGACAATGCGTCAATAACTTGTCACGTGTTCAGCGTTGTCTTGGTCTGATGATGTCTAAATGTGAATGATGAAGAGGACTGTTAAGAAACAAGATGTCGTTAAACCAGAACATTTACAAGACAAGTCATGGTTTAGGGCAGTGGTTCTCAAACTTTTCTGCAGGGCCCCCTTTTCATTGGCAATTATCAATCACCCCCCCCCCCCCCCCCCCCCCCACCCCCATCTCGCCACTGGTACCACATGCACCCAAACATTTACCATGAGACGCATGAAAAAATATACTGCATTTGGGAGGGGAAAATGCCTTTTGTTGAGTCATTATCATTTGTTCATTAGTACTTTAAAAATATGCCCATTTTTTTGTTAGAAGTGCAAAAACTATACTTTTTAGCCTGGCTGGGCCCCCCCGACATAGCCCTGAGCCCCCCAGTTTGGGAACCACTGGTTTAGACAACACTTTTGTTTGTGCTTTTCAGTCATGTTTGAGGAGAACAGCATGTCCCTAACTTTTTCTGAGTAGTGTATGTACAAAATCTATTCATGTTCAACAACTGAAACAATTTAGTTACATTCAGTTAAGCTTTAAGCTTGTTACATACTCTGCGAGAAGTGAGAACTTTCTTCCACGAGAATAAAATTACGTCATTTTGTTCTCGTGGACGTGTCTTGCTGCTTGTTCTTGACCCCTCAGCTGAGCAGAACCTTCTTCTCGCGGAGCTCTGAGAAGTATTGCGGGGACACTTGAAGCAGAGATCATCACCTCCGCATCTCTGCAGATGTGAGGTTGAACAGATAGTTTTAAAAAACAGCTGATCTAGGTGGTGGGAAAGTACAACATTGTCAACAACACACGTAGCATTTAAATACACGGACACCACCACGTGTGAAAACCCCGTCCTGACATGGATGAAGTTTATTGTAAATGTATAATCACTGGGTGACCACCATGCCCCCCCCCCCCCGAGCGTGCCCAGTCGTAGAGCTTTTCGTGGAGTGTTTATTGACTTGATGAAAACAAACTCTTTTCTTGTTATTGCAGCCTCAAGGGCAAGAACAAAGTTCTCGCTTCTTGCGGAGTAACAAACTTTATTTATAAAGTGCCAATTCACAGCAATGTCATCTCAGAGTAGTTAAAGGAAAATTGTGTAACTTTTGGCCACCATAGGGGCACTAAACCTGTAACTTCCCAGAGGCCATAACCGCTTTTGCAAAATTAAACAGTCTCCATCCGTGTTTTGGAATCGCGTTTGCAGACTGAAGTCGTGGAGCCATAAAGCAAAGTGCTCCAGGTCACATGATCCAATGAGAGACGGATCCGCTCCTGCAAAGCTACAATGTCTGGTTTTTGAGGAGGGCAGCCCCCTCAGGGCACCACCATGCATCAAGTGATGTACTGACTCCAAAATAATTCACTATTACTTCCATTACACTAATGTTTGGGTCTAAAGTTACTCAGTATCCCTTTAAATGTTTGGCAGTTAGACTGATGCAAACCCAGACATGAAATAAAACAGTTGTTGTGTTGAACTTGCTTGTTAACCCAGTCAGCTGATTTATGCTAACTGATTCTGAAGGGGCTCATTTACGACTGGAGCAAACAGAGATGTCTTCAACAACAATATATTAATAGACAGATAAGCTACAGCTGCAAAGAAATGGTTTGATGCTTCTTTTTTTTTTTTGTTTGGCTAAAACAGGAGGAAATAATTGCTGCAACCATGAACTGCAGGAAGTCAGAGGATGAAAAGCTTCCTTTATTCCTTCCTTTCTTTGCTCAATAGAAAGAAGAATCAGGATTCAACAAGGTATAATATATGGATGGACCAGAAACCAGTCTGCTGTACTGGAAGTAGCGTGTAGTACAGTAGAAGTCAGCCAGATCTTAACTTGCTAGAGATGCAGGAGACTAATCTGTCAATGAAGAAGCTGAATATTTAAAGAACCAGTAGAGCTTTTAGGCTTTACTTTTGATCTTTGCTTTTATTTGAACTCATTTTATTAATTTTCATCGAATACTGGGGAACTGGATTTAATGTTAAAATACGTATGTTCATTCTAGAAACTGAAGTCTTCAGAGCTTTTCTCCCCTGATGGCGCAGGAACCCAAACAAACCATATTACTTTACTGGTCCACTTCAGAAGCCAAGCTAATGCACATCACTCAGCAGAGTGCTACTGTCAGCTGCAAGGCAGCTGTTTCCCTGGAATGACGACAGTTTGAACCCAACTTAATCTGGCTTTGACTGGCCTGTATGCGCCGCTTTCATTGACTGGGTTGGCTTGGGGTCATCAGTCAGAAATTATTTAAGGCAGTTAATGTTCACAAACTTAAAAGAATTTCATGGAGATGGAAGTACCAGACAGCTGAGACATTAGCGAGGCTAGTTTCTCAGTGTCTTGCAAGAAAAAAACTTTGGCCCAAAACCAACCTTGTCGTGCCCTCAAAGTTTTATTCCGCTCCATGAAATAAACCCCTGTGAGGATGAGCTCAATGCTTTATGAATGTTATTAAGCATAAAAATTGCCAGTTGCATAAAAAAGTCAATAAGCCGAAGGTTTACTGAATTGTTAAATGAAACAGATTAACCGAAAAGTTTACATAAACATTGAATGTAGAATATGTAGTGACATCATCTGTGTCTAGGTTATAGCTGGAACGGCAAAAAAATTATTCCAGCTGTTGGGTTGCCAGGCTTGCTGCCGATACGACAAGTGACCAATCGCCTGCTCTATCTATGTCCAACAAGTATTGCAGCTAATGTTAGCATGCAAATTAGCTTACCGATCCAGGAGAAAAGTTGCCATTTCCAGGTTTTTGATGCTGTCAGGAAAATTTGTATGTGGGTCCATCTAGTATAAGCTTCACCTAAATTTAGGCAACATCTATATTAAATGGTTAATGTTAACTCCCTTTATAATCTGCATCCGTTGTTAATGAATCATTTAAGACTCAACGCAAGCAAAATATTGAGCGTTCATTTGCACATACTGAGCATGCACCAAATCACGAGCAGACACATGCGTATTAAATCACCATGTAAATAGGAAGTTCATTTCTTGCATAAGTAATGCTGCGCAGAGAAAACAAGATTTTTTTTTGTTTGTTTGGAGTGACGAAGAGGTGGGATTGTTGCTAAGAGTAATAAATGACTAGAAAACGTTCATGGTCGAACAAAAGGTCGACTGGGGGTCGAGCTGTTTAGGCTACTTTCCCGCCGCAGACTGATAGTTAACTCCTAGCAGTCTGCGCTGGGTTTTGTTGTCACTTCCTTTCATTAAATGGTTAAGTTATCCATACTAGGCTGCTTACCCAATGGGGGGGTTGCATTGGCTTGTACATAACACCATTGTCCAACCTGTTAAAATTTATCTTTGATTTATTTTCAGGCTACATACTGTATAATTTTTAAAGGAAATGCTGTACTTTAATTCTGCACCCCTCTAAACGCCTTGTGGAGGGATTATTTTTGAAAAAAATATAGCTTTTAATTGAAATGTTCTAAATTCAACTTTTTTTCAATATTTTTTATTGATTTTTAAATTTTCATGCACATGCAATGTGTATATCCAACCCTTAAGTTTTGGTTTGGTGAAGTATAAACCTTAAACTAGCAGAGTCAGATGTTCAGGCTTGTTGCGAGTATTTCCTCCTCAAGCAGAGATCCTTTAATGTCTGCACAAGATGTCTCACATATTCCATCAGTCTGTGGTGGAGAGTTCATTCTGCTTTGAAGCATCAGCTGGGGAGGCAGAAGCTGAACCAGAGACTGTACAAACTGAAACTGAACAAATCTGTTAATTCTTCCGGTCCATCTTTGGTGATATAAATCTGCTGAAATCATCCAACCTGTGACTTTACGTCTTCACTTTCTAATAAAAGACTTATAAGTTAAGAGTGCACCCTGTCCTCCCTGCACCATAACACCACTGACAGTCAGAACCAGTTCACTGCTGTACCAGGAATGACAAAAACTAAGGTTCAACCTTTCCTGTCAGACCATTGTTTAAACACATTTGTAAAACTAAGCCACTTACATTTCCTGCCAATGGAGAAGAGCAAAATAGAATAGATTGATTTCTTCGTGGTTAACACAGTGTTTATAATTCTTGTTCCAGAAGCAATTTTTTCAATAAACAACCTGACATGATTTATTGGAGAACTTCACCACAGCAACTTAACTTTTCTCTCCCTGTATCTGGCCAGCACAAATCTGCTAATGGGAGGATAAAATAAAGATTATTTCTAACAATTTTAGCACAGCAGGTGTCTAATAACTTTATAAACCAGAATGATAGTTAAGAGATACTCTTATTTTCTTCGTACTTCCTTTTGTAACATTCACTAGTCTTTTTGTCTTTCTTTCCTCTTCAGGTAAATTTTATTCCAAAAAGAATAAATAAATCTATTTCTCTAAAACCTTTGTTTATGTGGCACAGACCAATCATCTGGAACAATGACTCTCCCACCTATCCGAACATGCATTTGAACACACTCTATCTGTAGCACCGCTTTAAAAATAGCTTCCTGTGGTTTCAGGGGAATGTAAACAGAAGGAAGCAAGGAGATAGAAAAAGAAAAAAAAGGGGGGGGGGGGGGGGGGGGGTCCAAATGAACTGAGGCTTACTGAGGCTAGATATCCAATGGGTAACTCAGTTTAAAAATGATCCCTGTTCGTGTTGCTCCCACTTGACTGAAATGTTTATGTTATTGAAATATATTTAAACTATTATCTATCATTTAAAATGCACTAACAAAGCTAAAGCTGTGCATATTTCTAAACTAAATGAGATTAATATGTTCAGGGACAGAATCCTAAATACAGTGGTGTGACAAGTTAATGGGCAAATGTATGATGCCAATAAAATGTCAACAGGGCAACAAGACAATATACCTTCATGTCTCTATCTATTCATCTGTCTCTATGGGCATGTATAGATTTATGTGTAAGTGTGTCCAAACTTTTGACTTGTAGTGTCTGATATAAGCAATGAGTTCGGAATAGAAGCCCGGTGACTGTGTAGCTCCTATTTTAGAAAAACGGTTTGAGCAAGATACACACCCTGAAACCACGCCTCCAGAGCGCAGGAGCGTGTGCGCCGACAAGCGAAGATAACCGATACCAGGGTGAGTTTGATAGACAACGGCCCATCAATAAGCACGGGCCATTCAAGACAACTGAATTAGGTTTTTTTCGGTCCTGATCGTTCAACAGGTGACTAAAGTTTTTGATTTTTGTGTCAGAGCGTTTAATTGATTGTCTGCAATTGGGGTGTGAAGGAGATTTTAAGCAATATAGTAAAAAAAAAATGCTCCTGGAAAACATCATCCACCCTGCCTTTAAGGCTGCACGATATTAGGAAAACTTGCGAGAAACGATAACACTGTTAAGACTTTTGATGACGATACAATTCATTATAAATAAGTTACTTGGATTATGCAGTATTTCAGACACCATCACTATTGAGATATCAGGAAACAAACAAATAAGATTACTTCCATAACAACATTGTTTCATCAGAAAAGTCCAAATCTAAAGCTCCGACTGGAAAAATATCAGGTTACTTCCTTGAAATATATGCAAACATAGACACTATTAGATATTGCTGTTTAGGCCATTGTTGCGATATGTGTATTGTGTGGGCAAATATTGAAATGATAATAAATTTGCAATATATTATGCAGCCCTACCGTTTGTACCAGGCAGCATCCTCATCAGATGCTCATACAATCTCAGCTTGTTACCCCCTTCATCCACTGCCTCCGCTCCGGTCCGGTCTGCACAATCAGTGGTGGAAAAAGTACTCAACTCCAGTACTTGAGTCAAAGTGTTGCTACTCGTGGTTAAATCTTACTCAACTACAAGTAAAAGTTATTCTAGTCAAAATTTTTCTCTTGTGTGACTTGGGAATTACGGGCAAATTGGGCAAAGTGTGTAGACCTTGAGTTCAATGTGCCATATATATACATACACCCTACAAAGGGCTATTTTACTGTAGGTACTCGTCAGAGCCTGTCAAAACTTAAGCAAGCTGTCACCTGAAAACATGGATGAAGAAACGCTAATTTTGCCTGCTTTGTGGCCTAACAGAGAGGGGGCTAGCGGACTCCTGCGGAGTTAGTGTACAAGGGGTTTTTCAGCCTGCTGGAAAGACGGACTGGAGCCGAGCAGAAGCAGTGGACAGGAGGTGTTATACGGTTTATTCCCACCAAGTTAGTTCGTGGGACTCAGTTAAATTGGGCAGGAATTAAAAGACTGCTTCAGAGTGCACAAACTATGTAAGACACTCTGTAGCCTACGTAGTCCGAGCACTTAGGGCACAGTCTCATGCGTTTCCTCAAATGAACTACACTTGAACGATCTGGATTCTCCCAGCAGGGGTCCGACAACTCTACGAGGTCTCATGGTTGTTTTCTGAAACGTTCTGAGGGCGAAACCGTCGTCATCATGCCGTGACGCAAGTAGATAGAGATGGCAAAACTCCAGTCCAGCTGGTGGCGTCACCACCTGTTAGAGTGCAATGTCTGTCACTCATAGACAATCTATGCACGTACATGCGTCAAGCATGCTGACCCAGAGAGAGCCAGCATGACGTTCCGAGAAACGTGTCTACTTCGGGAGCACCAGAGAGAGGATCTCTGGCAGCGGCTGTTATCTCTCGCCGAGAGCCCCCCCTTACGTCAAGTGTTTCGGACTTTACAGTCGTGCAGACGGCCTCTTCCAACCATTCCATTCTGACAACTGTTGCGGACTTTTGGTGCAGTCGCATGGCGCAAAAAATACGGATCTAATCCTTTTTCTGGACTTGGGAACGTTTAATCGTGGCAAAAGTGTCCATGTGACCCGACCCTTGGAAGTGCATTGACTTCAGAATGAGACCACTTCTGACCCAACCAGTGTTACCAGATTGGGCAGTTTTTTGCCCAGTTAGGTTTCTTTTGAACACCTTGGGCTGGAAAAAATAGCATTGAGTGGGTTGACAAAATTTGGGCTACTTTTTACAAAATTTTTGAATTTTTAGAAAATATTCTGGAGAAAAAATGTGCAAAATAGCTGCCATTGTTTGGCAAAAAAAATGAATAAATAAAATAAAAATGTACACGGTACAAAAAACTGCTGTGTCTTTGCACTTCTATTATTAGTTCATTTCTCTTGAAATGAAGATAATGAGTTAAACTTGGCATCATCAATCAGTGATAGTCATTGGTTAAATGTGAAATGATAGTGAAATGTGACTATAGTGAAATGATAGTCACTTGTAAGCCTCCCATAAGGGAGGAGTATGGGGGGATATACTCCCATATGGGGGGAGCACAGTGGCCAACATTGCGGGCTGGGGTGCAGCAGACCCAGGTTCAAGTCCCCGACACAACACTCAGGTGAACCACTGTGGACCCCCGAGCAAGGTCCTTAACCCCCCCCCCCCACCAACAGCTCCCTGGGCTGCCCTAAGTAGTAGACCACTGCTCTCAGGTTCAACCTGAGATGGGTTAAATGCAGTGAACAAATTTCCTAATTGGCACACTAATTGGGATAAATAAAGTATATCTTTTTTATAAAGGGTTAAGAGGTCAACCGAGCCACAGTGAAAGTTTCCACACTGAAACGGGCTTCCTGTTTAGAGACAACATCATGCCAAAGTGGGGGAAATAAAAAATACAGAAAGGAAAGGAAGTGTGGTGGCGCGCTCTGGCATGAGCAAATATCGGTGGACATCAGCCACTTTCAAACCTCCCCTGTAAATATTTGGGAGATTTGATTCCTCCATTTATTAGCCTGCTTACCAAGCTTTACTGTCTGACTGTTCATTTTCAAGATTAGTCAGTGCAAGAAAAGGCAGTTGATAGTTGCTCATAGGTAAGATCACTGTTTTTTTCTATATACTCCTTGTGATTGACTTAATAGATGTGGCTATTAATTAGCTAATCAGGGAGCCTTCTCGTGTTGCCCTTTTTGTTGTTTATTTAGTGCAGGTGTAAGCCAAAGATGTGTTCTTTATTACCCCTGCAATAGCCTTACAGTTTTAACATGAGTTTCTAGAGAGGTTGAGATTCAGGATGGATTTTATTGAGGTGGGCGAGTTTTACATTGTGTCTGGGCTGGAAACTGTCAGTCAGATCTGGCAACCCTGGATCCAACTGCATCAGTGTGAATCAACCCTCCATGGAGCAGCAGCAATCGTCAAATTCCTCATCAGTAGCTTGAGTTTCTTTCCCCATTCCTGAGGTTGAGCCCTGCCAGCATCTGAAGGAGCCTCTGTATCTCCTCCAAGGTGATGGATGTAACTTCCTCATTTCCTGGATTCTGCCTCTTCACTGGAAAGCATGCATGCTGGATTAAGGAGATCCACCAACCGGCAGGCTCTGTATCTCTTTTTTGAGTGCTTACCCAGAACCTGTCTGAGGCCAAATGAAAGTCCTTCTCCATGCCTTCAGTAAACTCCTGTGCTTTTGCTTTCACAAACACAAACTTCTAGCCTGTCAACTGCTTCAGGGCACCTCAGAGGAGCTTGATGGCTTCCTTCACCACTGGAATCCCTGAGCAGGTTCCCCAGGTACCACTCAGAGAAAGAAATATCTAATTTTGACTTTAGCATTACAAAGACTTGTCATTGGGGTGGCACCCTCAAAGGAACTGTATTTATACCCTCACTAGCAGGGATTTTTTTAAAATGTTGTAACCTTGTAGTTTGTACCTTGCCCAATCTTGAACCTCTGGTGGATGTCTTGTATCTGAATTAAAAAGTGAAACATGTCTGTCTCTCACCACAGATCACACACATCAAACGCAACATGGAACGTTTAAGGAAAAATTAATATCTCTAGCATAGGAGTATGCACTATGGACTACACCGAAAAATAAATGTACATTTCGGCTGCTCAGTAAATTACATAGTTACCTTGAAGTTCAGTAACCGTATGAACTTTCTGGGTGCATTAAGCTCCATTTCCATCAGCAGGTCCAGGCCGGACAAGATGGTTATAGTACAGTAAATCCTGATCTCTGTACCGTTTCCACAGCAACCGTACCAATAGGCGGCAAATCAGTTGGATAGGGACAACTGCGTCAGGTACATAATAGCATGATGTCATAGCAATGCAACACCGGCCTTGAATTAAACAAAGAAGAGCGCGACACAGAAACGAAGGATGAGAACGGCTGACATTCAGCAGTTTGTATTATTTCTTTTTGTCATGTGGCTTTAAATAAGAACAACAAAAAAACAAATTAACCATATACTGCAGGGGTGTCCAGCTCCGGTCCTCAAGGGCCACAATCCTGCAGGTTTTCTATGTCTCCCTTTTCCAACACACACGTGACTCAAATTCATAGGCTTTCAGATCCATTTAATGTGAGTCAGCTGTGCTGGTGCAAGGAGGCTTGGAAAACCGTCAGGACAGCCGCCTTTGAGGACCGACTTTGGACACCACTGATATACTGTATATAAACATTGCACTGGCGCTACTTTGTTCTTGGTACCGAGTTGCACGGGAAGAGATGAGTTTTTCAACCAATCAGTGGATTGTAATGTGTCAAGCTCCACCATTATGAATTGGGTCAGTAGGACTGGTATCCTTACGGATGAGTTGGTTTTAGGGTACCCTTCCCTGTTTATGCTTGTGGAAATTGGGCTGCATGATATTAGGAAAACTTGCAATAAGTGATGACACTGTTGAGACTTGTGCTGACGATATGATTTGCGATAAACAAGATACTTGGATATGCAGTGTCTTTCAGACACCATAGTTGGTAGCTTACTTAGATAACAGGAAACAAACAAATAAGATTATTTCCATGACAACATTGTTTCATTAGAAAAGTCCACTTGATTGGCCACTGATACACACAGTGCCAGAACGTACAACTCCAACTGGAAAAATATCAGGATACTTTATATGCATATACATTAATAGATGTTGCCATTTAGGCCATCTTTGCAACATGTGTATTGTGTGAGTTAATATTGGGATGACTATAAATTTGCGATATATTGAGCAGCCCTATGTGGAAATGCAAAAAAATGTGAACCAACCCATCCCGACCCAACCCTGCTGGTGGAAACACAGCTTAGGTCCAGATTGGGCCTTCAGGTACAGAAATTTACTCTTATGTACCTAATTTTCTGATAGGTGCAGGACAGGCAATCATGACCTTCACAACACAGCTGCATCAGTAATGGAGGCTCTGAACATGGCCTATTCTTACTTTATGTCCCCAATGTGGAGACAAGTCCACCTGCCATTGAGAATTAGCAAAACCAGGCTACCGGCTTCACCTGCTGCCCAGTTCATACTACATTTAATCAGAGCTGTCCCTCCTGCAGGTGGTAAGCTGACTAGCTGGTTTGGGCTGGACCCAGCAGGTCTCAGATGCCCAGGTTGGATTACAAGGTGCTCACCTGGTGAGATATGCAGCATCCCCATTGTATAAATGAATGAGGGTCCTGTGTTTCTCCTTGCAGTGCCGTCTTATGTCTGAATGCAGCCTTGCTCTGCTAGTGTTTGGAGTATGTTTTTGGCTCTCGTTCTGGAAAATCTGCTGCGTAACATAAACATGTTGAAGTGCTTTGGAATCAGCTTTATGTTGAACATCAGCACATTCATCAGGAAAACAGCCAGAGTTTATTTAAATAAGTGAAAGAATATAGACAATTTGAAAAGCCCAGATGTGACTGAGGAATCAGGAATATTACTCACTACTTGTACATTTGCTTATCTAACCAGTGGTCAGAATACATACATGATCTAGATAAATGTAGATTAAAAGATTAATGCTTCAATTATGAGTCCAAACTCAGCTCTGATTGATCTAAGCAATTTTTCTAATTTTATTTATTTATTTTAAAATTTATTCCACTAGGACAATACACTAAGTATGATTAAAAATAAATACAGCAGCAGTCATTTATGTTGGATTCTAGCTAATCTGCATCCTTGTGCCTCGTCAGGGACAAAACTGCATGCATGCAATAAAAACATACTTTAAAAAAAGGACATAACCAGAATATCATTCTCATTCTTATCTTCTTATTCTTGTTGTTGTTTATGTGCTGGTTGGGTAAGAAGATTTTTTAAGGGTGCATTCATACCAGACTCGGTATAATTGGGGACTCGGTTTAGTTGGAGCAGAGGTGGGCAACTGTGGTCCTCGAGGGCCGGCATCCTGCAGATGTGACTTATGCAGAGCTTGATGTCAAGCTCTGCATAAGTCCTAAGGTGTGATCAGGGCAGCCAAGATGCTTTCACAGACATGTCGCTAAAATCAAGTATATTCCAGCCCTAGTAAAGAGGTGTCTGCTTCCTGAACACCAACTGGGACCTGGTTCTACAGAGAGCGGTCCGATAACTGAAGGTCCTGCTTCCTGAGAACAAACTGTAATGTATTTACAAAGAGCCAATGAAGAGAAGATAAAACATGGAGAAACAGGGATGCACAATAACCATTTTTTTAAAACGATACAATAACCGATAAATTTCAGCTCCGAAAGGCTGATACTGATAACCAATACCGATAACACACATACATATTTAATTATACCAAATCAAACTTTCCAACTGTTAGGGGGTGGGAAAAAAATATTGACACACTGAAATACTGTGATATTTTCATATGCCGATTTCATATTGATATTTAGAAACGTGGTGTTGATGTATTTTACCAACGAAATCTCACGAGACTTCATCGTTCTGTTACAAAATCTCGCAAGATTTCATGAAAACTTGTGAGATTTTGATAGTAATATAGCCCGCCACCACGGTTTTGAATATTAATATGATATTGGCGTATAAAAATATCGCAATATTTCAGTGTATCGATATCTTTTTCCCACCCCTGACAACTGTATGGGGTAACTCGACTCTAAAATAAAAAGATAAAGCGGTTTGGAAGCAGATTGGAGCCTGCCCTGTGAAATAGCTGCTTTTTTTTCCCCTAAAGTGGGATTTTCAACTTCTGCATGTCCGATCTTTAAAATTTCAACTGTATGGGGTATAAGTTATCCGGGTAAGTCGTCATGATATCGGACTTGTCGGAATGACATAATAATTTCCTGTTCGTGGCCCAATAATTGATGTGCATCCCTATGGAGGGAGGGATGGACGGATCATTTTGCACTTTTAACCAACAAAGTGAGAACATTTTTGGAACGTAAGGACATTTAAGCTGGTTCTCACTAGCCTGGTACACCAGCCTGACAATCGCCATGTATGAGATACGCATCAAGTCAGTCTGGACTCCCTCAGTTTGAGACTGATTTCCAACTCGAGACGAGAGGCGGCACGAACAGGAACAAATTGAAAAGCGAACCAATCAGAGAAACATGAAACACGAAAGTCCTCAGAACAGAGCAGCAAGTTGTTGTGGTTTTAAGGACATATACAGCTCATTTTAGACATCAGAAAGGGCATTGTTATATCATCGCTCTTCTGCGGCCGCCCTTCTGACTGTTTAGTCGCCGAAAAGACGTGTTGTAAAGTACCGCCTCCTGCACTGTGATTGGTCTGGTCAATTTTTCACCGTAGTGGAAATTACTTCCCAATGAAAGGAATCCAGACTGACTTGCTTTGTATCTCATACATGGTGTTGGTCAGGCTGGTGTGCCAGACTAAAGTTCTCACAAAAAAAGGGTTTTTACAAAGAAAAACACATTTTTGAGGGTCAAGATTTGGTTTTAGAAAATATGTTACAGTTGGTTAGGGTTGGGACAAGGGCTACATTTAGGCAATCAATTATGATGGTTAGGGTTAGGGGCTAGGGAATCCATAATGTCAATGAATGTCCTTACAAAGATAGAAGTACAAGGCTGTGTGTGTGTGTGTGTGTGTGTGTGAGAGAGAGAGGGGGGGGGCAGAGAGGGAGAGAGTGAGCGAGGGAGAGAGATTGGGAGTCTGACCGACTGACCTACAGTCTAATTATATGTCATTATCAGGAGACACAAACTGATCTAAATTACTACAACAACTCCCATTCACATAGATGGATTACACAGAGCAGCAGTCCAACACATGCGTGCACACACACACACACACACACACGCACACAATGCAGCCACCCTTTCAGCACTTAAACAAACATAAATCATACGCCTTCTTCACAGAGAATTCCTCCATAGATCAGATGACCCACATTCTCTCCTCCAGTCTTTCTAAAATCAAGAGAAATTCGTGCAGAGCTAAAAATAAAAAGAAAAATGTCAAATCTTGAGTTCTGCCAACATGTGGTTGAGTTTTGCTCAGGTTTCAACCCATTCTTTGATCTAGTTAAACTTTATTATCTACAGCTTTAAACCTCCGTTTGTTATACCTGTCTAATAGAAATAATGAGAGGAAATTAACTAATGGTTAAGGCCACTTGAAGTTTGTAATTTTATAAAGCAAAGTTACACTTCTAGCGGTAAATAAACATAATCTGTCAGCTGGGGAAACATTTTCTTGTTTCCTTTTTGAATCTTCAGACTCATGACAGCTGGACAATCTGATCCCACCATCACTGTTATCTCTCTCTGATTCACATTCCCACAGATCTGTGAAGAAAAGCCAGGGTACTGTGAAATAAAATAAAATAAAATAAAAGCAGAATTTAATAGTTTCCAATATTTAATTCACTATATCCAATATTACAGAAAACATGCTGAATTTTGAAAGTATGGCCCTTTAATACAACACAAAACTGAAAAAAGTATGGACCCTGGAATTCAAATGAAGGCCATGTCCACACGACAAGAAACAAGATGTGGTGTATTCACTTAAGTTTTGTTTGGGTTTTTTTTGTGGGGGGGGGGGGGGTCCTTGTCCTTTTAAAAAAGGACCAAAAAGTCCTACAAGTTTCACGGCCAGAACCATGGGAGCTGCCATGTCTGCTAGTTTCTGCTAAGAACTTTCAGTATTTTACACCAAGGACACAAGCTTTGTGACAGGAATCATTCAGACACTGGTTTGGTTGAACATCCACCTTCATGTGATACGCTACGGTACAACATGGTACCACGACACGATACGATGCGATACTATGCGATACAATATGATGCAATACGATACGATGCGATACGATGCGATACGATACGATAGATACGATATCGCTATGATGGGATGATCGCTACGATGCGATTTCGATGCGATCCACTTTTATTGTCAGACGTGTCTGAAATTTGTCTTGGATCATGTCAGCCAGATGCCTACAAGAGACAATAAACAACAAATGATATTAAACTATATAGTTTCACACAGGAAAACAACTTAACAGTTCACACATGAAATCATTTCCATTATTCTATCACTGCTGCTTTCCTTCTGAGAGCTCACCCACACACAGGATGGACTACACTTCTACTGGGTTCTTCATAGTTCTAAGTTCAGTTGTAAAATTGATGAATGAAAGAATTTTTCAGTTTAACTTTATCGAACTTTGGAACCAGGTTTCGTCTTCTGGATGGTAGGAGCTCATACTCCACATGGTTTGGGTTGGATGTTTTTTTTTTTTTTTTTGCCAGTCTCAGAATATTTTTCTAATAAGATGCTTCATAAAGTTGATGTAAAGAGCATTGACAGCTGTCAGTTAAATAGATAGAAATTCACTAAAGCGGTTCTATGTAAATCATGACATTGATTTTTAATTGTGGTTCAACAGAAATATTAAAAACAAACAAAAAATTTAACAACCATGATGGGACCCCGAAACTAATATTTTGTTGTGCAACCCTTTGAGGCAATCACTGTAATCAAGTATTTCCTCTAACTTTCAGGCTGTGTCTCAAACCGCGCACTTGAGCACTTCAAACACTCTTTTTGAGTGTGTAGTGCACTCATGGTGTCATTTAAAGGGATAAATACTTTTTTTTTTATGACTTCCTTTCTCCCCTTTCCTCGTCCCCCCCCCTCTCCCTTGTTATTTAATTATTTTCCCCTCTTTTTTTTTTGTTTTTTCGTTTGTTTTTCTAACAAAACCCAAAATGTCGAAAAAAGGAAATTTTCTTTTTCCCTCCTCTCTTCTTCCGTTTTTCCTGGTTTCGTTTTTTTTCTTTTCTTCCCTAATTCTTTACAACAATTCAGTGCACTGAAAGTACCAGGATGTTGCCCTAAAACAGCCAAAAATGAAGTGCAAAATGAAGCACATTTCTCGCACTAAACGGACGCCATCTTGCTGACCTAGAGGAAGATGCGGGACTTTTGAACTGCTTTCAGAGCTGAATAATGGCGGTGGCGACCCCTGCACCATCGGAGGTGATATTGTACTGATTTAAGTAACATTTATGAAAAGATTTAGACATAATTACTAATTTTTATTGTGGCATGCTACCAAGCTGTTCACTCCCTGATGACAGTTATGATCTGGTCATGTGTTTGAGGCCGCGGTTATACCGGCTCAGTAGAGTTAGGTCACGTTAGCGGGCAATGCTAGTCCGCTACTTCCTGTAAGTGCAGTGCTCTGTTTGGGTCAGTATTTAGCGGCAATAGTGTGCACTACAGACGAAGTACACAGTGCGCACTACGCACTGAATTCAAGTGCACTCTGGGAAGTGTGCGGTTTGAGACAATGCTTCATTCAGACATCTGCACCTGTTGACAGGTATTTCACGGTGCAAGGTGTTCTTATTTGTCAGTTTGTTTGTTTTTGTTATTCTCATGTACTGAAAGGTTTGAGAATCTAACCAGCACTGCTTCATTGAGCTAGCCCTCAACAACTCATATGATCACTGAAAGTAGGACATCCATAGCAAATTCAGCAAAACAACAATTCCACAATTAAAAAATGTGTACAGACAAATAGTCAGAAAATTATTCAGGCTTGAAACTGACGCATAAAAAAGTCCTCCATGACAAAATATTGTGATGTACTTACACAGAAATTTAAGTGGAACTAAAAGATACAAGGTGTATTTAACATTTGTAAGGCTGTGATATCTGTTTCCTGTTTGATTTGATTTTTTCCTTTTTTAAGATTCATTATTTTACATTTTCACTGTTGTAGACGTTTTTTTTCCCGCAGAAGATGTCATTTGGAGGCAGTTTTTCATTTTACCGAACCATCTGCAACAGAAAAACATTGTTAGTTTTACCTTAAACACACACAAGCACCACATTAATCTGGAGCCGACAGCAATCATCCGGTGGAGTTACATGGATGATTACAGAAAACCATTTTGGGCCAATGCTGCAGATGGAAAGGAATAAATCTCATCATAAATCTTTCCAATCTTCATGATCAATCTTACATTTTGATTATAAAACAACACCTCATGCTGCAGATGCTGAGTCCCAGCGAGCTGAGATGAATTCCGACCTGCTGTACTGGGTGTAATATCTGTATTCTGGACCGCTGCACATTAAAACTAAGTTTCAGATGAGCATTGAAAATAAGTCACAGCAAGGAATAAATGTATCCTAATGTAGTTTTAACATCAAACCGCACTGATTTCCTTCACCTTAAACACTGCAAGGACCGTTTTGCATGTTAAATCAACACAGTGAGGACTTTTTGGTCGGTCCTCACTAAAGAAACCCAAAGAAAAACGCCTTTTTGATGGTCAAGATTTGGTTTTAGAGTTTAGGTCACAGTTAGGCTAGGGTTAGGGTTAGGGTTAAGTTTGGGCGTAGGGATGCATGATGTCAATGACTGTCCTCACAAAGATAGAAGTACAAGGATTTGTGTGTGTGTGAAATGAAAGAGGTCAAAATAAAAACCATAAATACAGAAAAAGGAAGTAATGAACAACAGAGTACCACCACCCTCTTCCTTGCCCCCCCTCCATCTTCCCCAGGGCTTCCCTCGCTGTCTCAGCTGGACTAAAATCCATCTGCATGTTTTAGCATTTTGCTGCCACGTGGTGGCAGTCTCAGAAATGTCTGTGGGATCAGACCAGTGCAGACTGGTAAACACATCCTTTGTGTCGCCTGTTTCTTCTTCATGCTGACTGACATTTTCATGCTGCTGTTTACTGCTGCTGCAGGAATAACGGGAAAACTGCAGCTGCTGCTCTCTGTGGTTGGAAGTGGAGAAAACAGGGAATCACAGGTGGAGTTAAACATGAGACCCCGCTGTTCAATCACAGCAAATATGTATGTGATGTCGTTATCATGGGGACATATGGGATGTTTTTACTGCTTTGTATCGGCACAACTGGGTGCCTGACACAAGAATGGAGCCATCAGGGGCGATGCTAGAGAAATTCTGTTGGGGGGCACAGGCTGGGAAGAGGGTGGCACATGAAAACAATGTATGCAACCTTTAAAAAACTTTTTTAGGAAACAATTAACTGTTTATCAACTGAAGTTGTAATCTAATAACGTATTTTAAAAGGTAAGGCAAAATACTGTATGTAAAAGTTCATGGAGTCCCCCAGCTACATAGCAATTTTTGTCACAGGACAATTGTACTCGTTTGTTCGTTCATTCTACTTAAAGCATTGATGTGATGAAGGAGTTTTTGCTGCAGATAATGCCTTACAGAGAGGCTGCCTGTCTCTCCCGTTATATGGATGTACTCCCAAGTGTGACTCAATGTAATATCTTCCAAAAGAGTCAAAGTGATGCAGAAATTTTTACTGGTGAGTAAATGCACGTATAAACTCCTAGAAATAAGGTCCAGGTTGAAAAAAAGGAAAGTTATTCTTTAACTGGAGTTGTCACAGCTGCTGTCAGAATGGTAGCGGATGCTGCCACTTTGAGAATTATAAATACATTGCTGCTTCTTGAATGGTTTATAAAACATGCTACCATGCACTGTCAGGATATTTACATCCTGAATGTGCATGCAAAAGTATTGCGAGAGAACACAAAAGTACTGCATGGGAACATAAAAGTATTGCAAGCACATGCAAAAGTAGCTATTGCGTGGGAACACAAAATTACTGCTGGTGCATGCAAAAGTATTGCATGGGAGTGCAAATGTATTGCAAGCATACACAAAAGTATTCCGTGGGAACATAAAAGTATTGCAAGGGCATGCAAAAGTATTGTGTGTGAACGTAAAGGTATAGGGATTATCATGCTTACCAGAACTTCCCGGTATTTGGGCGTTTCCTCTTCCGGGCCATTTCAACAACAGCCGTTCCTGCTCTGTTATACTGTTTAAATCGGATAAACTCCAAACATACTTAAGTTTTCATTCCAGACTGAAGTCATACTAAGGAAGAAGTGGATCAAAGCGATCGATTCGCCGCGGTGAAGGACCGAACTTTATAATAAAACAACACACATTTGTTTGTAGCCGGTGGGGCACAACACCGCACGACACCGGCACTTCACAGCATGCTAGCATTAGCCAGCTAGCGTTTACTGACGTGCTTAACATTGTGCGTCTTAAAACACACAAACATCTGAAAATCGGGTCTGTACCCCCCCGTTTCCAGTGGAACAACTGGTGCCAAGAAAGGAGACGCTTTCAGATGCTTGTGTGTTTTCAGCCGCACAAAGTTAGGCACATCATCGAGCTGGCTAATGCCAACCTGCTAACACGACTGTGTAGTCTGCCGGCTAAAAACAAACGTGTGTTGTTTTATTATAAAGTTCGGCCCTTCACTCTGGAGAATCGCTTTGATCCACTTCTTCCTTAGTATCACTTCAGCCTGGAATCCGTGAAAATTTAAGTAGGGTTGGCGTTTATTCACGTTATTTACGAAGTAAAGCAGGGACATTAAACTGGGCCGGAAGTGGGCCGTCCAAGTGTTTCAAACCGGAAGTTCGGAACACTGAAGCGTGATAATCCCCTATTGCAAGCGCATGCAGAAGTATTGCGTGGGAGCGCAAAAGTATTGCGAGCGCATGCAAAAGCAGCTACTGCATAAGCAAATTTATTGCAAGCATATGCAAAAGTATTGCATGGGAATGCAAAAGTATTGTGTGGGAATGCATAAGTATTGCAAGCGCACACAAAAGAAAAAAGATTGCCATGTTACCTGGAGTGCTCCAAAAAAGTCAGTTGTGGTTGTTTAATTTATTATTCTGTTTGACTTTAGCTACTTCACTGGTAATCGGAAAAACAGAAGTTTTAAGCCAGGTTGGAAGTTTTATCATGTCTTTTAAATGAAGTTCAGTCATTAAATCTGCTGGTTCTCCAACTGCTATGTCCTCTTTACAAAACTGGATAGACGAGCTTTACCGCCAGCTGGAGAGATAATGTCGTATACTCACGTGTTACCATCTGAGCCAGCATGGTTGTTTTAATGTAGAAATAAAGTAATGATGAAAAGTCTGACTCCTTTAAAAGATCTGAATCTTACAACTCAAAACAGCTCTTCATTTAGTTTTTACTTAGAGCTTCTCTTATAGCCCACCTTAGCAATCAAGAATAGCTGGACCAACAACTGGACACAGAACCACAACAACAGCAAAAAAATAAATAAATATAATTTAAGGCCTGACGAAAAAAAAAACTTTAATCCCAGAGTGAAACTGTAATGTAATGGTGAAGTAATCAAAAAAAAAAATATTCAGATTCACACATGTTACACTGCTCTGCATCTCTTCCTGTGAGTGGTCTGCACCACCATACCCCCTTCCTCCTGTCACATAATGGTATGATCCTAGTCTGTTCTCACTTGTGACTGGCTGCATGGTGTAACCAAAAAGACAAGGCAACTTTATTTATATCGCACATTTCATATACAAGACCATTCAAACATGAGAAACATTGCAGTGGGGTGCAGACGTGAAAATAAAGTCTGAAGATTCAGCTTCTGAACTTGACTCATAGATGAAGATGAAATTCTACAAGAGGCGGAGACAGGTGTGATCACCTGCAGCCAGGTGTGCTGATGATTACTGTGTCTTCTTAACGTCATAATTAAACATTTGATCGCGTAAAAATGCGAAGAGTCCATTTGCAAAAACAGTTAACCACCATTTAGAAAAAAACGAGTTAACTGCTTTTCGTCGCTGTCGGGTACAAACCTCCTATCTCCATTTAACATCATTAAAACCCTTTACTTCATGTGAGTGTGATTTGGTAATATATATATATATATATATATATATATATATATATATATATATATATATATATATATATTACAAAAGTAAATGAAGAGTTTATTTTTGCAAAAGCAGTTAACTCCGTTTGTTTCTAAATGGTGGTTAACTGTTTTTGCAAATGAACTCTTCATGTTTTAATGACTCTGTAAAATAGATCTATGATATTTCACGTCATGGCCTATAGCCTGCGTCATTAACTCGGACTTTTACTTAATCACGGATTGATTTCATTTTACTGTGAAAACATTTTCCGTCCTCTGCTACGTTCAAGTTCCTGACAACAGAAGGACTTGGTGTCTGAGAACATTACGGAAATGTGGGATTTACGGGAGTTCACATTGAGTAGCCTATTTGTTAAGCGTTGATTCTTTAGATTGTCGTCTCCATGGGGTGGGTGTCACATTTTACACTCACCCCCCAACGCCTTTAGAAATTTGTATTTGTCACAAACGGGTTGAAATTTTTGCTTTTGTTTTTCCAACTAAAGAAGCACATTTATCTGGTAGAGCACAAGAATTTATCAAGGACAACGATTTAAAGCCTAGTTTTTTAAATACAGTATAGTCAATTCAACCCAACTTATTACTATTACCAAAATCACAACAAATGTCATGTCGAGGGGCGCATAACGTAGACGTTTAGTCACTTCTTTCTGGGTAAAACTACACGTAGGTTGTTATTTGACCTCTGTCTTTCTCAATCAACATGGTTTCCTTCAGTTTCTCTGTTTAAAATCAGAGTTCAGACGGAATAAAAGAAAAAGTAAAATTATAAGGCAGTGTTTGGGAAATGTGACTGTGTGAGATTATAAACACGAAGAAAACATATATACATAAGCCCCGCGACGGGTGATTAAACAGCTGACCTCTGGACTCCGACAGTAAGAGGAAGGCTATATGATAATAATAACAACAATAATAATAATAACAATAATATAATATATATATATATATATATATATATATATATATATATATATATATATATATATATATATATATATATATATATATATATATATATATATATATATATATATTTTATATGTATGTATGTATGTATATGTGTATGTATAAATTTTACCCAGACTACAAGTCGTTTTTCACAGAATATTCTTATTAATATTATATTATTATGAGGCCTACAATTAATACAGTAATAATAATAACAACAACAATAATGACAATAACAATATGATGACGATGATGATGATGATGTTCAGCATTTGGTGGAATCTCCCATAAACATATGGGAACTTTGATTATTTTTTATTTTAATTTTTTTTATTTTTATTAAGGGTTATTCATTCATTATTATAAATGTAGCCGAATAATTGTTGCTCTCTCTAAAAAAAGACAAGAATATCACGGTCTAACTGTGTTAAAGAGTGTTTATTCCTGTTACATTCAGTCATTTTAGAGGGCATTTTTAAAATATCGGAACAGTAGGAAGCAGAAACGTTTTTGTAGACCTGGAAAATTAAATATATATTCTATCTGACAACCATTTTAAATAGCTAGGTTATTAATATCTTTATAAACCGGCAGTGCGATAAGAGTATACTATACTATTTCTAAAACAGTTTACATTTAATCCGCAAATGAAGTCAAGAAGTGTGTCACAGCTTCACGGAGGATTTCTGAGCTTCTGAACACACGGAGACAAAACCAAAGTTGAACCACCGCTTTAGTAAAACAGTATAGAAATAAATCTGAAGATCCGTTTTCATTTTATCCAGACTACATAGTCTATAGTCTCTCACAAAATAAAAAACGGTTTCCTTTTTTTTTTTAGTTGGCGCGTTTTCTGGTACAAAACACAAACAATCTCTTTAGGTGTTTTGTTGTTGTTGTTTTAAAGGATATAAACAGTACTTTAGTTTAAAAGTGGCTTTTACCTCCATTGTCCTGTTTACGAGCAGAGATCGATCACATCACGAACACGATCAATTATATTTATTCTTGACCTTGTAATGCTGCTGTAAGCGTGTGCGCTTACTACGCGCGCGCAGGGCGTGCGTGTGTGAGTGTATAAGCAGGACTACTTAGCAGGCTCATTGACAATTAAGACAAGTTGGCTAAACAGAACCTGCAGACGGGGCGGTGGTCTGCTATTGGTTAATAAGCCAGCCAGTTCCTCCTCCTCCTCCTCTTCCCCGGTAGTAAAATGAGTAGTAAATCTCTCTCTCCCGCTCCCCCTTGCTCTCCCTCTCTCTCCCCATCAGTCGGGCTGCCTCCGCAGCGACTCAGTACCACCACCGGAGCAGCGACCCGGTCCGGACCGGTCCACTCCTTCCTTCCTCGCTGCTGACAAGCTGATTTCCTGACGGAGACTCCGAAGATGACACGAGACCCAACACAGGAAAAAGTAGGACACAGTTTGAGTTGAGGGATTTAAAAGTTTCTGCTGCTGCTTTGTGAGGAGAGGAGGACGGATGATGACCACGTCCTAGAGCCGCTCCTGCTCGGGGCCTTCACAGACACCTGGAGGCCGCGCGACACTTCACGGAGTCCCAGCAGGACAGAGCATCCAGCGAGATACTGTCTCAGCATCCAGTAGGACCTGTGTGAGCGCGCGCGCGTGTGAGCGTGGCCTAAATGTATTGTCGTGTTCGTACCTGAGCGCGTGTTTCTCTCCGTGACCATGAGTCTGGTCTCGGGCTTCCCTCACCACCCGGTCATGCACCACCACGACAGCCACCACTACTCCCTGCACGCGGCGGCGGCCGGACGGTGCCACGAGGACACCGGGGCACCCCCGTACTTCACGAGCTGGCTGATCAGCCACGCGGACATGTCTCCGACCGAGTACAGCTTTGCGCCCGGATACAGCCCAGAGTACCATGGCAACAGCGGCGGCGGGTCCAGCGGGGGCCAAGAACCCCACCATCATCATCATCACCATTACGGCAACTTAATTCCCGGACCCGGCACGATTTCGGTGAACGGAACCACCGTCGGCGTGCACCATCACGGACACCCGCGCACTGTGAAGCGGAGACCGACGGCGAACCGTAAGGAGAGGCGGAGGACCCAGAGCATCAACTCGGCCTTTGCGGAGCTGCGGGAATGTATCCCGAACGTCCCGGCCGACACCAAACTGTCCAAGATCAAGACGCTGCGGCTGGCCACGAGCTACATCTCCTACCTGATGGACATCCTGGACAAGGACGGACAGCACGGGGACGCGCACGCGTTTAAGGCAGAATTAAAAAAGACGGAGGCTCGCGAGGAGCGGAGGAAAAGAGAGGCGGTAAGATTCTGCAGGGCCTCCATTTTCACCGGACCGTTATTCCTGCTTTCTACCGTGTTTTATTTATTTCCCTGGGAGGTAAATTAAAACGTGACAGACAGCTGATTTTATGTTAAACAACCAGACAGCAGACCCTAAATCAGATTTACAGATTAAACAGTTAAACTGAGGCAAACAAAAAAATAAAACATTTCAGATCCAGAACCAGGTTGACAAATAGAAGGAATCTGATCTCAGTTCTCTCACATGTTCTAACAGTCATGGGCTGTTTCATGTAGAAAATACACAGAACAACTAAATAGAGCAAAAATAAGTATGTTTTAGATAAATAAATAAAGATACCGGTGGATTGGAGCCTTCACACTGCAAATAAACAGTATTGAATCACGGCAGACATGTGCCACGGAGAAGTAGGTTGTTTTTTTCTAGGTCAATAAAACCAAACAGAACCAGTCAGAAAATAGTGTTCAAGAATGAAGGAAACCTCGTTCTGAACCTGATGGATTAAACTCAACCTTACGATCACAAATGCATCTGCGGAAATTTTCTTTTCAGTCAGAAAATGGACATCCAGTTCAGACTGGAGGATACGCTTTTATGGTTTTTATTTAACAGGCAGTAGGCTAGCTAACTGTTGGTTGTCTCGCGAGGATGAAAAGACACAGATGAAATGTTTAAGATTAAAAGAAAGCAAAGAAAAACATAGTTACTTTTTTTTTTTGGGGGGGGGGGGGGGGGGGGGGGGGGGACTAAAAAACTTACTAAAGAAGTCAAACACGCATTTATTTTTTTTAACTTAATTTTCCCAGTGCGTTCATAAAACGAGAAAACACAGAACGACAACAACCAGCAGTAAAACGTTGATAACTGGTTAACTGGAAAAGTGTTGTGTTCGGTTTTAATTGTGGAGATTTGAAGAAATCCATCGCTTCCTTTTTTCCACCGGCATGTTTTGACTGTTAAACTTCATGCTCAACATAACAGGCTGTATTATGGGATGGAGAGCAGGCTTATTCCAGGTTCTCAACATTAGCTATTGTTCATTGTAATAATTTACATTCCGTCATTTCTAGAAACAAACGTGTTTTGATTTAGATGGTTTAAAAAATAAATCTGCTGAATATTTTTGTTCAGAAGCGAGAATGTCCTGAAGGAGCACGGAGAACCTTCACAGACTTGGAGAACAGAGGTTTCCTGGGATTAAATCGTATCTACATGACTGCAAAGTCATCTTATAACTTCCTTTTAAGCGGGAGAAATTTATAAGTGGAGTGTAAACAGAATTATGTCTGGTTTTTATTTGATATATCAGGTTGACTAAAGAACAAATATTACATCTAATGAGTAAACAAACATGGAATAAACGACATCAGAGCCCTTGCCCAGACGTGATGGAGCCAGAGGATGCAGATTACTGTTACAGAGAAGCTTTTTACGGTTTTATCTTTACAATGACGTATTATCTTCTTGTCTGCATCCAACCACTCACCAGGATGACGCATCTCATACAATTCTACCAATTTCAGCTCTTTGTGGGAGTTATTTTTACTTAGCCTGCTACATAAAACAAACGAAGACATTGTCAGAATATATCAGAATAAATTAAATTAAAGCGTTTATGTGAACCAGATTTTTCCACCATGTTCTACAAAAGTTCTTCAGCAGATATAAACTATGAGGAGCAGCGTAAGTGTGAGATATGATGGATGTTTTTCTTCTGCTTTTCAGCTGCAGTTACGAGAACAATAAAGTTGTTTACGATGGAAAACTTGAGTTTAGATAGGCTACACACCCTTTTACAACAGAAACTTGAAAAGTCTGCAGTCATAGCCTAAAAATAAAATATAAATATAAATAAATTGAAATGAAATTTAAATAAAATTTACTTTATTATAAATGATATTCAAAACTAATTGGATTTATTGTTTAGATGGAATGCGGATCAGGTTTTAAGCTGCATCTGAAATCTGATATTAGATCAAAATGTTCAATTTTTTTGTTCAATTTTTTTCACCATCAGCTTTTTAAAGTTCTGCTAGGTTTTTGTTTGTTTGTGTCTGAGTCTTTTTTTTTGGGGGGGGGGGGGGGGGGGGGGGGGGGGGGGGCTACACTTGGTGGACTTCGTCCGCTTTTGAATCAGTTTAGACTCCATTTCTAGACTTCTTCTTAACTTTATTTTTGTATGAGATCATTTCTGCTGGTCAAATCCAGGGATTTGACCATCTTTTGCATTTTGGCTCTAAAGGTGACGGATCAAGTTCATTTGCTGGATCAGTTCCAGTCTGCAACCTGCAGTCTGACAGTTGACAAGCTGGAATTAGCAGTCTTATTGGCTTCATCAAACTTTATTACAAAAGCTATGGTGAGAAACATTCTGAAGAAATGAGTGAAATTTTAAAAATAAAACAACCTTTTATAGAGTGGTTAAACATATTAGTGGCTAGTTAATTATCATCAACATAGTAATTATTAATGACAATTATCTGACCTATTATTGTTGTTTTTTTGAGTGAGAATTAAAAACAGCAGAAATTTGGTTTAAATTTAATCTTTTTTTCTGTCCGTAGACTATATTATTTTCAGTTTTAGACTATAAAATCAAATTACATATCAGCCATAAAATGTAGAAAAAATTGTTGCGGTTAGAAAAAATCTATGAAAAAATAAAAACGACAAGTGATAAAAAAAAAAAAATCTCTCATTTAGTTCAGTTTATCTTGAATATTGAGTTAAACATCAATCTGCTGAAGATGTATTCAGTTCACGCGCATCTTTGCTGGTTTCCATGGACTGGGTGAATGGCGGCTGGTGTTGCTGTAACTTCTGAACAGTCTGGTTTTCTGTCCTGGTTTAAGCTGTTTATTGAAACGTGACAGAAGATCTGTGGCTCAGTGTCATGAAGAACAGATGAGAGAGTCATCAGCCTGTTTACGGTCTTCCTCTTCGTCACCACCAACCACTACAATAATATTACTAATTCAAACCATTAGCCTACTGATGTTACCGTTCATTCATCCATCCATCCATCCATCCGTCCACACCATCCACCCGTCTGTCCATCTAGACTACTACTATTGGCCTACTACTAAAAATAATAATAGGCCTAATAGCTAATAATAATAATAATAATAATAATAATAACGTGAATTGTTTGTTCCTTTTGTTACATCACCTTGGTTTACGAACTGAAGATAAATAAATGTACTGGATATAGCCTAGGCTAACTGGGGCATAACTGGAGAAAAATAAATGATAGTGATGTGTTTTGTGCAGGTGGAGGTCCCTAAAGCCGCGTCGTCGTCTTCCTCATCCTCCTCTTCGTCAGCGGCTGATAAGAAGAGTAAAGGCCGGACGGGATGGCCTCAGCATGTCTGGGCTCTGGAGCTCAAACAGTAGCGGGCCTCTCCCTCACTTCATCTGCAGGATCAACACACTCTTTCCCGCCCCCAGTTCTGTCCTCGAGGCGGCGGCAACCCTGGACCAGAGTCCGGTGCGAGCCGCGTCTCTGCGGCTTCACGCCACCGCAGGAGCGGACTAAAGACCGGGCCGCGGCTCCGGGCTCACGGCGGGAGGACGACCCAGCTTCGGCTCTGGGTTTCTGACTTTTTAACCGCCCAAACACACATTTAATCCACCGCTGCTAGGCCGTCTTCTGTTAATGGTTTTATTTTACGTCCGTGCAGCGGTTCGGGGTTAAAACCAGCTTAATCCTCCAGTGTTCCCAGTTTAGAGGAGGACAGACGGCGCAGGGTGGATGTGATTCCCAATCACAACCAGATAGGCTACAAAGTTAAGCTGAGTTAAGACCGCTGGCGGAGTCCAGACCAGGAGGATATTCGGAATCATCTTCTCTCTTTTTACCTCTCTTTTGCCCACACACACACACACACACACATGGATAAATAAATCAGATTAAATAAAATTACACTGGCATATTTATGGTCTTAAATATGCGTTTGGACACTAGCGCACATAACCACACAAACGTGGTGTTGATGTTTATTCAACAGAAAATACGGAGTTAAATGAGAGGAATCAGTGAAAGAGTGATGGACATTTAGCTACTTAAACACTGACCTCTCTCTCTCTCTCTCTCTCTCTCTCTCTCCAGTTATAATTGTAGTGGTTTCAGTGATAAAGGCTCCATGTTTGATGTGTGATGGTGGTGGGAGTGTGATGCTTCTTGTTGGATGTAAACTATATTTTGACTCCAATAAACCGCCTCTTGGTCACGTGGTAACTACTGCAAACTAAGCTGATTTCTGCCTTCTTGGCTAAAAACTGTACAGCTGAACATCACAGAGGTCAGGAAAAAGACTTTTGCATTCAACTTGAATTTATTTTAAAATATCCCATGGATTATCTTAAATTTATAGCAAATAAATTAAATTGAACGGTCCATATGTTGGGGCTATGGTTTTATTTCTTTTGTAATAGATGATTTTAGCGTTTAGCCATTTATTGTTAATGTGTTTTTGAGAAGAACTGGCATTGAGTTTAGTCTTGAATAAACAAGACAACTGCAGGAGTGATAAGCCATCTAGATGGTGATGTATAAAAGGGTGAAATATACATTTTATTACTGTAAAATAAGCAGTGGGGTGATTCTGGGCATTTTTCAGATTTGATTGTTTGTTTAATGAAAAAGTAAACACAGGGAAAAACAGTAGCTGAATAAAGGGGATCGACCGATACAGATTTTTTAAGACGGATATGATACAGATATTTTCTCATCAGCCTCAGCTGATGCCTGGAACAGCTTGCAGATATTTGGAGCCGATACTGCATTTAACTCCCAAATGAACATAGTAAAGGATACAAAGTAATTTTACAACTCTTTTAATATGAAAAAATGAACAAAGTCTCTCAAATAAATGTGTAAAACAGAAATAGTGCACATGTAAACAAATATTAAATGGAAACATCAAACTGGAAATATACCTGACACACACCCAACCAGCAAAAAATACAAATATCAGCCCAAAATATCGTCCGGCCGATCCTTACAGTAAACACGTTGTGTCTTTTTTTTTTTTTTAAAGGTATGATAATTTGGTCCAATAATCTAAAACAAAGTATAAAATAAACGAGTCGACTGTCCACAAATCTTCTGTCAGAATCTTGTTTTGGTTTGTTTATTTGTTGGGGAGTTGTTTTAGTTTTATTTATTAATCTGTGAAAGGCTGGCAGAGAAAATATGAAAATGGTAGAAATATTTCATTGCTCAGAAACTGCAGTAAACACATGACTAAATATAAGAATTGTATATTTATCGCTATAAAAGTCATCAGACTGTTCAGTGTGAAAAATAAATGAATATTCTGTGAAACCAGTATTAAAGTTGATGTTTGAAAATGCCGTTTTCAGCAGGAAAAAAGTCAGAAGATGTTTTTCTGTCATCACTAAAAACACGAGGAAGAAAATCCCATTTAAATCTGGTCAAAATGGGTTTTTGTTCATGAAATTACAAAGATTACTGATTAACCTTTACCAAAACTGAATGACAGATGTGTAAAAGTGTGAGTTTGTCCTAAATGAACTGTATCTTATCTTAAAATGAGGCTTTATTCAGAATATGGCTGAGAATGGCGAAAGATTGTTTAGTGACTCCCGAACATCTGAATCCAACGATAACCATCCGGAGATCAGCCAAGTTGCAGCTCAATTGTTTTATCCCCAAAGATGTATAAAAGGAAATAAGGAGGAGACAGATGAGTTAATGAAATCAGAATAACGCAGCCAGGTATTGTCACCGTCTTCTCAGAGCCACACATCAGGGCGCTTAGTGTGTGACTGGAAAATGTTTATTTGGCTTGTCAGGTAAAGTGAACCCAAAGCAGAATTCTGGATGAAACCTGAGGGAAGCTGGGAAGTCGAAGCTCCCCAGAAGGCTGTGGGAACATCCGTGTGGTATGAAAGGTTGTGTTCAGGAAGGCATAATGTTCAAAACTGCAGCTGAAAGAGTGTTTTTATTCCAGTGTGGGACAGTACGGTCTAATTACATAATCACAGTACAGAAAACAGGTTTACTTCAACTTTCCAGGTTGTTTAAGATCCAAAACCTAAATGAAAGAGTGAAGATTGTCAGTGAAGTGTGAAACACCTGAAGATGAGCCAGTGGCACCTTCCTCATCTGTCACAGGACAGTCTGCAGAGTCCCCACTGCCAACCTGAGCTGGTTTATTTGTTGCTCTGCAGGTTCTTTAAGAACAAGAACGTCATTTGTTCAGATGCATTTTGTGAGCTAGAAAACATTTTGCTCTTTTCATGCTGTGGAAGGATCTCTGATCTCTATACAGCCAACCGAGTTACACCAGTAACACAAAACCACCTCACAAGTTCAGCTTATACAACTATGGATCATAATGGAGAGTACTTTTTTTTTTTTTTAAAGGATAAAGTTTAATTTAGTCACAGCAATCGCTCTCACATCAAACACTGCGGAGAAGAAATGATAAGAAATTTACAGTTGTGTGGTTTAATGATTTCAGACATTATCCCATCCCCACAAGCTGAAACTCTGTGGTGTAAATGTGGACATTTTCTCAGGTGTGTGTGTCAAATAAATAAAGACTGTCCAGCTGTTCTGGTCACCACTGAACCCAAACATACCAGATGATGCTGTGTTTTCTGATAGCAACACCAGTCAGCTGCATTAGTCATTTTCTCTCAGGCATCCAGGTCATTAAAGGTCTAAATAACCTAAAACCAGAGCAGATAATTAAAGAGCTGCAGACAGAAATGAGCGCTCCCATCCCAGGAAGCTGCTTGGCTCTTGGTTAACTTTGAGAATGACAACTAAAAATGGGGGAAAAGAAGATTCTTCATCTATTGTTGCTACTGGCGACAAATCAATCACAGATACATCCTCTGATAAGGAAACAAGGCGCAGCTTCAAGTCCATGCTTCTCAAGGATTTTTATGTTGGCTGTAACTCAACATTTGCTAGACATTTTATAGCTTTTACATGTTGTTTTTCTTTTAAGGCGGTGCATCTGTTGCTTAAGGAATTAAGTACCTACTCACAGCTCAGCAGTGGTTCTGAGGATGCTCTTCTAGCTTGTAAGTGAAGAAGTGCACTGTGTAAAATGCTGCACATATCATGTAAACATGGCAATGCTGCTGAAATCCAGATATCTGTGGGGCAATAATCAGTTTGTATGATATACCACAAAGTAGACACAAATTTAAGCTATTGCATTGCTCATTCTTTCTAATTATTCACAGTTTTTTTTTCAAAGGAAATCAAAAGAGATTTACTAAAAGAAGAAAGAAGTGTATTATACTGAAAAGCAATTCAAACCCACTGATCTTCTTCTTGTCTCCTGTCTGTCTGATGGCCTTTAAATGCAGTTGACTGGTAAACATGATAAATCACTAACACCAGAGGAGAATTTTCCCCCTGTGATAATACCAAAACATCTGGCAGCCATTAGCTCATACAGACCCCTCCCTTTTCCCCTCACTCCTTTTCCTCATGCTTTCCTTTCTTTTCCACCTCCCCCACTATCATCTATGATTGTGATTCTTCTCCACCAGGGGGCCCCCTTCTTTTCCCCCCTTATAAAACCGCATGAGTTGAAGTTTGATCTTGTGAGGGGTGTCATTCAGCTCTAAAATAAGGAAAAATGTGAATCAGCTGGCTTCTCTGTGGCTACAGACACGATCTTCAGCGGTAGCTGAGGAGGAAAAGCAGTCGCCTGCCAGTTGGAGGATGGTTTGAATCCCAGTTTCTCCAGTTTACATACTGAAGTGTCCTTGAGCAAGACGATGACCTCCACGTTTCCTCACGTGCGCTCACTGGCATGTGAGTTTGTGAACACAGAAAGAGTTCTCAGGAAGTCGTAGAAAGAGAAAAAAGCAAAAAGAAAGTGGGTTTCTGACCAGTCTGAAAGGGGTTCTTACTTTTCCCCCAATTAACTCTTACATGAGTGTCTTTCTGTCCAGTCTAAGCCATTTTATGAATCCAGTCATGTTAAAAAAAAAATAATAAAACAAACTAAAAATAAGTGGAGGAAAAGCACAGATCAATAAAAATGACAAACAGAGCTGCATGTTTATGACAAAAATGGACAAACCAAGACAGATAAATACATAAATGTTTAAAAAATTTCCTACTACAGCACAAATGAAAATAAAATTATTTCTTTTGCTTCAATGACAGCCTTCGCCTCCTCTAACTGATCACCAATCACTTATCTTCTTCAGTCTGTGTGAAACAAGTCAACTTTACTGTTTTCCCCATAGAAATAACAGTCAAACAATCAAAATAAAATCCTCATTCAATATTTAACCTGGTAACTAGTAATTAACAGGGGAAAGAGTGTAACTATGAAAGGATAACTTCTTTTTCTCTATAAGTTATCTGCAGCAAAACTCCTTAATTTCACCAATACTTTAAGTAGAATGAACGAATGAATGAGTACTATCGTCCTGTGAGTTCAGAATAAGTGGATTGCAGTTTGTTGTTGTCTGGGTAGCGAGTTGATCTTGTTAGCTGCGGTGGCGGCGCACGCATGCATGCATGGTCTGTGGGGTAGAAAGCCCCAAATAACTAACGGAGAGCTAAATCTGAACTCACAGGACAATAGTACTCGTTCATTTGTTCATTTTACTTAAAGTATTGGTGAAATTAGGGAGTTTTGCTGCAGATAATGCCTTATATAGAGGCTAGGGATGTAACGATATGAAAATTTCATATCATGGATATTGTGACTAAAATGATCACAGTTATTTTTTATCGCGGTATTATAGAAATACCCCCCAGCATCTTTAAAAATATCCAAAATGGGTCTAAATCTCTACTTTGTCCTTTCTAAAGGAGGAAAAATCTCATACTGTCTATGTAGGTGCCTTCATTGCCTCCTACCATGTTTTCATAAATTACACTTTGCAAACTGGGTCGGCTTCTGCTTTTCCAGCCAATGAGCAGCATCACTGGGAGTTTTTCAAAGTGCATTAATCAGTCATGGTTTTAACAATAATTACATTTAGAAACGGTATTACTAATCATTGGTAATTTTATCACGGTTAACCAATTTACCGGTAATTGTTACATCCCTAATAGAGGCTGTCCTGTCTCTCCCATAATATGGATGTACGCCGAAGGGCGACTCAATGAAAAATCATCCAAAGGAGTCAAAGTGATACAGAAATTCTACCAGTGAGTAAATGCACATATCATCTGAATACTAAATTATGTGCCGCTTTGGTTCACAGTTACAATAGTCAAGTGTAAAGAGGACGGCACGACTTGCACAACCCTGAGAGGCCCCAACACTGGTTGTGACAGCGAACGACAGAGTTTTGTTTACAAGTCTTTGAATCTTGCTTGTGAGGAAGGAGGCATACCATTTGATGAGAAAGGGGGCTCAGCCTCATGTGAATCAGTTTGGCTGCTGAATGCTGATGAAAAAGAAAAAGAAAAAAAAAGATACAAATGAAGAATTGTTTATTGCAAAACTTTATTTTGTGCTTTACTGTAATTTGAAACTTTTACCAAAGTGTAACTCATCTCTTCTGCTAGGCATGGGAGGCAGGGTAAACATTTAACCCCACAGGATCCTAGGAGATCCATCGGGTGTCCCCGCCCCAACAACCCAGGAGCTGTTGCAGTAGACAGAGAGCTTACCATTGTGACAGTGTGGGGTCCCTTCACTACAGTATGCCTCAGATTGATTCAAGACGAGAGGCAGGACTAACAGCAACAAATCGAACAGGAGAAAACCAATCAGAGAAACATGGAAGTGACGCAAATGTCTTTTTGTAAGAGGAAAGCCCTCAGAGCAACAAGTTCTTGCAGGTTTAAGGACACCTGCAGCTCATTTAAGACATCAGTAAGGGTATCATTAAATCGTCACTCCTCTGAGGCTGCCGTTCTGACTGTTCATGGTTAGAGAACCAAGTCCCCTAAAAAGACGTGCTGTAAAGTCCCGCCTCCCATGCTGTGATTGATCCTCTCAATTTTTTTTACTGGAGTGGAAATCACTTTCCAGTAGAGGGAACCCAGACTGACTTGCCGTGCATCGTGGCGTTGGCCTGGCTGGTGTGCCAGGCTAGCATGAAGGGGGTCCTCATGGAAAACAGGTCGGAAACCACTGAGCAATCTGATAAGGGGGTACTCCACCCCTATGCCAGGTCTTAAATAGGTTTGGAAAATGTCATCGCCGTGCAATATTCAGGGGTCATGCAGCACATTAGCCATGGACACAAGCCTGACGTAAAGAGATACACATTATCCAACAACACTGGTAACTCATAAAAGCCCACTAACACACACTTATTTAAATCTATAGACCACCTGGGTCTGAGACCACCTAGCTGACCATTCCACCGCTGCATGTTTTTGATCAGTGGGTCTGGAAACACGCATAAAATGTAGTTTTAAAAAAACGTGAACACACACACACACTCACCATAAGACTGTCACACACACCTCTACCCACTAGCAAACACATGGATAATAAGGGAGCCTAAGTTTTAAGGTCTAAGTTGTGTCTGATTGAGAGTGCATGCATGTGTGCTTAAGAGAGAGAGAACTAACACCATTAGAGCTGCGTGTGACATGATGAGAACTAATGGGCTGACTAGCAGACAGTGGAAGGAGTAAGCGTGTGAACTGGGATTAAGCTAGAGAACATGAACCATTGCGGATTAACTACCCACTGCTGTTCCTCCGGAGTAAGCTGCTGCAGGAAAATTTACAGCTGTGCCTCCATAATGACATCTGTTTCCTCCTTTTAGAAGAACTTCACTCCTTCAGGACCCATTCTGTTTGTTTTGTGAAGTAGTTTGACACATCAGGTATCATTAATTCACATCAACTAACCAAATTGTAAATTTAAACAAATACAATCTCAATTGCATATTGCAGCCATCTTAAACAATCAAAATGTTTAAACAGCGTGTGAACAAATTTAAGCCCATTTTTATGTTACAACCGACCAGCTGATCAAATGATAATATTAAACTGATCAGTACATTAAAGATATCTTTAATGTATAGTCAGTCAAAAAAGTTATGTAATCAGACAAAAGATTTTAGACAATCTGCAGAAAAATAGCATTTCAGATGTTAATTAAATCCTAATCCAAAGGTTATTGTTTATTAATATAATTTTTACTTCCTAATACAAAATTGCTTGTTTTAAAGTTTAATTCCCACATTTAAAGTTTTGTTTGTGGATCTAAGTGTGCATTCCACCCATTTTCAGCCACACTAATTTCTTTTCGTCATTCATTCATTAGGCCAGCCAGTGAGTTTTGTCTGCTGTCATCTCCAAAAAACATGAACAAAAAAATCAGTCAATAGGTTATGGACGTGTCCTTTTGATAAGGATCCCATGGGTGAAGATGCAGCATGACTGTGCGGAGAGTTTTCCTGGTCTTACACCAAACGATTTTCACCATCCCAGACTAAAGACTGAAGGTCTTTAGTAAATCTCAGGAGTTTTACTAGAGTCACAGTGCGCCCCTCCAGCCTCAATCAATGAGTTTGAGATGGTAATCTGCACTGTTTTGTATCAGTCTTTTCCTTGTCTTGGCCTTGCGAGAATATCAAACGTGCTAAATATTGTCGTAAGTCACAGCGACGCAACACAACAACCAATCGGTCTGTGCCAGTCACATGACGTTTGTTGCTAAGACACTATTTTGCATGGAAAAAAGTCATTCACCCTCATGTATCAAACGAACGTCGAAATGAACGCACATCTGACCGCAAAATGATTTTACGGTTGGCTCCACTTTATGATTATTTAAGAAATGTTTGTATCTGACCGATCTCATTGTACGAACAGAGTCTAGGTCTGAAATCCGTCATCATCAAGCTGTTTCTACCCTGAAGTGCAGCAGTGCCCTGACAGGTGGAGGCCAGTCGGGTCTAAAGCAACGTTTCATCCTGCTGGTCCAACACACATCTATTGCCTTTCTGCAGCCTGATTGTGATGTCTTCTTACAAGTAGTTCTGTTTTCGTTGTTCAGACATCAACAGTAAGATAATCCGGTTGTATTTACCTTGACAGTTTTGTCAATCACCTGTCGCCTTCATCAGAAGTTGTTACACTGACAGCGCATCATGTCAGCCGACAGATCTTGACAACCGAGTGTAACAACTTCCGATGATGGCAACAGCTGATTGCCGAAACTGTCTTAGCAAAGAGAACAAAACTATGTATGGAAAAAAAGTAAGAAAGATGAGAAAATACTATACCGGGAAGAGACTCACAAAAAACCCAGGGACCCTTACTTATATAAATTGTTGGACATTAGATCCGACCTTTGAAGTAGACTGGAGCGACCCATTTTTGTGAACAATTATGCTGCATGAACAGAGGTTTATCTTCTTTTTTACACTTAAAATGGTTATTTTTACCCACGATGCACCGCGACCAAGTAAACCAATGGTGCCCAAAGGTGGCCAGGGCCGCCCTGGACAAAAAAGTGGCCACCCCAGCAAATATGATATTTTTCTCTATTTATATCAACATTTTTGTACTATCAATACAGCACAGCATGATTTGCTTATATTTGAATATAAAAATCTTTATCAGCTAATAAAAATAAAATAAATCAAAAATACTACACTAGACCTACCATTTTCTGCCATTGGGGTTTTGCTGTAGTCTAATCTGTCACACCTAATAAACTCGGCTTTTCTTGTGTAAATTCATCAAGGAAGGCGCCACCCAGCAGAACCACCCCAACCAGTTTCTAATGTCCCTTTCACATTAGCACCTACTTACCTACCTACTCATTGGTCTGACACCACACTACCCCAGTTTAGTTTGTTCACTTTCCAATTGAGGCTTATTGAGACCATCTTCAGCTATCGTTTTCAGTGTGGGCAAGGTTGTCAAAGCAAAGTTTTGTGAAGTAATTTAGAAACAGTATTAGAGACCACCGCAGTGAAGAAAGATCAGCTCATTCTACATATCAGGCAATTGTAAGAGCATGTGGAGGAAAGAAAAGAACAGTATTTAACATCTAAACTTGTGCAATGCACCTTTAAAGTATTGGTGAAATGAAGGAGTTGTGCAGTAGATAGTACCTTATAGAGGCCCATTCATTCTGTCCCCTTCACTCCCGTTATATGGATATATGCAGATCTAGGATTAATCTAAATATTGTCCAAAGGAGTCAGAATGACACAGAAATTTTACCAATGAGTAAATGCACATAGCTCTAAATTCATAGAAATAAGGTCCAGGTTGAAAGAAACAAAAGTTCTCCTTTAATAACCCTTGGCCACCCTGCTATTTTTTCTGGCCACCCTTTGGCCACCCCTTAAAAAAAAGTTTCTACAGGCGCCCCTGAAGTAAACACAAACGTCCCTTGTAGGAGACCAATAACTGGATGATCTCTGACAGCAGCGTTGCCATTATGTTGACCAGAGCCGTCAAAATACAGAGTTGCGACATACACAAGACTCATGGAGGCGTCATATTATACTGCAGAACAGACAGCAGAAATCAGATTACTGACAGTAAATAGTAAATAGACATATGTAGGTACTGTACAGATATGTTTGTCACTGAATGCTCTAGGGTTAAGACCCATTTATGCTCGGTGCATAAGACGGATACGCAGACGGATGGACAGTTTCGTCCATCATCTGCGTCGGTTATGCACGTAATTTTGTGCGTTTTCGAGGGGCTTGTTGGTCCATCACTCAACACAAAAGACAGCGCAATACCACAGAAAACCGTGGGGTCAGTATTGAGCTGTGTAGCTGATATGCAGTAACAAACAAGACAACACAAAAACTGCTGGCGCCAAATAGCCCAATTAAAGCACCAGAGAAAGAAGCCGCCAATCAAACAGAGAGCATCTGTAGACATGGCCGGAGCTTTTGAGGAGAGGCTGTGTGAATGTGTCCAAAAACACATTTATATCTACGGTACCAAGCGGTGTAAACTGACATTAAAACAGGGAAATTAACCATGAACTCAGCACTGCCGCCCCATGGACAAACGGATTTATGAACCATGGGAACGTAGAAGACGCATGGAAGTATGAAGGCAGCAACGCATGAAACGGACGTCGCCCTTTACGTACGTAATGAAGCATAAATGGGCCTTTAGAGAGAGCATATTACGTTTTGCATTTTTAGTGTTTTAGCTTATTGTTTTTAAATGTTTTATCTGTTTTTATATAGTGTTCTTGGGTGTTTTGAGGTGCTTTTTCAAATATATATTATGATGAAGATGATGGGGACAAATTGCATGATGGGGACAAAATGCTGAAAGAATCTAGTTTTAGTCTTGTAAATAGTGACCCTGCAAAATTCAGTCTTTGTACAATACCAGTCTGAGACTAAACTGTTTTTAGATGTGAGCTAGTGTGAGATGGTTGTCTTCCAAGAGTCTTTTCCAAATCTTTTCAAAGTCTTCTAATGTGAGGGAGGCATGCGAGAGGCATTAAACATTTGTTGGGGGATAGATGTTCTTTCATTTCCCGGCAGTTGTCTTTTCTAGCGTTTCACTTCACAGTCAATTATCTACATACACAAGCCGATCCGTCCATACATTTGCAATATCACCAGCCATATGAGACAGTTGGGGGTCCTGTCTTTTTCTGAGAGATAATGTGCCTTGACTTCAAGCCATTATAGTTGTCTTTGATTAGGGTGTGTCTTTCACTTGGTAAACCGGAATTCAATACCAGATGGAACCTTTTTAATATTGCCACACTTAGTCTCACTTTCCCCTCAAAGCAGATATTGTTTTGAGGATATTGTTTCTGCATTTTTTTCACAAATTTAAGTTTTCTTATAAGGTGGGAGATGCAGGGCGTTTGAGCAATGCAACGTTTATATTTCATTGTTACGGCCACAATTAATCACAGCTGTCTCTTGTTTTCTTCTGGTTGCCACTGCTTGGAGGTGATTGGCATGGATCTACACACTCTCATGTTTGCCTGTCTCACTGGTTGAATTTTTTTTCAATACCCTTCCAGTTGCCATTCCTCAGGAAATATGAGGCCCTGGAAAACCTTAGTTCAAGAGGCAACTGTTCGTGCTGCTACAGCTTGCAAAACATTTTCCTTTTGTTGCGGCTCCCTGAACCAGGTCAGAATATTTATCTTAACACTGCTGATAAGGACACTTCTCCCCCGTGGGATTGTACCTAAATGAATTAAATTAAAAGGCTGCTGTGGCAGTAAAAAAAAAAAAAAAAAAAAAGCAGGAGTTCAACACCAGCTTTCCAGGTGCACAGACCAAACACTTCCCAGCCAAACAGGTGTGTCTAAAGCACCAGTCGAGGGCAAATCACTTGCGAATTTTAAGTTCTATCAAACATAGTGTGGCAAGGTACACAAGGAGGGTCCAGGTGGGCTTCAATCAAGCTCCTGGGTTGTTGGGGCAGGGACACCTGATGGATCTCCTAGGATCCTGTGGGGTTAAATGTTTACCCTGCCTCCCATGCCTAGCAGAAGAGATGAGTTACACTTTGGTAAAAGTTTCAAATTACAGTAAAGCACAAAATTAAGTATTGTAATAAACAATTCTTCATTTGTATCTTTTTTTTATTATTATTCTTTTTCATCAGCATTCAACAAAATACCAACCGATATAATAGACAAACTGATTCACATGAGGCTGAGCCCCCTTTCTCATCAAATGGTATGCCTCCTTCCTCACAAACAAGGTTCAAAGACTTGTAAACAAAACTCTGTCGTCCGCTGTCACAACCAGTGTTGGGGCCTCTCAGGGTTGTGCAAGTCATGCCGTCCTCTTTACACTTGACTATTGTAACTGTGAACCAAAGCAGCACATCATTTAGTATTCAGATGATACAGTTTACTTACATTACTAAAGAGCTCAGAAAACCCTGGGCTGCATCAACAAGGTGTTAACACCATACTGAATGGTGTGACAAAAGTGCTCTCCACATAAACACTGCAAAAACTGAAGAATCATATTTGGTTCACAGTCTCAGGGTCAGCATATTCTAACTAATTCATGATATTGAAATCAAGCAGGTACCATCCTATAAATATCTAGAGGTTATATTTGACCAGCTACTATTCTGGAAAGATTACAATCCTGTGGAATTCCTCTCTGATGATTCTTACAGATTTTTTTCCCAGGAACACTACCATCATTGGTAAGAGCCGTTTCGGTGCCAAGGTTACTTTTCTGACAGCTCTACACACTGTTGCCTTTCCATAATGCTCCGCATCACTGATGTTATACAGAAAACTGCTCTTTGCAAAATAACATAGCGCATGCACAAAATCTACTGGCATGTCAGTGCACATCCACTGTGTGTGAGGCTGGAAATGTTTGGCCGGAGAATGTTATTGAGACAAATGATACTGTTGGATGAAAAGCGGTACCGTTTACACAGAAAATCCTCTGGGAATGCCAGATTATCTCATCTTGGCCGGAATATTCTCTACCCATGTAAAGCATTTCAAAACATTGAAACCATCCCCACCCCCATTTAGAATGCCAAAGGGTCATTGGTATTGAGGAACTTACTGTATGTAAACATCTGCAGGTGTACCTGGAATGCAGATACTTGTGGACATTCTTCAATAAGCATGCTTTAAGAATAATTTCTCTCAATCTCTGATGTGCCAAAGAACCCTGTTGTATCGTCTTTTTCTCTCCTCTCCTCCAAAGGATCATGGTGACAGGCACCCAGGGCCCCCGCATATTCTCCTGTAGCATAGTGCAGGAGTCCCATTTCCATGTCCTGAGGAAAAATACTTAAAAAAGTCATATAAGGCATATCAAAGTGCACATAGTGCAAAATAACAAGTATGACACAGGGGCCACGCTGTTGGCCAAAGGTGGTTTAAGAAATAAAAAATGACAGTTGGTCCACAGAATAAGTAACCACAGAACTAGTCATCTATACAACACCATTCCAATGCAACAGTTAAAGCACATCAGCACTTACATTCCTCCTCTTGAATTGTAGCATCAATCACTGATGTAAAGAGGATTTAACTGATATTTACAATAGGCAGTGAAGAGAGTTGTTACAAAAGATAAAATATTCGTAATACTTGTATTTTGCACAGAACCCAGGGCTATCCATTTGTGCTTCATATTTGAATGGAAAGAAGAGGACTATTTACTCTGTGTTCATGCATGTGTGTGTGAGTGTGTGAGTGAAACTCACTGAGGACCACAGAAGATTTTTTCAGTTGAAGCTGGGTGATCACTTTAGCTCTCTTCTCAGTCCAGAATGCCTTCATACTATTACAGTTTTTCCTCAGTTGCTTTGGTGCAGTTTTCACAACAGACTTCATATTTCCATAACTGTAAGTTCAAACTCCAACAATTAGTCGTGTGCACATCAAAGTATCATTTCCTATTGCAGTGATCAAATTGCAAATGCTTTTGGACATGTAGCATTTGCTTACATACAGTTCTCTGTTATTTCATGACTTTGCTTGCATCATTTGCTTTGGTCCCACAGTCAAAACTAGATGTACTAACAGCAGAATCGTCAGTCCACAAAAAACTGACAGGCTTCATTTCATTGTTTGATTGGTTTGATTGTTTTTTCCTCCCTGTTAAAAGGGTGTTTTCCTTCCCACTGTCACCACCACTCCGTGCTTTCTCAGGATGGGGAATTGGACCGGGTCAAGCCAAGATTCGATCCAGTCTGTTGGTTACCTAGGCTATTATGAATCTGACTTGAATTTTTCTGTTTGTTAGGCGTCCTGGGGTGACATTGTCATGAGTCGTCACTATACAAATAAAGTTGAATTGAATTGAATTAACCAGGCTGTAAACATGTTTATTTCTGCTGTGAAGTTGGCCTTTTTTTTTACATGGGAGTCTATTGCTCCAGTTTTCTCTGAGTTTGACCCTTAGTAAATACACTGAATGAAACGTATTCAATGTAAACCAAGAAAATCTGTCAAAAAGAGAGAGGCCCCCCTCCCCATGTCAAAAATTGGGCGGCAATAATAATGATAATGATAAGTTGGTTTTAATTGGATTATTGCGGGACTATATTGAATTGGATTGAATTGGGATGACTGTTCTGAATTGATGCTGTGTAATAAAGTTGAATTCAAACTGAAATTAATCTTAAATGTGGACCTCTCTCTTCCAGTTTTATGGTTCCCAAACTCAACAATCCACTGCTGCAACTTTCATGTGAGATGATAAAACTGTTATAGAAATGCCTGTCCTTGAGTGGAACCTCTTTAACATTATGTCGGTTATGGAGCAAGTCTTTGTTCACTGCAGGGGGGAAAACTCTTACAAATACTCCTTGGCAGCAGTACAATATAGAAAGTGCGGGGCAAGTGCTTAAAAATGGAAATATGGTTCCTTTTTATAAACCAAAAACAGAGTGTGGCCTAAAAGTCTAAGAATTTCTATCCTATTTGCAAATAAAATCTACAAAGGTAGTAAGAGAGACTTAAAAGACAAACTTTTGGGAACTGTTGCCAGGAGGGGAGCAGTTTCAGCAATATATAAGATCATGTCCTCTGCAGCCACTGATAGTAACCTCCAAACTAAGTTACAATGAGAAGATAAGATGGGCAGGCTATAACAAATGAAAAGTGTGACACTGTCCTTAAGAATAAGATATCCAAATGTATCCAAATGAAAATAATACACAGAGCATATCTAATGCACCATACATTTGAAATAAAATAGATGGCATGGCAAGGCAAGTTGATTTGTATAGCACATTTCATTCACACAACTAAAGTGCTTTACATAAAACATTAAAAGCACTACAGCAGGGTGCAGAAGAAAAGCGTAAAAAGTAGTAGAATAAAAGCATCATTTAAAATGAAATACCAAGAGTAAACATCTTTTAAAAAAAGTCTTAAGGCTGTGCAGATTTGTACTCCACAATAAAACTTTATTTAAAGGTGCTGTGACAACAAATTTTCCTTTTCTGGGGTTTGGGGGTATAAAATGATCTGCTGTGCACTGATTAGGCCATGTGAACTGTGAATATCAAGAGTGAGTATCAAAGTCCCTTTTCATTCTATGTAGTCAGCTTTCAACGTAATTCAAATTCTCTAATTAGATCACACCATCAAGCATGTTTTATTTACCAAATAAGGTTGTAGCCAATCAAAAATGGGCTCTATGCACAGCTCCACTACTTCCTGAACTTAAGGTAGCTCCTTTGTTTCCTGTCTCTCATTATTGGACGAACTGATTAAGCCAGGTGTGTCTGGCCAGTTGCTGAGATCAGACTCACCTGGGTTAATTAGTTTGTCCAGTAATGAGAGACAGGAAACAAAGGAGCTACCTTAAGTTCAGGAAGTAGTGGAGTCATGCATAGAGCCCATTAAGTCAACTTGGTCTCCGGGCAGATCACATCATTACTGCACCCAACCCTTTTCCTGAGGATGGAAATTTTTCTTTAGAGAATTGACATATGCAGCAATATGCAGTTAATTAATGAAGTAATGATGATTTTAGCCCCTGGTTACACTGATGCCCTGTAATGTTTACCAGAATCTCCTTCATCCTGGTAAGTCGACCTCCAGTTTTTTCCCCCAGTCTCCTTCTCTAATCGTTTCATTTGAGAAGCTTTAGTGCCACCAAGTGGGCTCAAGTGGGGAAGACAATATAAAACAAAAACTATTTTCATTAGCAATCTCTTCTCTAATCAAGCCGCCCAGCCTGATGCTTGTTCAAGTGAAAAATTGTGAGTTTAATTAGGCTGTTATTCATTTCACTGTCACAATCAACATGCAGCAATTCTGCTGGCTTTAAAAAATGATCTGAAAACAAATAAAGATTATTTTAGTCATAATTACACACTTGAAGGTTGCTTTTCATGAGAAATAATCATTCTGCCTCAGATTATGAGCATGTAGCTTTCCCTGTGTTGAGTTCAGGGTAGATTGGTCCTTTTTCATCCTGAACCGTCATCTGCTCTGTTCCTCTTTACTAAGAAACAAACGAGTCTACAGATCGTTTTAATCTTTTATTGTTCATTTGAGACCTGGCTTCGTCAAACAGCACCTTTTGCATATCTATTAGATGAGATTTAATCACTGAAATATCCAGCAAATGAACCGAAAGCAGGAAAATTATTTTCTGCACTTCAAAGTCCAGTAAAACCAGCCAAGATATTACACCGAACTATTCTGCATATAATCAGAAAGCAGTTTAAAATGTAATTTAGCATTTTAACTCGGTATTTACGGTTTAAATTCAGATCTACTTTTTATTTGATCACATAGTGTTTTATCAATTAATAGATAATTCTAATAGAATTGAGGAATAAATGATATGTAGTCATTTAATAACATGTTCCAGTTATTTATAATAGACGCAGCGAGGAGAAAATTCACCCCAGCCAGTGAAGACGGAGTAAAAATCAGAGGAAAGTCACCAAGTAACAGGAAAGGATGCAGATCCTTGTCCAGATTGTAGCGGGACCTCGTACAGCGGAAGTTAGACCATGATGGGATGTGACGCTGCATTAAATCAAATCAAAGACAGCAATATTTTATATTTCAGGAGAAAAGTCCTTTAAGTCCATGACAGACACCAAGGAGCATTAGAAAGACAAGCGTCTCTGAAATCTGTCTCAAGGTCAAAAAATGAGCCATGAAACAAAAAGGGTCCAGGTCCAACACGGTTACACACGGATGCTCCACTCTGACTTTCATGTTTTGGTTGACTTCTGATGGTCTCATGAGAGAATACTGCCACCTGCTGGTAACGTCGCCAACTGCACTTCACATATCTGCAATTTAAGAAAAACTAAGAAAATAGAAGCGGAATGTTGTGTTTATAAGTTTTTGTTCACAATTGTTTACAATTCAGAAAAATAAGTGGCAGCTGATGTAATTTTCTGGTTGACACAGTGGACCTAAAACTACAGAAAAATACTAAAAAGTATTTTAGTTTGTAATCAATGCTGATCGATTGGTGGATGATGTGATCTTCATAAGAAGCTCATGACTGTTCCTTTCTTCCCAACTTGGTGAGGTTGCAGCGCATGGAACTGGATAACAATCCTGCCAGAGATAATTACATATCAGTTAATCATTGCACTAAGATGAATATGAACAGAAAACATTGCAATACAGTTTCAACCAAAGCTGTCATCCTTTACTTATTTTAAAACACATTATTTTGTGGACAGTTAAACTTTTAAAGCTTTTCATTCAAAAGCTTTTTCTCTTCAATTCAACTGCACTGATAACAGACCATGACTGTACTTTGAACATGTAGCTCAGAAACAATAACTCGATTGATGACAATTCCTTGTAAATATGCTAAATTACTGAAGAGTTATTACACTGATTAAATGAAATCAAATGAAAGCAGTAGGTTTTGCTTGCTTTTTAAAAAAAATTATAATCATTGATAGTCAACTAATATTTGAGCCTTGTTCCAGAGATCATGTCTGCTGCAGGAAGAACCACCTGAGCCTTTCTGTGTTGCAGACCTGACGAAGCCTCTCAGGGGTGCCCAAGTCCGGTCCTCCAGAGCTACTATCCTGCACATTTTGATTGCAACCCTTCTTTAGCACACCTGCATCAAATGAATGGCTCGTTACCAGCCTCTGCAGAGCTGAATGACGTGCATGAGGGAATCAGCCATTTGAGTCAGGTGTGTTGGAGAGGGTATGGTCTAAAAATTGAAGGATAGCAGCTCTCGAGGACCGGCCTTGGGCACCCCTGACTGACCACACCGTTATTCCCGCTGTGTTGTGTACAGCAGTGTTTCCCAACCCGGTCCGCACGATCCACTGCCCTGGATGTCTTGGAGGAAACCCTGATTTTCCACACCTGAACCAAATGAATGGCTTATTAAAAAGCCTGCAAAGAACTTGATAAGGAGGTTGGTGAATCTGAATCAGGTGCTGGAGTTGGAACACATCAAACACATGCAGGGCAGTGAGTCCTGAGGACCAGAGTTGGGAAACAGTGGTGTTGAGCAGTTAAAGATGTTGTTACTCATTTTTAAAGCTTTGTCTGTCTCCGTCTTATCTGAGTTGGGCCAACATGCTCTAGTCAGAGTTCTGAGGTTTTCTACCAGCTCCTGCAGAGGGTTGCATCCTCTGGGCCGGGCCAGGCCAGGGGTAGGCAACTCCAGTCCTCGAGAGTCGGCTTCCTGCAGGTATTAAAGAGCTTCCCTGCTGCAACACACCTGACTCAGATCAAGAGGTAATTAGCAGACAACAGGTGCTGCAGCAGGGGAACTACTAAGACCTGCAACATACCGGCTCTCAAGGACCAGAGTTGCCTACCCCCACTCTAGTCTCAGATCCAGGAGCTTCCACTTTCCAGGCTCAGATACAGAGTGACAGAGCTTTTCCAGTGGGCTGGTCTTTTTTTTTTTCCATCAGAAATGCAGACACACTTTCTGGTTTCATCTCTTTTCACTGATTTTTAAGCACAGCCGAATTTGACAGTCATTTCAACTTTTACCTTTTGATTCTGGTTTTATTGTTACCGTTTTATTTTTCATTGTGCAGGCCTTTGTACAGCTGGGATAGTTGTAGATGTACTTTATAATAGGGATGCACAACATAATCTGCTCCCTATCGAAATCGGCCTTAAAACTGAGTATCGGACATCGGCCACCCCACCGTTATTTAACCAATTAGCCCAGTGTTTCTAAAGCCTAAAAAAAAAAAAAAAGAAAACCTTCTTTCTCTGGTTCTTCTTCAAAAACTTCTTTTTTTACAGACTTTAACTTCTAAAGGCTAGGGGTGGGAAAAAATACCAATACACTGAAATATCACAATATTTTCATATGCTGATATCATTTAAAAATGTGGTATCAATCTATTTTACTAACAAAACCTCGCAATATTTCATTGTTCTGTTATTCACTTATTCACTCATCATTATTCTGAATTCACGAAATATTGTGAGTTTGAAACAGAATGATGAAATCTCGGGAGATTTGCAAGTAAAATAGATTGATACCACATTTTTAAGTATCGATTTGATATTGGCATATGAAAATATTGCGATATTTCAGTGTGCCAATATTTTTTCCCACCCCTATTTTTCAGAGCAAACACAAAACTATTGTAAACATCAATATTATTCATTCATTTCCTGTACCGCTTAGTCCAGTTCAGGCTTGCAGGGGTTGCTGGAGCCTATCCCAGCTATTATCAGGCGAGAGACTGGCAACCTGTCAAGGGTGTGCCTGGCTGTCGCAGGGCCAACACAGAGAGACAAACAACCACGTACACTCACATTCACGCCTAGGGGCAATTTAGAGTGATCAATTAACCTAACATGTATTTGGACGGTGGGAGGAAGCCGGAGAACCCAGAGGGAAGCCACACATACACGGAAAGAACGTGCAAACTCCACACAGGAAGGCCGCTGTTGCAATATTTCGAACCCCCCTCCCCAGGCGGGACTTAAACTAGCAACCTTCTTACTGTGAGGCTGCAGTGCTAACCACCACGCCACCGTTCAGCCCAAGACCAATGTCATATAGAATAATTAATGGAGACATTACCTGATTGCTTACTTACAACCATTTTAGGAGGACTGATCATTTTAGAAAAGCACTTTTGTACATTCAAAATTATCTGAATTTGATCCTCTCAGGATAAATCTAAAGTTTTTGTTGAATATAGTAACTGAAGAGTAAACGTATCTCACCTGTCTTCAGTCAGACCAAGTTCCTTGGTCAGAAACTGGAAAATCTTGGCACTGTGCTCCTTGTTCTTGTCGGCGGTGTCGGTCACAGAGATCGCCGACACTGACATCACCACGCAGGGAGAACACGAACCAGCTATCATCATTGGCAGTCCAGGGTGTACCACCAAGTTCATCCTCTGGAAGAAAACATTAGGACACAGTACAATCATAGTGTTTTATGGAGTCTGTTTTAGTGGATCGTCATAAACCTCCAACTGGTCTCCTCACTTCCCAGACGTTTACAGACAGTTGTTAAAAGAAGAGGGGATGCTGCACAATGGTAAACATCACCCTGGACTATTTAAAGATGTGTTGCTCCTCCCATAAGATTCACAATCAGTGAATATTTTCCATGAAATCCCTCCTGAAAAACCAGCTACCTAGCTAGTCTAGAAACCAGCTAGATAGCTGGTCTAAGGTGTGTTGGGCCACATTATAGCTGGTGCTTTAGCTGGTCAAGCTGTTTTTTTCAACAGGGATAGTAAAATGTCTCAGTTTCATCATCTGATATGTTGTTTATATTCTACTGGGGATAAAATGTGGGTTAATGGGGATTTGGAAATTGTTTTTTATTGGTTTTATTATCTACATTTTCCATAGAAACCCACCTTTTAGAAAACAGGGATGTAAATAATTGATCTCCTAGAGATCAATATTATTTAAACTAAGCTTCCTTTTTTCTTTTTCTTTTACTTCGCTCGTTTTAAAATGTAGAGATAAAACTGACTTGATTTTGTTCTGTCAGTGCAGACACAGACATCGGTGAACTGTAACTCAAGGACAAGTTTTCTTTGCATTTCTTTACTATTGAACTGTAATAAAAACAGATTAGGCTATAAGAACATTCAGTGCTAATAAGTACCCAACTAATCATTAAAATAAATGTATAATTTCACAGGAAAGAGGAGAAAGACATTTTCTGTACCAAACAGGCTGAGGACAAACACTTCCATCCTCTAGGTCGATGCTTGTGGAGGTGGAACAGACTGAGTCGTCCTCATGTAATTCATTAACAGCCGTATTTCTGTTTAAGCTCAAACGTCATGTTGATAAGTTTCTGAGATAAGAATATTAGTACACCACATTTTAGCTGTCCCTTCACAGTAGATACTAATGTTAGTGATTTATGGAAGAAAAAAATATGATGTAGGCTAATTCTTTTCAGTATCTGTGTTAAAAATATAACATGAAACAGAAGAGCTGGCCTAGTTTCAGACATCAAATAAATCAGGTTTAAGGTTAAAAGGTTAAAGGTTAGTCTGTCTGCTTCACAGACACATTTTTGTTTCATGCAAGTGTTTGTTGTTCGTTTGAGTTAGAAAAAACAACAACAAAACAAGACAACACCAGGTCAGAAAGTTTGGTCATTTTAAAGAGCAAAGTTTATGACCTGTTTTCTGCTTCTAGTGACCGGAAGCGGAAATCTTTTTTTTTTTTTTAATCATTAATACACTCTGACAGGCTCCATAAAAGAAGAATGTTTAATAAAAACACAGACTGGGTCGGAGATAAACCAGCAACCACCGGCGCGTGAAGGTCACCGGTGCCGTGGACCAGTCAGCTGATCTAAACCCAGAGGCTTGTGGTTATTTTGTGGAGATGTACAACTATCGCGGACGTTTCCATGGAAACCGTGTGCGTGCTGGCATTTAAGCGCACGTGAGAGACGTTTTTGACGGAGTTTGGTTCAGGGCATTACTAACCTCCTGTGGTTTATCCAGAGCAGCCGCGGTGCACGCGCACAGCTTCTTTAGGAAGTCCTCGGAGAAGCTGGAGGAGGGAAGGTTGCTCTGCAGATCTATGAAAGGCATCTTCACTCCGGACTGTTCCGACTCGGCTGGGTTTCTACGTGGAGGGGGATCTGGGAGACCAGGAAGATCTAATGCATGTTGATCCTAGAGCAATGCATTCTGGGAATCCACGAATCCGCCCCCCTTTTTTTCAAAAAAACTTTATTGAAAATAAAGCTGGTGGTTATCATAGACATCACGGTTCAGACCGCTGCTGTCACAATGAACGGGAGGCTCCTCAGATCTCATATTAATCACATGTAAGACAACTAAAAAATAAAATAAAATTTCACAATGAGCACTTAGATGACTCTACCATTTCAATAATCAAGACAAACTGGGAAAAAAAACTCAATTTGGATAACATTTATTTATTTAGAACCAAAACAATTCAAACTCTAGTGAATAAAGTCAAACTTTATTCATTTGATTCAAACTGGATTCAGAGTTATGGAATCACTAGTCAGCCTTTATGCATTTTATTTATTTACTTTTTCTTTCCTTTTCCCTTTGTAATGCCCTTACACTTTTGTATTACTATGTATTCCGTGTACATTCTTAACGAAGTTTAGAATAAATGAATGATTAATTAATCAATTCTTAATTAATAAGTGACTATTAATGAATATTAATAAATTAATAACTCGCTGAATTAATAATCAATGGATTAATTAACACATGAATTAATTAATAAATGTGAATGAATTACTTGATTATTAACTGATTTATTGATTAACTAAATTTTATTGTTGTGTCAGGCTTATAGTGTTTCAATAACAATAAAAGAATAAATAAAACACACTCACACATACATTATATATATATATATATATATATATACACACACACACATACATACACAATGTATATAATCACATGAGATCAGGTTTATATTCCTCTATTTGAAGAAAAGTGGAGTTGCTACTGTCAATACATAAACAAAATGCCATATATAAAGCTATGCAATCATTTAATTAAGTTAAATAGTCCCGTACAGCCCGTAAAAGGGTGGCATTTTCAGTCAGTCCATTTATCTGGAAACGCATTCACTCTGACTGCAGCCTGGTCTGACCCAAGATGGCTGCTCTGTCGGCACGTCTCAAACCCGCGAATGCTAGGTCTATCGATGTCTATGGTGGTTATAACCAAGAGTAGAAGCAACCACAGACTTCAGTCAGGCGGCTCACCTCACTCCTGTAGTTTGTCTTATCGTTGTTGCTGATGAGACCAACCATTGTCGTGTCTTCTGCGAACTTTATGAAGAGGTTGGAGCTGATGTTGGAGTGCAATCGTGGGTCAGCAGAGTGAAGAGGAGGGGGCTCAGCACGCATCCTTGGGGGGGGGGGCTGTCCAGCGTGATGGTGCTTGAGGTGTTCCTGCCGACCCGAACTGGCTGTGGTTTCCCCGTCAGGAAGTCCAGCAGCCACTTATTGATGGGAAGTTCGGCTCTTTTCTCAAAGCCGGCACTTTTGATTCGGCTTCCAAAGAGGAGCCGGTTTTTTCGACTCCCGAACGGCTCTTAATTTAAGATATTTGCAGCCCTACATTTTACCCAAGGGGCAAACTCCGCCTCAGAACAGTGAAGCTCGCTTCCTTGTTGCAAATAGTGTAATCCTCCCTTCATCCGCTAGGGGCTGGCTCCAAGAGCAAGTGTGATGAGGCACAAGGACTTTTTATTGTGTGATTTTTTTTTTGTGTGCAGTGTTATCGTTTGGTTTTAACTGCATGTTGCCCCTTGCCAAGTCACAACTCCACTAATGCAATCAGCACACCTGTGAAAGGAGAGAGGAGACTCTCCTTAAAAGACGCTGAGACAGAGGGCCCAGACAGAGCAAGACGGCACAGCGGGAGGCACACGCACCAGGACCACGAGCACGACCACGAGCACGCTGGGACTGTCAGTGTTACGAGGCGACCGACACGCAGAGGCAGGGAAGGAACCCTGCCTGCCGTGTGAGTACCGTGCGGAAACGTAGTAACGCTGGATGCAGTCGGCTCAGCCGCGAAGGCCAGTTGTTGGATGTGTACTGGCGACCTATTTGTGTCTGCGTAGGTGTCCCAGCGTGCCAGAGGAGAGAAGCTGGAGCCAGCCGGGGAGGAGCAAGACGAGTGAAGGAGTATTGTGACGCTGAATACACGCAGGGGCAGAGGAGAACTCTGCCGCCTTGTGTGAGTACCTGTTGAAGCCATACTCCGCTAGCCAGGCGGTAGTCCCAGATGTGACCTACCCCGTGCTGGCAGCTGTGTTTTCTGGTTTTAGGTGTCCTGGTGCGTGGTTGAAGGAAGCCCGTCCCGCTGCAGAGGCCGCTTGGATCCCATCGACCTGGTTTCCTTATTTTTAACGCCCACGTTATTTGGACTTTTAACTAATTGTTTTAAACTCCTTTTTTTTAATGCCCACGTTATTTGGACTTTTAACTAATTGTTTTAAACTCCTTTTTTTTAATATCTTATTTATTTTAGTGGGCTTAGTTTTTTAGCATTTACTCTATTTTTAATCTCTTTTTTTTAAAAGAATAAAACTATTGCTCTGGAGACTGCCTCGTTGTCCTCTCTGGTAAAATCTGAGTGTGCTCTCACCTGGTTATCCCCCTCCTTTACACAATAACTCCTCTGGTTTTCTTCATTATATTCCAACCCCCATTCTCATAACTACATCACACAAGCAAATCCCCATAGACTCCCATGTTAAAAACGCCAACTTCACAGCAGAAATAAACAGGTTTACAGCCTGGTTCAAAAAATCATTTTAGGTTTATTAGGTCAAGTTTACCTTCATGTCAACTGTGAGGGGGGTGAATTTTTTTATAACTCATTCGTTTAGATGTTATATATTCTTTAAATTACACATAATTAAGGGCGTGTGCTTATGATTGACATGCGGCAGACCGGAAGCTCCGCCTGCCGACCGGAGGCTCCTAGTTAGCTCCTTCTTTGCTCTTAATTAGGTCTCAGTTTGTTACAGAGTCGCACAACGGCGGTGTTTAGTCAGCGAATTGCAAGTCTAAGCATGTCTTACCTTAACCATGCCGCTTAGGGGGCTTATCTTTGTTAGCTCCTCTTAGTTTCGTGTTAGCTCAGTTAGCGTTTAGCCCACAGTACGTCAGCTGTCAATCATTTGCCCCGCGGCCGCGCTGTGCCCATTTTAGGATTTTCCTGGAGTGACGACGTACGTGACACGGCAAGATGGGGACGGTAAGACACGCCCAACTGGCTTCACATTTCTCTATTCAGAAGAGACCGGAAGCTACGTCCAGTAATTATATACAGTCTATGATTTTACCTCAATTTTGCAATAAATTAATGGTTTGTGTGTTAACTTTTTTGCATTCAGTATTTTTTATGAAGCCTTAAAATTCTGCACATTTATTCTACCTTCAAACTTTTTGTTTATTTGATAGGGACAGTACATATTAATGAACATATGAAGAAACGGAGATAAACATGTTGGATTGTCATTGGCAAGATAATTAGCATCAGTAGTCCCTTGGCAGGTAAAGAAAAGACACAATACAATAAAACAACAAAATTAAACTTTCAGGTGCCACATGGTGCCACATGCATGCACATGCATCGGGACAGCGGGACGTTAAACTGGACCGGATCAGACGGCTGAAAGTGCCGCTCGCCAGCTGCTCCTGGAGTAATTGATGAAACTCATCACAGTCAGAACACCTGGAATCATTTTGTGGACCGGGCACTGAGCAGAGATGTCCGACGATGAAATACCCTGCTTTATTTATCACATAAAGCCGAGCCGCTCTCTCTCCTGCACAGCAGGGGTTGTAGCGAAAATGGTGGTCTGGTCCGGACCACCGTGTAATTAGTGGTCCTTGCCACCAGAGGGCGTCTGGTTGTGGTCCGGACCACTGGTCCGGGCCACGGACAACAGTGTAAATAGTGGTCCAACCCGCTAGAAGGCGTCTGTCTCTGGTCTGTGCGGTCATTTTTGATACTGATCACAGAACTGAAAGCCAATTTCTATTCCATGGTTTTAAATAAAGTTTAATATCTCTGATACCCTTGGTTTTGCTTTCAGGTTGTTTATTCAAAATTTATTTAGGTTAATCTATTTGGTTCTTTGTAATAATGAATGAATTGACACGACTGTGCGATCACTGTATGTTATGAGTGGACTTAATCTGAGAATTGATTCTCTTTGAACCGCTGTGAGTGCTTATCACCAGACAGTTTGTTCATTTATTATTTCCTCATGCAATGCGCATCTTGTTGGTAATTGGCCTAGTGATCGCACACATTAGTAGCCTATAAATGTATTCATTTATTAAAAAGAACAACAGGTAACCAAATAGATGAACCTAAATGAATAAATAATCATAAAGCAAAACCAAGGGTATCAGAAATACTAAACTGAATTTAAAACTGCAGAAATTGCCTTTCAGCTTTGTTATCAGTGGCAAGAATGGAGGCAGGGACCAGAGAGCCAGACGCCCTCTAGCGGGGAGGGACCACTAATTACATCATGGTCCCTGCTGTGGACCAGCAGACGGACCAGTGAGCCAGATGCCTGAGTTGGACGGACCACTTATTAATGTGGTCCGTGGCATGGACCAGTGGTCCGGACCACTGATCCAGACACCTGAGTGCAACGGACCATTTTTTAATGTGGTCCATGGCAAGGAACGCTGCTAATAAGAATGATGTTTGTATTTAGGCCAATTACCAACAAGATACGCATTGCATGAGGAAATAATAAATGAACAAACTGTCTGGTGATATGCACTCACAGCGGTTCAAAGAGAATCAATTCTCAGATTAAGTCCGCTCATAACAAACAGTGATCGCACAGTCGTGTCAATTCATTCATTATTACAAAGAACCAAATAGATGAACCTAAATAAATTTTGAATAAACAACCTGAAAGCAAAACCAAGGGTATCAGAGATATTAAACTTTATTTAAAACCATGGAATAGAAATTGGCTTTCAGTTCTGTGATCAGTATCAAAAATGACCGCACAGACCAGAGAGACAGACGCCTTCTAGCGGGTTGGACCACTTTTTACACTGTTGTCCGTGGCCCGGACCAGTGGTCCAGACCACAACCAGACGCCCTCTGGTGGCAAGGACCACTAATTACACCATGGTCTGTGGCCCGGACCAGTGGTCCGGACCACAACCAGACGCCCTCTGGTGGCAAGGACCACTAATTACACGGTGGTCCGGACCAGACCACCATTTTCGCTACAACCCCTTCTCCTCCTGCACCTGTCATGGTGCAGACAGAGCGGTGAAAGGGAAAAGAGAAAGGAGAGGCGCTCCTCCCACGGCTCGGCGAGCGCCTTGACTGGGCATCTCTCGCCGCGCGTCGGGGGCATCAAGACGCTGGAAATCAAGCGTCTGACTTTTTAGTGACCAAGCGTCCAACTTTGGGCGTCAGGCGCGATTTTGACGCCCAAATCGCGCTTGGTCTGAACACACCGTAACTCCTGTCTTCACTTGCAATGGAACATAGCCTTTCTTTCTGTTTTCATATATTTGTACAAACCTATATGGTCAAATGTGACTAGCCGCATGGCCTCCTTAGTGACCAGTCACAACAAAGTACTGTGATCTCCTAAAAAAAATGGGAGCCGGTTCCTCCGATTCTCTATGAAGCATCGGCTCTCAGAGCCGGCTCTTCTGAGCATGACACATCACTAGCAGCCAGTTGCAGAGAGAGTTGTTGAGTCCCAGCTGGACCAGTTTGACAATGAGCTGCTGGGGGATGATCGCAATTAAGACGGTGACAAACAAACACACATGGTCTTAGTACACACAAAACACAAAAACACAGTTTTGTCGGAGCGAGCCGAGCCGCTGCGTGTACACGTGCCGCCATCTTGATGGTGATGGAGAAATGTTGCTGGTCTGATAAGTGATCTGCTCCACATCCAGGTGGTAGGGTCAGAATTTGTTGTCAACAACGTGACAGCATGGATCCATCCTGCCTTGTATCAACGGTTCAGGCTGGTGGTGTGATGGTGTGGGGGAGATTTTCTTGGCACACTTTAGGCCCCTTCGTACCAATTGAGCATTATGTCAACGCCACAGCCCACCTGAGTATTGTTGCTGACCATGTCCATCCCTTTATGACGACAGTGGAGCATCTTCTGATGCTACTTCCAGCAGGATAATGCACCTTGTCATAAAGCTCACATCATCTCAGACTGGTTTCTTGAACATGACCATGAGTTCACTGTACTCAAATGGTCTCCACAGTCACCAGATTTCAATCCAATAGGCTTTATGCACAGCTCCACTATTTCCTGAACTTAGTACTGCACCTTTGTTTCCTGTCTTTCATGATTGGATGAACTGATTAATCCAAGTGTGTCTGATCTCAGCAAATGGTCAGACACACTTGGATTAATCAGTTCATCAAATCTTGAAAGACAGGAAACAAAGGTGCAGTATTAAGTTCAGGAAGTACTGGAGCTGTGCATAGAGCCCATAGAGCAGTTTTGGGATGTGGTGGAATGGGAGATTCTTATCATGGACGTGCAGCAGAAAAATCTGCAGCAACTGTGTGATGCTGTCATGTCAATATGAGGAATGTTTCCGGTACCTTGTTGAATCTATACCACGAAGGATTACAGCAGTTCTGAAAGCAAAGGGGTCCAACCCGGTACTAGCAAGGTTTACCTAATAATGGGGGTGATGAGTGTAATATGTTTATACATACATATATATATATATATATACGTGTGTATGTATGTATATAAATATATATGTGTGTGTGTGTATGTATGTATATAAATATATATATATATATACATGTATATACATATATATGTCACAGAGTGAGCTTGTGTGTATGAGAGAGGGTGAGTGCCTGGGTGGCATGTGTGCCTGATTGCAACCCCGCCCCCGGGATTAGGTATAAGTAGATGCTGGTGTGAGTGTTGAGGATGCATGGTGGCAGGTCCTGAGAAGCAAGGAACAGGAGCAGACAGAGAGAGCGGCTCCTGGGTTGGTGGACAGCAGGGCAGGTGTGGGGAACACACACAGAGGGCGTCTGACTGGACTGGAGCGCAGACAGCGAAAACTGGCCGGTGACTGGATGCGCCTTGGGAGTGGTGGAGGGGGAGCAAGAGCCAACCCCCTTACCTCAGCTAAGTGCCTTTTTGTTGTTGTTGCTGGAGTGGTTGCAACAGGGCCCACTTGCATGGTTTTAGCTTGTTAGTTTTTTTATCTGTTGCTGTGACGTGTGACAAGATAGCGGTGGCCCTGCCCTGACCAGCTCCTGCAGCATCCAGTGTCTTCACCAGTCACCTGTTTGTCGAATCACACGGCCTGTCCCTTACGCAGGGACTCAGTGTATTTGGGGCTCTC